>CM035149.1:6330200-7530200 GCA_020205605.1 Panax ginseng | reverse complement strand
TTTATTGCGTCTGTATACAAGTAGAGAGAGAGTTAACCAAAATAATTGAGCGGTCATTAGGTGGTGTTATAGATTAGGGGAGTTCTGAGGGTAACCCGTATGATGTAAAATACTAGCGTTGGGGTTGGGGGTGGGGATTTTCAAAATCATATCCATTTTGGGTCCAACAGTATTGGACGGCTTTGTGAAGAGAACATGTATATAAAAAAAAGTCGGATACTGTAGTTTTCTGTGTAGTAGTTTCATGTTGTAAATATTGTATCTTTATATATTCAAGGAGTTGTGTACTTGTTTGTTGATCAGCGCAATCTTTATTTAGAGAAATGAAATTTCAGGGCTAATAATACTTTTCATACCCAATACTTGCATGTGTATTACTACGTATGCATTGAGCTTGGAATGGTATCATTTCCCTTTATTTCGTTTTCTTTTGGATGGCAAGTGGTGTGATGTAATGATCCTGCTTGTTTGCCACACGAAAAGGAGTAATGATCGTTTGCTTGTTTGCCTGGCGAAAAGGCTTATTAGGTGTTACTACTTTTAGTTTTTGTTTAGTGTTGATTGTTTTGTTATGCGGTTGTTGCAGTTGGATTGGATATGCAGACTACGGTTACTACGTGGCAGTAGAGATGAGGAATATTTTTTAAAAAGTTTTGAGCTACGGGTGCTAATGATTTTTATTTTTATTTTAGAAAGGAATGATAGGGTGATATGGTGTCGACTCCGGATAAGCCTTGCTTCCCTCTTCCATCACCAAGAATAGGATTGAGCGACTGACTATATATATATATATAAGGGCATCAAAGATATTCCTCTTTCGCTTGTTGGGTCATTAATTTGCAAATGGCTAATTTGTTGTATAGGTTGACAAAATATAAATAAAATGGGGACTTTGATAGTGTGACAAACAAATAAGTCGAGATATTATTTCATCACCAACAAAACTTGAATCCTCTATAGTTCCAATTTCCTTCTGTTGGAGAAATTTAATACTACAAAACAAGCAGATGATTAAAAGGGAAATTTCAAATGAAGGATAGTGCAGATGTTTTTGAGCCGGAACACTATAAATCAACCTATTACAAGACGATGGATGAGAACGAACTCATCATCAGATTTTTCAGAAAATTTAGGCTTCTGGCAGGTGGGCGATGAAACTAATGCACTGGACTTGGCGAATGTTGTCGAATCCGATGATACGGACGTAAGCCTGGGGGTACTCCTTTACGCACTCGTCAACCTCCTTCAACACCTGGGATGAATCTGTGCACCCAAACATGGGCAGCTTCCACATTGTCCAGTACCGCCCGTCATAGTATCCAGGGGAACTGTGGTGCTCACGGAAGACAAAGCCATGCTACAGTCCCACAAAATTAACTAAAATCAATTTCACCCCAAATGTAGCAAAATCAAGAGAACTATGCATTTTAAAGGCAAAGGGTTTTTTTTTTTTTTTTTTTTTTTTGGGGGGGGGGGGGGGGTTGACCTTTATAGTTATGTATACACAAAATGGAAATGATAATAAAAGTTCTTATTCAGATTTCCACAGTAGAATGCAATTCCTCTCCTTTGATTTTGAGATATACAATTTTCTTTTAAAACCCCCATAATCGATAAGAATATCATAATCAATAATCTCAATCATACAGATGAACAATTTCACCAAATATTACTTGAGAATTGAATATGATACCTCATGACGGAAATCTTAATTACTATCGGCCTAAGACCTAACCTCACGTTGAAATGACTAAAATTTGTTTTTTAATCCTCCCCCTTTTGAAGCTTATTATTAGAGAACATTCATGACAATGTCAGCACTTGCATGGTCCTATGTTTATTTAAGGACATCTAATCTAAGGATAACATAATTAATGAATATGTTAGATCACAAGTATATATGCCACATCAAGTAGTAGTGAAAGAAATTACTAGTAGTTAGTTGAAAGAGAGGGAAGATAGATAGATAACCTCCAACTCGAATTCCAAACAAGGTACCCATCCCATGCGGAGAAGGTAGTCAACTTCCTTTGCCAAAGATTCCTTAGGCAGAGGAGGAAGGTTTGATAGAGTCTCAAACTTCTTTGTATTAATAGGAGGCCATACCTGCACTTCCACAATTACCATGCTCAACTCAAAAAAAAAAATTACGTTTGACTTCCATAAAATAAATGATCAAAAATCACCAAAAAAAATTATTTGTTGATAAATAGGAGTTTTCCATACTTGGGGCGAGACTGTGTCTCCCCTTCCCATAACAGCCTTTCGCCCGTGGTCTGTGTATAGGGAGTCGAACTCAGAATCTCCGAATTTACGATTCCCAAGTTCTCCCTTCAACCACTTGCTCAAGCGGCAAGAGTTCAAAAATCACAACTTAATTACAACTACTAATATAATAAAATAAAAGATAAACGTACTCCAAAATTTACCTGCTGACACTCAATTTTATCCTACAGTATTTCATAGTAAAATTGGAATATTGTTAAATTTGCTCTAACAGTAAAAATTGGAGCTCATTGTCAAGCTTGCGGGTGACGGGGAAAGATGCGATGGACTTGAGGCCGGTGAAAGGCGCCAACATGCTAGCCTGAGCCGCGGTGGCACGGGTGACCGGTGCTACAGATGATATCATTGAAGAAGCCATTAATACACTTGTTTCCTTTTCTGTTTGAGAGGCTTAGCTCCCTTTATCATTCAACATATATATATATATATAGACGCAATCCACTACCCTTTTTACATTTTCAATCCAATGGTCTCAAATTGGTCCAGTAAATTTTTTAGCCATTGAATCAAATAAAGGGTGACATTTCAACAAGGTAACCATCAAATAATGAGGAAATTTGGATTGGTTACCTTATCCCCAATTGAGGTGACACGTGGCGTGAACCCAGGAGGCTTGATTTTCCCAATGTCTGAATTTCAAATAAATGGAAAAATTAGTAATTACCCATTGAAATGAAAAATACTAACTAGTACTGTGACTAATAATCACAATTTCACTTGTATTCAATTTAATTAGTTTGTTTTATGTCTTTCCAAGTTTTGTACTAGTCAAAAACATGTATGATTTGATTTGCTATCAAGGAGAGGAATGTCTCGTGACTTTCTTAATCAAAAGTATTTTCATACAATCATACCATTATGTGATATAATGTTATTAATTTAAATTTGATACTTGTTGTGCTAAAATAGTCTAAAGTAATAAACATGCAGCTATTGGATTGAAAATCAATACCAATACTCATATATATATATATATATATATATATATATATATATATATATAAAACGGATCTAAAACACTCCTCTTAAATATCTCTCTCTATTAAATAACACTTTTTTATTAAAATTACGTCGTTTTGAAGATTTTTTTTAAAATAAAATAATATTAAAATAGAGTGATCGCACTTGCTTTCTTTTTATTTACATATACACATTTAAATAACAATTATAGTTATTGCAAGTATAATTGGTTTAAACATAAATTTGAAACATTTTCAAATTTAAGCTTTACATGAGTCATATAAGTTTTGATAATAATAAATTATAGGTATACTTTTTAGATGCTTCAAATAATTTTAATTATGTTAATAAAAATTAAATAGAGTCATATTAATTTTGAAATTTAAATTGTTTCAAAATAATATTTAAAAGATCAATATATATCTAATATATTATAGACGAAAGGAACAGATTAAGTGGCTTTAATAACACTTAAGTATATTAACAATAGTAATAATTAGTATATTATTATAATAAGAGTTACAGTTAGTATATTAAAAAAATTATTAAGTGCCGGCTTTCTTCTCCGTTTATTGTCTGTTTCTCCCGCTCGGAAAACATCAATCAGAATAATTGGGAAAACCAGCAGTGCAAACTAAAAGTATCCATATTATGCGACTCAAAAAGATTACTATTCAAGTGTGATGAACTTCCAAGCCCAACCGCTAGGGTTGAAGATATATGTATGGCCTGTGGCCGAATTCACTTGTTGTCTTAACTCATAAGATTAGTTTGAAACAAACATTAAAAAATTGGGGACTCATTCATAGTCAACATCCTCAATATTATAATACAAAATATTTATTTTATTTATATATTAATTTTTATTCAAAAAAATGAAAAATTAAAAAAAATAAGTCGAGCTTAGGCTTGAGCTCGACTTGACTTGCATTAGGGGTGAGCATGGTGCGGTTTGAAGTCCAAACCGCACCCGAAACCGTTTAGGTGCGGTTTGAAAATTTTAAAACCGCACACGAAACCGCTTGTGATTGGTGCGGTGCGGTTTTAATTGGTGCGATTTCGGTTCCAAAATCAATTGAAACAATAAAAAATAGCCTTCAATAAAATTTAACATAGGACTTACATCGAGCAATTAATTTAGTAACAAAGTCGGCAATGAAAATTATATCAAGCATAGAACCAAAGTTCTTTCTGCCAAACATGTCAAATTCACCATCAAATCATAGAACAATGAGACACGTAAAATAGTTTTAGTTTATAATAAAAGAATGATACTTTAAAACTAAAACATGCGCTATATAAAACAACAGAGACCATATATTCGATAACAAGCAAAAAGGTTTATCTAGTTCCTAAAAAATTAACAATATATATTGGAGATAGAATAAAATTCTATCTTATATATTGCAGGGAGGACTTATAGAATATAATCTTAACTATACCTAATTTGAAAAATAATCTATTAGACTATTACTATAATAGTATTGACCTTAACCAATGTATCAAGTGCTCGAACCAACGAATTTGGCCCCTCAGTTATAAGCCCCTCCAATAACGCATCAAACAAACAAATTTGAAATTCCAAATCCAATTGCTTAATTTTTGACTCTATAACCTCTAACAATCTTATTTCAATTGGTGAAAAAATGACAATGCAAGACTGGGGCTTTCTCTGAACGTGTTCAAGTGAAAAGTAACTTTAGAATTTACTAGAGATAATACATACATACACACACATGGTGCGGTTTCGGTTTTATGCGTGCGATTTTGGCCATAGAATCAAACCTAAATAAAATTTAGTTATTCAACCCACCTAAAAGCGCCACATGCGCCTTGGGATCAGTTGGTGCGGTTAGATGCGATTTTTAAATGCGGTTTTGGTTCCAATTGGTTTCTTTTTCTTCAAATTTCTAACTTGCATAAACTCGACTTCGATTATAAGCAATGGAGTTCGTACCTAAAAAATTTAAGCTTGTTTAAAATTTGTCCCGACTCAGCTCTTTTAACTTTTGGACGAGTTCGAGTTTGGCAATGGCTCGACTCGTTTACAATCCTAGCAATAGTTTCCCTTTCAGTGGGGCCCTATGGAGATGGGTCTTGGCTTTGGATTGAGGAGATGGGCCCATGACCTCAAATGGGCTGGGCCTAGGGGACACTATAGTAACAGTACGGGTTCCACAGATGGAAAATAAAAAGAAAGAAATATAAGTAGATAGTAGGTAGTAGTTCCTTGAGAAAAAATTGTCTTAGCCAGCTCAACTTTTGTCTACGATAAGCATCAGTCAAACTTTTGAGTGGACTATTTGAACAACAATTAGTTTACCGCATTTTGACCGTCGCAGACTCTTTTGATCTCCCCAGAACTTTGCTTCACTGCTCTTTTACACTCCCACAGTCCCACTCAGCTTAAAAAACTAAACTGCGTACAAACAACAACTATTCTCATTAACCTTTTTCTTTTTCTCTCACTTCTGAGAATCCCAACTCTCTCTTCTTCTTTAGACTGAAAGAAAAGAAAAGGAGAGATGGGGGAAGGAAAGGGATCAACACTCGTACATCTTCTGGTGGTCGTATTATGCTTGGTCGCATTTGGCTTCTCCATTGCTGCTGAACGCCGTAGAAGCACTGTAAAATTCCCCATCTTTCAACTCCAATTCAACTTGGGTTTCTATATATCATTTGGAATTTTGTGATTTTCTTGCATTGAATCTGTTTCTACACGCATCTTTCTTCTTCTTTGCGATTCTATCTGGGTTTTGTCTGCTACTTTTTTTTTTCTTGTTTTCTTTTTAGATTTGGTTTTGGAAGAGCTTAATTTCATCTGTATGAGATTTGAATCAACACAAGTTTCTGGATTTTGTTTGTGTGCTGTACTTTTCAGCTTGTAGATGTAAAAACAAGTGTTTGATTTTTCATGTCTGTGTTTGTTTAGGACCAAATGCATTTGAATGGCTGAATCGGTCGGTTTTAAAAAAAAATAGTCTTGCTGAATTGGTTTGATTATTGAGTTGAATGTCTAAATAATATTAAATAAATTTACAACAAGTTTGAATTTTTTTCGAAATAATAAAATTCTGTTTTAGACATGTTAATTATCAAACAATTTTTTTCATTAAAAGATTCATTCAGTTTTTATGAAACACCCCCTTAGTGATGGGAAAACTCCTCCCACCGAAACCGTTTCAGATAAATTAAATAACAAATCACACCAAACAAGTAATGCAATTCCACCAAATAAATAACAACACAAGACATCAAATTTATGTGGAAAACCCTCTAAAACTAAAAGGTAAAAATAACACGCCGAATTCTGAATAATTCCACTATAATAAATCAACTGTGAGTACACATAGTCTTTCCAAGTTTTATAACTAAACTTGAAATATCACGAAATTAAAAGAATACAAAAATACCTTAATTTGAGTGAATAAATGACGACACTCGTGAATAAACCTTCACGAGCAACTCTCAATTTTCTGGCGGTATAACCTCCCTGTATACTATTGCTGCCGAAAATCACAAGCACTTACTAATTTTTGGATTTATTATTTCTAGAGGCCTTATTCAAGCCACACCTCATGTGTATATACATATACATACATGATATACTTTCTGTTCTTAGTTGGATTTGGAAGATCATAATCACCAAACTCATTGTTGGTTTTGGCAATACCAACATGCTCATGTGCAGACCAAATTAAAGTATATAAATCCTTTTCTTATTTGACCCCACAATGATGCATGCTCAATTAACCAATTGATTCCACAATTGTTTCGGAAAAATCAATATGTAAATAACTTGGTGACCAATTAAAACCCTCCCAATTTTTATTGGATAATCTCATGTTTGGACCCCACAAACCCAACAGTTAGGTGGGTTGTTGCTGCTTTTGCTGTTGTGCTTCATCTTGTAAATTGGTTGTGTCCAATGCATCTTAATGTGATTCTCAAACCTGCAAAGAGGCAAAAAATGTTAAACAAAAGTTGGAAAAAGGAATTATGTTACTTGATGGTTGAGTAGATAGTTATATTGTTGTTAAGGCCAATGTTTGTTTTTAATCTATCTTCCTCTTCATGCCTTTTTATCTTCCTAATAATCTGATTATCTTGAGCTTCTGCTGGCAATCAAAGCCATACTGTAGAGGTTGCTTTACATATATCGAACCATTTGAGCCTCTTTTGTTGTTGGATGTGATTCGAGGGCCAAATTTGGTGTTTGCCTAATTGGATACGTATAGTTGGTCTCCCAGCAAGGAGAAGTAAAGAATTGGTAATGAGAAAATGACAATGGAAAATGAGACAGCATGGTGTGGTTTCTACATGGTCTTTTTTGCTATAGTTAGAAGCTCCACTTATTTGTAACCAAGGGTGTGGTTTCTACATGGTCTTTTTGCTATAGTTAGAAGCTCCACTTATTTGTAACCAAGTGTAGCTTTAATAATTTTAACTTCTCTTCCTGTCTTGCAAATGATATGAGCTGTATGACCTTTTAAACTATTTTAAATTAATAAGTTGTTCTTTTTCTTTTTCTTTTTTGGTTATTTTGATATATATATATATATATATATATATATTGCCTTTTAATTTATACATGGTAAGAGAATAAAACTCGTAAAACAAAATTAAAGGTAATACATGATAGTGGTGCTGCTAGTCTGCTAGATATTTGTCAAACAATCAATTTATACTTTGTTCATTATTGATAGGCTACGATCTAGTCTTTGTCATGAGAAGGAAGCTGATGTGGGGTGTGTTTTGTTCTTAAACATGGGTTCAGTCCTTAGTGATTCTGTTCATTTATTAAAATCCTTTGGTTTAAGTGGTCAACATTTAACATAGACAGTGCACAATGTAAATGTGGTTTCCCCTCTTTTTAACCTGGTTGCTTATTTTGCTCATGCTTATAGAAACTCTTTACTGTTTTCTTTGGTTCATGCATTATTCTTTTTGGTTTAAACTACTGATTAGCATAGTCTAATGGACTAATATGAAGTTTAAAGATTCACAAATTCAAAATTTTACTTTGGTAAAGGTATATAAAGTTGGTCTCAATGATCATTACTGTAAGTTCTGAGGTTATTTGTCTTCACTGGCTAACTTAAGTTTGCAGCTATAATTTAATATTATTAAAAATATTAGAAGTAATTTCATTTACAAGAAAACCCATCACTTTATAAATGTAAAAGACGTTTGAGGTTTGGAGATGGAAGTCTCAAACCTAATGGCGGAACCAGAACATTTTTAGACGAGAGTCAAAATACATGAGTAAAAAAAAATATATTTATTGACGCTTGGAGTGATTCTTTCAAATTTATTTTGCCCAGTTATAGTATTTCACAATATCATCAATTTAAACATTTCATAATAATTTTATCAATTCAAACATTTCATCAACTTACCTAATTCAATTATTTCACAAACAATATACCATAAATATACAATATCAATTCAACGATAATAACACATAATCTCTAATTCATGGCATAAAAAACTCTACGTCTCTAATTTAATGGCAACGTTAAGCACAAAATTCTTTAGTTGTATCAATTTTAACTAATGGCAACAATAACCACAAATCCCTAATTTTTTAAAACCCTAAATCAAATATTCAATTAAATTGACAACTATTGAAACTTTCAACTAATAACTAACTACTTACCGTTACCAAAGCGGCGACTTGCAGCGGTGAGGAAGGGGAGATTGACGACGAGTTGCGGTGCGACCAAGTTGAGGAGCTGCTGGTGGTGTTGTCGAGTGTCGACGCTAAGGGGAACAAAAAAAGGGGCTGCTGTTATGTGATTTTGAAGAAGAAAAGAAAAGGGGCTACCGTCGGAGATTCCAGGGTCATATGACCCCGGCGACCCTCCCTCCTTCTGCCTCTGCTCAAACTTTAGCTAAATTTGGCATTAATTATGCCCAACTTGATTTTAAAAATTGGGTTATGCACAGATTCAGACACTATATTCAGGCCGACTGCCAATCCATCTTGTCTTTTAAAACAAATCCAAGGTGTTATGACAAGCGGTTATACTATGTTTGGATAATTGGATTGTAGGAATCAAGGTGGGAATGAGATAACTCCTTTCCGTTGAATGAAAACAATTGTGTTTGGTTGTTTCACTGGAATGTAATTAACTATTCTCATTTCTACCAAATTTGTGAATTTTATTCAGTGTTCTAAAAATCCCCGCCTAAGTGCTAGGCCCCCCTGCCGCCTCACCTAGGCCCAAGGCGATAAAAAATCCCTCCAGGAAATTAGGCGGGTCTAGGCGGAGAGATTTTTTTAATTTTAATAACTACCCAAATCAGATCTTGATATATTTATTTTTCTAATGATTTACCATATTCATAATACATGTTATAGCTTATCAAACCACAACAAAAAGTGAACAATATCAAGTCAAAATGGATAATTTTATTATATTTGTAATGTTTTGAACTTGTACTAACTTCAAATTATATAAATGATGATATATTTGTAATATTTAGTTTAATTCAATATAATTCTTAAATTTAGTTTATTAAGTTTTAATATCGGGTTAAATTCTTGAAATTTTAAATTTTATTATTTAATAGCAATCTTGTTTATGAATTAAACTAATAGGTTAAAAATATGTTTGAACTTTGAACGATTGCATATTTGTGTTTGAACTTTGACATTAGCAATATGGATGTGTTTGAACTTTAAGAGCATTCACAACAGATTCTTCAATAGACTCTCTATCCCCACATTTGAAGAATATATCAATAAATCAATATCCAACAGTTTTCTTATCCTTATATAATTCTCTATTTTAATCCCTATATATGATTTGACTCCTCAGGGTGAGGGAATCAAAAGAGCGTTCCCTATTTATGTAAAATGACATTTCACACCCTATTTATTGCGATTTTATGTTGGTTAAAGGATCTTTATCTCACTTCTGATTTGGGTATGCATGCTATTAAATTCACTCATTTTATTTTTTTTAAGCGGAGGATTTAGAGAAGAAAGAGAACTATAAAAAAAAAAAAAAAATCACCAAATTTTGATTTTGATCATTTTTGTAAAAAATATTACTACTAATTATAAATTTTATTATTTTATAATTAAAATAATGTTGTTTTAGTTCTCATAAATACATAATGATCGTTGCACATTTTGATTTCTAGCAATATTTATTTTTAAATTAAAATAATTGCAATTTTTAAATTCAAACAACAATTACTTTTAAATAAAAAAATAGTTACAACGTTCAAAACATGATTTGACTGTTGGAACTTTCAAATTTTATCTTTTAAATTTTAAATTTCAAAATTTAATATTTAAGTAATCAATATAAGGAACCTGTTGGGTACATAGTGAAAAAATTGAATCCTATCATACAGAATGACCCAATAGCACTACAGAGTAGGGATAGAGATAAGGAAACTGTTGCGAATGCTCTAAGTAAAGACCTTTATTATCTTTATTATAGATTATTTTGTTTTATATTATTGTTTTATTTGTATAAATGTAAGATAAAATATTAAAATTGGCTTAAAATAAAAAATCTCGCCTAAGCCTCCCTCAGCCGCCCGCCTAGCGCCTTTTAGAACATTGATTTTATTCATTGGAGGAGGGTATGAAATGACTCATTCCAACTAGGAATGGAATGAATCTTTTCACTCACCATTCCATTCCTTCACCAATTTCATTCCTCCAATCCAAATGTAGCATTAGAGACTGATTTTTGTCAAATTCCTAAGTAGTGCGACAACTGTATAACCGGAAATGAACCAAATCATGAGTTCTATTTACATTTCTGTCCATGTGAATGAAACAAGAAACATGAAGAAATCTTACTTATCTTACCGGAACCTCTAGGTGCTTTCTTTATGATGGTTTCTTCTTCCCAACTGTATTAAATCCGGAAATGAAAAACAAATTGTCCCTACCTATGAACTAAGCATGGGGGACTTTGCAAAATAAAAGAAGCATGATATATTTGACTTAAATGAAACTCATTTACATTATTTACACTAATTTTGGTTTGGCTAGCAAATTATCATCTGCACATCCAGTATGGACCAGTAAAAGATTAGACTATTCTTCGGTATTGTGTTTGCAGGCTTATAGCCAGTTACACCTTTTAATTTTTTGATATTCGACCAAATTCTACCTTCTTTTGCTGTTAATATAAGATGTCGTAGTTTTATTGTTTTTATTCTGTTTGACATTTGGTACAGCCTCTTATGCTGAAGTTTGATACTTGTGATCAACTGTGCATGATTTGCTATACTTAAAGTTCCTTTCTGAACTACAGGGTACCATACATAAAGACGATCAAACGAATGCTACATATTGTGTTTACAGCTCAGATGTTGCAACTGGATATGGTGTGGGGGCCTTTCTGTTTCTACTCTCAGGTGAATCTTTGCTTATGGGTGTGACCAAATGCATGTGTTTCGGAAGACCTTTAGCACCTGGAAGCAATCGTGCTTGGACCATCATCTATTTTGTGTTGTCATGGTAAGAACTTTGATATCCTGTGCATATTATTCTGCTTTCATTTACTAGTAAACTCCATCAGAAAATGTAGCCTAATATTAATACCATCACATGTAACACTAATCTTATTTAGTTTACTTGGGTATGAACCTTGTAAGATTGACTTATTACGACCTGCTGCATTAGCATCCAGTTGCTTATTAAATTGTGCACATGGGTTTTACTGATGTGGTGAACTGGATATATGAAATAATGCTCTATGGTTAGCAACAGTTTGTAATTCAGATCGCCTTATATGTTTTCTCAGATGGTTCCATATTTCAGACATTTGGTTTTGTGTTTCCCTGGTTTTTCAGTTTAAGATGCTCAAACTTTACAACTTAGTGACATTATATCTCTGCAGGATGAGTTTTTTGGTAGCAGAAGCATGTTTAGTTGCAGGTGCAAAGCAGAATGCATACCACACAAAGTACCGAGATATGATTTATGCGCAAAACTTCTCGTGTGAAACATTACGGAAAGGGGTTTTTATTGCTGGAGCGATTTTTGTGGTTGCGACAATGGTTCTCAATGTATATTACTACATGTACTTCACGAAGGCTACAACTCAGGCATCTCACAAAACAAATCGTAGTAGTTCAAACGTCGGGATGACTGGTTATGCGTAGAATTATGCATGAAATAGATAGGTTTTGAGCTTTGCTTCAGGGTGTTATATTACCCTCTGGTGAGTGTAGGTTGCAACAGCATACTACTAAAGTTTGTAATGGTATACGGTATCTTTATCGATGCTAACATTTCATTGAAGGTAAGCTGTGCCCGCAAAAGAAATCAAGTGAATCCTATTCCTAATTCTACTACTTGGTAAAATATTCTCAAATTTCAGCTTTCTAGAATCATTACTGCTTCCCCATGAGAGTATATCCAGATCCATTGTCATCGGGCCTAACACTGTTTTGGGGTTTTATTCTTTGTGGACTACAAGAATTTTAGCATAAAAAATTGAAAACATTAAACAAATTCTGGACTTCCCATAATAAAAAAAAAAAAAAGAGTTGAAAGCACGTTGTTCCAACCAACCTATCTGCTGCAAACTAAAATGCAGGCTACACGTACAAGGTTACACACACATTTCTTATGGTAAAAACTTTTTGTTTTTAATTACTATCTTAAATAGTCTCGACTCTAGTGTCATGTCAAATACTTGTCACGAGTTCAATTTTTTTTTACTAAAACACTTGTGTCTGGGATTATTCGGTGTAAATGAAATTCCCACGATTAACTTAGCTTAAAATAATAAATAACGTGTATTCATATTTATCTGAGTTGTGTCTATATCATCTATAGAGTATCAATGACATTATAATTATATGCTTTCAAGGCATCGCTAGCAATTTTTTCACAGTGATCTTGCTACTAATTAACTTGGTGTATATAGATAGATGTACGCATATACTTTGAAGTACCGACATATATATACTGGGTTATTTAGTGCTCAATGTTTTCATAATGTACATGTAATATATTCGGGAGCTGAAAATTACAAGAAAATATATATTCATTAACTACACACCTTTACCCTATATTAATTTGTATAATATATAGTTGTTCCAAAAAAGAAAAACTTGTGCCATCATGTATTAACTTCTACATATGCTTGGTAACCATTTATATACTGACGTGGATATATACATACTCGGAGCGAGTAGATCATAAATGTAGGAAAGAGAGGTAGGCCGGCAAAGCGCAAAGCAAGCAGCTAGCAATAAGGCCAAGCAGAAAATGGTAGAGTAGTAAAAGGCAGCTGACCAGAGAGGTTTAATGTGGCGCTAGCTACAAAGTTTAAAAAGGTAAAGGTGAAAATATAGTACAAGGTTTAATTTGGTGTTAGTAAATGGCAAAAGACAACAAGAGAGGAACAAATTCAAGGTACAATTAGGCTAAAAGGCTTTCGACTTTATTTCATTCAGAAGATCGATCATAGATCATAGATCATACCCCTCAGCTCCCTTTTTTTTTCTTCTTTTTCAGGAGCTACTTTAAAATTAAAATTTGATATTTCTACGTGAAAAGTGTCGCTATATAGATATAGCGACAGTAAAAATATCATTTTCTGTTGTGAATTTATTAATTTCTTTTAAAATTCTCACTGTCGTATATATAGTTCAAACTCTGATAAAAAAGAAAGAAAAGAAAGGTGATTATTCCCATATATGGTGACGTGAATTCACACGCTGTAATTTATGCTTTGTAGTATGGATCTATCTATCTTCATGTAGTTAATTACAATTGTAATGAAATTATGTAATACTCACTAGCTCCTTAAGCTAAAAATTTAAAAGTTTATTAGTGTTGGTGTACTGGTGCTAGAAATGACTTTATAAATTTAATATAGGTTAGGTGGGTATATATTTGAAAAACTGATTAAGAAAATGTATTTTTAATAAAACAAAAAACCAATTGAAATTTCTTATTTATGATAGGAAGCGCTGATGTGTGCATTAATAATCTATTTTTAGTTTTCGGTTTAGAGGGTTAAAGTTAAACTGTGGTGCCACCAAGGAGGTGTTTGTTTAGAAATTTGAATGGAAATTTGATTTAAATGGTTTGAATCGGTCGGTCGTTTGTTTTGGTGCGAATAAATTTGAATCGGTAAGATGAACGACAATTTGAATAGTAAGTCGATTTTTTTAAATCCTGAATATTGAATGAGCAAGAATGAATGACCGAATGAAGCGGTGAATGAAGTTAAAAAAAATTAAAAATAAATAAATATTAACTATTATATTAAGTAATATTAAATAAATTTACAATAATTTTAAATTTTTTCAGAGGGGTAAAATAATAAAGTTTTGTCATTCATATGTTTCAGATATGTCAATTATCAAATAAATTTTTTATTCAAATTTAACTCATTCAGATTCAGATTCAGCTTATTCAGATTCAAATTCATTCAATTTTTATCAAACAATCCTTAAATATACTTTCAAAAAGTTTCATAAGCACTGAATTAATTTGGCACTCCTATTCCTATACTCCTATACTCCTAGTTAGTTTCCTTGATGTGTCATGTCCTTGAACATTTTCTTACCTCTTAACACCGTAGCGGGATTCCCGGCTAGCCACACTTACCTCGGCCGTGTCACGTTGCTTTCTTAATGTATACTAGTGTCGCGGTACACAACGCCTTGTATATATGTAAATTATCTAAAGTAAAATAATTTTTTTATAAATTTAGACAAGTAAATAGAAAAACAGAAAAAATTAACATTAAAAAAAATAAAATAGTAATATACTTGAAGTTATAAAAGCAAAAGAGTAAAAAGAAAAATAAAGTGTGACCCAATTATACAAAATTTGTGGGGGAAGTCTTAGAGTGAGTTTGAAAAGATGAAATGAGAAAGGCAATTTTGGAGAGATGATATGAGGAGGAAAAGTATAAGAGAAGAAGAGAGGGGAAGGAATCTGAATGAATTATAATTTTTACTTGTTATGTTTATGAGTTTTAAAAAAGAATGAAAGAAATAAGATTTTAATTATATTTTTGTTTGTTTGTGAGTTTAGGAGAAGGGAAATGAAGGGTGTTGGGTCAGCGATATTTTTTTTCCCTCTTTTGAAGTAGAAACAAATTGAACTTACTTATTTAATTAATCTATTGGGCCTTCATTATTGAACCTTGAAAACCACCTGGACCTAGTCACCATATTACTTATTTAACCCTATGAATCCTAATGAAATGGGTGGGCTCATTGGACTAACCCATTGGATCTTTTAATATCTATTACTTTGACTTTGCAATGATGAAAAAAGCATGATTGAGTTGACTAAAACACCGCCATGCATTAATGTGGATGGAAATATAATGGCCGTTCGGTGGCATAAACAAAGATACCAAAGGTAGTAGGTATACTGACACTCAATTAGCGAGAATCCATCATATCGTAGGGTCGTGTCGGAGGTAATGGGTGGCACTGATGGCCGGCAAAAGAAGAGTATAACCTATCAACCAAGTCTTCACAAACAGTGCGTGCGTATATGATATTCACATACACACAAACCGAGAATTATTATCTCTCTCAATACACTAGACATTACACCTCCATTGTTAACCTTGTGAACACCGACATCTTGACTCTCACGCTGAAGCTTTATCCCAAACGGTCCGGTGATCGAAGCTTTTGGTGTCTATCGTGTTTTGTCGCGGGATCGAGCGTCTTACGTGATTGGGGCGTTGGAGAAGATCTTGGCGTTAACATTGGCGCTAGAAGGAGGGCGAGTTCTAGTGTCATTGAAATTTTCAATCACATCCATTTAATCTACTTAAGAAGATGGTGAGGAGTAGAGACTGTGTGACGCCCCCAAATTTCGGACACCCATATCTCGAATTTGGTGCATCACGTCTTACTTCTGAATATCTTACTAAAAAGCAACAACGGAAATACTAGAATAATTTACATTGATATAATATAAATATTCAAGGCGTCCCAAGTCACCGTGTAACCATTACTACGACAATTCGTTGGTTAACTTAAACATAAGCTTAATCGTTTCTTGAATACATCATAACAAACATAATAATAATAATAATACTTACAGTCATAAGGACTAAGTTATTACATAAGCATTGTGACACCCCCAAAATAGGTATACATCACCCATTCTGAGGTTGTCAATACACCGCGAAAACAACTACAACTTTATTATTACAATAGTAAAAGCGTGAGTTTAAATACGAGATATTGCCATCTAAACAATATCCACATACAAATAAATCCTCATCATAATTATTGATACATTATTTTACAAAAATGGTGAGGACTACTAAACAACTCTCTAAAACCATCATTCCATACCACCAGGCTACGTCTTACATTACATTCTCCGCTTCGAGAAGAAAAATGGAACAAAAAGGAAAAGGGTGAGCTCAACTAGCCCAGTAAAGAATATTATGACTAAGATATTATACAACAAATTATCGTTAGTCTTCAACAGGAAAACATTTAATAGAATACAATAGACAACAAGTTTTAAATCAATACTCATGAATGAAAAATATTAATTCATGTAGAAGAGTTACGTAGAGGATGAAATCTACTAATATCTATGAATTTAACGATCCATCATCAATATTTTTATCCTGTAACATCAATCAATATATATCCGGAATCATATATTCATCCTTGCACTACAGCCAAAGACATTCACCAGTTAATCATGTTCATCTAAACATCATGCTCATCTTTGCACTACGGGCCAAAGATATTCATCGAAATCATTCATCTTTGCACTACAGGCCAAAGATATTCATCGAAATCAATCATCTTTTTGCACTACTGGGGCCAAAGATATTCAATAATATCATCATTTAAGACCGAGGATGATGAAAAATATTTTTTTTAAAGAAACGAATCCAAAAAACAAAATGACAAGGATTAAGGATTAAGGATTAAATGCTTTTATTTTATCCACGTCCAAAAATACCTCAAAAATAATCATAGTGGTGTAAAATTCAAGAATGATCAAAACATGGATACAATCAAAACTAGTATCCACATAGATATTTTAGGCGAAAAGGAAAATTTTCATTTTTTGATGAATAATGTCGTATTCGTGAATAATTATCATATATCGTGAATAATTATCGCATCGTGAATAGTAACTCAGACACCAAAAGTTCCAAATTTGATAAAAACTTGGATCAATATTTCAAAGATAATGATATTGAAGAAATAATATCATTACTGAAAAAAATAATATCCCTTACCTCGGAAAAGACAATCTTTTAACGGAATCTTTGGATATAAAGGCTATAACGAACTTTCACCGTATAGCAATACTCAAAGTATACTCAAAATATTCACAAGAATACGCCGACAATATAGAGAGAAAAACTTGATTTACGGTGTGATTTTCAATTCTAACCTAAGCACCTATTTATAGGAAATTGCTTAGAACACCAAAGCGAAAATTTAATAAATTAATAATATATTAATTAATATTCCTACGCCAACATTTGAAGAACTGAAATCAGTCATTAACATCACATGCAAGACCCACCATTAATGCCAAAAACGTTTTCTTATTTAAATTATTTTAAACTTCCAAAAATCAATTATTTGAGCTTGAACTTCAATAATTCACAATAAATAGCCCTTTTGTCGGAAAAATTCAAATCTCACGAATTTTTATAGGAAATTCAATTCTCTACAACTTTGCGGAAAGAAAGTTTTCCAAATTCCAAGCAGAAATTGACCTAAATCCATAAGCCAAGCGATTTTACGGTATAATCAAATTTCGATCAAGAAATGGGGTTCACCGACATGAAAAAAACATGTTTTAAATATTTTTGTAACAAAATACTCCTCCACATATACTCATATATCCCACATTCATCGTAAAAAATATCATCATTATTATATTATTAAAATATAATAATATATTTAAATGAATTATTTTATCGAGAAAAGATAAAATTTTAATTTTCAACAATTGTCACATTAAAAATTTCTCCATTTATATCCACATAAAATCAATATTTTTCTCATCATATGAATCAATAATTAATTATTCACAAATAATATTACGAATCACAATATTGACAACTGCATAGTTTCCGAGAAATAGGGGGGCTTTCCAATAAGAATTTCTCCTTCTTGCACGCGAATTAGGTGACCAAACCTCTCCTTAGCGTAACTTTCTAGACATTGCCAATAATGTTATCTAATAATATTATTCGATAATATGAATTATTGCTTCGATAATGAAAAATCTTGTGTAATGACATTATTGAAACAACAAAATATAAAATATCAACACAATAATTATTGAACCAATAAAATCTTTGAGCGATAATTACGTAACCATTATTGAGTAGTGCCTTCTTACGTAAGAGTCAATAATTGGTGCAATACCGTAGTGTCTTCTTGTGCAACAACGCGGCGTACATTGTGTTTTAACCACCGGGGTATTCCAACGATGTAAATGGTAACAATTACGTAGTTATTTTTAAACAACTTATATTTGTCGTTTTCTTCCTCCAATAGGTTTCAGTTATGGGGCCCACACACACGGTCGCTACTGTCAAATGCGAATATTCCCGACAATCTGAATATTCCACGACCAAACGAATATTCCCAAACAACAATGAATATTTTATAACCACTTTGCTTATTTTGAAATATTTGCGTATTTACCCATAACTATCCACATTAATCACATCAAGCCTTACTATTTCAAAATAATAATTAGAGAAAATTAAATTTCATTTATTAATTATTTGGGGTCTTACACCTTGCCCTTTCTTGTTGTCCATCTCAAGGCAATCTGCTTTTGCTTCTTTTATTAATCGTAATGTTTTAAATAGCAAGAATGAGCAACGAGTTTGCCCAGCAAGTAATATAGCCAGAAGAACAAGTAGTTATAGCATTTAAGTCTTTCAAGGGTGTAATAATTAGTGGTAGTTCAAGGATATCAAGAATTATCAAGAGTATTCAATAGGTGTCATTATAGACTGAAGGATATCAACAAAATTTTAGAATTTATTCATTTCGAGGTTCAATGGGAATGTGTACTGAGCAGTCACTAAGGACTAAGAACTCTTACTAAAATTAATAGTATTACACTGTAATCCAATATAAACGAAAGTACAACAATGATCAAATTTAAAGTACTACCTACGTTATCGTAACATTTAATCATACTTTCGTGTGTGCGTCGGTTCCCGATAATATATAATTTCCCCTTCAATGAGGGTTGTTCATCTCAGTAGATTTACGATAGTCCGCACCAAGTCAATCGGTTTGGATAGCTTTTTAACACATAATAATAATCTAGTCGAATCAAAGGCTTAGACAAATTTTTTTTTATCATGCATTTAAGAACGATACAACGTCAAGGTATACAAATGATTTTCGAATAGAAACAGATATTTGCTTGATAAAATATGATTGATATGACGACAATTCAAATGTATACAAGGTGAGAATTAAGGAACTTGCAATACAATAATAATAGTGTTCGGAAACTTGCTCAATGTAAATTTGAGTGAGGTTAGGGAACTTGCCTTTAGCGTTGATTTCTACTTATAGCGAAAATCACCTCAATGAACTATGTTTGTCCTATTTATGTAAGTATAGATATTCATTAGCCAAACACACTTGATATACATATATAAACAACATGTACACATAACACATTTTTTTTTCTATCTATGCATACTGCTGCACCATCAAAACTCATAGCTGTACATTAACATGCTCATACTTTTGACCACTGCTAGTTTATTCATAATCTTTCTTCTTCGTAGTTCCAAGAGGTTCATTGCTATAACGTCTATAAATCCTACCGACCCTTCTCTACGCATATTTGCAGGCATTAGATTTATTTTCCCGAAGTTAGTAAAATTCTCTACTTAGAACTCATTCGTGTAATAATAGTTTATAGCAGTATAGGAATATTTATTAACCCACCTTTATATCAAGTTATGATGCTGTCTCCGAGTCCCAGGACATCTCGCCCTATCCGAAACCGAAGACATATGGCCATGTCCGAAGCCGAAGACATATGGCCATGTCCGAAATTATTACGACTTGTCCGAAGACAACACGCTTTGTCTGAAGACATCTCCGAAGTCAGCTCTTTCAGAGACTTCGGTCTACACTATTTCGACAGAGTCTAAGTTTGTCGGGTTAATTTCATTAAGACTTTACTATATGCATACAACCTAAGTGAATTTCTTAATACATGGTCTAACACGACCGAACCCATCAGTTGGTTCCTAAATGCGGTGCAAATGCACCCATGGAGTTCAAAAACAAAGGAACATGCTGCTCATTTGCGAAGTAGCCACAACCTGATTCCAGGCAATTTTTAACGTATTCATACACGAAAGTAAACTTTCTAAACACCCTATATCATGCTAATTCATCATACTTGACCTATTAATTTAGGAAAATCGAGAATCAAACAAGACTCAAGTTAAGAACGAAGTAGAAATTATACCTTTTCGAGCTTTAATCTTGATATCTCACACACTGATTTGGAAATGCTTAGCAACTAAGAATTCTTTACTCAGATTTCTCCAACACTCTTATCACTATAACAGACTGCCATGGTGGCTTGTATTTAAAGAGAAAGCATGGACTAGATACTTGCTTTACACAATGTTGGGATTCATAGTGCAATAGAAATGAACAATGATTACTTAAGGAGTTGTTTAACCACTCCATACCAGCCACTAGCTAGCCATGCATGCCTAGGATTAGCAACTTGAAAGTTTGCGTAGAGAGAGTTTAGGCTACTGTTCCTTGTACTTGATGACCCTTAATGTGGGACAAGAGAATAGATCTCAGACATAGACAAGGGCTAGTCTGTCGGGTCCATTGCTCCACGCCACATTTTATTTAACCAACACCTTGTACCATCAGTTAACTATTATGTTGGGTTCCGAATTGAATTTTAAATAACCCAAGTTTATTGGGCTAACTCAAAAGTCCATCAATTAATTTATTGGGCTAGACTCCTAATTTATTATTTGGATTATAAACATGTAAATACTTAATTATTATGGCAGCAAATTAATTAATTAATTTACCCAATAACACTAAATTATACACCAGCTTAATAATTATTAATAAGTTGGGTTATTTCACATAATTTAAGTTACTCACTTAATAATAAAAAAGATTTAGTCCATCCAGACAGGCTTTCGACCCAATTCAATGATTTATTATTACTCTGGTATAATTAAATAAATTAATTATATACCACCTCTCTTATTGTCATCTTTTACTTAATAATGCATTCCTTCTTAATTATTTATCACTAATTCCATCATTGTGTCACACAAGACATTTCATAAACCTATCATAATTCTCCACATCTTATCAATTATTAAGAGTTCAATTTTAATTCAATTGAGTTACTCACCTCATGCCACGTATGCATTTATAAAATAAATAATCACAGGTTCTATTTATAAATATTAATATTAAATCATAAAATTTACTTATTATTATTGATGCAGACGCCTTGAGGGCGGCGATGGTATGTAAGCTCGTCAACGCCTCAGTATTTCGGTAAAGGATTGTGCAGGTTCTTCTAAAAGTGCTCACGAGAGCACGACCTCTAAGCATAATTCGGGTGATCTCCGTCTCAAGATCCACGATGGAGCGATTTGGAGGTTGGTCTTTGATCTTGATAAAGGGCATGATCGTGGTCGGGACGGCGGAGGGGCTCACCGACTAGGACTTATCGCCAAAGTGGTCGTGGGAGGACGAGCGCCAAGTTGGCGAGGATGGCGACGAAGCGAGATAAAGCCTTGGAGGTCCCAAGTAAAGCGAGAGGAAGATATAGCCGAAAGCGAGATGCTTGGTGGCGGAGTTAAGGGACGAAAAGCATCTAGCCATGTTCGATCGAAAGACGGAGTAAGATAAGGAGATGCCACGGCGAGAAGGAAAGAGCGGAGCATTCCATATATGTGTCAGGGATCGCTTCTCACGGTAGAAGAAGATCGAGAAGCGAGAACTCCGTGGCCTCGAAGAAGAAGCCTTTGGTGGTCGTTGGTTCTCATCATCGAGACGACGACAACGGCCGAAGGAAGCGGTCGAGGGAGATCGTGCGAAAAAACCGAAGAAGAAAGATCATCGGCGTGACCATTCTCATCATGAGGACGTAATTATATCTTGGGAGTAGATCCGAAGCCCCACAAGGCAATGGGATCGGCGGGAGGAGGTCGATCCACTCGGAGGCGTAATGTCGTTCGGGAGAAAGAGGTCTCTCATGCACCCAAAGGTGTTGATTTTTAGTAAAGGAGTTGAAAGAGCTCAAAAGCGGTTAATTTGAGGTTCAACAGGTGAAGGACACTCCGGGAAAGAAGGCATCCCCTTTTTCTTCGGATATTCTCAAAGAGAAGGCGGATATCACCAAGAAGTTGCCTCAAATAGAGAGTTACGATGGGTCCGGGGACCCTTACGATCATAGCCAGGCGTTCGACCGGTTGATGGACTATTATGATTTCACTGATGCGGCCAAATGTCACACATTTGTTACGACATTGAGGAAATATGTGAGGCAGTGGATGGGGACTTTGCCGGCAGATTCAATTTTCTCTTAGACCGAGCTTTGTGATAAGTTCTATGCCCACTTTGGGAGCAACCGAAGGACAGGGAAGCCCACTGGTTCACTAGCATAGGTCCGGCAGTTCACCAACGAGTCCTTGGGTCAATATGTGAAGAGGTTCAGAGAAGCACTTGGTCAGGTGTCCGACCTCAATGATATCCAGGCCGTAGGTTTGTTTCAGAATGGGCTAGATCTGGTAAAGTCCGAGAAGTTGGTGAAGAAGTTGATGTTCCACCATCCGAAGAGCCTGACAGAAGCTTTTGACAAAGTAGAAGGATATATTATTGTAGAGGAGGCTATGAATAGCCTGAAACGCCCTTCTTCGGACCAGTTAAAGGATGCAGATGCTCCCAAGGCGGATGGCGATCGATCGAGAAAAAGGGAGGATATAACGATCGGCGGAGGCGGTTGAAGAAGTTCAATAACTCATGGAGACAGGGGAGTAGTCGTCCACTGCGTCGCCTCGAAGGTGAATAAGGTTTACACCAAAATTTGAACACGGATAGAGTCGGTGATTTTGGACCGGATCGAGGAACCGGCCATTCTATGAAATTACCGTGACCACATCAAGCCAGGGCAGGGCAATACCCGAAAATATTGTGGCTACCATCAAGCCGCTGGTCACGATACTAATGAATGTTGCAATTTGAAAGATTTCGTAGAGAGGAAGATTCAAAACGGTTTCTTTGGTTCAAGATGCGTGGCGGGAGGAACTAACAAGATCGTGAGAATGTCGACCGTCTTTATTCGAACGGTTCAAATGGTTCTACCCGTCAAAATGCTCCAATACCACCGCCAAGAGCGCGTCGTTGATGTAATAACCCAAGCGGACAACAGGAAATTACCGTAGGAAGAAGAGAGAGGATATCCGAATTGATTATGTCCGCCAAGTGGTGCTCCCCGGCCGGCTGCGAGACCTTTTCCGAGGATCATTATTTCTTTCACCGATGCAAATTATCCTTTGGAGCCTATCAAACCGCATGAGGGGGCGTTGGTGATCACAACGCAGGTGGGTTCGGTAGATGTAAAGCGCATGATGATAGACAACGGGTCTTCTGTAGACATTTTATATGCCCATGCTTATCAAAGGATGCATCTTGATGGGCGGAAGATGGAGGTCGGGCAGGAGACTCTTCTATATGGCTTTAGCAACGATCCTGGTCGAGTTACGAGCACCATCGAGCTCCAAAGAATCTTGACCTGCGACTCCTCAACAGTAGAAATAATATGTAAATTTTATGTTGTGCATGTAGATTAAACCATAACGCCATATTGGGAAGGCTTACACATCGACAAATTCTCCAGCGGTAACTTTCATCCCTCACTTCAAAATCAAGTTCCCCACGGCACATGGAGTCGGAGAAGTGGCAGGGGACTTAGATCTGGCCCGACGATGTTATAGAAATGCGGTTATTTCTTTCGGAGTGGGGGTCAGCAAACAGAAACAAACCATGGCAATTGAGATCGAGCCCTTCACTAAAAGTAGCTCGGAGCCATTGGTAATTCCTGCAGAAGAGACGGAAGAGATCGAACTAGTCCCTGGAAAGCCAGAAAAGACAGTGAAGATTGGTTCGGGTCTGCCAGAACCTCTTCGGACAAACCTCATGGAACTCCTTCGCTGCTATGCGGACATTTTTGCATGGGAACCACAGGACATGCACAGAGTTAAAGAAAGATACATGAAACCAGACTAGATGTAGATCCCTCAAAGAAGCCAGTTCGGCAGAAAAGGTGGATCTTTGCACCAGAGCGACAGAAGATCATTGATGAGGAGATTGCAAAGCTGTTAGCTGCTGACTTCATTTATGAAATTGATTACCCGGAATGGATGGCGAATGTGGTGTTGGTGCAGAAGCAGAATGGAAAATGGCAGGTTTGCATCGACTACACCGACCTGAATAAAGCTTGTCCAAAGGATTTTTATCCTCTGCCCCATATTGATCAACTCATTGATGTCACTTCAGGGTATACATTACTAAGCTTTATGGATGCTTTTTCAGGTTATCATCAAATATCCATGTGCAAAGAGGACATCCTGAAGATTGCATTCATTACACACCATTTGATGTACGCCTACAAGAAGATGACCTTTGGACTTATAAATGCTGGAGCCACTTACCAGAGGATGATTAACTTCGTCTTCAACAGGCAACTGTGGAGAAACATGGAGATTTATGTAGATGACATGATCGTGAAGAGCATGCAGTTTCAGAAGCATTTGGACGATCTGGAGGAATGCTTCCAGACTTTCCGTCATCGTTAGCTGAGGCTCAATCCGGCCAAATGCACTTTCGGCCTCGGTGCAGGAAAGTTCCTGGGATATCTGGTCAGTCAGAGGGGCATCGAGGCCAACCCGGAAAAGATCCAGGCCATTCTTGACATGAAGACTCCTCAGTTGTTCAAAGACGTCCAACGTCTGACTGGAAGGATTGCAGCTTTAAGGAGGTTCATGTCCAAATTTGCAGAGAGATGCTTGCCGTTCTTCGACACATTGAAGGGGCCGAAGAATGCGAAGACGCTCCAGTGGACTTGGTGTGAAGAAGACGCTTCAAAGCATAAAGACATATCATCTTTCCGCTCCTTTATTGGTGAAGCTCGCCCAAAGATAGACTTTGTATTTGTACCTTGCAGCGAGTTCGTTAGCGGTGGGAAGCCGATCTTTGGTTCGGAGGTCGGTGGAAAGCGAAGATCCTGGCCTATTATGTCGATCACGTCCTACGAGATGCTGAAACCAGGTACTCGAATATTGAAAAATTTGCTTTTGCTTTGATAATTGCTAGTCGCAAGCTTTGGCAATATTTTCAAGGTCGGCTCCTGGTCGTCTACACGGATCAACCATTGAAGAAGGTGATGGGAAAGCCAGAGGACTCAGGAAGATTAGCAGCATGGACTATGGAGTTATCATAATTTTTCATTGAATATCATCCCCGAACTGCTATCAAAGGTCAGGCCTTGGCCGATTTTATGGTGGAGTGCTCGTTCACCGAAGTAGATGCCGAACTACCGAAGGTCGAGATGTCCGACCAAGCGATTCTGCGATTCTTGGCGAGGTCGAAATGCTTGGACGATGTATGCAGATGGATCCTCTACAGTGACTGTTAGTGGGGCAGGAATTATCTTGATGAGTCCGAAGGGATTCAAAGTACAGCAGACCATCAGATTTGGGTTCAAGGCAACAAACAACGAGGCCGAGTATGAAGCAGTGTTAGCAGGAGTTCGAGTGGCGAAGAGTCTAGAGGTCCAGAAGCTGATCATTTACAGTGACTCTCAGTTGGTCGTCAAACAACTGTCGGGAGATTATGAAGCTCGTGGGACCAGGATGATCAAGTATCTAGCAGAATTGAAAGACCGACTTTAGTTCTTCGTTTCTTATGAGTTTTAGGGCATAGAGCGTAACAACAATTCCATAGCCGATGCACTGTCGAAGTTGGCCACTACGGATGCAGATGTTTTCAATGGATCGGTTTATTTAGAAATTTTGCGTTGGTAAGTATCCAAAGATGAAGCGATAGAATGTATCGAATGATCTAACTGCTGGATGACTCCCTACATCGAGTATTTGGCAGATGGCGTCCTTCCTTCGGATCAAATGCTGGCAAAGAAGATCAAGTACAAGAGTGTCAACTTCGTTCTTATTCATGGGGATCTTTATCGAAGGGCATTTTCATCACCACTATTAAAGTGCCTGGTTCCGTCTGAAGCTGAGTATGCCCTTTGGGAGGTTCATGAAGGCATCTGTGGTGATCACATGACTGCTAAGTCATTGACGTACAAAGTTCTTCAGCAAGGGTACTACTGGCCAACGATCTTCAAGGAATCTACTGAGTACGTGAAGAAGTGTGAGAAGTGTCAGCTCAACAGTCCGATCCCACATCAGCCACCAGAAGAGCTATACTCGATTCTATCTCCTATACCTTTTGCTGTCTGGGGGGTTGATATACTGGGTCCATTGCCGAAAGCGAAAGGACAGGTCTGTTTCGTTATAGTTGCCATTGATTATATGACCAAGTGGGTAGAGGCGAAGCCACTTCGGTTGATAACAGAGCAGGAATGTTTGAAATTCATAAAAGAGTACGTAATATTTCGTTTCGGAATTCCCAAAGTGGTGATATCAGACAATGGACGCCAGTTCGTGGGATCAAAATTTGAAGGATTTTTGAAGGAGCTGGGGTTCAGCACAAGAAGACTTCGGTGGCTCATCCACAGTCGAACGGGCAAGTCGAGGTGACCAACAGACGTCTTCTTCTGGAGGATCAGCAGATGGATGATGAAGCTAAAGGAAGATGGCGGAAGAAGAATCTTTCAACGTCTTTGTGGGCTTACCGGACTACACCGGGACCACCACAGGGATTCACCTTTTGATTGGCCTATGGTATCGATGCCTTAGTCCCATCAAAATCGGATCTCCAAGTCTTCGGGTCACTCAATTCAAAGAGATCTACAATGACGAAGGACTGAAGGCCAACTTTGATCTGCTAGAAGAAGTCAGAGAGCTTTTCTCAAATAGGCTGCTTATCAACGAAGAGTAACTAAGCATTACAACAAAGGGGTTAAACTTCGCAGATTCGAAGTAGAAGACTTCGCCCCTTAGAGAAGCCGCGTCTACGCCTCAAAACACAGGAAAGTTAATGCCGAACTGGGAAGGGTTGTATGAGGTGATCGAAGTACCAAAGCCAGGGACTTATCGTTTAAAAGCATTAGATGGATCCGAGATCAAGAACACTTGGCATGCAGGCAGGCTTCGAAAATATTTCCAGTAGAGATCGAGTCAGTTTACCAAGAAATCTGTACATGATTGTTCACCATCTATAAAAGTTCACTTTTTCACAACTGATCCTCTTCTTATTTGTCCTAAGTTCACAATGGTGTAAGGAGGTATGGTTGGACTCGCTGGCCATTCGATGATAGCCTATCTATTTGTTTCCCAGCATGGTAGACAAATCCTATGTTCCTTTATATTGCTTTTACCGAGGGCGGTAAATCAATAGTCACCGAAGTAAGGAGGACGGGGTGGACTCGCTGACTATTCAATGGTAGCCTCTTCGGCAGGAGTATCCTTATGGTTTTGTTATACCCTACGTGGTAGACAAATTCCATGATCCTCTTAATTTTGATTTACTGCGCGAGTGGTAAACAAAATGCACCTTGGAAGTGAGAGGTATGGTTTGGACTTACTTTGGCCATTCGATGGCAGCCTTATTGTCATGAGTGTCCCTATGAATTTGTGACCCCGTGTGGTAGACAAATTCCATGATCCTCATATCTTGGTTCCTATATAATTGTCTCACCCCGTGTGGTAGACAAATTCCATGATCCTTATATCTTGGTTCCTATATAATTGTCTCACCCCGTGTGGTAGACAAATTCCATGGTCCTTATATCTTGGTTCCTATATAATTGTTTCACCCCGAGTGGTAAACAAAATTCCGATGGTGCAAAGAGGATCAGCCAAATTCATCTGACACATGACCGATCTCACACTTCAAAAACGATAAGTATACATTACTTTATTTTGTTCAAGTGTTGAGTTCAGTTCATTTAATTCAGTTCATTAAATTCTATCCATTAAATTCAGTTCACTTCATTTCATTCTTAACTGTTATATGCCTTAACTAATTCACAATCTAAGCTCAGTTCATTCAAGTCCATTGGTACTGAATCATTGACAAGAAACAAAAAACATTATGCCAAAGTCAGGACATAACCAGTAGAAAGTTCATTAGTAAATATTAGTTTGATTCGTACATAACGATAAACCTATTGTGCAGAAACATAAATTCCAACATAATTTCAGAACAATAGAAGTCCTGATAAAAGTTTTTAAAACAAAATCCTTAAATAATTTCCAAAATAACAGAAATTTTCACAAATATTCTTAAATAAAATCCAGGAAAGACAAGAGTATTCACTTCATACATCATCCTTGCCATCTGAAGAGTTGAGCAAAGATGGATCCACGTTAGTTGTAATCAACTTCTCCTTGCCACGACTCCGGCAGAGCTCATAGCTTTCAGAATATATCTTTATAATCTCTCCGTTAATCTCATCCGATTTTCGATACTCTTCACAGATCTGCTTGCGAAGGTCATCGGTTAGAGGAGTCCCAAGGTCCCGAAGAGCCTTGAGTTCTCGAATTTCTTCTTCAAGCTTCTGATGCTTATTCAGATGACGAGTTTCTGCTAGCTCTAGCTTTTGGATCATTTAAGTCAAGATCTTAGCATCAACCTTTAACTCTTTGATCTTCTCCATCCTTATTTCGCTCCTCTGAACCAAATCAACGTTCAACTTGACGATCTCCTCATATTGTGCTTTAGTTGACTTCAGTTCTTCATTGGATGTCTTCACATCCTCTTTGGTCTGGGCCAACTCCTTCCGAAGACCCTCATTTGTGTGAAGAACGCTCTCACATTGAGTCCTTTCCCGAGCCAGAGCAGACTTCAGGATGGCATTCTCCTTTCTCATTGCTTCTTCTTCTTGCTTTCGATTGATAGACTTTGGATGCAAGCGTCCAAATACAACGATTCACCGACGATATTCATTCGATTATTTGACCAATTTCAAATGTCTAAATATGAAGATAAATCACGGAAATGCGAGAGAAAACCACTTTACCTTCGCCAGATAACTCATGCCTTCCTCGGCAGATCCATGTTTGAACTATTACCAAATCGATGGTCATCGATGTCACGTAACGAAAAGCATCAAATAATTGGAAGGGAAGTTGGCATTAAATCGAGGCCACATGGTTGGAGAGGCCATAGCATCATCTTTGAAATTGAAATTTGGTATCTTAGAGGAGAAGGCACGTCTTGATCGCGAGTTGGTGGCGATCCGTATATATATTTTTCCGGAGAGGAGATCGAGCAGGATTAGGTTCGTGGATGGTGAGGAGCGCGAGGGATGAACCCGGATGGTCGTTTGATGGTTGTTTCCTTTTTGAGGTAAGATGGGGATGATTCGACCAATTTCATCATCAGTAGCTTGAATTTACGTGGGAATGTTGGAGGGATGTCAGTCGAGGACGGAGGAACTCGAAGCTCGTCAGCGGTTAAAGGGGTAATCTTTGTCCTCAGCTTTTTAACACGGAGGACCTTCGCCCGATCGTGTAGAGGTATGCCAAGTAGGCTCCTCTTAATTAGAACAGATTCAGAAGGTACAAAACTAGGGTTGGATGAAGGGTTTGCTTGTGGAATTGCTTCTGGAATTATTTCCGGGTCACTTTCAAGGGTTGTTTCTGGCTGAATGGGCTTAGATTTTTTGGCGGCTCTTTTTCTTCGACGAGGCCTAAGAGATTCTTCAACAACAATGGGTTCATCAGTTTGGGGTTCGTCATCCCGAAGAGAAACAGTGGGTGGATCGATATTGAGGGGATCAGCTCGGGGAGATTCTTCAGTCGGAGGCTCTTCACTTGCATCCACGGTTTTCCCAGCCAAGAAATCTTACAACTCTTTTACTTTTTAAAAAGTTGGTTTGATCAAAGACACTGCAAATAACCATGTATCAAAACCCATGTCACTTAATACCTCAAAAAACTGTGTTACAAAGTTATTCGAAACTTACATTTATGGTCATATAACCAGGCTTGCTTAGTCAGAAGTGTAAAACTCCATTCCTTCGGAGGAATCTTCTTCAAAAAATCTGCCATTTCCTTCACACGCTTGAGGATATCTCCAAAGTCGTGAGAGATCCGATCGTAGATAGTCCAATTAACAGAAGAGAAGAGATTTGGTCCTGTAACAAAAACCATTTTTTGTGCCAACCCTTGTTGTTGAAGGGGTATCCATCGTGGGTCTCTTCTCAAATCAAGGCGTTAGGTCGAGGAGATCTGCTTTTCTCAACATTTTGAAACCTCGTTCTCGGGATTTATCTACCGGAGAAGAGGTGAAGAAGATGTCGACAAATGGAGGAATCCTAGTTAAGTGATGTAAGGCAATGAATGCCGAAATGTGGATATAGGAATTAGGAACCAATCGGGCAAATCCCACTCCTATAAATCCTAGGAGGTAATGACGAAGGCATGGAGGGGTAGCAAATTCCTTTTCAAAAAAAATGGCGGCATGGCAACCCAACCATCCTGGTCGATGGTACATGCGTTCCTCTGAACCTGGAGCCCTTATCATGTCATATCCTAATCGATAATGAGTCCGGAGGATACGTATCTCTCGACTTAAATAACGATGGGGGTATTGGCATGAGAAACTGTTCCCCATCCTTAAAGAAGTCGGTGGGTGGCGGCGAGAAGGTATCAAGGGATGATTCTTCCCCATGGTTGTTGCGGACTGGATTTGAACTCGAACCCTCTTGATCGTGGGTTTGGATTGGGGAAACGGTGTTAATGGGAGTCACTAGGAGAGAGAACTCGGTTGGTATTCGGACCACCATTTTTGAGATTTCGCAGAGAGAGGAAAGAAGTTCCGAGAGAAGAAAGAAAGCTCAAAGGTTCAAAGTTCAAATTGACAGTAAAACCGCTAAAATTGGTTAAGTTTACCTTTATATCTTGCTATTATCTGATTATGTCTGGCCTAAGACATTAAATGTTAGTAATGATTTAGAATTTGAATGGGAAGCGTCTGGTTCCGGGTCCAGATATTTATCAGACAGAGCCTTTCTGATTTGGGCCTCCGGTCTCCTCTCATTTCATCTCATGAACCATAACCGGGTACATTTCGATTACTTCTCAATATGGACCTTTAGTAAAATATCATAGACCATTTATAGTTTTCTATTAAACATTCTGTTCAACAAAAAACTATGGGGAAATGTTGGGTCATGATATTTCCCCTCTTTGGGCCGAGCAAATTGGGCTTACTTATTTAATTAATATATTGGGCCTTCATTATTGAACCTTGAAAGCCACTAGACCTAGTCACCATATTACTTCTATTTAACTCTATGAACCCTATGAAATCGGGTTGGTTCATTGGACTAACCCATTGGATCTTTTAATATCTATTACTTTGACTTGCAATGATGAAAAAGCATGACAGTTGACTAAAACACCTGCCATGCATTAATGTGGATGGAAATATAAATTTTGGCGCAGATAAACAAGACCCAAAGGTAGTAGGTATACAACACTCAACAAGGCGAGAATCCATCATATCGTAAATGTGTCGGAGGTAGTGGGTGGCACGATGGCCCCCAAAAAAAGAGAGTATAACCAATCAACCAAGTCTTCACAAACAGGTACGTGCATATTGATATTCACATACACACAACTGAGAATTATTATCTCTCTCTCAATACACTAGACATTACATCCTCCATTGTTAACCTTGTGAACACCGAAATCGACTCTCACGCTTTGAAGTTATCCCCGAAGCGGTCCGGTAGTCAAGCTTTTGGTGTCTTATCGTGTTTACTGTGCAGGATCAGGGCGTTTTACGTGATTGGGACGTTGGAGAAGAACTTGGCGTTAACAAAGGGAAAATAAAATATTTTGAGCAAAAAATAAAATTAATTTTAACTTCAAATCTTTTTATTTTCCCTCAAAAAAACTCACAATATTTGAAAAGATTTTAATTATTTTCTCTTCTCTTCTCCTAAAAAAAAACTTATAAATACAGTATTATAATCTATTTTTATTTTTAAACACCTCAATTCTTACTCTTTTAACCGCACGCAATGGTGGAGCGTGTAACAGTATCACGATGCCACAACCGGTGGCTTAAGTGCACTCGCGTTTAAAGAGCGTGCCTGTTTTTATATCACTGACATCCAATTATTCAGATTTTAGCTAATTATACTTTCCCTGCTGTAGTTTTATTTAGTTTACACTCTGATCCCTAATGCACTAATAGTACCGGACGTTTTACCTCCTTGAAATCCTATTCTTCTCTTGATTAAATCAACCTTTATTTTAAACATGTTAAACAAGATCAAGTGCCTAACATTTGATCAACTTTCTAAGGATACGAGTCTAATCAGTGTGACCTTTTAGTGTATACTATAACTTACAATATTAATGTTGCATCTACGTACGTGATCATCAAAGTAAACTATATATATTTGGTCGTTACTCATATTTTGGTGACCTAGAACGAAAAATAAAAACGAGAATTTCTTCAATATATTGTCTTCATCTAAAAGAAAAAAAGAAGTTCAAGTTGTATTCAAATTTTTTTTTTTGGAGCTTAAAACATAATAGTTCGACCACATCAAAATATATGAGATACAAAATATATGATAAGTTCGACTATAACAAAATATATGAAAATACATTTTATATTTTTTCTAGTATTCTTTAAGCCAAAATCTTTAATCAAATGTTCAAAATCTATCTATCTATCTATATATATATATATATATATATATATATAATTTAGAACTCTTCTGATTAGAGACCAGAACAGTCGACCCTCCCGTCCATACTAAGTAAGGTCTCTCTCTGTATATACATCTTATTTTTTCTATTCTTTTTCTCACTCTCTCCTCCACCCTAGCTAGCTCACAATTCCAACGTTCCCAATGGAGTACATGAGTATAATAAAATCCCGTTAATATGGGACTGAATAAAAAACATATTATATATCTTGTTGTTAAATTAAGATAACTTCAATAGTTTACATACGAGTCTACTTCTTCTGTAAAGTTAAGGTTAGCTTCGGTTTTATATTCCTTCACTATTTTGATTGTAAATAATTCATTTCTTTAATAAATAGAAGAAAAAAAATTAAATGATAACCAAGATCTACATTATTTGTTTTACACAAAGAGTGATAATTAGAAGATCAAAATTAATTCATTAAGGAATTAAAAAGATGTAGTCAACAAGGAGATAAGAAAGCGAGGGATGGAGAGGCAAAGAGAGTTATTTGAAATGTCGACGACACCATTTATAGCCTGCAGCTGTATTGAATATATTGTAGGCGTGTGATGATAATTAAAAGGAAATTAGTGTTTGGATTTGGGTAGCATTGCATTGGTGCTACGTACTGCATGCTAGCTGGTGATGATAATATTTATGTGGGTGAATGAATTGTATTTGTGGTGGTGGTGGTGGGTGGTGTTTCCGTGTTTGTTTGGCTGGCAAGGCAGTGATGGGAAATAAAGAAAGAGATTGAAAGAGAAATATGCATATTTTATGCATTTTGTATTGAATTCACGTTATTAACTTAACCCCAACGCTATAAGGCTTAAGACAGAGACAAAAGTGCGATTCACATAAATCCATGGGGTCAAAGTGTAATTAGGCCATTCAAATTTGAAGGAAAATGGAAATGCCACTTTGATAATTAAGCATTAAACCGAGACTTGCAAGTGAAACTGAAGGTACATTGTCAGAATTTAAATACAAGAGTATAATCGGGACGGACGGGACTGATTGTTGTTGTGTTTGTATGTTCCCATCACGTGGGCCCATTCTCTCTCTCTCTCTCCCTGGCATTTCATTTGTATTTGACATGACTACTATATAGTCTCTCTCTAAACCCAACTTAACCGTCAATTGACCCGACTCAACTCAACAAAAATAAATAAATTCTCTATTTCAGCCCCCCCGGCCTTATAAAAGACTGGTGTACTCACAAACAAGCTGAAAAAAACACACCAAAGAGTGCAGCCAAAAATAGTTTGGGCAGGTAAGTTTACTAATATTTTCATCGACTTTATGTGGGTTACCGGCGATGTCATTTTCCGGCGGAAGGAGTTCATCTATGTACTCTTCTCTGGTGGTGCTGTTCATCATTCTCTCAGTGCTGCATATTTGGGTGTTTAGTGACTGCAAAGTAAGGGCAATACGGGTATTAAATGCAAGGGAGGAGGTCAAAACAGAGACTCGGATGAAAGGAGGGATGAACAAGATTAGTCAACCTGATCTCTTTCGTAAATTCTATAATGGAAGAGTTTCTGATCTGAACACCACTGACAAAGGTCTTCAAGAAGACAAACGAAGGGTGCCCAGCTGCCCAGATCCTCTTCACAACAAGTAGAATACTTCTATTCCCTCTATTTTTCTCCATTTTAATTAGTTTTTTTAATATAAAGTAAGGGCTAATATTTATATCCAAAATACCCACGTTTTTCTCATCATTTTTGTGATTTTTGTTTTGTTGAGTTTTGGATTTAAGGGGGCAAACCGTGGGTATTTTGGTAAGTGAAAATGCTTTATTTAATTACTTGGTGGATCAAGAAATGGACTATCATGATGTATATACACTTTGATATTTTGGAATATAACCAAAGTAATTAATGGACTTGTTCTTGCATTTCTTGAATACATTATCTCTATTATTTTAATATATATGTATATATATATATTTTTATTTTATTTTATTATGATGATGAGAGAAAGATGGAGAAGAAGTTGGCACAAATGTAATTTCAGAGAGAGTTTCATGATATTTTTTTTTTGAAAACTGCATCTATCATTGCAAAACAAAGGACCTAAATGTTTCACCAATAGGGCATGATTTACTGTATTTTCTCAGTGTCTTGGAAGGTTGAAAGCTTGTTGATTTTGAGTAGTTATCATTTCTGCCTTTATTGGCACTCTACATTTCAGGTATTGCTTAAAGGGTCGACACAATTTACTGAATTTTCAGTTTCTAAGGTTGTCACACTTTATTACTCATTTTTTCATTTAAAGTAAATCGGATTGTTCACTTGTTACGATTCTTAAACAAATTTTATTTAAAATATAATATACTACTATTATTATAATATGGCAACTCAAATCTTGGTTTACTGCAGCTACCCTAGCTAGGGACCTAATAGCTAGCAGGATGATTGATAGAATTATTATATTTACTTTGTTGACTTGTGAATTTGAATAGTTGATTTTACACTTAACAGTATTACATCCATCACTTTATAAGGGTACTGCAAACAAAAATCATGCCATCTTATATAGCGAGAAGGAAGAAGATAGGTAATGCGACCATTTTTTGAGACTAGCTAATTTTTTTATTATAAAAAAAGGCCTTTTATTTTTATTTTTTGGTATCAGTTGCGTTTTAGTGTTGGGATATTGTATGTTAATTAAAACATAATTGGAATACTTATAAAATGCTATTGGTTTGGTTGGGCTGTTCCGAATTTCTGTCCAAATATTAATTCTAAAGCTCATGATTGATATTAATTAATAACATGTTGTACGTAGTAGTAGTTCCTTAATTAACAAAAGGCTATAACTGTAAATCTGAAGTGATACAATATTAAATTCAATCCCAGAAGATAGGTGGAACTAACTACTCCATCCAGTACTAGACTTGAGACCGTAAATTATAAATTAGTAGTAGTATGTAGATCGATCACATTGAATGCTGACCTCTATTTATCCATCCTGGTGCAGGCCGGGTATGATGCTTTGGGAATTTTAGATACCTATATATATTAAATCTTTATCTTCATAACTCATAAAATACCAGCAAATTACTTTATAACTTGCTCCATATATATGTACTATTTAATTACGTGATGCATGTGTTGTACTAATATTTTAGAGGAATGTATGTATGTATCATAACTCTTTATTTGTTGTAAATTAATTAATATTCTAATAAGCATATATATATATGCTAACATCATAACGTGATATGAGGAAGTTGTATAACTTGTGAAGCAAGTAGGTACAAGATCTTCAAAATACGTAATATCAAGGCTGCTGGCTGAGGGCGGATTGGCGGATTTCATATAATGTTAAAAGGACAGATATGCTATGATAGGCATGAATCCACGGAACTGCAGCTTGTTTGGTTTCCTTTATAATTTCTCCAATACATCATGCATCATGAAGATCAATCATCTCAGATTCATTTGAGAAAAAAGAAGTAATATATTATACATACATATGTATGTATATATCTAAAATCTTCTACCAGTACATGACTCATATGCATAAATGAAAAAAGTACACCATTTGCATGGAGACAAAAATATATAATACGAGTATAAATTTATTTATCATACAAGTTTTCTTCCTTGTCCGAACCTGTCTTATACAAAATACAGCTACTAGCTAGTCAATAAAAAATCTAATTCCTTTTTTTTCAAAGACAAAAGGTAATTAATTATTATAACTCCTCCATTCATTAAATTATTAGTACTAGTAGGAGTATTATTTTGTAGTTTAATTAATTAATTTGCGTTTGAGAGCAGAGAAACCAATGTGAGAAAAAGGCAACGTACTGTGCGGCGGAAGAAGATAAAAAAGCTGTGGAGTGACTTGTAGCAGTGTGTTTTTGTTGGTTTGTGATTTGGAATTGGAATCCAATTCACTATTTTCTCTCTCCTCAATCTTAGTAGTTGACTTCATCGATATGATGCATGCTCTCAAATTATCACACCTTCTTTCATTACCCTAATTGGTTTAATTTCTTTTTAAGTACGTAGTAATAGTAGATTTGTTTTTTAGAAGAAGGCAAAAAGATACTCCCCCTATTATATGTTATTCCTAACTTAATCATTGGAGGAAGAAGCTCTTGAAACATAACATCACACACTGGTTTTTTTTTTTTTTTTTTTTTGTAAACTATTGACAGCCCCAAAAAATACTACTAGTTAATTAACTTGTGATGATCTGACATGCATTTTAGCGAACTCAGGATTAAAAGTTGGCCAAGTAGTAGTTGTTGCCTAATCACTCATGCTGTCAGGTAGGTATATATGAGTTCAAATTTCATTCACCCTGTCGCCCGTTTAATATCATAAGAAAGTTATACTATAAAAAAAATAAAAACTCATCTTCATTAATTTTATACTAAACTCAAATAATGCCTTTATAAAGCTTACATTATAAAATAATCGAAACCTTTGTTAATTTGCTTACTTTTTTATTATCATCTTTTGTCGTTAATTAAGATTATTGTTTCTTGGTATGGTTCAAACTTAAAAGCAGATTAGGACCCGGTTGCTTCTAGCTAGCTAGCTAGCTTATTCAGCATGGCCTTAATGTATCGGCACTGAAAGGCGCAATCTGACTGAAGTTTATGCTCCTTTGAAAATTGGGCCGATGTATTGGCTGATGTTGGAAAGACTGGACTGATCGAGTCCAACTGAAACTTTTGCATGGACCAAAGTTTTAGGTCCTGATACAAGAAATTAAATGTCCTCCAATATCAATCAAAACAATCTACATTAATGTCCAATATTAAAGAATAGGGTAACAAATTACATAACTATTTACACTAAATACGAAAAAAAAGAAGGAAATACTAGTAGAAATTAGTGATCTAGTGTAGAAGATTACAAGTTGTAAGGGTGTAAACGAACTGAGTCGATCTGAGTATTGAGTTGTTCAGATTTGTTTCACAAAATTTATCGAATATAATATAAGATTTGATTGAGGATCATTTAACTATCGAGTCGAGCACGATTCCGAATCGAGTCCAAGTAATTTGAACTTTTCGAACGAATATGATCCAAATATCAATAGAAAATTATAATCTGAGTAGGTTCGAGTAATTTATCGAACTTTAAAATTTGCTCATATTTGACTCATTTATATTTCGAGTCGAGCTCGAATCGAACTTTTAGTCGAACAAGTACGAATCGAGCTTGAACTGTTTGTTCATTTTACAGCCTTAACAAGTGGTGTAAGGCAGGCCTTATGAGTTTTTGTTGAGGTTCATTATTTATTAGAGCTGATCATGGTGAATCCTTATAAAATATGTTGCACACAAGTTAATACGGAAAAGAATCAAGTTAGAGGGCAATTGTTTGTATGTGCATGGCCGGCCACATTGTCTGGCTAATTAAGAAGATAGATTCGTGGGCCTAGTTGATGTTCAATCGGATGATGAGGCTATAGTTTTTGCTTTATGGGAGCTTAAAAGCTCTTGGACTTGTATTTCAACCATTGTTTTGTATAAAGTGTTCAGTATGACGGTATTCATCTTTTGGATTTTAAGAAATTTTTTTGTCAAAAGAGAGGAGGGATATATTGCCATGCGTTCCTTGTTACTCGGGAAGTTAATAGTCTTGACAATACGAGTTGCAACTAACTAATTTTGGTCGGGTTAACACTCTTGACAACACGAGTTATGTTCTGACATAAAACCATGTGATCAACTACCAACTAAAATTTTACCAAGGTAAAAAACCAAAAAAATAAATGGGATTTTATTTTATTTATAGAAGCGAGCTAGTATTATATTTTTGGTAAAATTCCATTGGGTGGGGTGGGGGGTGGGGGGGGGGGGGGGGGTTGTTACAAAGCTTAACCTTTCCCTATTAGGCTATTATAAAAAATAAGTCACCCAAGAGAAAGGCTCATGTGTATACCACATATTCTACGTCTCTCGTTTCTTTTTGGCTTTAGACTATACTTTATTACATGAACGTCCTGACCTGTAAGCATAGACTCGTAAATAGTAGTATGATATACAACCTCAATTATAATAAATCTAAAATTTTCTCCATCATAAAAGCCTACTAATGTAAGTATTTAAGCAGAAGGTCCGGACTCCATAACTATACAATCCCACAAGCACCAACATTGTCTAGAGAATGGATTTGTTCCTCTACGGTTTAATTTAGCAGTGTATCAAGTACCACAGCACTGGCACTGGACCAGTTCCGCCCGTGTCAGTAAGCATACTTATACTTATATAAAGGGACCACGTATGCATGTTAGCCACGCACCGATCAGTTATAAGAAGATGCCAAGATTCAAATTTAAGGCACTCACTCTCCCTCCCTCGCTCGCAATTAGTCACCTGTCACCCCACTCTTAACTAGTCTTTTCTATCGACTACTACTAGTAGAGATCGTGTAACTAATAATTAATGAGCATGCAAATTAATTAAGTACTCTCTAAACTCTTCTATTCTAACAAATTAAGGTCTATACGTAAGTACTGAAAAATGTTAACAATAATTGAAAGCATGAACTGAGGGACGATTAATATAATTTAAAACTTAAATTTTTGCTACGTACTGTGCTTCGTAGCAGCCATGCATGGTAATAGAAAAGCTTATAATGTGTAAGTTTGAGTTATTTAACTTATAAAAAATATCCTTGTAATTATATATAAAGGAATTTAATATAATACAGTGCCAATTCATCAAAGTGAAAGATTATAATATTCCGTACATGTCTCTTATACATGAAAATTATACTTAATTAAGGTGGGAGTACGAATTATGATTCTTAAACTAAATACTTCGTTACTCCCTTTTTATTTCTGTTTAGAGAGAGATTTTTTTTTTTTTAATTTATCGTTTGTAGATTTCAAGAAAGTATATATATATTAAATGCTTAATTTCTCATATTATCCCACTACAACAAAAAGGTTTATCAGCGACCGCATTCAGTCGCAGATATGTATCAGCGACCGCATGCTAGTCGCAGATAATCTGGTCGCTAGATAGACATCAGCGACTAACAATAGCAACCGATTGATTAGCGAATCGCGTTCAATGATCGCGGTACCATCACTATTCGACTCATGCCGAGTCATCAATCGAAAGTGACGTGGCACACGTGTCGTGACCGCAATATAATAACCGATTCTTGTCATTGACGTCCAAGAAGGCAACGCGGTCAAAAGAGAGTATTAGCGAGTATTAGCGATGCGTCGCTGATATTGTTTTTTTTTTTTTTATAAATATTTTTCCTATTTTATTGATTTTCCAAAAATAACCTGCTTTGTACCTGCTTTCTATCCCAACACACAGCAGTATATATAAGCTTCCATCCATCCATGATAACCATATGATAAACATTCATCCATGATAACTACTATATAATAAACATCCATCCATACAGTCCAAAGAATGAATCTAAACCAACACAACACAATACAATCGTAAACATCCATATAATAGAATCGCAAACCAATACAGTCCAAAGAATGAATCTAAAAGATTACAATGCTTTAAAAATCTAAAAAACAAGTCTAACAAGGCTTTACAAATCTAACATGACTGGTCTAGCTCTTCATGGATCATCCAAATTAGTACCCTGGTAATTAACAAAAGAATAAAAATATATGTTACATGTGTTGATACTGCTATGACTTGGGAAAAGCTAAACAATAGACAATGTAGTGAAACATATAAGTAAGACTGTGACAGTAACAATATCGATATATATACCTGGTCGCCACCCTGATGTTGTGATGCTGCTGCTGCTGCCACTGCCTCCGCCAACTCATCAGGACTAAGAGAATGCAAATGCCCGCCCAGTATACGAAGAAGATCACGATTCTGGCAGATCGCTCTCACACACAGGCGATATGATAGGATTGGGTGACCACGATCGTGTAGACTGGGTACAGCAGTGATGCTGTGCTACCTTCGATGGTTTGGACGTCGTTTTGTCCTTGGCCTTTAACATAGTTTTTCTTCACGACGGACGCCCTCTCCCACAATTCTTGATCAATCGACGGGCGCGGGGTGCCTTCAGAAATCTCTCACAGCTTGATTAAACAATTAGCATACATAATGAAATTTTTAAAATTTCACAGCTTGATTATCATATCTAATCCTAGATTTCTTTTTAGAAATCTCTCACAATTATATTATCAAATTACAGTCACCAATTATCACAATTCCTTCACATAAAACTCAACCACTGTAAAATTTATCAAAATGATAATAATACCTCTCTTAATATAGTTGAAATTCCTTAATACTTTAATTTCTTCCTTTTAGATCTCCAGCTCCAACTCAGCTATTAGATCATGATTTAGACAAACAAAGATTTGGCTATGAATTTTGATATAGAGAAGAGGACACTTGATTTCTCAAATCAGAACTCTAAAGACTAAGATGGGTTTTTATAGATGAATTCTTTCTTGCTTCTAACGAAATAGGTTTGCTGAGCTTGATGGTCTATTTGGCTCATATACAGACAACTCCTACTAAGCATTTACTTAATCATCACATAGACACTCCAGCTCAAGCTTAATAATAATCAGACTCAACTGTAATGCATTTTAAATATCATAATGTTATCCAAAAATGAGAATGTGTAAATGTGTTCATATTATATTTCTACTAAATGGGTGACCTCCCCTACTATGAGATTTTAGAAAGGAAAAAAACAAAACAAAAAATAGGATAACGAGACAGACTAGACTTGCAAATGAGAAAAGTAATAAAATTAAATGGACCTTTACAACAATATGTAATACACTTTCAAGTTCAACTCTGTTAGAAATGACAAAAACAATCGAAGGTGTTTATGCATCATTGAATCAATTTCCAGGTATTGTATTATAAATTAGTCACGAAATGAATAGTAAAAACACATGTACATATTCCCAATTTCAATAAGAAGCTATAAATTTCTTACCTCTAAAATTAAACTGATTTGAAGAAGATTGATGCTGTGAATCGAGCGAACGCTGAGCCTTTCTGCTGATTTGAAGAAGATTGGCTGCTCTTCTCTTCTCTTCTCTTCTCCCCTTCTCCCTCTTCTCCCTCTTCTGTCGCCTCTTTTTTTTTTTATTTCTGTTGAATCGAACGAACGCCTGAGCCTGAATCTATTTAAGAGAATCAGCGACCGCTTTCAGCGACCGCATGCGGTCGCTGAATTTTAATGACGTGGACGCTTTCAGCGACCGCCTGATAAAGATTAGTCGCAACAAAAAAATGCGCCAGGGTTTCGCACCAAATTTCTGGGGGAAAAATTCATATCAGCGACCGATCAGCGACCGCATGTGCGGTCGCTGATATAAACTAGCGACTAGAATTCATCCCGGTCGCAGATAGCGGTCGCTAATACTATTATCAACGACCGGATATCCGGTCGTTGATATTATTAGTCGCAGATAGACCTTTTTTTTGTAGTGTCCTTTTATGATCAGATGCTAATTTGTTTCTCTATCATATTTCTAATAAATTTTAAAAGGCTAATTAATATTAAAAATTTAAACTCAATTTAGTCGATCAGAGACAATGCATTAATTACATTTTTTTTAATCTGTGTATAAATTAAGCATGTTGCGTGCTCAGACCTTTGTGTAGTGAAGAATTTTGTTGTGATGAAAACAAAAATTTTATGCACAGCTAATGCATGTAAAATTATTGCTCCACTTCCTTCCAACTAATTCAGTCGATAAACATGGTCTAAATTAGTAGGCGGCTAAAGACGTTAACTACCGCATTAATCCCTATAACTGAACTGACGGTTGAAACGGACGTACATTTACTCTTAGTCCTAGGCTAGCTACAAGTGGAGTATTTGGTAAGCAGCAAATTAATCAAGGAAAAGGAGTTCCTGCAGCTGCAAAATTTGGCCTCTTAACAAATCTTCCTTTCATTCTGGGCCTCTTCTCTGCATTAAGTTTCCTGACCTCGTACCTTATTTTCTTGGAAAACAATCTTGTACGCCTCTTCTCCCTGTACCTTGATACTCTTGCTTCTCTCCCTGATCCCTCCAACATCATCCCTATACTCCTTCCACCCATCCCTCCATATGTAGGGTAATGTACTCTTCCACAACCACCCTGAAAAACATTCACATTTTCATATCAGTAACATTTTTTTAAACAACGGATCCTGATTTAGTTTATTTGGGGCGCCGTTTATAGAAATAAATTTTATTTATATGATCATAAAGAATTGTAATTATATAATACTTGTATAAAAAATATAACACATTTCTATAAATTGTCCATTTTAAACCAACTAGAATCAGGAATACACGTATTTGTCATTGCATAACTTTTCTAATCTATATTATATATATTTTGATGGTTCAAGTATAACTAAAAGATTTTTTTTTACAAGATATATAGGCTAATATATGTACTACTTCCATTCCATAATAACTGTCTTTTTAGAAGAAAAGATTTGTTCCAATTTATTTGTCGTTTATAACTTTCTAGGAGAATAAATTATTTATTTTCCTATATCACCCCTAACTTCTCTCATTGTCCCAAGAAATTTTCTCTTTGTATTAATAGTTTTCAACTTCACATAAAGAGGTAGTGATCATATAAATTTTAATTCTTAAATGATAGTATTAAATGACTTTCTTAATTCATGTGCATGAAGCTAAAAAGATTATTATTATGGAATGAAGGTAATATGAAGTAATGAAAAGCAACCTACCATGCAGTCCGGCCAACAGTCGTTAGTGTCCAAATCCAACCGCTCGCCAGTCGTCCACGCAGACTTTTGGTCAGCCCAAGATGCAATGACCCCTTCATAATCAAGCGTCAATAAAATTTTCTTCTCCTCTTTCTGCTGCTTCACATTCCCCATCTCACATTCTTCTTTCTTCAAAATCAGAGCTCTACCTCCAACGCCAGCCTTATCATCATTTTCCTCATAGTTTGTCGGATACTTATCATAATTGTCAAAATTCAGTTCAAATGTCTCCCTATCCATATCAATCTCAGCCTCGATCCGGTAATTCCCCATGGTACCTTCCATTTCTTCTTCTTTTTCAAGCTTCAGTTTTCCAGTACCGCTCCTAGAAGAAGTTAATTCCATTGAGTCTAGCTTCTCTGCAAAATCTAAAAACTCTAATGTCTCCATATCAAATGATTCCTCGTCACCAAGCCCTTTACCTAATAAGTTCTCAACATCAGCTGCAAAATCTTCAAGATCCATGTCAGATGAATTAAACCCATGCAAACTAATATTCCCATCATAATTACCACTAAGTCCACTTAACATGCCCATTTTGTATTTATCATCATTACAAATGGCACCTTCACCGGAATTCCCTGAAAGGCACAACTCAGCAGCGAAGGGATCAAATATCGGAACCCGATAGACAAGTTGCGCCTGTTCCTCATTTTCTTCGTACGAATTCTCATCGGGACACATCTCCGGCACGAGATGAAGTGGATTCCTTCTCGCCTTATCAGAATTAGTTCGTCGGTGATGCTTTCCGTGTCGTGGCGTTCGGGGTTTTTTGGTGAACCCGTGGTGCCACGACGGCTCCACAGAAAGTTGTTTCATTAAAGCGGTCTTGAGACGAACCCTTTGGTGTCGACGAGCTAAAGGGTTCGCCGTGTGGACCGATGCATCACAGGCTTGGCATAAGGAAGCATCGTCCGCGGCACAATACCACCGAGCCAGCTTTCTTATGCAACTGTCACACGCTCTAGCCGTTTTTGCATTAAAATTTTCAGAAACCATAGTTGTGTTTGCACTTTCTGTAGAGACTTGAGAAATATATGGTGAAATTATTGTGAATTTGAGGTGGTGATGAGTAGTGTGACCCACAGTAGTTGCACTTTTTGTGATCTTCTCATAGCCTTGCAGAATGCAGGGTGTTATTATTGATGTATTTTTTGGGACAAAAGCGAAAAGGTTGGGTTCTTTTGAGTGACGACCCAGTAAATTAAATTGCCTTATCTATTTTGCAATTGGTTCAGCCTCAAAGGTCATCCTGCTATCTCATTTCTAATTGGTCACATTTTCAATCAAGGGATTTCCTATGTTATATACGGATGAGGAATGATTTCCTGATCCAAAATTTTAATCTGTCACTTTCTTCCAAACTTGATTTTGAAAGTGATCCCTTGCGTTAGATTGTCCCCATTTCATTTACCTGTTTTGTGCGGTCCCCTTTGTCTATATATATATATATATGCCTCCCTCCAGATTTTAAATATACTTCCTTCCCTTTAAAAATATTGTTGAAGCAAGAATATCTCACCTTGTGAATTCAGAAAAAGTGAGTGCCAATATCTCAAGCTGACGTGGAAGCACTGACATTGTAGACTTGAAACAATGTTATATGTTAGTGTCAGACTTTTGAAACAATGTTTAAAATGACTGTGAATTGAATAAATATTAGAATTCTCTCCGTTTCAAGTTAACGGAGACTTTTCATTTTATGGTACAGATTTAAAATGTGTTAAAATGTGATATTATACTGACAGAAGAGAGAAAGCATTTTAAATTTGGACCATAAAATAGAGTTATAGGTGACAAAAAAAAATAAGTATTTGGCTGTGGTTTAATATCAACAGATAACTACCAAATTAAAGTTTCTCAAAATCGTGGGCTTGAATGCGACACCAATATTGTAGTCATCCTCGATCTCTTTCCTCTCCTCCTCTCATGCATGTTTTCTGCAGCAGCTTTTAGAGTTGATAAGTGTGGGCAAGGAAATTGTACCTTGCTAGGGTTAGAGTTTCGTGTTGGCTGAGGAGGAGAGAAATCCACGAAAAAAGCGGAATTGATTGATTGATCAAGAGGGAGAATGACAGTGGGCGATTACATCTAACGACGCGTGGCGTAAACTCCTAGAATCCGGAACCGTGTTAGGGTAACAGGATTCCAAGAGCCTTCTTGAGTCCTTCAAGTTGAGAGAATGTCCAAACCCTTTGGTGTGCTTTTAGTGGAATCTCCAAGCCTTTAAGTCACCAAAAGGGTCTCTTTGATCTTCCAAGAGTCCAAGTCTTGAGTCCGAGAAGTCTAAATTTTAGTGCTTTTAGGTGGAAAATCCAAGCCTTTAAGTCACCAAAAGGGTCCAAGTCTTGTGTATTCAGAGAGATCCCTTTCCCAATGGAATGGAAGGGGTATTTATAGGTTCTCTGAAAGAAGTAGTGTAAGGCAGGCACACGTCTTTCGGAAATTCCAGAAAACCCTTTAGTCGTTTGAATAATGCCTATATTGCCCTGTCTCTTCTGTACCACCAATCCAATCCTCAATCAATTCCCAAAATGAGCCGCCCACGAGTCTTCCGCTTCGGGGACACGTGGAGGCTTCTCCCGATCTAAAGACATTTATTTCGACTTTTCCATCTTCATTCCATTAGGTTATGTGAACCCTAATTTGCACATTTAATGAGGTCGTGGAACCCTAATTGTGCATTTAATTCAATTAGGTCATGCGAACCCTAATTTTGCACTTGGGCCCACATTTGCCCCTCTACATGAGAGTCGCGTTCCCAAATGTATTTATCGTGCGAAGAAAATTGTAAGCCTTTAAATGATTTTGCAAGGCTCTTTCTTGACAAATTGGGAACTTCTCCAAAAATCTTTCCATACTGCCCAATATTTGTTTCCTTTTTTTTTTTTACGCAATGGAAACAAGGAAATATAAACAAATATAAATAAATTTTAATCTAATAAAATCCTTCTTTTGGTAAATCGTATTTTAATTAATTTTATTTTTTCAAAAATAAAATCAAATCTTAATCTTATGTTGGAAAATACAATGAAAGCTTTATTTGTTTTGGAAATAAATCAAATCTTAATCTTATTTTGGAAATAAAATCAAAGCTTTCTTTGTTTTGGAAATAAATCAAATCTTTCTATATTTTGAAAATAAACCAAATCTTTCTTTATTTGAAAGCAAAAGATTTTACTTTTTTATTTATATATATATATACATATATATAAATATACATACATATATATATATATATATGCATATATAAATAATCTATTTTCAAAATTACCCTTGTTGGGAATAAAACTAAATCTTCTTTATATTTAGAAATAATATCTTTATATATTTTTATTTAGAAATGAATTCAAAGATACTTATCTTTTGGAAAATCTTCACATGAAGGAGTATTCATTTCAAGCAGATTGATTGGTAGAAAGAATGACCTCAAAGGTATGAAGGGTAATTAAATTTCTTTGAAGTCGAGGCTTATACGTGGTCGAAGCTTCATACGGTCGGCTTTACATAATTTTTTTTAAGGGGTGAAAAGAACGACCACCCTTGGTGGCCTAAGCAACATGGCCTAGGGAACAATGAAGTTTTGGAGGAGCAATTACTATTTTGATCATAAATTTTGACTCGTTTGGAGTTTCGGGGCCCATAATATATCAAAACAAAGATATCGACGAGCCCTACAAAGTCAAAATGGCTGAACCCTAGGTGGCCTAAGGCAACATGGCCGAACCCTATGGGGAAATGAAGTTTTGGAAGAAACGATTCTTATTATTTTGATCATAACTTTTGACTCGTTTGGAGTTTCGGGGCCCATAATATATCAAAACGAAGATATCGACAAGCCCTACCAAGCCAACATGACCAAACCCTAGGTGGAATAAGGCAACATGGCCGAACCCTATGGGAAAAATGAAGTTTTAATGAAAAAATGAAGTTTTGGAGGAAAGAACTATTTTGATCATAACTTTTGACTCGTTTGGAGTTTTGGAGCCCATAATATATTAAAACGAAGCTAGCGAGGAGCCCTACAAAGCCAACATGGTTGAACCCTAGGGGGGGTCGAACCTGAAATAAATGAACCCTACAAATTTTTTTTTTCCAGACTCCCCAATCTTTCTTTTGTCTTTTCGATCCCCATTACCTTGATTACATCTTGGTTTTTTTTTCCCTGGATAATAAAGAAAGACTTGACGTTTCGCTCTACGATGAACATGAAGGAAGAAAAATGCTCTACATGCAAAGTGAAACCGCTTCCAGATGGCCAAACCCCAGGGGCGAACCTGAGGAGCGAACCCTTGGGGGGGCCGAACCCTGAGGGCTTAAACCTAACTCTTTCTTCTGTCATTGTTTCATCTTCTTTTCGTGTGTTTTGAAGCTTTACTCTGGATATTCCTCTTTGGCATGGTGTGCACTTCGAGCTCAAGCACTTTATTTGACGTCCCTTCCTCGCTTTCTTTAGATCCCTTTCGCCAACTCTTTTCTTCTTTTTTTTTCTTGCAGCCCTCCTCGTTGAACATTCTGCGCAGACTTGGGAACAACCAAGAGGCCCCATTTCTCAATGATTGGGAAAGGGTTCCCTCCTTTGGTCTTTTTCGTCGTCTTTTGGAAGCAAGTCCAAACTTATGCCTGCATAACTTTTCCTCCACCATGAAGGAAGGCTTGTTTCATATCCAACTATTGTGGAAGTTGGGATGACTTCTTGTCTGATTCATCTAACCACATTCAAGAATAGAACATTGGATCGACTAGCTACTTAGGAATCTTGATTATGTGGATAGCTTTACATCCAAATGCATGTAGTAGAACATTCATATCTAATAGGACCATGGTGTTCTTCATCTACATATTCATCACCGTTGGGGTGAATGCACCTTTACTCCGGAGGATGTCTATACCATCTTTCGGTAAGTATTTTGCCCCCTCTGGCGTGAGTCACACCTTTGGTGAGATGATCGCGCAAAATATCAAGTGTTGAAGTCTTGATTCCAAAGTGTTCCGAACACTTCAGAGGCTTGATGTTTTACAATCCTCAAAACAAAAGTCCTAGTAGAGGAACCTCAGGGAGCAAACCCTAGAAGGCGAGCCTTAGAGGAGCTCTCCGGGATATTTGAAAATCTTCGATCTAATCTTTCTTACCATCTCTTGAAATTTCTTCTTTTGGAATCAAGAAGTCATTGAGAACCAAACATTTCGTGAAGGTTCGATAACTTCAAGGCCCGATAGCCTCAAGTCCTGTTGATAGTGTTGAAGACTGCTGATAAAGATCGAAGGCTGATAATAGCCTTGAAGATCTATTGATAGCCTCGAAGACTCTTGAGGGCCTCAAGACTGGCGATGGCCTCAAGACCAAGCTTTAGGTATTCCTCTATCTTCATTCTACAGTCATGACCTTTTGATCATGAATCGTCAGAGTTCTTTTCATTTCTGTATCGTAAAATCATGTACATTTATTTCATACAAACTAACACTTGAATCTATACTTTTCTTTTTTTTTTTTTTTTTTTCTTTTTTTTTTTTTTTTTAAGAAATTTTAAAAACGTTCAAGTATAAGTGAAAGTTTTGTCAATTTATTGATAATAAAATTGCTTTTAACGAAAAGCATAACATTTCATATATAATAAATTTTGCTTTTGTTTTATGAAAGCATAACGTTCACCACTTTTAGAGATAAAGTGTAACTTTTTTGGGTCCGAGGGCTTATAATCGGTGCCTCATTCACTTTTGATGATAAAGTGTAACACTTTCGGGTGCCTCGTCACTTGGGTCATCCAATTTCTTGGCAAGTCACGCTCTACGAGGACTTGAAAATGGGTGCCTCGTCACTGGGTCATCCAATATTTTGGCAAGTCACGATCACGAGGACTTGAAATCGCGTCCCAATTTCTTGGCAAGTGCGATCTACGAGGACTTGAAATCGGTGCCTCGTCACTGGTCGCCCAATTTCTTGGCAAGTCACGATCTACGAGGACTTGACCACCGCTTTAGAGTGGACCACAATCTTGGGTGGTTTTTTTTTTTTTTTTTTTCAATTCTTGTGCCTCCTCCCTTGGTCAACCAATTTACTTGGCAAAGGATATTCCTGAGGACTTAAACCACCATTTTTGGTGGACCACCATCTTGGGTGGATTTTTAATTCATATGTAGTTCAAAGTTTGTTCGATGGTACGTAGAGCCAATATTTGAGTTCTTGACTTCCGGGACTACACCATGGGTGATGGTATTGCACGTTTCTTCTCTAGTTCAATCTCCCTACCGCCAGCTTTCTCATGGTATATCCTCCGTAGATCGTAACGTAAATTATAGTGGAATGCCTCACGATTGGTGGTATACACATGTAAGTCCGATCTTCTTTTCATTTTTTCTTCCATAACCAACCGGCCTTGAGGTTTTCACCACTTCGCTCGACCCATTGTTTAGACAGCTCTGAACGCCTTCTCATTGTATGTGATAGCCTCCAAAACTAGCATTGTGGTATACTTGTCCCCATGCTTTTCTCCTCGCTTCGCTCAAATTTCTCATTCTTCTCCTCTTGCCCCCTATGGTTTTCGATCGAGAATCCACCAAAGCCACAGCTTGATGTCCTCTTGCTCTTCCATGTATCCATCGCATGGCTGGTGGGAAATGTCATGATTCCACCCAAGTCTTCTGCAAAAGATGAGAGGGTCGCAAATGAATCGCACGCCTTGGTAATGAGGTGGGGCTTGAAGGCGTCTAAAGCACCATTGTTGCATATTTTAACCAAGTTCTTTTCTTCAATTGGTTCTACACTTCTTACAGCTTGGGCCTCAACTCATCAACGTAATCTGAAAGCTCCTCATTCGGCTTCTGCTTAAACCGCATGAGCTCTACAATGGTTACCTGTTTCTGCACATAAAAAAACTTCTTAAAAAATTGTAATTTTAGGTCATCCCAATCATGGACTGACCCCTTCTCCAAATTATAGTACCAACTGAAGGCACTATCCGTCAACAAGTTGTGGTTGTTCACTTCATCATATCCTAGCCACGGAGACATCGACTCTACAAACGTGACAATATGTTCCCGGCATTTTCTTTCCTCCGTTGTATTTTGGAAATTGTGGCGGATGCTCAATATACCCCCGCTTCGCAAGGTTGCCTCCGAATGTGTAATGCGGGTAAGGTGGAGTAAAGTCTAACTCCGAGGGTCGGGATGTCCGCCACGGAAGTTGATTGATCACATCGATCATATCATCCTTCATCACGCATCGCTCGTGGTATGAACTCTTTCACAGATGCGAAATTGGGTCATGTACAATCGACATCATGTAAATTCAGACGGTTAGGTTTGGGGGCGCTTCGTTGAACGAGGTTTGGGATGGTTGGCATCTCGCACTTATGAAAATACGGGGATAACAATTGGAATGATGTGTCTTAGGTGGTGACTTCCAATCTGGGTTGTGCACGCCACCACTGCTTTTGAGGTTCCAAGTGGATGATTGGGATTTGATCGATTCTCCATCAATGGAGGTGTCATTCGATTCTCCTTATTATTCTTATCGTTGTTGTTGTCCTCCACTCGCTTGCGGTTCTCTTATGATGAATTGTCTGGGAACATAGCCTTGAAAGCGAGAATCAGATCAACCTACCGGGCGGAAATTTCTCATTTCCTCGTGGCTTTCTCTGATCTCCAAAGATCATAGCCATCATCATCCTTGTTCTTCTCGTGCTTCCTTCAACGCCTTAAGCATCTCCAACAGCACATCATTTTCCGTTCTCTCTTTCTTCCTCGATTTGCCTTCCGCTACTTTGTCTCCGACATTCTCTCGATTGTTGCTCACCATGTATGGTGATGTTGAACTTCCTTTTGATGCATCTTCAAGGATGGGTTGATTGAGATTTAGATTCACGCCTTGGAAAGCTTGACTTGCTTGCCTTGTAACTGGACCCGGTGAGGTAATACTGTTTGTTGGTGAAGCTCTTCCTGTTGTTCTCCCACTTCGAGTTGTGGGCATACCCTTCACGAATTCTACACCTCCCCAGCAGAGTCGCCAAAGAAATGTGGGCAAGGAAATCGTACCTTGCTAGGGTTAGGGTTTCGTGTTGGCTGAGGAGGAGAGAAATCCACGAAAAGTACGGAATTGATTGATTGATTGAAGAGGGGAGAATGACAGGTGGGCGATTACTCCAACGACGCTGCGGCGTAACTCCTAGAATCCGGAACCGTGTTAGAGGTAACAGGATTCCAAGAGCCTTCTTGAGTCCTTCAAGTCGAGAGAATGTCCAAACCCTTTGGTGCTTTTAAGTGGAATCTCCAAGCCTTTAAGTCACCAAAAGGGTCTCTTTGATCTTCCAAGAGTCCAAGTCTTGAGTCTGAAGAGAAGTCTCAACTCTTTAGTGCTTTTAGGTGGAAAAATCCAAGCATTTAAGTCACCAAAAGGGTCCAAGTCTTGTGTCCCCCTTTTCCAATAGAATGGAAGGGGTATTTATAGGGTTCTCTCGAAAGTAGTCATGTGCAAGGCACATGATTTCGAGAAATTCCGTAAATACCCTTTAGTCATTAGAATAATGCTCATATTGCCCTCGTCCTTCAAACCACCAATCCAATCCTCAATCAATTCCCAAAACAGAAATAGCCTCACGTCTTCCGCCTCGGGACACGTGGAGGCTTATCCTGTCTAGCACATTTATTTCTCGACTTTTCCATCTTCATTCCATTAGGTTATGCGAACCCTAATTTGCACATTTAATGAGGTCGTGAAATCCTAATTGTGCATTTAATTCAATTAGGTCATTTGAACCCTAATTTTGCACTTTGGCCCACAATAAGGTTAGTTGCTTCTTCATGCCCTCCCTCATGATAATGAAGGTTTAAGTCCAGATATACTCCATATTATAACACATTTAATTAAGGATATAGAAAAATTCATATTAAAAACAAGGTTCTAAATGTAACATAATCTAGGATTTGTATATGTTGAAAGTGGGTTTGGATCTATTTTTTACAAAGGCCTATATAATTTGATTAAGGATAATATTACGTGTCTCAAATTTTTAATTGTCAAAAAATGATGTAGTTTAGATTAATTAAGGTTGCACAGGTACATGTTTACGTACATGATGATTATTATCGTGTGAAAGGATTTGAGATTCTCTGTTGGGCCTCAGCCCAGTATAGCTAGCTTGAGATATGCTAGTAATAGAGTCTCCTATATTTGGAAGGACCCAGACCAATTCATTTGCAGGCCTATTGAGAGTTTACCTGTTCTTCGATCAATAGAATGTAGATGGATAGTTGAAAGAAATAATTGGGTACGGAAATGGTTAACAATATGGGCCTTGAGCCGTGAGCAAGGCCTTTCTGATCCGGGCCCAATCTCAGTTCCAGTCCCGCACCTCTTAATTATTTTTGAAAATGATAATTTATATATCAACGAAGGATCGGAGCTCGGCGCATAGGGTTCTTTGCTTGTCCGTCTATTAGATCAATAATACTTAGCAGTCTCTTTCTTTTAGCTTTCCAATTATCAGAGGTAATTAATTACTCTCCATTTATCCGCACACACTCAGACACATCTGTGTATCTATATATTAAGTATCTGTATTTATTTATTTTTTAATGTTCATATAGCTTAAAAAAATTCAATATTTTTTTCTTGTAATTTAGTTTCTCGGTGCTTTTTGAAAAAACTTTTCAATTTATATGGGTGATGCAAATATTGTAACTTTAAAAGATAGATAACAGCATGAAAATAGATAGTTCTGTGTAACTTATGCTTACTGAAAGATTTTAGGTTTATTGTTCAAAGACAGCAAGAGGAATGTTGTAAAGTTTGCAAATTGGAAGTGCTGAATGCAATGATTTCAAAGTATATAGGAAGTAAAATCGTTATGCCTTGATTTGGGCTTGTCGGCTAAAAAGCTTGGGACGAAAGTAGGTCTTGTTCTGGTGCTGTAAATGATTCTAAAAGAAAATTAAAGAGTAGAACTGTAGAAGAAGATCAAGAGGAAAAAAAATAGTGGATAAAAATATTTATGGATATCCTTTAGATTTCTCCTGGTTATTGAACTTGGATATTTTTTGTTTTATTGTTAAAAAAATTCCATACTTTTACGATCCCTTTTCAGCAATCTTTTTGTTGTCTGCCCGAATAGATTCCTATTACAAAAATAATGGTTGATGGTGTTGCGTTGTTGATTAAGATCTTACTTACATATATTGATGAATGATTATTATCTGTTAATGTTGGTTCGAGAAGTAGCATAGAATATTGAACAATCTTGCCTAGAATGTATGTATGAGGAATTTAATTGGACTAAGAAGTAGAACACATGGATTTTACGTTTTAAGTTCTCTTCAGGCAGCAAGATGTGGTTTAACTAATCTGAAGATCGTGGCTTTTTTGAACTTTCTTACTTCTGGGAACATACATTACTTATCGGAAATGAAAAAATCTTTCTTACTTGTGGGAATAATCGAGGGATTTGGGATTTAGATGATCGCTATGTGTGTGACTGTGTGTGTGTATGAAAGCCATTCTGATGACACTATTCTCTTTAATATTATGTCTAGTGTAAGAAGCTTGGGAATGAACAGTTCAAAAGAAATTATTGCTTCCTATTAATTAATCTGGTTTACCACCTTTTCTTATCAGAAAGAATCTTGTTGAGCATCTTTCAGATAAAGACTATTCTCTCTCTTTTAGCCCCTCTTCAAGTTTATACCTTTTATGCTTTCGTTCAATGGTGAATATGTTATTGTCACTGCAGAATTCAGAGTATGGCAGGAAGAAACATTATGCCTCGCCAGCCTGAGCCCTTTCGAGGTCCTCGTGATGACCCTAGGCTTGTCATACACCGAGGGTCAGGACCCCTACCGCCTCACCCTGCTGCTCTTGAAGAGGAACTTGAAATCCAGCATAGAGATATGCAGAGTATTCTTGCTGAGAATAGGCATGTTATTGATGAAAATGTAATTCTTCAAAGAGAATTGGCTGCAATAAATGATGAGATTCACAGATTGGGTCAAGTCATTCCCAAACTGCGTGCTGACAAAGATGCACGGGCCAGGGACTTGATTGAAAGAGGATTGAAGCTAGAGTCTGAACTACGTGGTGCTGAGCCTTTGAGGGCTGAGGTGGTGCAATTAAGAGCTGAAGCTCAGAAGTTAAGTTCTTTACGGCAGGATTTGTCTACCCAAGTCCAAACCCTAACAAAGGACATTACTAGAATGAAAGCTGAGAATCAGCAGGTATCTGCCATGAGGAATGACATTGATGAAATACGTAAAGAGATAATGGAGACCAGGTTGGACGTTGGGTATTTAAATTGAATAAATTTCTGTGTCAAGTTCTAATAATTTGTGATTTTCATTTTTTTCCTTAGGAATTTGGTACCACGTTGGAACACTAGTATGAAATGAGTTTTAGTTTCGCCATGGTTATTTCAAAATAAATTGTTTACTTTGTTTGACTATCCACAACTTTTGTAGGAGAGCTTTTGAATTTGAGAAGAAAGCAAATGAGGAGCAGTTGGAACAAAAGCAAGCAATGGAGAAAAACCTTATTTCCATGGCTCGGGAAATAGAGAAGTTACGAGCCGAGCAACTGAGCTCTGAGAGGAGAGGCAGAGGACTTGGTAAGTACTCTCTTAGTCTCTCTCATCCGAGCACTTCTCCCTGGGATTATTATTCCTAAATTTTCAAATGTTTGGTTGCTAAAGCTGCTTCTTATTAATTAGGTGCTGGAGATTACGAAGTGTTGAATGGAAGCCCTGGAATGAGGTACTCAGGTAGTACATATGGTGACGTCTATGGTGGTGGAGCTTGGGGATCCTATGATAATCGTGGCCCTACCCGTCGCTGACCTTGGAGTGTGCAAATCAGGTAATTTGCTTCGTGGTGACGTTTACAGTTACTCTCAGGTGTATGCGAAACTGGAAAGATAGCTTCTCTTCTTGACTGCCCACGAGCAACTATTCCCTTTCTTGTACTGGAAATTAGATGCAGTATAGGTCTTAATGTCGTTGTAGCATAAAAGAACACAGGTCTTCAAATGAAATATTCATGCATGTGACTTTATGTTTTCTCACTGGGTGTACCTATTTTCTGTTTCATGTGGTATTTATTTCTGAGAGAATTTATTAGAGCAGAGCACTATTTTTACATGTATTTTTGATATTTTCACATGGTTCCTTATCACATGAAAGTGTAAACCACCGTATGCTCGCTTATGTGAGAGAAAGATTATGTGAAAATATCAGTTCCCTTTATTAGATGACAGCATGTGTTTAAGACATCCTGTGTTCCCTTTTTATAACACCATCGGGTTCCAGGTTTTAATTTATTAGTTTTGCTTGACTTTTATAGTCATATTATCTGAATTTGAAGAATTTTACAGTGTAAGTAGTGTAATTCATTAGAATTCCAAAGTTTTAACAGTCTGTGAGGCTTTCTTGAACATGGGGTCTCATGTCGTCTGTATTTAACTGAAAAATGAACTAGATTTCTTTCTTAGCTGACCTGCTTTAGGTATGCCAACCAGACATTCGATGAAAGAAAGAGGGTGCTGATCCTATTTTTTGCAACTTTGGTGAAAAAAAGAAAAGAAAGTGCTGGGGTTGAGTATGATGCTAAACTTTGGCATGCTTAGGTTGTATTTGATAAACTTGAGAATTAAGATCTGAATGATTATGATGTCTTAATAAATTAGATCATCTGAATGGTTATGAGGTCCGAATCTAAAAAATTATTTGATAACTAAAAAGTTTTAAGACACTATTTTACCATTTTAAAGGGTAAAATTTTATTTAATAATTTTAAATATTCAATTTAATAAAAATGAGTGCATAATATTGTTGAACATATTTATTTAAAAAAAAAATATCAAAAAAACTTTGTCGCTCTTGTTCAGTCATTAAGAGGAAACTCATCCTCTTAATTATTAAGATATCATTTTCTGTCTCAATTTAATTAAAGGTAAATTTATATTATCTCAATTTATTGTGTAACTTTAAATTTTAGGGCATAAAACTTGAGAGGATTATTGTAAATCTATTATTAGTGATATAGTGGAGATTCGTAGTTTGAGCCATCAGCAAGATAAGTTTTCCAATGGACCTTTTTTATTTTAGAGGACTTTTTCACGTAAATTTGGATAGTCCCTCGACAAAAATCTTGGGATGGCCTATTTTATTTGTTATTTTTATTCTCATAATTGATTTTATTGATTTTATATTTAATTGCATAAAGACGAAAAAATAATTCTTGAGATATAAATTATTTTTGAGTAACTTTTTTCAACAAACATTCCAAAAGGGTGTGGGATACATATGGACCCAAAGGACATTCATATTGATAAGATTGTTTAGGTACCAACATTAATATGGCATTAAAGGTTACAGCTGGGTACGACCTACCCTTTCCAATTTTATGGCGCGCCGTCTAGGTAGGAGCTAATCTATATTTTCTTATCTTTCTTGTGGAAATTGGAATCCCCTGCTTTGAATATTAAAGTTGAGCCGGGCTAGCAAATGAAAGTCTGGGAGATTGGGCATAGTCCATTAAGCTTTTCTAGTCCATTCCAAAATATACCTGAAAAGATTACAGAGAAGGAAACAACTTTGATTCCGAGGTCATCTTTTGGAAGTTGTTGATAATGTACTTGTTATTGTCAAAGCCAAAATGATAATGTTTTTAGTAACTATATATTTAACGATATTTTTTATAGTTTTTTTAATAATATTTACTAATATTTTAAACTACAGGTGTTACTCCGACAACATTAGTAACTTAATTTGTATTATAAGAACATGTATTTAGCAACACTTTTACACTTATTTAAACTTTTGGAATGGATGGAGTACTAGATTTTTTTATTTTTTTTTGTTAAGAATCAAGTGGGTCTATATATAGAGCCCACTAGGTCTTTTCTTCCTCGTCTGTCCTATATCATTCCCACAATACCATTCCAATATATAAAAGGCATGATATTAATATGCAAGCTACAAGAAATAAGGACATACCACCAAGATTTATGTGCCCATCTTGTCTAATCCGGCACTCCATTTAATGTTTTCTAGTGTGAGGTAGTAGTTGCAAACTCCACTTAATTTTCCTTGATTAGATTATCTTAGGATTTCTGATTCCACCTTCTAATACAATTAATTAATGTGTGTGGGTATCTTACTAAAGTGTAGTAATACTACTGTAGTACTACTAACGTTTTGCTGCAATTGAGATGAGCACAAAATCTCATTGATATGTAAATGGTCCAACCACTTTCGCAAGTGCATAAATGTCACATGGTCGGCCCCTTCCTATAAAATATATTCCCTACTTCATAAATTATATTGAGAGTTTTATTTTAAAAATCTTTTGCAAAAAAAGTAATGAATTTCCCCATAAAAAAATCTCCTAAATCAATTCAATCAGTATTATTGATAAAAAAAACCCTGGTGTTAGTAGTCTAATATTAAGGAGGAGACTCGTTTTTGAGAGACTTGAGAGGATTTATAATTAAAGATGGTGATCGAGATTGGTGTATTGGATTACTGGAGGAGACTCTCCATATGACTTTTACCTTTCTGAAAATAGAAACTTACACCAAATCTAACCGACTAGAATTCTCTTTATTTCATCCATTCTTTATATATTTCCTATTATTCTTTATTCTTTTTAATCATCATAATATCATATTTTAACATATTTTAAATTTAAATCATAAAATTGAGACTTTTAATTCATTTGAAATGATGAGAATCTTAATTCAAATCTAACCGTCAACGCAAATATTAACGCTGACAGGTATTACTATTATGGAAGATGTACGATCTCATTTAATCATCTCATCTGCCACCATTCATTACACTATTTTTCGGAAAATGGTGTTGTCTTCACCGGAACATTTCTCTATTCTTTTAGCAGCCTATAAAAACCCTCCAACACTCATTCAACTCAACTTCCTCTTCTCCCTCCCATAGTTTTAAGATGTCTACGAAGTTGCCGGAATTTTTTCATTCCGACAAGCTCAAGTATGTAAAACTAGGCTACCAATATCTCATCAACCACATTCTCACTCTTCTACTCGTACCAACCATGCTTACTATTTTCCATCAAGCGTTTCAGAACGATCTCATAAATCTTTGTAAATCCATTCATTTCAGCTCTATTCAGGTTATTTCTTCCATTTTCCTCATTACCTTAATTACCACCGTCTTCTTCCTATCAAAACCCCGCAGCATATATCTAGTTGACTACGCTTGTTGCAAGCCACCCGCAATCTACCGAGTCCGTTTCTCAACCTTCATGGAACATGCAACAATAGTCAAAGTAGAGCCCAAAATTGTTAATTTCCTAAAGAAAATATCCGAGCGCTCTGGCTTAGGAGATGAGACTTGTGTACCCCACTCCATACATTATATCCCGCCAAGCCCTAATATGGAGGCTGCAAGAGAAGAAGCTGAGTTAATTATTTTCTCTGCGATGGATTCACTTATGAACCAAACCGGACTTAACCCAAAAGACATTGATATACTCATTGTAAACTGCAGCCTCTTCTGTCCAAATCCATCCTTATCGGCTATGGTTATCAACAATTACAAAATGAGAAGCAACATAAAGAGCTTTAACCTTTCTGGAATGGGATGTAGTGCGGGTTTAATATCCGTTAATTTAGCACGTGACCTTCTTCAAGTTCATCCCAACTCTAATGCTGTGATTGTGAGCACAGAGATTATTACACCTAATAGTTACATGGGAAAAGAAAGAGCAATGCTTGTTCCTAATTGTTTATTTCGAATGGGTGGAGCTGCTATTCTGTTATCCAACAAATCCTTGTATAAAAAGCAAGCCAAATATAGGCTTGTTCATCTGGTTCGAACCCATAAAGGATCTGATGACAAAGCTTATCGTTGCGTTTCTGAGGAGGAAGATTCAGAAGGTATTGTAGGGATAAATTTGTCAATTGATTTGATGGCGATAGCCGCTGAGGCCTTGAAGTCCAATATAACAACCATTGGGCCTCTTGTTCTTCCTGCATCTGAGCAGCTCCTGTTTTTGATAACTCTCATTGGAAGGAATATCTTTAAGTCCCATAAGTGGAAGCCTTATATTCCGGACTTCAAGAAGGCCTTTGAGCACTTTTGTATCCATGCGGGAGGGCGAGCCGTGATCGACGAGCTTCAGAAACACCTGCAGCTATCTTCTGAGGATGTTGAGGCCTCCAGAATGGCGTTGCACCGATTTGGAAATACATCGTCTTCTTCTATATGGTATGAGATAAGTTATATTGAGGCTAAGGGGAGGATGAAGAAAGGGGATAGGGTTTGGCAGATAGGGTTTGGGAGTGGGTTTAAGTGCAACAGCGCTGTTTGGAAGTGTAACAGAAGCATTAAGACACCAACAGATGGGCCATGGTTTGATTGCATTGAGAGGTACCCGGTTCATATTCCTGAAGTGGTCAAGCTCTAGGGCCATATATATATATATATATATGTATGGATGAATATATCTAGGTGCACATTATGTCCCATTCAAAGACACATTAAGATAAAATAGTAGTAAAAATAGTTCCCTCTTCTCTCTTTACTATTATTTTATCTTTGTATGTGTCTTTATATCTAGCACTTGATGTGCACATATATATATTCATGAATTTAATATATATATTGCTGCTGCAGGAAATATTTATTTTACAAGTATTGACATGCATGCACGAGTCATTGTGCTGCAAAATAGTATGTTTGGTTTATATTCTCAACAGATTCTAATTGTCTTTTCATGCATTTTTTGTCTTCAATATTGTGAGGGAAGTACAATTAGTTAAAAATCTACTCTTGTTTAACTTTGGATCTAGCTACAAACGCCCTTATATATATGTATGCTCGTATCATATATATACGAAAAAGTGTTCTCGATCGGTCGTCTATGCATGACATAATGTTATGAATAATGATAAAAGATTTTAATTTTTTTTGTCTCAAATGATATGATATTTAATATTTTATGAATAATTTATTATATAATTAATCACATGACATATATTTTATTAATTTAAACCCTAACATCACCCTAAAGTTACTGCATATATCTCTTTTATATATATATATATATATATATATATATATATATATATAACTATGATCAAGTCCAGGAGTCCAGACCTAATTAAAATGCGGACCAAAATTTTATTTTATTTTTATTTTTTTTGTAGAACTAAAAAATAAATAAATTATGGAACTGAAATTTTTCCATAATATAATGTTTTGTGCGTGATTTGGATACCTATACCAAAAATGTATATACAAATCTGCATGCATCGCATATGCATACATTTTTGATATATGTATCCAAATCACACATAAAACATCTTGATTATGTAAAAATTCAAGTTCCATAATTTTTTATTTATTTTTTTTAGTTGTGTTAAAAAAAATAAAAAATAAAAGGTCCAAATTTTGTTAAAATGCGGAGTCTGCACTGATCCGGACTATATATATATATATATATATATATATATATATATATGTGTGTGTGTGTGTGTGTGTGTGTGTGTGTGTGTGTGTGTGTGTGTGTGTGTGTGTGTGTGTGTGTGATCGATCAAGCATCCATGGCAACCGATTCTTTAAAGAACTAAAAAATCACTACAAGCGACATATATAATGCACGAGAGACAATTAAAAGGGACATGTCCCATTTTAATTATCAAGTACTATAAACCTATAATGACTTGTCACTATTCATATTAGTTTGTAATATTATTAATACTATTATATTAATATTTTGTAATATTAATATTTTATAATATTATTAATACTATTATATTAATATTTTGAAATATTAGTATTAATAATATTTATATTTATAATATTAATAATAATATTTTGTAATATTTTAAATACTTATATTAATATTTTATAATATTAGTATTAATAATATTAATATTAATGATAGTAATAATTAATATGAATATTAATATTACTATTAATATTCAACTAATATGAATATGAATATTAATATTACCAAGAATCTTGTAGGAAGCCTAACCTTAAAATACCATTTATCAAAAAGAGAAACAAATAAAACTAAGCCATTGTCAAAGCTGGTAGGACATAAATGATAAACACGCGCACCCACCTTCAAATAATAATAATAATAATAAAGAAGCCGCTTAGTTTTTATTTTTTATTTTTTTATAATATATATTAATAATATTAATATTTATATAAGAATAATAATAGTAATATTAATATTCATGTTAGTTGTTATTATTATTAATACTAATATTATAAAATATTATTATTAATATTATAAATACTAATATTATAAAATATTAATATAATAGTATTAATAATATTATAAACTAATATAAATAGTATGTTGCCATACAAACATGTAGCCATGGCCACAGACAATTAAAATGGGATTTGTCTTTTTTTAATTGTTTCAAATTACTATGTCATGTGCCAAACTTTTTTAATTCGCTTCCAACAATCCATTTATCGTGAATGCGGTTCATATATATATATATATATATATATATATATATATATATATATATATATATATATTATTTAATTATGTAGCATTGCAATGCAAGAAATTTCAAGGGTTTGTTCTGGTGGGTTCGTATAAATGACGGGTTTGAAACTACTACTACTATATATAGAGAGAGGCGTTTTAGGAGTAGAGATTTCTAGCTAGTAGTACTACGAACTACTCCACATCACAGACAAAAGAGAAAAGAAAAAGAAAACAACAAGAATAAAAAATTGAATTACTCCTTTTAGACAATCTTGGGAGGTGGACTTCACTATGAGTAGGTAGCCAATTGCAGTGTTGCAATCAACCGGTGTTAATAAAACACAACACCAGGAAATAAATTTGGAGTCACCCCACCACACTAAAGAAACAGGGCCATATCATGCATGTGAATGCAAGTTCGCCCAGTACGTGGCTGCATGCTGTCTATATATATTCTGAGTTACTACTTCCATGTAATTGGCCAATTGAACACTTAATTACAACACGAGTAAATGATATGACACAATTAAATGCTACTCCAGTATGCTTTAATTTGTTAACCACAAACAATTGTACATTGTTCTCTTCTGGGAGAGGGAAAGGGAGAGAGAGGGGAAATATGGAGGTGTATAGCCGTATAATTTTTAAATTTATATGGTCTACGATCATGGAATGATTTCACTTTACGATCGTAGTAGAGTATACCCACGATTTATGAATTCACTTCTATATCGTGGTATCATAGTAATTTTAAAAGTTACACTGTAACAGTACTCTCTCATTTTTACCATATATATATATATATATATAGTCATACAAAGTTGTGCATATTTTATTTGTATATAGCTAGTATGTCAAAACTACGTCGTTTTGGCATATATTTTTTTTAAAAAAAAACAGTTTCTATTCTTCCAAATCTGAAATCAAAAACAAATCTGACAAAACGACGTACTTTTGACAAATTGTGTATAAATAAAACATACATAGATGTGTATGACCATTATTTTCATATATATATATATATATATATATATATATATTAAATTATTATAAAATGTACATAGAATTTATGAGAAAGTAATAAAATAAAAGTAGTTCGCAGTAAAATAAATAAATAAATAGATGAGAAATTGTAGGAGAAAAGAGACAGAAAAAAAGAGAGACTGGTAATAAAATACTATAAGTGTAATTAAATGACACATTAATTATCAAAGTTACCACCAAAGACTGTTAACAAAAGTTGGACGAGATGCCCGCATTTGGACCTACTTATTACATAAATAATGGGAAAGGCCCTCCTTCAGACAAAGTGATTGTCCGGTCTATCTAGAAAGATAAACATGTGTCCTCCCCATCTTCAAGCCCCCCAACTCAGTATGACAACCTCATAAGCTTTAATAGCTGACGTAGGTTTTTAGAAACGGACTTGGAGCCCATTTGAGATATACTCGAACTCACTTTAAGAGACAAAAAATAAATGTAATAATTTTGAAATATAACTCGAAAGAAAAATATAATAATCACTTCATGTTCTAACAATCAACTGTAGTACAGGTGTTTTTGCAGAAAGCCAAATCTTGGAAAACTAGAAATGTAACTTAGACAGAGCAATACAAAGGAAACAAATATATATATATATATATATATATATATATATATATATATATATATATATATAAAGTTAAAAAAAATTGAACTCTCAATGAATACAAGTTCGATTATGTATAATTATGTTTTTAAAGTGTAATACTAAAGTACAGTAATAGACATATACTAGTTCAGTCATTCTCATTCAGTTCCAAAATACATAAAAATAGTGTTGAGACATTTTAGAGTTATTCAAAAATTTAAAATTAATAAGATTCATTTGTATCTTGAAAATACTAAATCTGGTAATTAGTCACAATTGTAGATAAATTATAACATTAATAATTATAAATAAAGAAATTCATATTAACCTTTATTTTAGTATATATAAAATTAATACATATCTTTTGGAACTATACAGAGAAAGCTTTGTTCATCTTTAATTATGTGCCTACTTACGTGAGTCTATTTCTTTGTTATGGAAAGATTGTTTCATGTTTATGTGAAATTTATTTGTGAGTTTATTTATTTTATTTTTTTCAATGAAATTTGATTGGTTCTTGGTATTTACGAGTTTATTTTTTTCTTTTTCAGATCGGTTTGAAATACTGAAAATAATTGATGGAGTATTAAACTGAGCAGCCATTGAATGAGCGACTTGTGTTCTTCATTAATGCAAGCTAAGTGATAGTAAAAGACAAAGTATGATGATATATAAGTTGGATCGCAAACTTCATACTCTCCCCGTCCCATCTTTATTTTGTACTACATGTTCTTGGCCGTCCATTTTAAAACTCTGGCTAATTTATGCAAGAATCTGTCAATGCATTCCATTCACTGCTTTCTAATCCAATCCAAACATAATCTTAAGTATATTGGGCGAATGCTATTTATTATAACTTTATGTATCGTTCACCAATATGAATTTACTAAACATGGGGCCACAATAATTAAGACGACTAAAACATACACTCTGAAAGAAAGAAAAGTCCAGGCACACCACTACTCATATTGTAATAGACCTCTTTTATATATATACTCACTCCATTGTTTCCTCAGTGTTTTCTTTATATATATCCAGTAATCCAACCCTCCTACATAGATGTATATAAGCCTGTTTGTTTTAGATTTTAATTTTTACTTATTTCTGTTTTTGGTTCATAGCTAATTTTTTATACTAACTATTAGCTTCTTAATTGGAACAAAATAAATTAGCTTCAACATGCTATCAGAGCAAACACCATTCATGTGCAATTCCAACAGTCCACATGCTCTCAAAGGCTCAAAATTACCACATACGTGTGCAGCTCGAAACCGCAGAAAAAACATACCAAATCGCATCAATGGTTCTAACATATGTGGCTGAGTTAAAGTGGTTGGAAAACTGCATATGCAGTTTTGGGAGACTTCGCTTAAGTCACACCGCACCGCACTACTTTTATATATTATATACAAGTTCTCAAATACTCAAAACCCAAATATAACTGGGAGTTGTCGTTTACGCTCTTAAATTAACCTCACTTTTATTTCATGAATTCAAACAATTAGTATAGTAGTAAGCAAAAATCGATTCCACAGAGAGCATGATTTGTTTTATATTTATTCTAATATTTCTAATAAAAAGGGGTTTTGAGTTTGTAATAAACTAAATAAAAATAGCAAATAAATTAAAGCTTCAGTTCAATAACACCTTTTCACAACAATGTAGTGTAACATTATTTATCCTTCAATGAAATTAATAGTCCTAGGTAACAACAAACTCTACTACCCGAAACTCACCTTAAATTATCACTCAATGAAACAAGTTTTTCACAAGATTAATCTAACCATTATACAAACTAGAACAAACTCTCTATATTTAATATAACAGCAACATTAAGAACTAGGGAATTATACTATTCCAAGTAACAAACACATAAACTCGATTTGTTTAACACGTCTTCTGATAATCATATTAATACTCAAAAACTTGTCCACAATTAGGTATTACTAATTACTACTTCTACTTAGGAACAATATCAATTACACATAATATTATTTCTTAATCTAGCATATGATATTAGTAAATCAATTCTATTCTGCAGAAATCAAATCAATTAAACGAAATAGCATTCAATCAATTAAATCAGATTATCAAGAATAAATTTCATATAAAAAGGAATAAATAATGAATACTTAATTAACCATTAATTATAAATAAAGTTCAACACCCCTTAGAACTGAAAATAAAAAATTTAGCTCATGTCTTCAATCTTCAATCTCCCAAGACTAGGGTTACAATTGTGTAGCTAAGATAGATTTCCTAAAACCCTGACTATTACATCTATATATTTATAGTGTTAGACAAAGTTCTAAATCCTATGAGAACTAGAAATCAAAATCCTAAAAGAAATTACAAATCAAAACTAGTTTTCATTAAAAAAAATAGAATCCAATTTGGAAACCAAATCTCAGTCTAAAAAGATCTTAATCCTAATAGAAATATCAATTTTATTCCATGTAGAAGTTAAAACTTGCCTCAGAAAAGTTTTCAAAAATCCAAAATTTCAAAATTTCTAGCTGAATCCGCCGCGGATTCGTTAAATTGTTTAAGCTCGCCGGGGTGAAAAAATTGTCTGAAAAACAGAGAAGCATCCGCCGGAGCGGATTCATGCAAGGCAATGAGCTCGCAGGGGCGGATTGGCGCAGTTTCCAATTTTTCTTCCTTTTCCATGTAATCAACTCTAATTCATCCCATTTCAACACTTGCTCTATTTTAAGCTGAAATTAATAAACAACATTATCAAGTTCATATACACAATAAATCATGCAATAAACTAAACATAAAAAAATCAAAATACAATTGTGTACTTATCAATAACATTATAATTATAATAGGCTACTTCATTTGATTTTGAGTCTGATGCTTAAATACTAATGTTATCACCTGCATTGTCACCAAGAAATGTTTACTTGTGTGTAAAAATATTTACTCCTAATACTAGAGTAAGAGTTTTAATAGGCAGAATAACTTTGAATACCCTGCTTTAGAATTTGGAAGCAGTAGTTGCAGGATTGATACAGTCCCTAAAGAGACTGTTGAGCTCTAGCAGCCTTTGACAGTAACACATTGCGGGGTAAATTCCACTTAATACGTGACTTAATTCTGTTCAACTTTCTTTGATAAGGATATAAATTTGACTCCATTACTTGCCCTGAAAAAAAAGGGGGATCACTCCATTAATTAACCCACCACCATGGGCAAATAGTAAAATCCGTACATTGAGGGGCTATGGTACTACTCCATATAGGTTGAGAAAGTAAATAAAGTAAAAAAAAATATGCAAATTACAGTGAAAGAAGTTGAGAATGATGTTTACCCATATAACTTACTTGTCAGGTCGCTTAAGGTGGCTGCGTGCCCGACCACTCATCCTCTCTGTTTTCTTTCAATACATACATATATGTCAAGGGTATAATGATCTGGGGGACCCATTTCTCAATAATCACATGCTTATTTTGACAAAATTTGCATGTGAAATTTCGGGTCCAAAATGAGTGATGAATTATTTTTCACGCAACACCACCTTTCCGAATTCGGATATTGTTGTTGATTTGGTATGGATTAAATTGCAACTTTAGGCAATATCTTAATGACTAGGCCACCATATTCATTAGATACAAACGTTAAAAATTGTCATTTTCATAATTTAATTGGCGAAAAATCAATTTTATGGATGATTTTAAAAGTGAATACTATCAACTTGAAAAAACAGAAATATCATCCATCCAGTCAATTAAAAATGAGAGAGATTTTAAGTTGGATTTGATAATCTTCTCCTTAAATTTATTATATCTTCTCTCACTTTTTTCCCTTTGATCCAGTTCCTCTTCTCTCGTATTCACGTAAATTTCTAATTATGATCAGCAAGATGTTACTCAAAAAAGGATTTTACTAATTCGACATGCAATGCAGAGTTTGTGTTTTTTTTTAAATATGAATGAATGAACAGTCCACAAGGACCACAACATGGAATTTATAATAAAATATACCTCTTAAAAATAGAGATTTGATATTTAAGAGGGGAAATTATGTGCACATGGCAATTGTTTTTATTAGGTTGCAATTTCAACCATATACACACCAATGTTGTCTCCGATAATAGAAGAAAATCTCATTTTGATTAGAATCAATTTTACAACTTGTTACAAACATAAAAGTCAACAATTATTGTGAAATTTTAACCAAGCTTGGGCTAATTTAATTCCCTACGGACATATTCTAGAAATCACCCAAACAAATACAATGCTTACCGGTTGCCACCAAACTCTTGCTGAAAAAATCACATGCCAGCTGCTTCATGTAAACTCAATAGTCTCTCATTACTTGGTACTACCAAATAACAGTGCTCTTACTATTCACAAGAGTAGAACGATTACTTGGTAGGTGGTAAAGTAATGTCCGATTATTACGTAACTTCATGATAAGCTGATCAATTAATTAATACACGCAGAGAATTCAATCCCGGCCTGCCCTGCATATCGATACTATATTCGCCAATTGACCAAAATCACTTTAACAATTTTTAGAAATGGCAGTCACCGAAACAGAAGCATAAATCTCAAACACACGACCAAATCAAAGACCTGTGAATCTTTTATTTTAACTATAAAATCCCACCGACTGGGGACTGGAAGACATTCAAAATAATAGTGAATCAGAGCAAGCATCAAAATATACATACTACTATGGAGTATGGTTAAAATGAAAGTGCAAATGCCGAAACATAGAAATTTCATTCATAAAATTAAAAGAAAGATGCAGATTGCATCAGTACCAAACAACTCTCAACAAGAAGTCTCGTCTCTCCCGCAAAGGAGAATTTGAACCCTTCGGACGGCTCTAATAGCACAGGAAAACCTAAGGACTATCTCCTTCTATCTCTCTCCATAGACATGAAAATAAGCAAAGCTCACTCGTATCTCTCATAAACAAACAAATAAAAGACCACTCACTCCAGATAATTTATCTTGCCAGTTTCTAAAAAACTCAATAGAACTAGATAACATATTATTATTACTAATTACTAATAATACTAATACTCATTCCTACTAACTGCAAAACTTTATAGGCATGCTATATTGAGGGGGGTTGGTTGTTCATTCATCCGAGGCTGTTCATCAATCCTCAACTCATTCATCCAAGCAATTTCTTCACTTCCAAGTTCATCAAAATCCCAGTTAGGCAAACCACTGGGTTCAGAATCATCAACCCCAAAAATTTGGGGACCATCAAAACCCCCAAAACCATCCCAAGGCTGTGAAAAATCATCCAAAAAGAGCGAATCAAGTGAATGATCAAGCTCCATTTCCAAGTCCAGTGCTTTCCCAATTTCAAAATCAAGCTCCATTCCTAATTCCAGATCATTTCCAAATTCAGACAATGTAAATATCTCATCAACAGGGCCTTTATTCGGCACTTCTTTCATAGCAGCTGCATTCTTATGAATACCAACAGATTCTTTCACTGAAGACGATGATATCATTTTGATTTCCGAAGTTGGAGATGTCTGAGAAATCACACTACCAGAATCTTCTGAACCAGCAGGTAGATTTCGGTGATCGTACAATGCAACCGAATAAGAGTTATTATAACTCTTCTCAGAAGCAGAAGCTGCAAGCAGACCATCATACTCCCTAGCAGCATCGAACTCTAGCTTTTTCACATCATAAGCCCTCCCAGCTTCTTCAGCGGTACTGTAAGTACCCAGCCAAATCCTTTTCCCTTGAAAAGGGTCTCGGATTTCAGCAGCCCATTTACCCCATTTTCGCTGTCGAACCCCTCTGTATTTCGAGGCAGATGGTCGGGGTCGAGTTGGGAATTTGGTTATAACCCTTTTCTTCTTGGGGGTTTTTTCGCCATTGTTACTATCTTGACAAGAACTCTCCATTTCAGGTGCTCTGATTGAGTGATGAGAATCATCAACTGGAAGTTTAATCTCTGTCACAATTCGCTTTGCCCCATATGGTCTTTTCCTCATGTTGTTGCTTCCCTCGTCATCAGATGAATCGGTCATATCAGGATCGTAACAGATAATGCGGATTTTTCTCATGATTTTGATGGATTCATCAGCAGAATTTGGTTTGTTCCTCGATTTCTTGCCGAGGTTGTCTTGATTCGGTTGGTTTTGTCTGTGAGGCTCTGGCATTTTTTTCCCACTCAAAATATACCCAGTACGCAGAAAACTGTGATTTGTAGAAAATAAAACCAAAAAAGGCGAGTAATGAACGGTAAGGGGGGAAAACTAACACTATCTGATTCTCAAGTAAGAGGCCCTCTTAAAAACAAGAAAAGATAGAAAATTTTCATTATATGAAAACCCCCAAAACACTCTACTCCAGAACAAGTCCTGCAAACAAAAACCCACAACCAAAAACCATGACTCATTTCAGATCAGCACCAGAAAACCATAAAACAAGAAGGAACATCAATGATTTATACAAAAAAACACCAAATAACACCAGTGTTTAAGAAAGATTTGTACCTTTTGGGCCTCAAACGCATCGAAACCTTCGGACAAAGGTGAAGGCAAAAGAGCTGCAGTTGAATGCAAATAGAGAGAAAAACACAAGCAAATGAAATCCAGTGCTTCAACTGAGACCCAATTGCAACCAATTCCGACCCTACCGACATAAATCTTCTCTCCTCGACCCTTTCTCACAAAACCCTGTTTCAGAGTTTCTCGCTCTGTAAACAGCAAAGAGAAAAAGAGAAGAATCAGAACAGATATATATAAATATAAAGGTATATGAAGAAAAACCCAAAACCCTTCAAGGGTATAATAAGACAAAGAGGATGAGGTATCTATGGCTACGATTTCACCCAACCAGAATATGACAAAGATCTGTTGAGGGTTGTTTTCAGTTTTTGCAGAACAGTGAATTCTACTACTAGTCTACTACTACCACTGCTACTACCAACTTAGGGGTGGTGTATGTGGAATTAAGAATAGATAGATAAATAGTACTAGTAGTATAGTTAGTATACGAAGAGATATAAAGAGAGAGACGGACCATTCAAAGATGTTTAAAACGACGATTGATCGACGCAAATCTCCATAAGAGCAACAACAATATAAATACATAAAACATCGAATATTGTAACATAAATAAATATACATAACATACCTAGTTTGTTTGTCTTTAATGTTACGTTTAAATTAGAATAATAAATTATATACATAACATACCTAGTTTGTTTGTCTTTAATGTTATTTTTAGATTGGAATAATAAATTATATACATAATATACTTAATTTGTTTATTTTTAATGTTACGTTTGAATTTAAATAATGAACGTAAGAATATAATGTCTCATTCTTATAAAAAAAAAAAATTTATATTTAATTGTGATTAAAATAAAATGAATTATTCTTATTTCTTATGAATTTTATTCTTTGAATAAAAAAAATATCATCTTTTCTTTTTTACTCATTTTTATATTTGGTTGACGTCTCTATCTCTCCACCTCTCCACCTCTCCACGCCGCTATTCGTTCGTTTCTTATTTATGATGATTTTTTTAAAATAGGAAAAATAAATAATTAGAAGGAAAATTTGGAGTAAATTTTCTCTCAATAATTTCTTTTTAAGGTTAAAATTTTTTGAAGTATTAAAAATAACATTATATAAAATATTATACTATTTTAAATTAAAGTTTTCTTCCAAAATTCCTAAATACAAGGAAAACAATTTACACTCACTTCTTCTATTTTTCTTTGTTTTAAAAAAATTTAATTTTCATTATTTTATTTTGTTCTCAAACTCAAAAAATAATTGTGAGTGTCTTCTAAAAATAAAAATCTGCTCTATAATATTAAATTCATTAATAAAGTTATAGTACACTGGTTATTTTGGTGCTATCATTTTTTTAAATTTCCTCACAATTTTATCTTCATAATTACTCAAGTTTTTCTAATCAACCTAATTACTCTCAAGTTAAACCATTAAATACGCAGCAATATTCTTATACTTCAAATAAATATGTTTGTGCAAAAATAAAAAATTTAAGTCCACATATATTAGTCCTATAACTTTCAACTCAAAAATATTAATCGTATCCCATTTAAAATATAATTGGTTCAACAAACCGCGTAAAAATAAGAGAATAATAAAATTAATATAAATTACAATATTTATTATTAAATTGATTGAAATGTAAAAAAAATAAATTTTTCACAAAAGAATTTAATAGTTCTATAAATCTCCCTCACATGGATAGTAGATGAGAATTATGAGACTTAAGGGGTGTTTGTTTAGAGCTGAATAGAATTGAATCTGAATGGCTGAATCGGTTAGTGCGTTTGTTTTGGTTTGAATTGCTAAATCGGTAAGATAGATGAGCTGAATGGCTAAGTTAGATTTTTTAGCTGAATGGCTGAATGAAGTAAAAAAAAATAATTTTTTTTTAAAAAATATTAACTATTATATTAAATATTAAATAAATTTATAACAATTTTGAATTTTTTCAAAGGGGTAAAATAATAAATTTTTGTCATTAAGATGTTTCAGACATGTCAATTATCAAACAACTTCAAATTTAACTCATTCAGATTCATATTCATTCAATTTTTATCAAACACCCCCTTAGGTGAAGTTTGTTTACCTCTTAATACATATTAACAGTTCCACGTCTGATTCGCTAAGAGAATAAAATTATTTTGTAAAATTTTTGTTTGCCTCTTATTGTTTCTTAATCAATAATAAAACAGATATATAAATTTAAATCATTGAAAGTTGCATCTGAATGAAAATTTTAAATCTATAGAACCCCTATAAATATTATACTCCCTCCATTCCAAAATTTAATATCATTATTAATTTTGAAAAGTCAATTTAATTTATTTTTAAATTTAAAATTGTTATTTTAAATTGAAAAAGTCATTCAAATATTGTATACTTTTTAGTTACGAAATAATTTTTTAATTTAGTTATTATTTCAATCAAATTATTTAATTTATTAAGATTTATCTTATCAAACACCACCTTCCACTTGTGTCAAAATTTTCTTATAAAAATTATAATCCCTAAAATTATATATTTTATATCAAATTGAGTCTAAATTGTCTCATATTAATTTCATAAAAAAAACAAAACAATACTAGTCGTATATTTAAAACAAATGGAGTAGTCCACTGCCGTACACTAATTTTATTTTGTTTCAAGATTTATGGGCAATCATTTCAATGTGATTTTTCCTTTTGACCGAATGCGGCAGTGGGTTGCTCTGTTACTTACAATTTTATTGCCGTTATATATTTGCATGTCTTCATATTATTTTGCATCTATTTTTAATAAGTATAATTTTTCAATCATTACAATATTATCGTACTTCTATACAAGTACTACTGTGATTGAATTCTAAATAAATTTTATTTAATAAATAATATTTTCTTAATTTATATACAAAATTTTTAAACAATAAACTTTTAAAAAACTCGTCATACAAATATAATTAAACGAACCATCTCGATCAAATTCCATTAATTTTAATACTAATAAATAGGAGGAGTAAAGGATAGCAGGCCGTGCACGTGACCTAGAATGCTTCGAGTAGCAGAGTAGTAGGCAGCAGTGAAGTGTTATAATCATCTTACCTGCCCTCAAAACACCCCCTACTCCGTACGCCCACTTGAGCTCAGCTGGTGGTGCTAGCTTAAGCTAGTAGTAGTACGGAGTACTAATTCCAAAATTGTACTGCTCGACATTAATATATCACATAGTCACGTGACCAACCAACAACCCATGTATCATAAAGATATATGCATACCGATCTCTTATTACTTATGTTATAAAGTCGTATCAACTTTTTATATACTAGTATTTGATTAATGATAATTAAAACTTTTAATATTACTCAATATATACCCATTCCGTTTTAAATTATGTGTAAATGTTCATCTTTTAAATTACATTGATAGTATATGTAAAATTGATATTTTGATTATGTGCTTTTTGCCATTTGATTAATGATAGCTAAAACTTTTAGTATTACTCAATATTCTCATTTCTTTTTTAAATATATGTAAATGTTGATCTTTAAAATTAAATTGAGATTTTTTAAATTTAGAATTTATACTAATTTTTGTGACATGCGTATGTATACAGAATATAAGATAAAATCAATTCAGAATTGATTAGAGATTTTTTTTTTTTAATTTTGATGTAACACGCACACTTACGTAACGCGTGTGATTTTTTTATATAAATAATATATATGTAACAATTTAAAATTAAAATTATTTATTTGTGGAGTTGTTAAATAAAGTTGATGTAAAAAGTCACATAATGGGATAGTTAAATGGAATACTTTTAAATTAAAAGTAAAAATATTTTAGTGTTGGATAACTACTCAAAAGCAACACACTCTTGACAAAAGTATAAATACTTTAAATTTGTCTAATACTTTTAAAAGTGTTTTTACAATTATGTAACCAAATATTATTATTTTAAATTTTAATAAAAAATTATATTTTTATAAAGAAATTATATATTTCATCTCACATCTTACCACACTCCACCTCACTTAATAACGTAGAGGAATTCTATTAATTTTATAATTCAATTATAAAAATAATTAACTATGTAAAAAACTTACTAATTAACTATAAAATTATATATTTTAAAAAGTAAATTAATCACATTAAATTTAATTTTTAAAATATTTCATATTTGAATACATATTTTTATTTAATGTTGAGTGCATAATTGGAGTACTATAGAAGATTGTTTAAAAAATATACTCCTAATTCTTAAAGGTAGTGTAACTTATGTATTACACACACGTCACACGGTGCATGTTGATCGGATTCGGTTAATATAAAATTTATTTTTTAGTAAGTTAATCAATTGATCAACTTACTCAAAAATAAACTTGTTGACCACATTGCAGGGACTAGAGAGAGGCTATTCTTAATAAGCCAAAGTGGGCTGGCTACGTGAGTGGACCGCTTAAGTTTCAAAATACAATAATGTTATTATCATATGGTCATATAATACTCATATAAATACATATGCATGTTGTATGGATTTCATGTATATGTGGGGTCTTGATATATATATATATATATAAATATTAATATTATGCGACTATGATAGTAGTATTATTTTCAAAATATATCAATTAGACATAAAAATAGGTCATGATTATTTTAGAATTTTAATTATTTGTATATTTACTTTTTAAATGAGAGATAAAAATATCAATAGATAAAATTGTAATTCATGTCCAATTATTATGTAGAAAAAGTTTCTAAAGTTTCCCGCTAAAGTGGCCGCCGTGGATCCCACCCATCACTTTTTCCCGCCAAGTCCTTAGTTGATCGCAGTTGGTAGCTCCGACACGCGTCTTGATTCCTGTTATTCTCATGATTGGCAACGTAAGATGTCTATGAAATTGTGTTTTTTTAAAATGTCTATTAAACAATACTCCCTCCGTTTTTTATTATAAAAATTGTTGTTGATTTTTTAAAATCAACTTCAAATAATATTAAACTTAAATTATTAATTTTTTTTAGTTTTAATTAATTAATAATAAATATTATTAATTATTTAAAAATATTATTCATTATAAATTTTATTATTTTATAATTTTTAATAAGTAATCTTAATTTTTAATTTAAAATATTTTAAATTTATTATTAAAAAATCAATAATAACATTATAATTTGAAACATAGGGCATCGTAAATTAGACGATCGACAAAAATATGTTTAAAATAATAAGTATCACTTAAAATATTAAAAAATAATATATTGTGTAATTCTATGTTTCAAATATTTTATTATCAATTGCATAAATAAATGTGAATAATAATTTTTAAAAATATATATATAATATGATGACTCACTTTTATAGTTTTATTTAACTTGATGTAGTCATTTATAATTATAATTTAATAAAAAAAATTACAATTTGTCTAAAAAGTTTTGTGTTGTTTGAACTTTGAACAATAGGGGAGAAAGTAGGAAGAGATGTGTAACTTTTCCAATTAGATGGCCGCTTATAGGGATTTTTTTTATTATTCTGTTAAGTCGGGTGATATATACACACTTTAGATTATTAGTTTGTTATTATTAAATAACACAACTATAAATAACTTGGGCTTTCTTTTGATTTTGTCATTTATTCTATTACCCATAATAATTATAAAATTAAAAACAATTTAAACAAGTATAATCATTATGTAAAATAATTAAACATTACATATTACATATCAAAAATAAAAACAAGCTTAAAAATTCGTAATTGTTCTATATAATGCTCATGTCTTCAAAGAAAATTAGACAACAAAAATTATTTTTTAATAATAATACAAAGATAAATTTTTTGTTAATAGTTAAATAATTGAATTGATGAATGAGTGTAGGATGAATAATAGTTTATTTAGTATTATTATCGAAAATTTGGAATTTTTTTTTTGTTGTTAATTTTCATTCATTTTATATTTTTGAAAGAGTCAATATGAGGTTAAGTTAGATAAAGATTAATGTACGGCCACAAACTGAACAGGTTACTAAATTCAAATAACAACATTTTTTAGCTACCCAAACAAATTTAAAATAATGAAAAAACACATGAACCCACAAAACTTGGATATTATGCTTGTGTTTTTTGGATAATTAATGTAAAACAAATTATTTATTATCTAAAAATTTGAATTGTGGCGTTGACTTGTATACAAAATGTTGTTGTTTAATTGTTTATATACTGAATTTGGTTAGTCTGTTTGTCATTATTGCATTTGCATATTTTTTATATAGTTTAGAAAGCTTAGAAACCCGTTGGAATAATCTTCATTTTGGAACTGTTCCGGAATATCAAGTTATCTACTGAAAGGCTTTTATAATTAAAGTATTCTTACTCTTTGCCAACAATTGCAAGAATGGAAGAAATGTGTGTATTATAATTAGTACTAGTCATTTGCACCTAAGTTGACGTAAACTAGTATCTTGAAAATAGACATAGTTGTAGTTTGAATTGAAGGGTCCAAAGACAGAAATTTGGATATGATATTCATATGCTGAATGAATGAAAATAGAGAAAATGTTATTATTGTAATTGTGTTGTATTATTTGAACTGGATTTTCATACTTTCGATAGCCTTAGAAATTGTAATTGTAAATTTTATTTATCTCCTGTTTTGATTAGACTTGCCTTTGTTAATCAGAGTCTTTTCTTACTTGAACATCAAACCCTATATTTATTATTTGACAGTTGATAATTACAAGGGTGCAAGGGTCTCAAAGCTCTGTATTTAGTATAACCATATAAAATTTAATATTCTAAGTTCCTTTTGAGTGTCTTGTTTCTTCGGATGTAGTTATATAGAAAAGACATGTTCCACAATCATCATTTTTTCAGAAGAATAAAATTATAATGCATATAATGGACTCACTCCCTTTTACAGAAAGTAGAGACTTTTTATTATGTGAATTGTAGAATTACCACTATGGTAATTATGGGTTCACTAATAGTGAATAATAACAACAATTCACACACTAACAAACACCAGTTAAAAGAAAAAATAGATCAAGCAGTTAACTTGTCTCACTTACAAAACCACTACTGCTACTGTGAACTAATACAAAACCCAAGCACAATAAATAAATAAATTCATGTCTCAAAATATTCTAAACCCAGGAACAATGAACAATTCAGATCATATTTTGCATAGAAATCAAGAAAAATAAAATAAAACAGGATAAATTTTCATGGATAAAGAAAGAGGGCAGTAGATTTCCATGGATGTCATACCTTGAAATTTGGAGATACCAAGAGTAAAGAAGAAGAAGAAGGCAGCAGGGGGGAGCGGTGGCGGGAGTAGCAGCCGCTGTCGGGCGCAGGAAGTTCTTCTAGTCGTGAATTGAGATGATGATGATGAGCGAACTGTAGGTGAACTATAATGATAGATTAGGCGAAATGGGATTATCAATTGAACAAATGGGTGACTGGATTGAAGAATTGAGAGGAGGGAAAAACAAAAATTAGAAGAGAGGGGCAACAAATAGAGGTTGTTGCCATCGGAAATAAGGGTTTTAATTAAAAGACACATTCTCGACGGCAACACCGTTGATATTTTACTCATTGGCGACAGCATGCCCATTGCCTTTTGCAAAACGTACTATCACCAATCACTTTTCCCCCACCGTGAAAAATTGGCGCCAAATTCTACCCATTTCCGACGACGCTCAAGTCATTAATGACGGTTATCCGTTGACCATCAATCTGAAAAAGAAGGGAAAATGTCATTATCAACGGAATTAAAAGATTTTTATATATCATAAAAAAGAAGGGAAAAGGTAAATCTGGAAAAGAAGGGAATTAAAAGATTTTTATATATCATATATGGAGTATTGAAGAATTAAGTTTAATTAGAATATGGTGGTCCTTTAGGAAGGAAGTTCAACTACTTGTTTATGACCTTTTTTTTTTTGAAGAAAGGGTAATTAGCTCTTTATTTAGAGTATTTAAATGGTTAATTAATTAATTATTATAATTGTTTAAATAATCCTGTTAAAAAAATTGAATTGGTAACTGAAGAAGATAATTAGATTGTTTTTTGAATTTATTTATTCTTTTCAAGACGAGGAACCAGTCCAATCACACGTTACTCTGTGATGCAGATTGTATTATAAGCTCACCCTGTAAACTTAACCTCTCACTCAAGAGAGTTGTTTAAGTTCATTCCGATTTGAACATACCTACCTACCTACCTGGCTGGCCAAGTAATATAATCAGATTTGAACATCATGAATAGATCTACTCAAAGTGGTTTGTTCTTATTACAGATGATATTGTAAATGCAGACGCTTGAAAATTGAATTACAGTATCAGATTTTAATCTACAACATTAAGGAAAAATCTCGGAAGGAGCATTTGAGCTCATCACCTTGATTATCAAACACTCAAATAAAAAGACCAAATCAGGCTTTCATCCCCATCTTCCATGACATTGTAAACTTTTTCCCAACTGCCAATTCCAACCCTTTAACCTCCACCATCATACTCTTCTTCTTCTTATCATTTCCACTTTCTAGTTCATGTGGATATTTATGTTCTGTTGCGGTTAACTCCACATTGGAAGTAACCAAAGCTGCATTTCCATCAACTTCAACCGCCAGTGCACCTCCAATTCCATTCAATCCTAAGACGGTTACTTTCTCGATAACCCAACCCTTTTCCAATGCAAACTTACCCTCCTGAACATCTGACCAAACCTTTACCTTTCCTTGCCTTACAGTTGCATAGAAGTCCACAAATGTTGAAAATCCATTTCCCAATTTCATCTCAGGAAGCTCATCATCGTCTAGGAAAAGCTTTCCTTTGGCTTCTCCCTCAGTAGCCCCTGCCGGGAAGGTCACTATAAGGTTAAATGGTGTCATCCTAGCTTCCTTAGATAACATTCCACCCTGCTGCATTGGGAGAATTGTATTTTGATAAATATGGACGTTTATCACATGCAGAGGAGCCTCAAGCCAAAGGTAATGGCCTTCTTTTGAAACAATGGCCTGTGACATGTCGAACAAATTGTACCAAGTACCTGGTGGAAACAGAGCGTTGACCTGTGATTTATCCTCATCAAGAACTGGAGACACCATTAGACTGCTTCCTATCAAGAACTGGGTGCTCAACCCGTAACACTTGGTAAAATTGGGAAATGCGAAAAAGAGGGGTCGTGCAATTGGTGCCCCACTAATATGTGCCTCATAGGTCAATGTGTACAGATATGGGAGGAGTTTATACCTCATTCCTAGAGCATTTCGAGCAGACTCAGCTACTGAATCCCATTGATAAAGCTCCTGTCTAGGGGAATAGTAATTTGCATGATCTCTTGAGAAAGGGTAGAAAGCGCCAAGTTCAATCCAACGGTTGCAAAGCTCTTCAGTAGGTGCTGGATAGAATCCACAAATATCAGAGCCAACCATTGGAACCCCAAATATACCAAAATTCAACATGGTAGAGATTGAATACTTCAGGTCCTCCCAAGTACCCTTATTATCACCAGTCCAATGAGCAGCATAGTGGCCTGAACCAACAAAAGTGGAGCGCGTTAATATGAATGGACGCTTTCCCTGAAGCCCTTGAAGTGCCTTGTGAGTTGCAATCGATTGAGAGAATCCATAAAGACTATGAGCATCATACTCCAAAATTCCATTATAGTGAGCTGCACTAGTTGCTATGGTTTTGAACCCTATTGGAACCTGCAATCCGGAAGCATTTATCTTGTAAGGTGGATCATCCCATCTTGTGTTTGTGATGTTCTTGCAGTCCAAGCAGCAGATCCAACCGGGTCCAGTTTCATTGGGACACACTCTCCCCTCTGGTAGTGTGCACAAGCCAGAACAGAAATTTGAAGCTTCATTCATGTCAATCCATAGGCCGTCAACAGGGACAAGCTCATGGAATCGCTTAATTTCATCACCCCACCATGAAACAGTTTTTGGGTTAAGGAAGTCCGGAAAGTTTACAGCTCCCGGCCATACTTGGGCTAGGTAGGGCTTGCCCTCGTACTTGATGAAGACGTCATTGGCCAGACCTCTTTTGTAGACACCATAACTAGAATTGACACCAATTCCAGGATCTATAAGGACAATATACTTCATGCCTTGGGAATGTATTTTCTCCAGAAATGCCAATAGCTTTGGACGAGGGTAGGCATGGGGATTGAGGGTAAAGTCTTTGTGCCCGTCCATGTGATCATCATCATTCCAGATCACATCAAGTGGGATTTTGGCCTTCTTGTAGTTTTCAACGACGTCTTCAACTACAGATAGGTTATGATAGCCCCATCTGCATTGGTGGAATCCTGTAGAACCAGAGAAGCAGAAGACTTGTGAGTCGGTTCTTTTATTGTATAGATGTTTATTAGTTATCCGGTAATAAATTTTAGTCACAGAATATCAGACATATCATTTCCAAAGCTACATTATAACAAAAGTATACAAGGAAGTAGTTATAAAAATTAAAAAGATGCAGTGATTGGTCAATAGCTTTTTTTGTAGCATGGTCCAATATAAGATTTAGTGCGATCAACATCCACTATAGCATGCATCACGCAAGGAGAAAAGAAAAAGGAGAAATAGTTTTCTTAGATTTTTACTACCAAAATAGAAAATGTATCAGCAAATTTAGATTTATGAGTAACTGAAAATATTATAACCACTTCACAAATTACCAGTTTTGTAAACAAGAATGAGGATGATAACATCACTAAAAGAATATCCTCCACCACCTACCTGAATAAAACAGGAATTATAATCATCTGACAATTTAACAAAAGATCACCTATTCTGGTGGTTCCAAACAGTTTTTACATAGTTTAATACACAACATTGCTATATTTGGGAGTTTTAATTTTCCTGGTACTGCTTAAGAAATTCATCTTTGTTGCTTTTCACATTTAATGGTACGGACATCCTTAGTCCAAAGAATAAACAACAATAGTATCAAGCATTTCTACGCTAGGGCGATGATATGAATCAGTTGCACCTTAAATTACTACCATGTGCGCTCGAAAAGCATTGCAAACCTATTTCCAACCCCCAAGGATTTAAAAACTAAAAAGCCCAGCTAGAATTTCATTTTTCTCTTCTTATTCGTAGTAAATTAGAAGGCTGACTATAAATATCTAAAAAGAAACATTGACCAAGCTGAGAACATGGCACAACTGCCAGGCCGACTCAGTCAGCAGCGCACTAGTCTTTTTATTGTTGTAAACTAATTCACTAGTCTCAAGTAACCTTAGTTCTCGTAAAAGGGTAAATTCATTTACCCTTTAATTACAATGTTCGACTTCAAGGAACTACCCTAGCAATTGATAAAACAATAAGCAACTGGAACACACACCAATATAAGACAGTGGACCAGTACGAGCAATACCATCAAAATAAAGTGGTAAATACATGCTTTGAAGAATTCCATTTTGCCCAAAAAGAGAACAGAGAAAACAGACGGACAGTGATTCTTCATGGAATAATATAAACCACTCCCAAGGAAGATAAATTTTATATGCTAGGAATCTCAAATTTTTTGTCTAAAAAAAGTCTCATTTGATGTGTTACGATAGCATTGGTCACGTAGATCTCATGTGATTAGCTATACCCTAAAAAATCATTGAAATATTCAATGTCATCTCATTTAAGACCTAAAATTTGAGACCCCTAGCATTACTCATTTTACAAGCACAATAGTTTATGCAAAAATCAAATTGGTGCTTTCAAGGCTCCACCCCCTTCTCTAGAAAGATTGGCATCCTTGGCTTTTAAAGTTGATTGAGGAAAAAGAATACAAAAACAAGAAGAAAAAAAACAAGTCATTTGTTGGCCTTATAAGATTTTTTGGGGATTCCAAATCAAAGAAGAATATTTCTTATCAAAAAGTTGCTTTCAGCATGGAGTAAAGAAAATGATGTGCTCCATCTTGACAAAAATAAGTAATCACATACGGGACCAGCTCACCTACCTATATATATAGTAGTAATATTTACAGAGAAAATAATCTCCATCCAACAACATGACATGAAACTATAATGCGACCCTGATGCACTTAATTAATGCATCAAACCATTGATTAGCATCTATAATGACAATTATTAATTATAACAAAGAACTTTCCTCATTCATGCTTGAGCTCATTCCATTGCTTCGTTATTTAAAGATTAAACACTAATTATATCAATACAAACCATTGTCATATAGATCGTTAACAGTCAAATGAAGCAACTTTACTGAACTTTTGTCACTTGGTAATATAATTTTCTCTATAAAATAGAGATAAAATCGTGTGATGGTAACAATTATAATATTGTCCTGGGGCCTATAATGACCTTTTTTTCCTCCCTTCTATGCTAAGCATGGAGGCCTCCTTACTGCTAGTCCAATCCAGTAAGCTAATACTCTCTAGTTCCATATTATTTGAAGATATTTTTAAATTTAAAGTTGACATAAATTTGTAAGATTTATTGTTTCACAATTTTTATCCAGTTATCTTAATTTAGAGTTTGAAAATGCTTTAAATTAACTTTCAAAAGTCAATTATGATCAACAAAGGAGTAGGACTTATCATTATATATATATATATATATATATATATATATATATATATATATATATCCTATTTACATGTAACATTCAACTCAATACACATTATGACATTAAACCCCTAGTTTTGAGAAATTAAACCTACACGAGCCGAAAAATTTACAGCTACACATCAATTGCCAAGGCTGGTACCTATAAAGTGATTAAGGCTATGTTTGAAATTTGGAAAAAACTTGAGGAAAAGAAGAAGAAAAAAAATCTACATACATATTAGAGTTATATTAACCTTCTTTTACACTAAGCTTTACATTTATACTTCAGGTCAGGCTATAGACTTTTTCACTATCTTTTTATGTTCTTTAAACTTGTTTCCCTTTTAAATCCCCAAACCTAGTGGTCACTTAATATAATAAGTACAAGAATTAATGAACAAAGAACACAGAACACAACAGACAGACAGACAAACAGACAGACACAGAGAGATGCTCCTTTGTAACTTACCGAGTGACCAGTAAGGCATCGGAGCAGGCCGGCCCACAAATTGAGTATACTGATCAACAACAGCGAGTGGAGTTGGACCCGAGAAGAAGTAAAAGTCGAAAATACCCCCAATCACCTTATATGTCAATGAGCTCCCTCTGTAAAACACATCCATCCCATTACTGTTCAGTAACAATACGCCATGGGCACTGGCCTCTCCACCCACATTCCTCAGGTCCATGTACACAGGATGGGACCCATATAGATCTGCATTAAGGTTGATGGCGGATATATCTGTTGTGTACAAAGTGTAAGGGTCGTTTGGATAGAGTTTAATTCCGTGGGGCTGTGTGTTTTCCCCCAGGCCGTACAATGAAGCATCTTTGGGCAATTTGGTTGAAATCTCAAGGTACTGATCCTTAAAAACCAAATTACCATATGGGTCCGATGAATCAGAGGTAGAATTGAAAAGGGTTTGGCCATTTGACTTTCTTTTCACTGCAAACCCAAATGGGTCCGTAGTGTAGCTGAATATGAGCTCATTGTTTGAATATTCTGAAGCTGTTATTGGGTTCTTTTTGGGCCTACTAATTATGGTTTGTTTCAATGAAGGAGGTTCATCTCTGGGTAAGAGATTGTATGGAACTTCCCATCTTTGTTTATGTTCATCAGTAATATGGACCCTTAAACGACCATTTGTTTCATGCCTGAAAATTCACAAAATAGTAAGAACATCAAACGATTGATATATTGTGAGGTTCATTGGGAATTATGGAGGTGCAAGACATGAAATTAGTAGAGCAAAAAAACAAAAAATAGGAGTTATATTAGGAATGTTATTAATATGTCAGACATACTTAACGTAGAGCCGCAAGAGGGGGATATCAGAACCGTATATATTATTCTTTTGCTTGACTTCGAGGTGGCCCACAAGACCTCCATCATGGGATTCCGCAAAGGAGATAAGACGGTAGCCATTGCCAATCTTGGTTGGGGAGGTTGGACCTGCAGCATTTGTAATGCATACAAGCAATGCCGCAGCTACAAGAAATAGAGATATGGGAGAAGAAGATAATAGTGGTGGAAAAGAAGAAAACATGACTGATAATGTTAGTGAGAGTGAAATGCGAGGAGGGAAATGAGAGAGAGATATAAGGGCAAGGAAAAGACAAATGCAAAGGGAGTCATATGATACATGTGATCGTGTGGATGAGGTTAATTTTAATCTCGTCTAGTCTGTTGCACTCCATGTGGAGTGATATGGTCCCACTCTTATCACTGGCTATGATTGCGCTAACGACTTTCGTACAAAAGAGGGTATGATGCTATTTGAGCTGAAGGACGATCCGGATACATGAATATTGTATATTGTATTGATTAATTAATTAAAATTAATTTTATATTAATTATTTTTAGGATCAGTGGCGAATTTAATATTGTATTTATCAATTAATCAAAATTAACTTTATGATAATCACTCCCACGACGTTGATACCTTATAAAAAAGATCAATAATAATTTGCTGATAAAACTAAAATACAATATGATGTTATATTAGTAATTGATGGAGTAATATACAAGTATATAACTATTGAAGTTATTATATTATATAATTATAATTTGACACATTATTATATATATGTATATATAACAATGTTTTATCACCGTAATATTACTCTAAAAAATATACTTGCATTAATCAAAACTGATTAATAAATCAACTGGTTGACAGTTTGAGAGAGGTGCTGATGCTGTGATACAAAACAAGCGCCTGAGATTACAACATAGAAATTAATATAATTCGAATATAAGACATTCCATGAAAATGTTTGGTCTAACATTTCCATATCCATAAAAAAGTTGTATCGGTAGCATATAACCTAATTCCTCACGATATTATTATTATTAAAATTTAAAAGCTTGAAGTTACATGTATCGGATATTATAGCGTATCAAATAAATAGAAATAAATTTAAAATGGTTGTTTGGTTTCGTTATGGTAGGACCATAGAAAGTACAGTAAAATAAATTGAATGGGCCGGTTTAAAACCACACCAACCAACCCAATGTTGCTATGTGCAGTGGTGAATAAGAAGGTGTGATACTACTAGTAACATTCTCTGTGCTATGTGATTTTGAAGAACATTCTCTTGACTTAGGTAGGTAGTTGAATTTATTAATATTAAAATTTATATAGAAAATATTTACCATATTTTTCTAATAGTCTCTTCATTCCATAATGATTATGAGAGTCTAATTTTCTTTTATTTTGATTTGATAGTAATATCAAATTATGACGTAATAATATCCTACATTTATCATCATAATTATATCATCATATCTCATTACTAAACATAAAATGTTGTACTCTTGGCCATTCATTCATTCTCATGTTTCAGTGTCTATCCATCTTTATCCCCACTGTCCATTATTGGGGGCAACCATTCACGAACCCAGTGCATGTTATCGAGTATTGCATTGGTGTACATCACATGTAGAGAGGTACCAAATCTTGGATCTAATTTTACGTGCCTACAAAAAGAGTATTGCACCCAATAAATCCTTGATACAAATTCTTTTTTACATATGATCCTTTTTTTTATTTGTTTTTCTTTATGGTTTATGGACCATGGTCATGGACTATATAAGGGCCATACCCTTTCATCTTTCTACATATGGAATAAGATAAGATGGTAGTAACACTTTGAAGGGGTCCCAATAGGAATTGATGATGTTGATACTTGTAGGACGACTTTAACTTTTCAAACGCTCAATTCAAAACAAGAAAAAGAATATATTCATGATTCGTTATAATATTGGTCCATAATCTTATCACCAACAAAATGATTTCAAGACATGCACCCACCCATTCGGACTCGGACTTGAAAATAAGAAAATTCCATTAAATTAATTGATTCCAATAATAAATGAAATGATCCCAAGGATTGATAAATAAAGAGTAAAAATACTGTACTAGTTAAAGCAGGCGATGCTGCTAAAACTGAAGTCGAGTACATAATTAGTGAAGTCGTGTGGTGTTGCCGCATGGCATGATTATATTTTACCCCTCATCCCGTCTCTACTTTTATTAATATCAAATATAAACGTACGAGAATACATGTGATAGAAAGAAATTAAAAAAGAGCTCACACATTATTATTTTATTTAAATGCTTAGAATATTGCTTAAGATAATATCAATATATAATGTGTTCGTGCAGAAAGTATATAACGGGCCTCGCCAAAAATTAAACCATATTAAAAGGCTTTTCTCAGTATGGGAACTGGAACGACTACAAATTGGTTCAGGTCCATTATTTTTGTGCACCTACCATTGTGAAAGAAATTCATCACCACTATTATTATTATTATTATTATTATCTAAAATTACATAAATCCATATTAATTTTAAATTTAAATTTTAAGTTTCAAAGTGAAAAGAGTATTCGATTAAAACACATACCATGATATGATATTACTATAACGTAGGCAACCTTTGTGGTTAAAAGAGCTAGAAATCATCTATCCAAGTCGCATACAAATGGTTGAAAGTTTCAATTCTCATTCAAATATATAGATTTTAGCTTTGTGTGATATGAGCTTTTAATCTTACTTCATTAATTTAAATACAAATATATAGATTTGTGAAGAAAAAAAAAAAAAAAATTTTGACTCACCGCATGCAGTTCCAAAAGCATACTTTTTATTTCTTCCAAAAATAAGTAGCTCAAATTTCTAATTGTTAAAAGAGTGTTTTCAAATGATCAGTAAGACTAAAACTTTTGTTTTAATTTAAATATGTGCGCCAAATAAGCTCCAAGAAAAAAAATGTAGCAGAAGTTATGTTTCACATGTTTAGTCAAATTAATCTGTGGGAATATGGAAAGTTTTAACAAAATTCTTAAAGTGAATGTCAGAAATTTCTCCATTTCAAACCCTCCTGTGGAAATATTTACATTCTTTTCCTTCAATGAGAAATAGTGAAGCAAACAAATTTGAAGAAAATGGTCTGGATGTACGTCTTAAAAAAGGACGAGAAGAAGAAAAGAACAGTTAGGATCAGAAACTCCTAATGTAAATTAATATGAACATATAATTAACTCACGGAAATCTGAATAATTTGTAATAATTATACATGAGATAGAACTATTAATCTCAAGTGTCTTGTTTGTTTTCAAATTTATACTTAGGAATATTAGTCTAAAATAGCTTAATAGTTATAATCCTAGGATTAATAATCTTAGAATTATAATCCATTCACAAGCAGCATATGTTAATTAAATTAAAGAGAGTTTTGTCATACCAATAATGTTAACTTCGTAATTGGTCTTTGTTGGGTCATGATATTTTATATTGAGCCGGATGGGTTGGGCCTATTTATTTGGTTATTCTATTGGGTCATTTTTAGTTAGACCTGATCAGATGGGTCATCTTTATTATATTGGGCCTAATTGTTGGACCAACCCATTAAATGACTAAATATCTCAATACACTAGATATTTTATCCTTAACTTTGTGATCGCTCAGATCTTGGCTCACTTACTTTAAGCTTTATCTCCCGACCAGTCGAAGCCGTCAAGCTTTTGGTGTTGATCGTGTTTATTATGCAGGATCAGAACATTTTACGTGATTGGAACGTAGCAGAAGATCTTGGCGTTAACGGTATTTATTGAAAGTAATTTAAAATGAAGCAAAATGGTTAGGAATATATATCTATCTATCTATATATATATGACATGTCCAAATTAAAGAAAGAGGTTAAGGTTAGGAAAATAACGATGCCGACAAATTGCCAATATTTCACAGCTGGGGTTGGCTCCCGTACGTACGTTCCCCTCTTATTTACCCACCAAAACAATGCGTGAGCTGTCCCAACTTGTCTGTTCAAGTGGCGCTAGCTAGCTACCATGTCCATGTGGATGTGGTAGGGAATTGAAGAGAAACTAGGTCTCATCACATGTTTATCTTATCTACTTATTTTATTTTTATTCTTTGGATTTCCGTTTTCATAGGATTATTATTATTAGTTGGCGCCTGGCGGTATCTATCAAATATAGATTGGTTAAGTCATCATCTGCTTTTTCTAGTTTAAAATTCAAATGCCGTTCCCTTCGTTCATGCCGGCGACTCCAACCTATATATATTTTCACATTTTCGACTATTAATTAAATGTTATAGATATACTCTTCAAATAAGAAAGCATCGCTTACAAAAATTTTAAACTCCAATTCAATGTTTGTAATTGTAATAGGTGATAATGACTAAGATTGCATTAATTAGTTCTCATTGCTCATGAGCCATGCTGACATCGATCTAAATATATACTCATAGTACATGCGTGGGATGGTAAAAACTTATTAATGTGTTATTTTTTAAAAAATAAATAAATAATCTCAATAATCTTTTATACACATAAATAATTCAAACCAACCGAAAAACCTAAATTCCACGGCTCCTGAATAGTGTTGTAAATGTTTTCATTTTTTGATGGGATCTAGTTATTATGAAGTTAATTTAATGATAAGTTGGTCAATTGACCAATATAATTTTATTTTTTCAAGGTCTTACTACCTTTTTTTAAAATAAATAAATGACATAATTTATTTTTGACATACAAATTAAAAAAAATAATAATTAAAACGAAAAATGACTACCGAAGAACCTGAATCCCAAGGCACCTATTGTAGGACAGTGGTGTAAATGTTTTGATTTTTTTGATGATTCAGATTTCAAACATGTTTTGATTTTCTAAGTGTAGAATGCGTGTTTCAAAAAATAAAAAAATATTATTAATTGTAATGCGTAGCCGAGAATCCGACAACTTTTAGGTATTGACCAACCGTATGATAGTGAAGCTAGACAATAATAGTTTTAACTTATAAATTATCTACAATAATATTTGGATCATGTAATTTTAAATTATATAATAATTATTAATTTTTAAAATATTTTTAATTTAAAATTGAGATTACTCATTTGAAACAGTGAAACTTATAATGAGTATAGTTTATAATATTAATCGTTGTATTGATTAAAATTAAAAGAATTTATCTCAATTTTTAATATTTATATCTCTTAAGTTGACTTTAAAAAGTCAACAATAATCAAATAATATGAAAATGAGGAAGTATAAAATAACATAATATTTTTTTAAAATTTAACATTATAATTCTACTATTATATGATAATATTAAATTAATAATTTATAAGAGTTTGTCTACATATAACAAGAATATACACTAAATATTTATAAATTAAACTTTTTGGATAGTTGTATTCAAATATTTACTTATAGCCCAATTGCATTTGGTTCTTGTTTATGCCTATCCAATTAAGTGTAATTCGGTTGATTATTATTCTGCCGTGCCGAATCCCCTTAATTGCTGATTATTTTTTTTATTTTTTATAAAAAAATATAAATGTAGTACTGACCGTTTGAAACATTGTTGGTGGAATTTCTTTAACAAAACAAAAAAAGAATCAAAGTGTCTAGAAATTTCTTTCTTTTTATTTTTTTTCCACCCAATTTTGTCGTAATGTGTCCAATTTGAGTGTAAAAATGGGTTCAAGCCTTAATCGAGACATTTTGTTAGTAAATATAATAATAATATAACTAAACTTTTAGGAAAAAAGTTAAACAAATTTTGTGACCCTAGTACATCACTAAGATTTTCTCTATTTTAAATAAAATGAAGATTATCTATTTTTATATATTTCTCATTATTATATATTTCTCTTTCATCACCATCACATCACGTTCCAACGCATTTTAAATCTACACCCTGAAATGAAATTCTCCGTTTTATTTGAAATGAAGAATATCATAATCCCAAAAAATTGAGATCTCACAAAATAATTAACCACATGGATTTTCTTTTTTTTTTTTAATCTTTTAATTTTTTTAGTCAATAAGTCTATAACAAATAATTGTAGATAGATACAATACGTTGGTTACTCTTGCTATTTTTAGGTGCACCTAGACCTAGTAGGTGTAGTATCTATTTTATAAGTTTATGAACCTACTATGAAAGATTATAATAAATTCATTTATGGCCAATATAAGGGGCCAAAAATGAGTTTGAATAGGTATGTTGTGGGCATAATAACGGATAGTAGTAGTCTAATTGGCTACACTATGTATTTATGTAATTAAAAAACTATCATTAAAAAATATAAAACTAAAAGTGACTCATTTTGTCACATAAATGATACAATATTTTTAAATTTAATATTATAATTTCATCGTCACTCTTATTCTTCTCCTTCTATTAATTTTTATTATGTTATTGAACTTGCACAAAAGTAATAGCCAAGTAGGTAGAAAAATAATCAATTTTCACTATAAAATTAATACCCTTTATATTTAAAAGAGATTATATATATATATATATATAGACGGATTTAAAACACATCTATTAAATAGCATACTCTCTTAAATAGCATATCTTTATTAAAATTATGTCATTTTGAATATTCTTTTAAAAATTAAGTGGGGTTGTGACTGGTATTTTTATAAAAAAAAAAAAGAAAACAAGTGGATGACTCTCTTTTAATATTATTTTATTTTTTAAAAGAATCTTTAAAATCATATAATTTTAATAAAAATATACTATTTAAAAAAAGTATGTTATTCTTTATAATAAATTTTTATTAATAATAAATTAGAGGTAGAACGACTGACCAATTGACCATGTTCAATGTTTATTTTTTCCGGTAATCTAATCTTAAATCTAATTGTCCAATGTGGCAGGCTGGTTGGATTTTCCACTGCCGCCCCTCGCTTCTCCCACACGCACATTGAATACATGTGATACCCTTTTTATTTGCTTTTCTTTCTAGTGCTGTGCCAATATTCGGCCGTACACGGTAAGGCTAATGATTCACACTATTCGATTATGAGGAAATATGGGAAAATTCTAGGGGGACATTTTTTGTTGATATTTTTTTTTTTTTTTGTAGTACCTCTTAAAAAATGTATAATATTTATTTCAACTGAAATTTATGTAAAAAATAGTATTTTAGGTGTAATTTGAATACTACATAAAAGCAGGGGTTGTGCATGCATATGCGGACTCATTTTTTATCTTATCCAAATTACACCTAAAACACTATTTTTTTATAAAAATTTCAATTGAAATAAATATTATACATTTTTAAAAGACTACTAAAAAAACCAAAAAAAAAAAATAAAAATGTCGCTACAATGTCGCCAAGAAAATATCGCCGTAGAGAAGAACTCCCTAAAATATGTGTCACCGTCTTAAATTAAAGAATGTAATTGAGCATTATCTATAGTTTTATTTTATATATAGGAAATTATTATTTTCACTTACAAAATTAAAATTCTCATACAAATGAATTGGGACTCCTTTATTATTAGCGTTCTGAAAAAAAATTCTTATAAAAATATTTATTCTATTTTATAGATAGTATTTCAAGTACTATAAACTTTGTTTTGTTTATAATTTCTCGGGCAAAAAGAGTTAATACCTCATTATGGTTGTCCGAATTTAAATATTACTCCATTGAATTTTATAAAAAAAAAATTTGACACTTTAAACTTTTTAAAAATTATTAATTTGATTATTCCATCCAAGAGTATGGACCAACGTCAAATTCCAAGTCCTATTTTTATAAGTGACTTTTAAAAGAAAAAAAGAAAAGACAAATATGGTTTATTAGTTGCCTCCAACCTGATTTTTTTACCATTGACAAAATTTTGTGTTTTTTAACTCTCCTCTTATTCATCTTCAACCCAAAAAACACATTTGTATCTCTCCTCTTCATCTTTAACCAAAAAACATATACCTAAATTAAATTATCTTAAATTGAAACCCTAGACATATTCTCCAAATTGAATACAGTTTCATTTTTCTTTCTCTATCCACTTATTCATCTTCAATCCAAGATATGTTCTCCAATTCGATTATAAAGAAATATGAGCAAAAAGATGATAAAAGAACTAGAGTTTTAGAAACATGCTTCTCATATGGTTGCATCGTCAACAATTACACCATCTAATGTTATGAATTTCAGTGTTGCCCTAAGTCGACCCAATGAATAACAAACATGAAATCGTTCACGTTCTGATCTAAATCAAGAGTGAAGGATAGAATGGGTTTTTTAGGCTTGAGGTTGGAGCAAGATACCGATATAATATTCAATACCTGAGTTGAACCGAAACAATCGATTCACGAGTTGACCAAGTTGTCGTTTTTGAGATCAACTTCAATGAATTTAATCATCCATTTGTGTTGAGACCAAATAGATGATAATTATAAGTTTTGTAGTGGTGGGCGACATGTGATTAAGGATTTAGGGTAATGAAATTAAAATCATATGAAAAAGGAAGTAACCAATGAAGAACTTAGGAAGAGATAAGAATAATAGGAAAATGAAAAAAAGAAAATTAAAATTTATTCTTCTTTCTTTAAATTTTTATGTGGTTGTCAAATTATTGCCCATTTTCAATAAATTTTTATTTTCTCTTTTTCTATCACTGTCACATATGTAAATATGCATCCAATTTAACGTCTGTCTAAAAAATTAGACAAAATAATTTAATTAACTTTTTTTTAGTTATTTAAAAAAAAAACTATAAAAAAAAAGTCCGCATTTTAACAAAATAAAGGAGTCTTTACCTGATCCTGACCCTATATATATATAGGGTCAGGATCGAAAGTGACTTTTATTTTTAAAAATACTGATTTTTTTAATTTTTTTTTTTAAATAACTAAAAAAGTTTAATTTTATGGAATCTGAAATTTTTCATAATCTGATGTTTTGGATGTGATTTGGATACGTATAACAAATAGTGCATGCGATGCATGCGGTATGCACTCACTATTTTTGGTATGGGTATTCAAATCACGCCCAAAACATTATATTATGAAAAATATCGATTCCATAAAATATTAAATATTTTTTTAGTTGTTTTAAAAAAAAACAAAAAAAAAAATTCGTATTTTAACAAAAGTAAAGTCTCCACTCACCGGTTTGTGTGTATATATATATATATATATATATATATATATATATATATATATAAAAAATGTGAGTGATAAACTTGATGGGGACCACCACGTGGAACAGGAAATCGGCGTGTTTGATTGGTCCAAGCTTCTGCATTGTTAATGGATCGTATTGTACGTGGCCGACAATAAAAGAGAGCTGTCTCTGACTCAGTCACTCAGCTATTGGATTGTACTACTACTGTACTCTATTTCACGTGATGCATCCGGCATCTATTACTAGTATTGTTTATAAAAATTAAAAGTAATGCTACACACACCGGGTTTATTGGACAAGTGAATTTTTTTTAATTTTTTTTTTGTTCGTAATTTTTAAAAAATATATAGTATTTATTTTAACAGTAATTTTTATAAAATATAATGTTTTAAATATAATTTGGATACATATATAAAAATAGGGTTATACAGTCTACATAACCCTATTTTTGTAATATGTATCCAAATTACACCTAAAACATTATATTTTATAAAAAAAATTATTAAAATAAATACTATACATTTTTTGGAAGTCACAAACAAAAAATAAAATAAAATTAAAAATATCCAATATTCAATTCCAATTAAAACGTCTACCAAGACTTATTCAAAATGAAATTCCCGACTTCATAAATATTCTGTCTACTCATCTTATTTAATTTAAAATTAAAATTAAATGATCATCTCTCATGTGAATATATATACAATGAGTCTTATTTTTATGTAAAATTACGAATAACGCATGTGTAAATACTAATACTTTCTTTTTTTTCTTTTTCTTCTTTTGATAAAACATGCAAAACTTCATTACCAAATACTACTATAAACAGTTTTATTATTACAAACCCCAACAAACAAACACCACTAAATACTACTCTATAAGCTTAAAGCTATATAGATAAAGTAGTAACATAAGCATTAACCAACATAAAACACAGACTCCAGACAACTAAAAAACAACAAAATCACACCCCTAATCAACACGATCAAAAACTTAAAGAAGCTCAAGGAATTAAGTTTCCAATCAAATCATTTGGTGGGACACACTAATTATAGCTTAAGATACATAACAAGCAATTTTTTTAGTCTTGTTCCTGTATTTATATATAACAGAAAATTGATGGAAGTTCAGAGGAGCACATAATATCCATCTTACCTGGCTGGCTAGCTATTAGCTAAGCTGCATGATCAGATAAAGTAACATTAATTAGTACTAATAATAATTTTAATTCATTGTAAAGATGAAACCAGTGCTAAAGTAGAAACTATAGGAGCCGAAAAAACAAGCAGATCGAACCGATAAGATTATGATTCATGTCCCAGTCCCAGATAACAATCCCCACACCAAACACTCGAAATATATATATATATATATATATATATATATATATATATATATATATATACGGTCCGGATCCTGTAAGGGATCCTTCACTTTCTTAAAATGAGGAAATTTCTTTTTTTTGCTTTTTTTTTAAAACAACTAAATTTTTTTTTAATATTTTATGGGCCGAAATTTTTATATAATACTGATGTTTTGGATGTGATTTGGATCGTATAACAAAATAGGTATATACGATGCATGCGGACTTTATATATATTTTTGGTATAGGTATCCAAATTACGCCCAAAACATTATATTATGGAAAAAATTTCAGTTCCATAAAATATTAAACTTTTTTTAGTTGTTTAAAAAAAAACAAAAAAAAAACAAAAAAAAAAATCCCTCATTTTAAGAAAGTAAGGGATGCCTTACTTGATCATTTATATATATATATATATATATATAAATGTATGTATGAGGGCATGTATTATAACTAGGCCTAAATATGGAGTAATACTCTGAATTTTAAGATTTTTTTTATTTTAGGAATTGTCTTTTCAATTTTTTTTAATTAGGTGATCAAAATTTTAATTTTTTCCCTTTTGGAAATTGTTTTCTCAATTTTTTCAATTAGGAGATTAAATTTTTAATTTTTTTTCTGATTACGTCTAATTAATAGTGTCACATCAAAAAATTGATGACATGACAGCGACACGTGACTAAAAAATTCATGTGTAATATTGAGTCTCATTTTAATATTTATTCAATTAATTTTTTTTGTACCAAATATGGTAAATACAAGACTATTATTAATTTGAATTTAAAAAACATCATTAAATTTACTTTAAAAAATTAAATTTACATAAAATTAATTTTTTTAAAAAGTAATAATTTCCTAAAAAGGATAAAATTGTCATTAAATTTATTTAAAAAAATTAATAATGGTGTTATATTAAACTAATAATAATAATTTACTTTAAATTAACAATGCTCTACTATTTACCCTTTTTGTACAAAAAATAATTAAATAAATGTTAAAATGAGACTCAATATTACACAAATTAATATTTTTTTAGTCATGTGTCATAGTCATGTCATCAATTTTCCACTATCAAAAAATTAAAAGTTTAATCTCCTAATAAAAAAATTGAGAAGATAATTTACAAAGTGGGAAAAAATTAAATATTTAATCCCTTAATTAAAAAAATTGAGAAGACAATCCCCAAAGTAATTTTTTTTAAAAGTTTAATCCCTTGTTTAAAAAAATAGAGTAGACAATCTCTAAAGTAGAATTTTTTTTTAAAAAAAATGTAGGATATTAATTCATTTTGGTAAGTAGTCGAACAAACTATCAGCCCTATGTCATAAAGTGTATGTCAGAACTTGATATATCTCATTGTTATTGATTAAATTTTTCTTTATCAAAGTCAACATTTAAATTTTGTTGAGGAAGATTATAAGTCAAAATTTTGAATTTTGTTAATGTAATACCCGAAATAAATAAATAAAATATTAAATAAAAAAAAATTATTTTGTTTTAAAAATGATTTAATTGGATTTTGTCATTTATTTGTGTCAAATTAGTTATTTAATTTTTGTGGGCTAACAAATATTAATAAATGATGGATAAATTAATTGGTAAAATTGGGCCTTAAAATTTATATTTGGGTCTAATGTATATTTGTGTAATTTTAAATCCTATTAAATTAAAAGAATCAGTCAAACATATTAATTAATTAAAATCTATTTAATAAATAAATAATTAACTAAAACCTAATCTTTCTCATATCTTTTTGTTGTTCTTATTTATCCGGGCGGGAGGGAGGCGAGATACAATTGTGTGGTTCCTTCAGTAGGAGAATAAGAGATACTGAATTAAATTTTAAAAAGGTAAATCATTTGCCCATGAATATATTATTATATTATGTATATGGGAATCACGTTCTCAAGGCAGGAACTATTAGACTGTTAGTTTGAATCATGCACCTATTTTGTTTGCTTTATTAATAGTTATAGTAGAAATATAAGATAGTACAATTGATTTGACTGAATATATATATATACTAGTATATGCCCGTGCCTAAAGGCACGGCGCAAAAAAATTAAATTAAAATTTAAAAAATATTACATTACCTAAAGACACATACCACCACAATTCACCATACTATTATTGAACAATTAATACATACTCAATCATCAATACATGTCCAAATTATCAAAACATCGAGCTAGTCGGTACTAATTTAAAAAAAAATAGGTAAAATTCCCTTTAAAAATAGATATCTACAAAATTCTAAACTTGTCCACAAAACTTACAATCATCAATACATATTCGAACCACCAAAAACACTATCATTCCATACCCAAAAATTATCATAACCATGTATAATTAGTTAACTTTATAAAAGACGTACCCGATAAAATACACACATCAAGCTAGTTGCTACTAATTTTAAAAAAATTTGACAGAGTTTTCTTTAAAAATAGATATCCGCATAAAATATAAACACATACATATAAACTTACAATCATCCATAGATATCCAAACCACCAAAAAAATAATCATTTCATACCCAAAATCATCATAACCATTTATAATTAGTTAAGTGTACAAAATACAGAACAAAAAAAATACATACATGAAGAAATTAAATCATGCTCAATCATCAACACATCCAACCACCAAAATATCAAGCTAGTAGCTACTAATTTCAAGAAATTTCGACAGAGTTTCCTTTAAAAATAGATATCCAGAAAAATCTAAACCTGTTTATAAAACTACAATCAGCTATACATATCCAAACCACTAAAAAAACCATCATTACATACCCAAAATCATCATAACCAAGTATAATTAGCTAAATTTAGAAAAGGCAAACATAAAAAATACATACATGCCAGAAAATTAGAGAAACAACATGTTAAGCATAAGACCTTTTTACTTTTACTTACACCAAGTATATTCTTTACAGCTTACATCATGTATCCTTCAATATATACCTGAAAATATTTGAAATTTAAAAATTATCGAAATATGTGAGTTAAAATAAAACAATTATAAATCCGAAACATAAGACCCCTTACTTTACCTTGAATTATTATCTAAAAAACAAATGAGCACACATATTTGTATGTAAGGGTAATGATTTAGATTGATTGCAGTAAGAATTTAGAGAGATTGTAACAAATAATCAATTTTTTAAGGTAAATATATGGACTTACAATCAAATAAAGTTTTCTTAGTACTATCTCAACAAACGGTTCATTTACTTAATGATTTAAATCATAAATTTGTATTGGTGGCAGTATAATGGTGTGTGAGTTTAAATCACTGGTGTTTGATTGGTTACAGTTATGTGTGTGTGTTTGTGCATGTATTATGTGTGGTGTGTGTCTGCATGAGAAGTAGATAAATATAGTCTTAGTAAGAGAGACTTTCACACCTAGACAATTGTTTGGTCAGTGGTAGGTTAGTAATCGTCAAAGGTGGACATGTCAGTATTGAATTGCAAAACTTAAATTTTTTTAAATTCAATAACATCCAAATCTATTGTAAAAACAGAGAGGAAAGAATATGATTAAAAGTGATACTTGTTGGCAATCTTTATTTTTTCTTCCTTGGGTAGAAGAAGTTAATTTTTGTGTCCCCTTAAATTTGGCATCCGCCAAAGCATCAGCCATTTTTTTCTCCTTCTGTGTAAGAAAACGCTACTTAAAAGAAAAAAAAATAAGGAAAAAATGAATGAGAAATAGGTGTGAGTATACAATACCTCACGTAAACGGAGATAATTTAGTTCATACTCATTGCGAATTACCACTCCTACATTATTATGACGAAGTCTTTGAACCTGTAGACAAAAGAACGTTGAATAGTAAATAAGCTAGTAAAAAGATAAGATAAAAAGTATGAACAATATTAATCGCCAAAGGTGGACATGTCAGTACTGGATTGCATATCATTTAACTCTCTTAAATGTCTTTTTCAGGATTTCAAACCTTCTCTTCATCAATATCTTTAATGTCCTCGTATCAATACGAACGCACTTTGCCCAACGAGGAGAATGCACAACCACCTATATTATTTACATAAACAATAAAATTAACAATATTTATATTATAGGAATAGTAAAGTTATTTTGATGCAGTGACCTAAAAGTAGATTTACCTGATTACGTAGGCCCCATCCACAAAGGTCCATTTTCAATATTTTATTGTTTTCGTTGACAAATTCATTCCAATCCTACAAAGAATGAACCTCATTGTAAAATTAAAAGTTGAAATGTTGAAAAGATTACATAATTTAGTAGAAATAAACTTTTTTAAACTATACCATTTAATTGTCGTAAGAATATCATAATAAAGCTTCTGGGTAAACAATATTTGTGGTGCAATTCGACCCATCTTCCGGAAGGAGGACAGTAATACGATCCGTAGATGTGCATCTAGATAGTGCCACATAAAGGTGTCCATGACTAAAAACAGGTGTTCGCAAATCAATCCCAACGAACTTGACAGATAGTCCTTGGGCTTTATTGATTGTCATAGCATAAGTTAATTGGATAGGAAACCGACGTCTTGTCATTCGAAAAGGCAAGTCCAAAGATGTTGGTGTCAATGATATTCTCGAAATGAAGACTAAATTGCCAATTTTATCTCCATTCAATATCCGAGCTTCGATTACCCTTGAGGCACATCTAACAACCATCAACCGCGTGCCATTACAAAGTCCATCTTTCGGTGCAATATTGCGTAACAACATTATTGGGCATCCAACTTTCAACTCCAATTTAAACGGTGGCAACCCTGAAGGATTCAAGGAGTTTAAGTACTCGTTAGGATATCGATTCCTAATGGTATGATCAAGCTCATCACCTTCAGACATTTTATCTATAGCTAAAAAAATAATTATTTCTCCCGGAGTAATATTCAAGGTCTTTGCGAAGATTTATATCAATCGACGTCGCTCATTGAAAGCGATAAATTGTTAGCTTCGGTGAGAAAGGTTGGAGTCACTATACCAATCACATCCAATTGTGGATAGATTCTTAATATCAATTCATTTAGATTATGACATCGGTTTATTGTAGATGGAAGTTGCACAATTTCTTGTGGATTGGTCCCAATCTAAAAAATGAAAGTATAATTATTCACAAAATGAGATTTAATTCAAAGTATCATGTTATAAAAATTCAACGTAAGGTTGAATGAAATATTACCTCCATCAAGAATTGAGCAAAATTAATAATTTGAACGTCTGTGCGAGTTAATCGCATGTTTAAACACAGAGTCAAAACACATATATCTTTCCATAGCGAAGACCGTCTCAATGATGCACCCACAATTTGCTCGCGAACGCTTTTAGGAATAACAGACAATATTTGTCAAAAGTCTCCACCTAGGACAACAGTGATACCTCCAAAAGGTCTGTTATCGTCTCTGATATCTTGACGGGTGCAATTGACTGCCTCAACACAGTATCGATGTTGCATAGGAACTTCATCCCTTATTATTAGCTTTGTTTTTCTAAACAACTCGGCATGCATTGACCCTATTTAGTGAACCCACATATTGAATTATCTAGAGTTTCCAAAGGAATACAAAATATAGAATATGCAGTGCGCCCCCTACCAATAACAACGATGCAATACCAAATAAAGCCATGGTAACAACAACATGTCCATAGCTACGCAATTTGGTTGCAATGGTATTGTACAAAAATGTTTTTCCCGTCCCAGCACCTCCACTCAAAAAGAAAGTAGTTGGTAAGTTTTCACATACTGACATTGTGACAGCAGTATAAGCAACAAGTTGTGCATTATTAAGTCTGTCAATATTAATTTGTGCATCAGACTGTTGTGCTTCATTCTCAAGTCGTTGGTGCTCAAACAGTAATCTATTTCTAACTATTGCATTCCAATTTCCAGTTGGTTGTGGCATGGGTGAAAAGTCAACTAAACTCTTCCCCGACTTATGGAGCAATTGATTTATCAAATATAAGCCATAATCTTCAATATGATCATTAGTTGGATTCAAAATACCAAACATAGTACGAATCATGTGTGCTAAATCATCACATATATGTGCTAAGAATTGCTTCCATAATTCAAATGGATGCAATGGAAAGAATTTCGTTAGAATTATAACAAATAGTCTCCTCAATTGGTATCCCGTTCTCATAATTGCAGCCTCTTGAAGACATTGTATCCATTCTTCATCATCTTCAAGAAGTCCTCTTACAACACACTTTGACTTGAATGTATCATGCATAACATTATTTACTGCGTGCGTGGCCAATCAAATGAAGTAGGTCTTCTAACAACAACGGTTAAAAGAAACGCAAATAAAACCGCTCACCGAATTAGGGCTATCAAAGTATATTCTACCAATTGCATAACCCCTTTGTCTTGGAGTCCATTTATTGGTAGGCTTGTTCCAAATAATTTTTTCTGGAAATTCCTGATAAGTTAATACACTATGATTCATTTGTAAATAAGATAATCAAAAAAGCCAGTTAGAGTTGTTTTTTGATGTGCACCTTTAGAAAGGATCATATCAAAAGATTCAGCAGGGTTAAAGACCACACGGTGCATCCCAGGTAAATGAAGTGTCAATCTTACAACTGAAGGAATCTCTTCATGTAAAGGATTACCAAACAATCGCCATGCGGCTTCTGGAGGTCCAATATACCTAGCATCAAGATATTGTTGGATCTCATTAATTCCTCCAAGTACCATTGTTGCGCGATCATGTCCTTTATAAATATACTTGTGAATGTATTTTACACATCTAACTCCGGCACAAACTTCAACATTGATATGACAATTGAACATTCTTGATAAATACGGATTATGTGGCACAACGTCTCTATTATCAATTTCTTGCCCACTCACAATGTACTTCTGACTAGTATTACGACGACGATAGACAGGATATCCATCAGAGTCCATACTTGTTGATTCAACAAATGATCGAGGGTACCGCTTGGTACACACCCCATTTTTCATACATGGTGCTTGTGGATTTCAAGCACCACATGGTCCGTGTACCATACAACCTATAATTGTTTCAAAAAGTAATGGGTCGGGTTTGGCAATCCGTAAATTCAAAGACGTACACTACTCTCATCCCACTTGAGCACATGTTTGAATTTTATCTGAACCATGAAGGAACAAAAGTGCATGCATGTGCGGTAACCCCCTTTTTTGGAATTCAATTATAAAAACATGCGCCACTTTTCTCCCAAAGACGTTGTTTGTTTCTATCTCCTTCATCAAAAAATTCCACTTCAACTCAAAAACACGGGCCACTAAATCAGGACTGTCAGTAGGGATCTGATTTGGCAATAGTGATTTAGTAATTTCAGGCCATTTGGGATTTGCAGTCATAGTTAGAAAAATATCTGGTTGTTGATTATACCGCGTGATAGCCATTGAATCTTGAAAATTTTCAAACATATGTCTTGCACTACCAGTGAATGAAGATGACAAAATCATTCGTTAACCAACTTGTTCAGGACCAAGCTCATCTGCACAAATATCTATAAGACCTTGGTAAAGTTCTGCACGAAGCTTCGATTGATTCAACTTGTAGTATGTCAACCGATTTTGTTCAGTAGCGGCCCAAGCATCTACTATAAATTCTTGAAATAGTTTACCTGCTCTTAAAATGGTTGAATACTCAGTGTCACGTTGGAACATACGATAACTGTAATATTACAATTATGTCAGTCGAGCAGATGAAGGTCCACCTTGGGAAGCGTTCCACTATTTCAAATCTAGATTCCATCCTAGCTCACCATAAGGGAACAATACCACATAATGCAATGGCAAATAGGACGGATGACACTCATTAATTTGCATCAAACCATTATCTCCTCTCAAATGTAACATAATATCTCTCATTCCACTTGATTCAGTTCCATCTCCCGGCAATATTACCACAATCTCATCGGTTGTTGGGAGATTATATCGACGCCGATGCATTCACGAAATCGTAGAATGCGAGAGTCAGGTAGAATTAAATTCACCCGTCAATTCCAATTCACTTAAAATTATGTGAGCCTGTCGAAATTTTATGGGAAATGGATTTATTTGCAATAAACAATCTTGTATGGTTTTCAAAACATCTCTTCTCAAGTTAGGATTTTTGTTGTCGCGAACGTCTAAAGCTGAATTAGGATCATAAATGTACAGTTGAGAGTAAATTGGTTCACACCCTGGCTGTGGCATAAGCGATCCTGTTCGATGGCTTAATTCTCCATGGATGGTGAATGTTCTAGGCCCCTTCCCGACAATTAATCTGTCATCCAATGTAGCACCAAGACTCGTAAACACATTAGCTGCATTATACTCTCATGTGTGCTGACGAAACGATTTTGATTGTTCATAATTGCCGTCATACAATGCTTTAAGCATTAAAGGAGGTGCAATAAGTGGTGGTAATCTAATTTTTCCTTGTAAACAACATTTACCAAAGAGAGGATTTGATACAGATGATTTTGTTAACTTTTCAGCAAGCCAGTGTAAGGCAGAACAATGAGGACATGTTCGATTCATCAAGCCGAGGGAATGACGATCTGGAATTTCATGGTTTCGAGGATTAAATGCAACATCTATAGGTTAACCTTCTACTGTGTAGGCACTACAGATAAAATTATAAATGTCATAAAATTTTTAACAGGATAACATGAATAAGGCAACAAGTGTGAGAATAGAAAATTAAAACTAAAATCGAACACCTGGTGCCTTCATTCGGATTACGCATGTTTGTCATATACGATTCCCCTGGGGAACGTGGGGAGAATGGTTCCAAGGCTGTTTTTGTGCTTTTGTTTAGGTTTTGAGGAGGCAAGTCTTGGAGCATGGTAGTCACAGGTGACAACCTTGAGATATTTGTTGGGGTGCCTTCTTCAAGATTTTGAGGAGGTTTTTCTTGATTCATGATCGCCACAGACAACCACCGTGAAACAATTGTTGTAGTATCTTCATTAAGATTTTGAAGCAAGGTGGCTGACGATGACTCCAAAACATTTGTTGGCACTATACTGTCTATTTCAGGATGTTAAATTTTGGTAGACAAAGCCATTGGTTGAAGGCGGGACCTTTTATTTGATTCTCGTTCTAGGCATGCTTTCGGCGATTTACTACTTCGGTGGTAAAGAAGGAAAAAATCTAGGCTGAACGGGGTCACAATGTTTTGATCGCTCTCTTTTGTGACATGCAAGTTGTCCCGGTTGACGTTTGGAGCACTCATTTTATTTCCCAACATAACGTATTTTTGGAGCAAGCCTTTCACATTGTGTCAATGTTGATTTTGATATAACATTATAGTTTTGTGCCTAAACCACAAACTCATAAAAAATTAATTATTATTTTGTTGATTTATCGTATATCGTATCATTTTCCACTTTGTATATATAGCAACGTGATGTAAAATGACAATAAAGTGTTGCATTAACAGAACTATCTACCCAACCGTTTATCAACTTTATAATTATAATAAAGTTTTTGTTTGATGCAAAAGTAAAACACTATAGCCACAATTGCATCTAATAACATTAAAATAAAACGAAGGGACTACTGTGCTATAACTTTATCTAACACAGTTGTTATGAGCCACAATTGCTACAAAATTGGTAAAAAAACAAAAAATCATAGTTTCTCAGTAAAAAAATAAGTAATATTAAATGAGAAAAACCAAAAACATGTTGACAAATCAAACGTTCTGAATAAAACGAAAAATTAAAATTTTTAAATTCAATAACATCCAAAACCATTGTAAAAACAGAGAGAAAAGAATAGGAATAAAAGTGATACAAATTGGCAATCTTTATTTGTTGTTCCTTGGCTAGAAAATGTTGATTTCTGTTTCCCCTTAAATTTGGTATTCGCCAAAGCATCAGACCTTTTTTTCTCCTTCTGTGCAAGAACACGATAAAAAAAATGTAATATTCAATGAGACAAACCAAGTGTTGAAAAATCAAACGTTCTACATAAAACGAAACTTTAATTTTGTTTAAATTCAATAACATCTAAATCCATTGTAAAAATAGAGTGAAAAGAATATGATTAAAAGTGATACCAATTGACAATCTTTATTTTTTGTTCCTTGGGTAGAAGAATTTGATTTTTATTTCCCCGCAAATTTGGCATTCGCCAAAGCATCAAACCAAAAACATCTTGACAAATCAAACGTTTACATAAAATGAGACTTAAAAACATCCAAAACCATTGTCAAAACAGAGAGAAGAGGTTGATTTTTCGTTCTCCTTAAATTTGGCATTCTCCAAAGCATCAGACCTTTTTTCCTCCTTCTGGGTAAAAAAACGCTACTTAAAAGCAAAAAAAAAAAAGAACAGAAAAAATGTATGAGAATTAGGTGTAAGGATACACTACCTCACGTATACAGAGACAATTTAGTTCATACTCATTACGAATTACCACTCCTACATTATTCTGACGAAGTATTCGAACCTGTAGGCAAAAAAATGTTGAATAGTAAATAAGTGGGTAAAGAGATAAGATAAAAAGTAAGAAAATGATGAGTAAGAAAAAATTATCATACGGTATTTTCGAGGTCGTCATTCATCTGTCATGACATTAGTGAAAATAAATTAAAATAAATAAGTTATTAAATAAATCAATAAGATTTATTTAGAGAGAGTTAATCAGAAAATAAACTTACACCACTAAATATAACAACATTATCCATTGGTCGATGATTGTGCAGTTGAAACGGTTGTAGCTACACAGTAAATTTCATAAGTTATGGATAATGAACATCAATTACATAAAGTACATACACAAAAGTACATACACATCCAATTTTCGGAACCAAAATAACCAACTCAACCTAAATTACCCTACAAATTTCACAAAATGAACACTCAATAATAACCAACTCAACATATATTCCATCATAACATTCATAATAAAAAAAACCTATTTCATCATAACTATAAACCTATTTTAAAAAAACAACCTACCATTCGTGTTCAAATGTGTGTGTATTTTGTAGGTTGTGTGTGTGTGTGCTACTGCTGTGAAAGAGAGATACAGAGAGATAGAGTGAGAATACAAATTAAACACCATTAAGCTCCTTAAGCAATAACGGTTCAGTTTTATTCTAAATGATGTTTGATAACGACAGCATTAAAACAATAATATCTCCTAGACCATGGTCGTCACCTTAATCATGGTATTGAAGGTACTTTAAACTTTCAAATTACCCTTTATAAGACCTCAACTCGAAGTTCCTTACTAGTACCAATCCGTTTAAAATCCAATAACAAATTAAAAAAACTTAACAGTACCAATCCATTTAAAATCCAAATTTTTATGTAAAACATTTAAAATGTAACAGTACTAATCCATTTAATCAATCCCGTTGAAAAATAGGGGGGAATAAAGCATGGTTTCCAACCACTACATATGAATATTGAAGGTACTTTAAATTTTCAAATTACCCTTTATAAGACCTCAACTCGAAGTTCCTTAATAGTACCAATCCATTTAAAATCCAATAACAAATTAAAAAAATCTAACAGTACCAATCCGTTTAAAATCCAAACTTTTATGTAAAACATTTAAAATGTAACAGTACCAATCTATTTAAAATCCAAACTTTTAGTACCAATCCTTTTTTTTCTACTTTTTAGTGCTCCAAAGTCAACATAAGTCATCACCAAAATCAAGTCAATCAATTGTAATGTGTGTGTAACCTATTGCAAATAAATTGCGTGCTCCAAAGTCAAAAAATGACTTGATTAAATTGCAATAACAGCATGTTATGAGGAAAACTACATTGGACACACATATAAAAGCTGTTTGGGTCATTGAGGTGAGCTACTGCATACTTTAAACAATACAGGGGTTGAAACTTTGGGCATTCCGGGCAATACAGGGGATAGAATGCCCAAAAAGCACATACTTTAAGCAATAAAAAAATAAGAATAATAGAGTTGAGAGAAAACACACAAATCAATTTGTGGCATAACTCTGTAGGAGAAAAGAGCTCTGGCCAACTTGGGGACCGGAATCGCCTGAGTCTCTGACCAAGTGAACTCGACCAGGTTCAGCGCCTAGTGACGCTGCCATTATCAAACATCATTTATCGCACCGGGTTAGTGACGCTGCCGTTATCAAGCATCATTTATCGCACCGGATTCCTCTCAAGTGACGCCGCTATCGCACCGCATGCCGTGACAGATTCTCTCAGTGACGTTATACGTCTGCATGAGAGAGAGAGAGAGATGAGAGTGCGATAGAGGATTCCGTTGGTAGAAGAGAGAGAGAGATATGCAACAGAGAAATTGTGTGACAGTTGCTACAAATGAAGGAGAAGCGAAATAAGAAGGGGAAGAGGCGGGAATCGGGTAGTGTACAGGGGAAGCTTGATTTGGGCGTTTTTTTTTGTTTGTGAAATGAGAGCTCAGCCTTTAGATGAAGTTGTAAAAACTGAGATTTAATCTGGACCGCTATTGTGCTTTAGATTCAAATTAGGTCCTGATTTATTATATAGATTTATAAGTTTGTCAGATTACTTGTTTGATTGAACTTGCTGCTAAAAAAAAAAAATCGTTACCATGATGAAAGCTAAGCTGCTGTAAGTATTAATAAGGATTATGAATAAATTATGCTTATATGTCAGGTTTGATTGCCTGCTGCGTTGATTTCATTATATATTATATATTAATATATTTATATATTATATTTTAATAAGTATTTAGTCATGAAATTTATAAATCAGAATTAGTAAATCAAATTGAAATTATGTATATTAATTTAAATTAATTAATTTTGTTGACATAGTTGTAAAAGTTTTTAATAATAAATTTAATATTATTATGTTATTAATGATTGGATTGTAATAAAATTTTATTAAATTATTTAGATTGAACGGAGAGAGTCTAAACTAGTCAAATTTGGAGTATAAACTTTGGGTATTACATTGCTTAATACAGGTACGGATTCCGTACTTTTTCAGCGAGACTCATTTATTTTTGATTTGTTCGTTTCGTTATTCGTTTCAAAATTTTGTACTGCCTCTCATTATTATTCCTTGTTAATTTGTTGTGATAGTTTTGTTTTGGCATAGTATTAAAACTCATATTGTAGTCTTTAGACTAGTGTATCATGTCTAAATTTCATTTTGATATTCGTAGTGATGTACATGTTAATATATATTTTGGAGATTTTGTGTTTTTGATTCGGTTCAATTTAACATGTACATATTAGAACCCTTTGTGTTAATATTATGTCGCATGTGTTGTGACATGATTTTTTGTTAGAATCTTAGTAGGGTATACCCGAGCTATAACCACCGCTGGGGTACCATAGGCATGTCCTCTTCACCACCGAGGCATGACACCTTCCGCCAATGTGCGGTGATCACCCACGACGTCTCCGCTTTTGTGCTCCGGTGGGGAGTTGGCCATTTGGTGTTTTGATGTGGGGGCGTATGGGTCGATCCTAGTTTTACGCTACGTTACGTTTCATGGATTGGTGATGTTTGTGCCAAACACACCTTCCGATTTTACATGCATTGGATTCGCGGTCCAATATGTGTGACTTGCCTGTGTGGCATTATGTGATTTGCCTATGTGGCATTATTTGACTTGCCTGTGTGGCAAGGTATATTTCTGTTTTGTTCTGAGCTCGGTATGAAATAACACTCAGTCATTTGATTCAGCCTATTATTTAGTTGTGTTAGTTTTGTTCGTTTCATTTCAGTTCGTTTCGTTTCATTTCGTTGCATTTAATTGAGTTAGTTATTTCGGTTTATTATTTGTATTCTATATCCGTACTGGGCATTTGGCTCATGCTGTGTTTTTCTTCCGACAGGTAATCAGGGGGATCAAGGGCAAGTGTGATGAAAGCTTCATTCATTCCAATGATTTAGAAATATTCTGTTTAGACTTGATGTGTCAGTTTACTTGGAATTGTAATAATTATTTTAGATTGTGGTTTGAGACAATTTGAGATTTATTATGATTGACTTGTGGTATTTATCAGCTATTAAGACTATTTTTTTATGATTTTGAGCCTTGCTATTAAATTCATCAGTTTTGTTATGTTTTGTGTAACCTTTCTTTCTATTTCGGAAAGGGGGTGTTACAGAGTTGGTATCAGAGCTTAGGTTCTTTCTTGTAGAAAACCTATTTAGGTTTGACCTGTGAGTTATGGGTAGACTTCTGGGTTAGGTTTTTATTCTATTTAAATTTTTATTCAGCTATCATATCAGCTATATTCGAATCTGTCTCAAATCTGTTTTGTTATCTATTCGTGATTTCTTTCTTAGATGGCTCGTATATCAGCTAGAGTTGTTGGGAGGTGAGGTAACAATAGGGGAAGAAGTGAAGGTCAGTCTAATGAGCAACCTAATGATCAAATTAATGCTCAGTTAGCTACCTTGGTGAATCAAGCTATGAACCAGGCTTTACCTCAGTTGGTGGCACAGGTTGTTCAGGCAATGCAACAGTCGCCACCAAAAATTCCTGAGCAGGAGAACCCGATAAATAATGATCCACAGGCAAACGAAGAGGAAGGGAATATAGATGGTATTGATCAGCAGGTGGTTCCAATGTATGTGTGGTTGGAAAGGTTTCAGAAGCAGAAACCACAGTCATTCAATTCCGCCCCGACTCCAATTGACGCAGAGAATTGGATTGCCCATCTGGAGAAGATTTTTGATGTATTGGGGTGTTCTGATAATCAGAAAGTGTTACTTGCACTGTACAAGCTAGAAGGGGATGCACAGAGGTGGTGGAAAGCGATGAAAACAACAAAGGATGATGGCTATATTTTGACACTTAGTTGGGCGGAGTTTTGTGAGGTCTTCTATCAGCAGTACTTCCCAGCTGCTGATAAGGAGGCCTATGCTAGAGACTATCTGTCTATTCGGCAAAAAGATGATGAGTCCATCATAAATTTTATGACGAGATTCACTAGGTTGGCAGGATTTGCGGGAACTTCTGTAGGGACTGCAGCAGAATAGGCGGAGAATTTCAAGTGGCGAATTTATTATAGGTATCAGCAGCATCTCATTAACAACAAGTTTGCAGATGTGTCGGCAGTGATTAATGTAGCAAAGAATATTGAGATGGAGCGATAGGATTTTCGGTCTTCTAAACCGGAGGGAAGTCGAAAGAGGGACAGAGATGACCAGCAGGGTCAAGCTTCAGTTCAGCATGGGAGAAGTTATGGTGGTCAGTTGAACAGGAATCGTGGTGGCAATGAGAGTGGTGGTGTGGCGAGAATCGTAACAGGGTTATCGGCAGATGCCTCGGCGAGGGCATAATCGTCGACCTTCCATTTACCTTGGTATATACAAAATCGTCAGCAGGGGCATAATTGTCAGCAGGGACAAAATCAGGGTCATTATCTGGGACCAACTGGTGGGGGTAACCCAAATCTCATTCCGATAGCTCCTTGTGCTACTTGTGGGGGCCAATCATCCGGGAGCGGCAAGGCCACAGACTCACAGTGCATCTTCTTTTGTGTGTGGACGGATGGGTCATATTGCTAGGGATTGTCTTACCGCCACGTGGTAATGGTGGAGGTGGTGATAATGGTGGCAATGGAGGTCGTTGTCGTGGGGTGGTGTTGTTTGCCTTGACTTATAACCAGCAAAGCAAGTGCCCGCTTACTATTTCCAGCAATCTTTTAGTTGGCAATCGTGAGGCGTCTATTTTATTTGATACGGGTTCTACTCATTCCGTTGTTACTCAGTCTTTTGTTCGGCACCTGGGTGTGTAATCTCAGTTATTAGATTCTCTTATGTCTATTGCTACCTTGATGGGGACTTCTGTTGTTATTTCTGATTTTTATCGAGGGTGTTCGATCAGATTTGGGGATAAGATTCGTAGAGCTAATCTTCTTTCGATGAGTATGCACGATTTGGATATCATTCTTGGGATGGGCTGGTTGGATAAGCACTAGGCCACTATCGATTATCAGGCGAAGAAGGTGATATTTGGAGATGTGAAGTCTCCAGAATTCGTGTTTCAAGGTTCACAACCGAGTAGAGTGGTGAAGTTAATTTCAACTTTGAAAGCTGGAAAGTTGGTGAGGGGAATTTGACATTTGTGAAAGATACCTTTAAGGGTGAGTCTCGTATTGAGGATGTTCCAATTGTTCGTGACTTTTCAGATGTGTTTCCTGAGGAGTTGTCAGGGTTTCCACCGCAGCGATAAGTGGAGTTTGCTATTGAGCTTGCTCCTGGTGCGGAGCCTATCCCTAAGGCACCGTATCCGATGGCACCGTTGGATTTGCAGGAGTTGAAGGAGCAGTTGTAGACATTGTTAGATCGTGGTGTGATTTGGCCGAGTGTTTCACCGTGGGGTGCTCCGGTCTTGTTTGTAAAGAAGAAGGATGGGTTTATGAGGCTGTGTATAGACTATAGAGAGTTGAACAAGATCACCATCAGGAATCGGTACCCATTATCGAGGATTGATGACTTGTTTGACCAACTTCAAGGGGCAAGGTATTTTTCGAAGATAGACTTGAGGTCGGGCTATCATCAGTTGAGGGTGAGGGATGAGGATATCCCTAAGACGACTTTTCGTACTCGATATGGGCATTACGAAATTTTGGTGATGCCATTCGGGTTGACTAACGCTCCGGTGGTGTTTATGGATTTAATGAATCAGGTGTTCAGGGAGTACTTGGACCAATTTGTTATTGTCTTCATTGATGACATTTTGGTTTATTCCAAGTCTAAGGAAGAGCATGAGGAGCATCTTCACACAGTGTTGGGGATTTTGCAGAAAGAGAAACTGTATGTTAAATTCTCTAAATTCGAGTTTTTGTTGGAGCAGGTCGCATTTTTGGGACATGTTTTTTCTGTTGAAGGCATTAAGGTGGATCCTGCGAAGGTTGAGGCTATCACTAAATGGCCAAGACCTACTACAGTGACAGAGATTAGGAGTTTCTTGGGTTTGGCAGGGTATTATAGGCGGTTTATGGAAGGATTTTCTTTACTTGCCTTACCATTGACCCAATTGATGAGAAAGGGCACGAAGTTTGTGTGGAATGAGGAGCGTGAGAAGAGTTTCGAGGAGTTGAATAAACGACTTGTGACAGCTCCTATACTCGCATTGCCGTCGGGGATCGGAGGCTATCAGATTTATAGTGATGCTTCTAAAAAGGGTTTAGGGTGTGTTTTGATGCAACACGATAAGGTGATTGCTTATGCTTCTAGGCAGCTTAAACCTTATGAGGTAAACTACCCCACACATGATTTGGAGTTGGCAGTAGTGATATTTGCCTTAAATATTTGGAGGCATTATTTGTATGGAGAGACTTGTGATATCTTCACCTATCACAAAAGTCTTAAATACATTTTCACTCAGAAGGAGCTCAATATGAGGCAGAGGCGTTGGTTGGAGCTTCTAAAAGACTATGATCTGCTAGAATTCATGTCGGTAGGGAAGGAAAATGTGGTTGCAAATGCTCTTGTAGAAAAGAGTTACGGAAGTGTAATAATTTTTATTACACATCCTCAGCTTATTTCGGATATGGAACGGTTCGAGTTGGAGTTCTATGTACGAGGTTCAGATGGGCATTTGGAGGGTATGAGAATGGAGCCCTCTCTTATCTCGCGGGTCAAAGAAGCTCAAAAAGAAGATGGGGACTTGTGGAGTATGACGCAGAATTTAGAGGAGGGCAAGCAGCCCGAGTTTCATATTGATGACCATGGTGTGATTTGGTTGGGTGAGCGGTTGTGTGTACTATCTGATCCAATCATTCGGGAGGTGGTGTTGGCTGAAGCTCATAGTTCGCCATTTTCTATTCATCCAGGTTCTACAAAGATGTATAGGGATTTGAAGAAGAATTTTTGGCAGAATGGGATAAAACGAGACGTGGCTGAATATGTTGGGAAGTGGCTCACTTGTCAACAAGTGAAGATAGAACATCAACGGTAGTGGTTTTACCGCAATGCTTAGACATTTCAATTGGGAAGTGGGAGGATATCACGATGGATTTTGTGACTGGTTTGCCGAAGACTTTCAAGAAGAATGATGCCATATGGGTAGTGGTAGACCGGTTGACCAAATCGACACACTTTTTGGCTATCCATGAGGGTTACTCGGTGGATAGGTTGGCCCATATCTTTCAGCAGTAGATTATTAGACTTCATGGTACTCCGGTGTCTATTGTTTCAGATCGGGATCCGCGGTTCACTTCACGGTTCTGGAAAGGTTTTCAACGAGCTTGGGGTACTCGGCTCAACTTCAGTACTTCTTTCCATCCCCAAACTTATGGGCAATCTGAACCGACTATTCAGACATTAGAGGACATATTGAGGTCTTGTGCACTTGAGTGGTCGGGTAATTGGGATGATTACTTGAGCCTAGTTGAGTTTACTTATAACAATAGTTGGCATGTAAGTATTGGAATGGCTCCTTTTGAGGCATTGTATGGTAGGAAATGTCGGGCACCAACTTATTGGGATGAGGTTGGCGAAAGGGCCATAGAAGGGCCTGAGTTAGTCCAAATCACTACGGAGTAGGTAGCGGTGGCTAAGGAAAAATTGAAGTCGGCTCGATCACGGCAGAAGAGTTATGCTGATAAGCATAGGAAGACTTTAGAGTTTGAACCTGGTGAGCATGTGTTTCTAAAAGTTTCTCCTTGGAAGGGCATTCAGAGATTTGGGTTGAAAGGGAAGCTTAGTCCGCGTTATATTGGCCCATTTGAGATTCTAGAGATGGTTGGTGAAGTTGCGTATCGGTTAGCTTTACCTCCGCAGCTAGCTCACGTGCACAATGTATTCCATGTGTCAGTGTTGAGGAGTTATCATTATCATCCGTTGCACGTGGTGCAATATCCGTTCGATAAGATTCGGGAGGATCTTACTTGTGATGAGCTAGCCGAGGCGATTTTGGATCGTCAAGAGCGAATTATGAGGAGGAAGACTATTCCGTTTGTTAAGGTTTTGTGGAGAAATCATTTAGAGCGGGAAGACACATGGGAGATTGAGGAGTCTATTCGAGCGGAGTATCCGCATCTCTTCAAAAATTAGGTGCGTTCTATTCTTTTGATTCTGGGGACGGAATCCTTTTAAGGGGTAGGTGATGTAATACCCGAAATAAATAAATAAAATATTAAATAACAAAAAATATTTTGTTTTAAAAATGATTTAATTGGACTTTGTCATTTATTTGTGTCAAACTAGTTATTTAATTTGTGTGGGCTAACAAATATTAATAAGTGATGGGTAAATTAATTGGAAAAATTGGGCCTTAAAATTTATATTTGGGTCTAATGTATATTTGTGTAATTTTAAATCCTATTTTATTAAAAGAATTAGTCAAACATATTAATTAATTAAAATCTATTTAATAAATAAATAATTAACTAAAACCTAATCTTTCTCATATCTTTTTGTTGCGCTGTGAACTGGGCGAAGAGAGGCGGCAGATACAATTGTGTGGTTCCTTCGTAAGAGAATAAGAGATAACAGGGAAATTTTTACAAGGTAAATCATTTGCCCATGAATATATTATTATATTATGTATATGGGAATCACGTTCTCAAGGCAGGAACTATTAGACTGTTAGTTTGAATCATGCACCTATTTTTGTTTGCTTTATCTATATAATAAATCAAGACCAATTTTCAATCTTTACATTTGAGAAACCACAACAACGTCCCAGATTTGATCTCACTTAATCTAAAGGCTCATGTTTCAGGACCAATAATGTTATCTAATAATATTATTCAGATAATATGAATTATTGCTCCGATAATAGAAAATATTGTGCAATTAAAACAACAGTAATATAAAATATCAACGCAGCAATTATTGAATCAATAAAATAAAATACTGAACAGTAATTACTGTAACAATTATTGGGTAGTGCCTTTTTACGTAAGAATCAATAATTGGTGTAATACCGCAAGTGTCTTCTTGTGTTTTAACCAACGGGTATTTCAACAACAGATTAGCTTGTAATAACTACACCGCTATTTATAACCAACTTATTCTTCGCGCTTTTTTCATCAATCGCTTTTCATTATGGGGCCCACACAAATTTTAGCTACCGTAAATGCATTTAATATTCCCTGACAAAGTAAAAATATTCCACGACTAAAACGAATATTCCCCGTCAATAATGAATATTTTAAAACCACTTGCTTGTTTGAAATAATTGCGCATTTTACCCATAACTTACCACATTAATCAAATCAACCCTTACTATTTCAAGATAATAAATAGAGGAAATTTAATTTCATTAAATAATAAGTTGGGGTCTTACAACCTCTCCTCCTTATGAAATTTCGTCCTCGAAATTGACGTACGTACCTGGTGTTTTGAAAAGGTGAGGATACCTCGCTTTCATTTCCGTTTATAACTCCTGTCATTTCTCTATAAAGCATGGTTCCTCCACAAAACTTTAACTTGTGGTATTACCTTTGTGCGTAGGACATGCTCCTTCCTATCCAAGATCTTGACAGGTACCTTTTCGTACGTTAAGTCTTCGGCTATCTCGTCTGGTTCTAACTCAATAACGTGGTTCGGGTCTTTCACATATTTACGAAATACAGATATGTAAAACACATTATGAACACGAGACATACTCGGAGGTAACGCGAGTCTATAGGCTACATTACCTACTCGGTCAAGAATTTGAAATGGACCAATAAATCGTGGATTGAGCTTTCTTTTCTTCCCAAATCTTGTAACTTCCTTCCATGGGGCTACACGTAATAATACATGATCCCCAATACTAAATTCCACATCCTTTCGATGAAGATCCGTATAACTCTTTTGTCGATCTTGTGCCGTTTGTATACGTTGTCGAATTATTTGGATCTTTTCCGTAGTCATACGTACCAACTCAGGTCCCAACAATGTTGCTTCACCCACCTCGTCCCAACATACTGGAGAGCGACACTTTCGTCCATACAATGCTTCAAATGGGGCCACACCAATGCTTGTCTGATAACTGTTATTATAGGAGAATTCCACCAATGGTAAATACTTATCCCAACTCCCTTTGAAGTCTAGGACACAGAGTCTTAATAAATCTGTAAGAGTTTTAATAGTCCTCTCTGATTGTCAGTCCGTTTGAGGATGGTACGCCGAACTAAATCGTAAATCCGTGCCCATAGCTTTTTGCAAGCTAACCCAAAATCTTGATGTAAATCTTGGGTCACGATCCAAAACTATGGATATTGGAATGCCATGCAATCTCACAATCTCATTTACATACATATGAGCAAGACGTTCAAGGGAATAAGTCTCCCGTATCGGTAAGAAATGAGCAGACTTGGTTAATCTATCAACAATAACCCAAATAGCATCGATGCCTTGAGAAACCGTAGGAAGACCCGTAATAAAATCCATGGTAATGTGTTCCCACTTCCATTTCGGAATCTCAAGTGGTTGCAATAGACCCTTAGGTACTTGATGCTCCGCCTTTACACGTTGACAAGTTAAACACGTCGAGATAAACTTTGCAATCTCTCTCTTCATATTGTTCCACCAAAATGTATGTCGAAGATCACGATACATTTTGGTACTTCTAGGATGGATCGCAAATGGTGTATAGTGTGCCTCCATCATAATCTTGTACTTCAAATCAGAGTCGTTAAGAACACAAAGTCTGGAGTGGACTCGAAGTATTCCTTCTTCATCGATTCTCTCTTCCTGAATAACACCTTCTTGTACTTTCTTCTTCATACACATCAACTTCCGGCCTGATTGGCTTGAAGCAACCTTAACTTTTTCTATTAAAGTTGGCTCTATGCATATACTTGACATCATCGCACTTCGTTCGCTGCGTATGATCTTCTACTCAATGCGTCAGCTACCACGTTCGCTTTTCCAGGATGGTATTGAATAGTGTGGTCATAATCTTTTTACAGCTCGAGCCAACATCGTTGCCGCATGTTGAGTTCCTTTTGAGTGAAGAAATATTTGAGGCTTTTATGGTCTGAATATATCTCCACTTTCTCCCCATATAGATAGTGCCTCCAGATCTTTAGCGCGAAAATGACTGCTGCCAACTCTAGAACATGAGTAGGATAATTCCTCTCATATTCTTTAAGTTGTTGCGAGACATAGGCTATGACTTTCCCACGTTGTATGAGAACACATCCTAACCCTTTGCCTGAAGCATCGCTATAGATAACAAATGCATCCGAACCAGATGGTATTGTCAGAACAGGTGCCAAAATAAGTCTCCTCTTAAATTCTTGGAAACTCTTCTCGCATTCCTCGCTCCAAACGAATTTTGTATCCTTCCAAGTTAGCTGAGTTAATGGAGTAGCGATTCGAGAAAACCCTTCCACGAATCTCAGATAATAACCAGCTAGGCCCAGAAAGCTACGTACTTCGGTTGCTCCCAACTTTGTATTGCTTCAATATTCATCGGATCGACAGATACTCCATGTTTAGACACCACATGCCCAAGGAATGCTACTTCCTCAAGCCAGAACTCGCATTTATTCAACTTGGCATATAGCTTGTTTTCACGAAGCCTTTAGAGTACCAGCTTCAAATGGTGTTCATGATCATTACGACTTTTGGAATATATGAGAATGTCATCAATAAAGACAACAACGAACCGATCTAAATAGTCCTTGAATACTCGGTTCATCATATCCATAAAACTCGCAGGAGCATTAGTCAATCCAAAAGACATGACTAAGAATTCATAATGCCCGTACCGAGTTCTGAAGGCAGTCTTTGGAATATCCTCAGTTCTAATCTTCAGCTGATGATATCCAGAACGACGATCGATCTTTGAAAAGAATTGCGCTCCTTGCAACTGGTCAAACAAGTCATCAATACGAGGTAGTGGATACCTATTCTTGATGGTGACATGGTTCAATTCCCGATAGTCAATACAAAGTCGCATATTCCCGTCTTTCTTCTTTACAAATAAAACAGGAGCACCCCAAGGAGATGTACTAGGACGAATAAAACCGATGTCCAACAACTCCTCGTAGTTGGACCTTTAACTCCACGAAGTTCAATAGAGCCATTCTATATGGGGTTTTAGAAATGGGCTTTATGCAGGGTTCAAGATCAATAAAGAATTCAACTTCACGTTCTAGGGGTAGGCGGAAGTTCTTCAAGAAATACGTCAGGAAAATCAATAACAACAGGAATATTATTCAAATCTGAAGTGTCTTTATTCAAATCCATAACATAGGCTAAGAAAGCTTGACATCCGTTTTTCAATAAACGAATAGCTTTATGACTTGATATGACAGCGATTGATTTTAGTGGCTTAGTTGCTTGAATTCGTACAATAGGTTGGTTAGGAATATAAAAACTAACAACCTTACGAAAATAATCAATTTTGGAATGATGAGTAGTTAACCAATCAATCCCTAAAATCACATCAAAAATAAGTATCTTTAAAGAGATAAGGTCAACAGGTAAGGTGATGGTGCCAACTTGAATCAAACAAGATTTATAAACAGTGGATGGGATGAAAGTTTCTCCTAACGGAGTCTCCACAGATAAATCAAAGTCTAATTTCTCCGGAGTCAAGTTTAAACGTTGAGCACAAGCAGGAAAGATAAATGAATGGGTAGCACCGGTATCAAGTAAGGCATAAACTTCGCAAGAATTAATGATTAGCTTACCTGTGATCACCTCATTTGGGTTCCTCAAATTTTGATCAGTCACGAAAAACCCTCTTCCAGGAACCGTTAACTTTGACTTTTCTGGGACAGCCTTTTGAGTCACCGCCCCCTGGACTTGGTTTCGCTATCGTACAATCTCGAGCGATATGTCCTTCCTTTCCACAATTATAACATACCTTGAATCTGTTGTGAGCGGTTTGGGTGATATGTCCTTCTTTCCATACTTATAAGCATATGACCGGGTGGTCGTTCTCCTCCTCGGAACCGATTCTTCTTTGGTGTTGACGTCTTCACACGGTCATCGTTAAATCTCCTCTTTTTAAAATCTCCTCCCCGACTCGCTTTTCTATTCTCACGGCCATGACTACCACCACCAAGTGGTTACCATTTTGTCCGTCTCTTTTTTTTTCTCCGCCGGTTATCGTTATTCTATTGATCGCTATCTCCTGTAAGATCCTCGGTTATGGTCCCTCGGTTGAACGTCTTTCGTTATCTCGCTTCTAATAATTGAACCATGTTGACAACATCCTGAATAGAGAGAAAATTTATGAGAAATGAGATACTGACGTATGTCGGGTTTCAAACCTCTTAAAAACATCCGCGTCATACGTTCCTCATTCTCCACCAAATGAGGTGCAAACCTGGATAACTCTGCAAACTTTGCCTCGTCTTTGGGACACCGCGTGTTATTTTGTTCTAGTCTAATAAACTCCACTTCCTTCATATAGATGAATACTTTCGAGAAAAGTACTTGTCATTGAATAGTTTCTGAACGTCTCCCAAGACATGCTTTGAAAGCGCAATTTGGATGGGTACGCTTCACAAATTCCCACCAGTAATCTGCCTCATTACGGAACATAAAAGTAGCGAATGAAACCTTTTGTTCTTCCGTGCATCCCAAGACATTTTATATCTTGGTAATTTGTTTGACCCACGTCTCCGCCTTAATCGGATCCGGCTTTCCCCAGAATTCTGATGGTCCCAACTCTTTGAACTGCTTGGCCATGACAAATCGTTCGTTGTTATCATTTCCACCTGTATTTTGTGCACGAGTCTCCCTCGTCTGATTTTGAATGAACTGCAAAAAAACTTCTAAACATCCGTGGATTCTCATCATCCGCTTTCGATTGGCGTTGTTCACGGGAGGAACATTGCCACTTCTGACGTTCTCCCCTAATTCTTTGAAAGACAAAGCGTCTCCATGGTCTCATTTACTCCACTGTTAACATTCTAAGTCGACATTCTCAAATACTGCCATAAAACAAGGGTTAATTAAGGAAATTAACATATCACATAATATCCCTATATATTGACCAACTAACAAATAATCTTAGGTAGGACACACTAGCGAAGGATTTACTCGTCTCTCCCCTCCAAGTTTTATTCCCCGATCTCCGTCAGAGATCATATCCCTAAGCTCTGATACCAACTGTGATGCCCCCAAAATAGGTATACATCACCCATTTTAGGTCGTCAATAACATGGTACAGAAACAACTACAACTTTATTAATACATCATAAAAACTGAGTTTAAATACAAATATTGTCTTACCCAAATAAATCCTCATCACAATTATTGATACATTATTTTACAAAAATAGTGAGGACTACTAAACAACTTCTAGAATCATCATCAGATACCCCCGACTAAGTACTTCGTTACATTCTCGCCTCCCGAGAAGAAAAAAAAGAACAAAAAGGAATAGGGTGAGCTCAACTAGCCCGAAGAAAGAATATTATGACTAAGATAATATAGAACAAATTATCGTTAGTCTTCACGAGGAAAAAAATCGATAAAATACAATAGACAACAAGTTTTTAGATCAATATTCGCAATGAAATAATAATTCATAGAAAGAGTTACGTAGAGAATGAAATCTACTATTATCTATGAATTTAAAAGTCCATCGTCAATATTTTATCCTGTAACATCAATCAATATTCATCTTGAATCAAATTTTCATCTTTTGCACACTACTGAGCCAAAGATATTCATCGATCGGTCGTGTTCATCTCAACACTGCTTCATCTTTTGCACTACTGGCCAAAGATATTCATTATAAAATTATTTATCTTTGCACTACTGAGGCCAAAGATATTCAATAATATCATCATTTAGGGATCGAGGATGATGAAAAATATTTTAAAGGAAAACGAATCCAATTGAAACAAAAGAATAAATATCAAGGATTCAGATTTCATTTATTTCATGTCCAAAAATACCTCATAAATAATCATAGTGAAGTAAAATTCAAGAATGATCAAAACATGGATACAATCAAAGCTAGTATCCATCATAGATATTTTGACCGAAAAGGAAAAAATTCTTTTTTCGATGAATAATTATCGATGATAAGTGAATAAAGGTCGATATCGTGAATAAGAAACCCAAACACAAAAAGTTTCAAATTTGATTAAAAGTTCAAACCAATATTTCGGCATAATGATATTGAAGAAAATAATATCATTTAAAAAGAAAATAACATCCCTTACCTCGAAAAGATAAGATTTACAATTGAAACCTGATATAAAGCATGACTTGAACTTGACCAGATAAAGAACACTCAAAGTATTAAAATACTCACAAGAATACGCTCAATATATCGAGAGAGAAAGAGAGAGAAGATTTCAGTTTCTGGTGTGATTTTCAATTCTAACCTAAGCACCCTATTTATAGAAAATTGCTTAGAACACCAAAATAGAAAATTTAATAAAATAATAATATATTTAAATTTTTTTCAAGCCCACCTTTGAAGATCTGAATTCAGCCACTAACATGTGCAAGTGAGGGCCACCAAAGAGCAAAAAATGATTTTCTTCAAAATAATAATTAAAACTTCCAAAAATTAATTATTTTGGAACTTTAGAACTTCAATAATTCATAATAAATAGCCCTTTTATCAGAAAAATTCGAACCACATGTCCTTTCCATAGAAAATTTCATTCTCTACAACTTTGCAGAAGAAAGTTTTTCCAAATTCCAAATAAAATCGATCGAAATCCACATACAAAGCGATTTTACAAAGCTATAATCAAATTTCAGTCAAAAAATGGGGTCCGCCGACACACAAAACATGTGTTAATCATTTAATGCAATAAAAATACTCTTCCTCCTCATATACTAATATATCCCACATTTATTATAAAAATATCACCATTAATATATTATTAAAATAATATATTTAAATGAATTATTTTATCAGAAAAAAATAAAATATTAATTTTCAACAATTGTCACATTAAAAAATTTTCTCCATCTATATGTGCATAAAATCAATATTTTCCTCATCATATAAATCAATAATTAATTATTCACAAATAATATTACAGAATCACATTCTCGATAACCGTGCGCTTTCAAGAAAGAGGGGCTTTCCATAAGGATCTCTCTCTTCTTGGCAAATGATTAGATGACCAAACTTCTCCTTAGACAGAACTTTCTAGACATTGACAATAATGTTATCTAATAATATTATTCAGATAATATGAATTATTGCTCCGATAATAGAAAATATTGTGCAATTAAAACAACAGTAATATAAAATATCAACGCAGCAATTATTGAATCAATAAAATAAAATACTGAACAGTAATTACTGTAACAATTATTGAGTGGTGCCTTCTTACGTAAGAATCAATAATTGGTGTAATACCGTGTGCTACTGTGTTTTAACCACCAAGTATTCCAACAGTATTAACGGTAACAACTACGCCGTTTTTTATAACCAACTTATTCTTGTCGTTTTCTTCATCCAATCGCTTTCCGTTATGGGGCCCACACAAGGCTGCGTTGTCGTACGAATATTCTTCGACAATAAAAATATTCCACGACCAAACGAATATTCCCCGTCAACAATGAATATTTTAAAACCACTTGCTTGTTTGAAATAATTGCGCATTTTACCCATAACTTACCACATTAATCAAATCAACCCTTACTATTTCAAGATAATAAATAGAGGAAATTTAATTTCATTAAATAATAAGTTGGGGTCTTACACTACCCCTCCCTAATCTTTTCTTCTCTATCCCGCCCAAATGTTTTCTTCTGTCTTTTCTCTCTCTGAAATTTGGCAAAATTTCTCAAATCTTTCCTTCTCTCTCTTCTATCTCTGCAATTTGGCGAAATTTGGGAAAATGAATAGCGAGATCACTTCCGTTGGTGGAGGGAGTGGTCGGTCATGGTCGTTGAAGGTATTCTCTCTCTGGGCTTTGTGGAGGTTTTGGTCTATAACGCCTACCACTCCCCCGTTTCATCTTAATCGTCTTCTACAAGTGTTCCGTTGTTCAAGTACTTCACCGACATTTCCTCGATTCGTTCCAGAAATCCTCGCAGCTTCCTCCTTGGGCTCTTTCCTTTCATACCAACAAAAAAGCTTTGTAATTCTTCCAACTAATTAATAGAGACGTTTCTCCTTGGGTTTGGGTTTGAATTACCTCTTCAAGGTATTGCGGGAATGGTGGAGAAGGGAAGAGGGACGATTCTATTCACCGATTGTTACCGCTTCTCTAAATGGCATATCCGGTTACTCTCGATTTACAGTATCTATTATTAGCTTCATTCTTGATTATTATGATTTGATTAGATTAATACTCCCAGTGTCATTTATCTCGTATATGAATAAGTTGATGAATGTAAAATGCAGTTGTGGGAAGTTTGCTTCTCGAGGGATTATCACAATGTCCTGCGAGGGAGTTTCATCCTCCGGGAGTTCACGTTGTTCACGTTATCATCCACGACATCCTCGCCCCACCAAGTTATTTAATTTAATTACCCACTACCCTCATTCCTTGAGTTTTTGTTTCTTTATTTTTAATCCCAATTCTAATATACTCCTTTTGGATTTTAAAATTATAGATGCATTTTGTTTTTCTTTTACGTATGTTATAAACTAATATAAATTTAAAGTTTTTAGATTATACTACTATAATCTTCATTACTTTTAATCATAGTTACATGTGTACTATTAAGTTTTAAAAAATAAAAATTATTCTTAATAATCATCTTTTTATAAATTAATCTTTAATTATAAAAGGGATGGAGTACCCGTAATAAGGGCCTAGCTAGATTCTATCAACGGGTCTAGAATCTAACTTTTAAATTAAAGGAATCAGAATTTGACTTTTAAATGAAAGAAAGACGGGCAGAGATCGACAAGCATCTTTCTCTTTGTTTCTCTACCATATTTAGGCCATGTGCGTGCGGTAAAATTAGACAGGTATTTATTTTAGAACAAACAAAAATTAGAATCAATTTTTCTCTTGGCAAAAGTGATTCTCAAAACAAAGTTTAGTTAGATATGTAGTTGATAAAGGGATGGATGTTTTTAATTAGGGCACCTCAATTTGACATTTGCTAGCACCAAAACTCTGGGATGCCAGTTGCAGAACTTAACATGTCTCTTTCTTTCTTAATTTATGCCTACCACAGAACATAGCTCACCGCCCCTTGAACAACCAACCATCAACTCACATATTTTCTGTCTAATGATTATTTAAAAAATACAATTGATTTAGTCTTTCCATTTTTTTAAACAGAGCTCACCGCCCCTTGATTTTATTTGTAAATTTATATATTTTAGTCTCGCCATTTTTTTAGATTTCTTTCTTTTTCTGCATTATTCATGTTTATTGACCTCTCTTTTTCTGCTCATTAGTGCAGCCTGAGTTAATAGAAGGTAAAAGTATATATTAGTGCAGCCTGAGTTAGAAAGTTTTATGTATATATTGTTTTGCAAATGAGTAAGGTTAGTAAGTTGGGTTAGTCTTAAAATCAGTTGGTGTATTATATTAGGAAGTTTCATGGTCATCTATATAATAAAACACAATCAATTTTGAATCTTTTCCCACTTAAAAAGTTGAGAAACCACAACAAAGGCTGAGATTTGATCTAACTTAATTTAAAGGTCAGATTTCATTTCAGACAAAAAAAAATAAATTAACCGCCTAAAACCCCCACACTCTACCGTCTTCTACTCTCCTTCCCTTTAAAACCCCGCAAATCAAAATTAACCTCCTTGCCGTGTACTCTTCCAAAATCTATTCCTTCTCTTTAACGCCACTCTCTATTCATGTTCTGATCGGTGCTCAGTTCTGCCCGTGCGCAAATTGCTTTTGATAATAAGTGGTGATATCTTTTGCTAAGCGAAGGTTGCTAAGTGATGATTGTTTTTGGTAAGCACCCAGTAAAACTTTCAATTGAAATTTTGTGTTGATTCAGTTGTGCCGTAATGGTTGGTTGTTGTTGAAGATCGTAATAGAGTATTTTTAATGTCTTTGATTTTATGTCAAAGATATCAACTGGAACGGTCCATATTTATATGAGTTTAATGTTTATAGAATTTTAGTTACTTTTGGGTTTACTTATATTTTTTTTTCGTTCCCAAGGGAGATTATGTCTTCAAATCTGAGTTTCATGAATATGCTTTTTTCGTTCCTGATTACTTATCTCTTTGTTCTTTAAGGGAGATTATTTTTAACGTCTTGCTGATCTGTTTGGTTGTTTCATTTTTCATTCTAATAAGAGTAGTAAGAGGGGGAGACTGTGCTATAGAATTTGAAGTTAGTAACATGATGCACCCACAATTAAATAATCAGAATTTGGAGTTTTTGGGTGGAAGGTAGACATAAAAATGAGATTCCAACCCAAAAGATACTTTTTAAGAGGCAAACAATAATAACAGAGCAGAATATAAAAAGTAATTTATCATAGTGTAGTAAGACAACATCATAAATATAAAAGGGCGAAAGTAATTTATTTGATTTCTAAGACGATAATATTAGATTATGGTAATTATTCAACAGGATCAAAAACATTTGAAAACCCAGATTCTAAAAATATAAGAATGAGTTACTTATTTGGGTCCCATAATAGCATGAAATAGCCACAAACTCACATACATGAAAGTGAGTATTACACTGAAATACATCCTTATTACTAAAATAACATAACAAATTACACAAATTTTAAAGCCTTAGACTCTGAATTTAACAATTCAAAAGGACTTGCCATTTCAACAAACTACTACCAAATGTTCAACAAACAATCATTTAAACCCAGAACACATTCTAAATTCTAAAGTAAGAACAGACCCAAAAACACAAATGCACAAAACCTCTGTTGTTTCTCTCTGCGTTAATTTTATCTAAAAACTGATTTGATTATTGATAAAGTACCTAATCATGAAGTTATGTATGCCCATTTCTGAACCTCATTTCAAATTATGTTGTGAATATGCATTAGTAAATTTTGTTGTTGACAATTTGTTGACTATTAATCTCTTTTATGAATACCTACATATTTTATACTCCAAGTTTGCTCATCTTTATTTGACACTCAAGGTTTATTCATCTTCTCCTAGGTAATGTGCTATCCAACTACATGTTTATAATCTTTGTTACCAAGAAGATGTGAAAATTATAGCACTCAAACAGAAAAATCGTTTCCCTATTTATTTTCTAAGAAGCTCAATAACTCTATCAACTCCATCTCTTTCTAAGAAGCTCAATAACTTTATATTTGCAAAATAAAGGCTTTTTTTAGAATGGAAGGGTAAACACTATTTACTGTTTTTGGTTGAATTTTGTGGAAAAGTATGATTTTGGTGCCACGAGACAATTTGTTCTTAGTGAATCTATTGTTGCTGAAGGAATGGAGAAGGACGGAATTTTTTTGGATTGGTTCTAAAACATTCTTTTCCACATCATATCATGAAAAATCTTCAGCCCCCCAACACTCTACTGTCTCCTTCCCTTCAAAACCCCCCAAATCAAAATTAGTCTCCTTCTCCTCTTTGTCTCTTTATTTCGGATTGAGTTCATATTTTGCTAAGCCCATGCGCAGATTGCTCTTGATCGGTGCAACACCACTCTCTGTTCATATTTTGCTAAGCCCGTGCGCAGATTGCTCTTGATCGGTGCAACACCACTCTCTTTTCATATTTTGCTAGGCGGCGATGGCAAGCAGAGGTTGTGCCGTAATGGTTGGTTGTTATAGTATTTTTAATGTCTTCCAGTCCAAATTTATGTTTTGTGAGTTTAATGTTTATAGAATTTTAGTTACTTTTGAGTTTACTTATCCTTTTTTTTTCGTTCCCAAGGGAGATTATGTCTTCAAATCTGAGAAAGCTCAAAGAACTGATAAGTGAATGAAAACTGAAAAGTTAATTCCATTGTAGATAGAAAGAGTAGAATATAGGAAGAAACGAAGCAGGACTGTTATGGACCATTTGATACCATGAAGAATGTGTATTTTTTATCTATTTTCATATAACAAGTAGCTACATTTATACCCAAGTAGCTACATTTAGCCTAATTCAAGGAGAAAAACAGGTAAATAGAAACAGGAAAATATGAAATGTTTAAGCCTAAAAACATTACTAACATCGGCTAACACTTTTTATTAAAAGTTTGTGAAAAGAAAATATATGGACATTCGTAATATATGAAACATATGTTTAGCTGTTATCAAGCAGTCATTTCATCTTAGTTGTGAAGTTCATTCACATCCTTTTTTTATTGATATGTTCATTCACATAATTTTTTATGAATGTATACACTCCCCCCCAAGTTCATTCACATCCTTTTTTGCGAGCATGCGAATCTCTATAATCATTGTAGCCCAATTGCATTTTACACCACTTAGCAGCATTAAATTAAAAAGCTCTCAGAGCCTCTAGGCAAATGTTTATTTACTCATTGCAGTCCAAGAAACATCACTGACTAGAAATTTCATCAGGCCATTGGGATGAATAATCAAAACCCCATTATTAGCATATAAATGATTTTAAATTAGTTGGCCTGTAAATTAATTTTTAATACAGAAACTTCAGTTGTAAATTTTGTTGTTGACCATTTGTTAACTGTACACTATTATTCATATTTTATACTCAAAGTTTGCTCATCTTTATTCATTTCTCCTAGGTAATGTGATATCCAACTACATGTTTACAATCTTTGTTACCAAGAAGAATCGTTTCCCTATTTATTTTCTAAGAGATAAGCCGAACTCTGTGTCTTCTAATCTTTGGTCTTTGAAGTGGTGAAATAAGCTCTCTCACTTTCAAAGTTATTTTTTTCTTGCAATGGCGGTGGATTCAAGGAAAAAGGTGAGATTCTACCTAGATTTCTCTAATTCTAAGCTGCATTTTAGTGTTTCTTGGAAGTTTATTCCCCGATTCAACAAACCTCTTTGCATTTATCTTAAAAATCACATTGTGTTTCTACTAATTAAGAATAATTAGCATAATTTTGTTTAATTGAAGATGGTTAATGATTGGACCACAACTCTAAACAATGAGTGGAAACTTTGCAAACTTTAAGCATATTTGCAACGTAAAGACTTTTTTTAGATTGGATAGTTAAACACTATTTACTGTTTTTGGTTGAATTTTGTGGGAAAGTATGGTTTTGGTGCCACAAGACAATTTGTTCTTAGTGAATCTATTTTTGCTGAAGGAATGGAAAATGACAGGATTTGTTTTGATTGGTTCTAAAACATTCTTTTCCACATCATATCATGAAAAATCTCCAGTCCTCCATTAAAAAAATGACACTGTTTTATGTGCTACATTGAGACTCCACAAGATTTATGTGCAGACAAGATTTGTTTTTCCATTTTCTATCCTTTTATCTTTGTAAAGTGACCCTCTTATTTTCTTTTTCTTTCTTTTTTTATTTATTTTTTGTTTTGGTGGTTTATAGGCAGGTTTAAATTTTTATGGATATCTATTTTTGAAGAAAACTCTGTCAAAATTTCTAAGTCTTAAGAGTATTTAGAATTTATGTAATCATGCTTTTGTTTTTCTCCTTTATCCTACTTATAGTGGCATTGCTTTTGTAAAATACTGAAGCAATCCCCATAATCTAAACAAAGAAGAGTACTTTAGAGTACCCAGAATAATGATAATTGGTCACCCATTCAAGTATTGAAGCAAATGGTTATATTGTGTTGTTTTTGGTCATTCTTTCCTTTCTAGCATTTAAATTAGCATTTAAAATATTGTTTGTTTGTTATAGTGCAACCGATTTTTGTGACTTGAAGAATTTGCTTAAGCTCAGCTCAGTCCATATGCCTTGGAGAATACATAACAAATTTATAGTGAATCTCTCAGTTGAATTCTATTTTATTTCCACTGTTTGAGTTGTGTATCATTTCATTATCCCCCTTTCTTGGAGGAGAAGATGAGAATCACTACACATGGCTAATAATTCACATAATAAAACTGCTAGAAAATAGATTCACTAAGAATTGTGGGAAAGTATGTTTTTTGGTACAACCGCTTAAGAATTAGTGAAACTTACTTAATTGATGCCCATTATCCATAAATTTATGAAATTTCTTTGTGTAGGTACAACCGTTTCAACCGCATAATCATCGACGAATGGATGATGTTGTTATATTTAGTAGTGTAAGTTTATCACCGATTAACTCTCTCTAAATATATCTTATTGATTTTTTAATAACTTATTTATTTTAATTTATTTTCATTAATGTCGTGATGTATGGATGGATGACCACTTGAAAACACCGTATGATAATAATTTCTTACTCATCATTTTCATACTTTTTATCTTATCTTTTTACCAAATTTATTTACTATTCAACGTTCTTTTGTCTACGAGTTCAAAGACTTCGTCGTAATAATGTAGGAGTGGTAATTCATGATGAGTATGAACTAAATTGTCTCCGCTTTTATATGAGGTATTGTATACTCACACCTATTTCTCATTCATTTTTTCCTTATTTTTTTTTCTTTTAAGTAGCGTTTTCTTACACAGAAGGAGAAAAAAATGGCTGATGCTTTGGCGGATGCCAAATTTAAGAGGACACAAAAATTAACTTCTTCTACCCAAGGAAAAAAAAATAAAGATTGCCAACTGGTATCACTTTTAATCATATTCTTTTCTCTCTATTTTTACAATAGATTTGGATGTTATTGAATTTAAAAAATTTTAAGTTTTGCAATTCAATACTGACATGTCCACCTTTGACGATTACTAACCTACCACTGACCAAACAATTGTCTAGGTGTGAAAGTCTCTCTTACTAAGACTATATTTCTCTACTTTTCATGCAGACACACAACACACATAATACATGCACAAACACACACACATAACTGTAACCAATCAAACACTCGCAAATCAAACTCAAACACCATTATACTGCCACTAATACAAATTTATGATTTAAGTTATTAAGCAAATGAACTGTTCATTCAGGTAGTACTAAGAAAACTTTATTTGATTGTAAGTCCATTTTTTTCCTTAAAAAATTGATTATTTGTTACAATCTCTCTAAATTCTTACGACAATCAATCTAAATCATTCCTTCTACATACAAATATGTGTGCTCATTTATTTTTTAGATAATTCAGGGTAAAGTAAAGGGTCTTATGTTTCGGATTTATAATTGTTTTATTTTAACTCACATATTTCGATAATTTTTAAATTTGGAAATATTTTCAGGTATATATTGAAGAATACATGATGTAAGCTGTAAAGAATATACATAGTGTAAGCCGTAAAGTAAAGGGAGAATTGGACAAGAATGTAGTAGTAGTATTATGTTCACACAGATACCAATCGCCCTTAGCCAGTTAGCCGAGCCAAGATAAAATGGATGATCCAAAACAACTAATCCAAGCCAAGGCCGTGATTGACTGACTAGGTTGATAATGATTGTCCCCGCCCCACGTAGTAAATTGACCGGACTTTAAATAACCCATTCAAACAAGTTAATATATAGTACTACCAATAAGGCAACCAAAAACGGAGTCACGTTAAACAAACAAAACGGACGGAAGGAGGGCAAAAAGCAAAAGTCGCTACGTCCGTGATGGCGCCCTGTCCCTACATCAATTCACTTTCTCTCCGCTATATAAACTTCACATTTCCTCTGCCTTCTTCACCACATCAGCTTCCCATTCCAAACAAACCCTATCGAGTAGAGTAGCGATACGTTTGTTAGTATAACATCATCATCATCATCATATTTTCTTTACTACTACTACAACTATTATTATGGAGGGACTGAGTTGCAAGAAGCGAGTCCGGGAAGACTCCGACGACTCAGAGTTTACTCTCCCTGAGGTGAAGAGACTAAGAGAAGATCTTTTTGACGACTCTGATTTTTGTACAACTAGTCAGGATCTCGACTCGTTTATGAAGAGTTTTGAGGATGAGATTTCTGGCTCCTCGCTGCTGGCGGTCGTGGATTTGGAGTCAGATTCCGGCGACTCTCGGCCGGAGATAGGGTACCTTCTAGACGCTTCCGACGATGAACTCGGTCTCCCTCCGTCGATGTCAACTTTAGAAAAGGAGGTGGAGACCGAGTTAGTCCGAGTTATGTCGGACGCATCTGAACTCAGCGAGTTGTGGGGATTTGAAGAGCAGATTTCTGGTTATGGCTCATTTGATTTTGGATTTGGGGATACAGTTGGTCAATATAATAACATCGGCGACTATGTGGCGCTGGACGGATTGTTTGATTATTCGGAGATTGCTTTCGGAGCATCTGATTTGTCACGGCATCCTGAAACTTTACGTATAACCAATTAATACAGAAACTCTTACTAAAACCATACGGAATATTGTAAAGTTTTTTTTTTTATATATATTTTAAAAGCAAAGAATTTAGCAAATATACTTGGATTGAAGATGCCTCAACTCAACTTGTGAGATTCCAAATCCTATTGCTTTGATTCTGTTAATATTGTGAAAGGAGTGACAAATTGATGACATAAATTTAATTATGGAACGGAGCACACCACACGTTCTTTTGTTACCGAACTTGTAAAAAAATAATAAGTTACTAAAGTATGGTTATACTCTTTACGTCTTTGTACCCATTTCATTTGCTCTATACTCATAATTTTGATTTTATATACTTATAAATATATAGTTATTTTATTTTTGTTCAAAATTCTCTCTACATTATTTTTTGGACTATTAATTTAGTCCTTAAAACTCCCACATCATTAAAAATTGTATTGAAAAGCATGATGAGATGTAATTCTTTTAATCTCATGCATATGAGATTAAGGTCAATAATGTCTTTTACATCTTATAGTTTCAAAAAATTAAAGAAAATCAATTTATTTCTTTCCTAGTTAATTTGTAAAATTTTCAAATTCTCAAATTTGATATTAATTTTGTTTTATTTTAATTAGTGCAATAGTCGGTGAAAATTACTTAAGAATTATTAGTAATTGTAAAAATATTATTTTAAATAAACTTATGTATGAATTTAAAATTCAATTTTTGGAAATTAACTATGATCATATTTATTGATTAAATTGAGAACATGAGTTTTATATTACTTTCTATAATTATTTCTAATTGAAAATTAAACAACATCAATATTTCTATTACCAATGAAATGTTATATTACAAATATTATGAATTTATAATGAAATAACATAAATAAGTACATAATTATATATATACAAAATGCTAATTTAAAAAAAATATATATATATATATATATACACACATATAATTGGGTCGGTGGCGAGAATGAGGGAGTATAACCCATATCCGACCCTAATCCTATAGAGTTTAAGCAATCGTGTCTTATTAGGGTCTGGATCAGGCGGGTCTCATCGAATTCTGATGAAATTATAAGGCCTAATAAGAATCAAATGAGTCATCTTGTCACTAGAAGTTAACGCATATGAAAAATACATACAACTTTAAAAAAAAGTATTTACGCAATTTTGTCATAATATAATTTTAAAATTTTACGAGAGATGCACATAATCAACATTACGATGATACATTATTTGAATTTTGAAGTATTTATTTTTGTAGACTCGTAGCAATATATATATGCCTTCAATAAATCCAACATTCTTACATAACTAGATATAGAGTAAACTGAATATTCGGATATATCTAAAAAAATTTATTGTATAATTTTCTCCCATTAGAATTTCTGTTCTCGCTTAAGTAATAAGTAGGACTGACCTCTTCCTTCCATCCTTCTTCCTACATCAACATCCGCCACTATCACCATAACTCCTCCCACTACCACTCACCACCATCCACCATAATTGTCACCCTTAAAAATACCAACAAGATCCATAACCACCACCATTGAGGCCAGTTTGATTTTTAGGTAGGATTTGTTGGCTTCAAATTGGATGATCGAAAGATCTCGGAAAGTGACAACCAAGATATGAAGAGTCGCATGTGTAATTAATTCAAAGTTTAATCCAGATTAATAAAAGGATTGCAATTCGGCAAAATTGAAAAAAGAGTATATATGGGGAGCTCATTGCATGGCCCATTGGGCTATTTAATCCTCCTTTTCTCTTTTCTTTCAAGTCATCCATCTTCTTTTCTTTTTTCAAAAACTAAGGTGATGTTTGTTTGTAAAAAATTATAATTTTAATATTATAATATAATGGTGAGACTATTAATTTTAGGAGACTGTAGTAAATTATGTAAATACTACTGAGTACAAGTTTTTATATAGTTTTTAAAAATTAAATAAATCTCATTAATTTTAAATATAAAATTAATTTATATTAATTTCTAAAAGTTAAATTTGATCTAAAAGAATAGCAAATGAGTGTGTGACAATAATACTTTTTCTTTTGTTTTTAAAGTATAACTTCTATGATACTACCTTTTAGTTAGTGGTCAAGGTATTGCATAGTGCATACCGTAAGCACTTCAAAATACCCTGACCATTTTGAAAGAACGTTAAAAGAACATAGTATTGGAAACGTGCTTAGTTGCTCGATTCATTTTGTGACATTAAATTTAGGAAATTATTAAATTCACAACAGACGTTATTTTTATAATAAATATGTCGCTATAGATTTTATAGTTACGATTTTCACCGTCGTTATACATCTACGACGACATTCTTGCTGTGAAAATAATAAAAAATGTTATGAATTTAATAATTACTTAAATTTATCATTGACTAAACAATTATTTGATTATGTCATTTTTGGACTTTGCCCTAGTCAAAGCTATTGCATTGTTTGACCCGATGACGACTTTTTTTGATCTCAGTCGTATTCTTCTTTGGTCTTTTACCAACTCAAACGGTGATTTGGTGATTTTTCGTTTACTTGTAAAGAGTATTATTAAAACTAACAAAGTATAATATAGATCGCTTACCATTCACACCAAAATAAATAAAATTTTATGGAAAAAACGAAGGAAGAACCTCCTAGCGACAAAGAGACATATGACTAAAACAGAGCCCAAAAAAAAACTTTTATGTATAATCCTGTAATGTTTAGCTAAAATTCTTTAGTATAAATTTGTTTACCAAAATTTATTTTGTTAATAGTAATACAAGACGATAAAATATTAAACTCAACACTTTTATCACATTATTACGCCGATGTAATATAATAAATTTGCTATCATATATAACCGCTTACATATATATTTTGATAATTTACATGCGGAGGGATCTGAATCCTTTATGAGGATTTCTCTGTGAGAATCTTGTGAAGGTTTTGTTGTGGAGTTGACAATACATCAGAAAGAAGATCCAATAGTTCATAAGACGTCGTTTTGATAAGATTTTTTTTTACATGTTGGCAAATAATTTGAAGCCACCAAACACCATTTATTTTTACATATAATTATTTTAAATTTCTTGATTATTCTGTATATGATTTTTTTTTTATATTTAATAACTTAGCTTGCTATTAATATTAGGATAACTACAAACTTGGCTAAAAAAAAATGAATAAATATATCGGTTATAATTATCGTTAATGTTTTTAACATGGCTTTAGTTATTTTTTCGTTTATTATTGATTTTGTTTGTTTATTTATATATTATTATTATTATAATTTGTATTTATCTGTTCCATAAAAAGAGTTTACTCTCACCATTTAAAATATTATTATTAATTACTATAACTATTGGGTCGGCTGGGTAAATCAAGAAAATATTCTAGACCTATCAATTATTATTATTTACGTATTCTTTTATATCTTTTTTTATTATTAATAATCGTTTTACTTTACCTCTCTTAATCCATTGCTCAACGGAGACAATCACCATCACAACTCAAATACTATTTTAAATGTACTTTTTTTACTTTACTTCGTTTGCTTGTTAAAAGTAAACTACGTTTGGTGGATTCCAATTTTCTATCAACTTGTAAAAAAAAATTCTATCAAAACTATGTCGTTTTGATACAGAGAAGAAGAAAAAAATGAGTTGTGAGCCAATGGATCTTTTTTTTGATGTGTTGTGAACTTCACAACAAAATTCTCACAAGATTCTCAAAAAATCCTCACAGAGGATTCGGATTCCATGCGGAGCAAGTCATGTGGGTCATCGAAATATATATGTGAGCGGTTGTATATGATATCAGACTTATTCGATAAAAGTCCTGGTGGATTTTTTACGCATATTAAGAAGATGAATGAAATGACAAAATTGCCCATAATAATGTTATTAAATATGGAGAGAATTAAAATAAGAAAAGTATGAGATATTTAATGCTACGGGTATAATAGAAAAATATGTGTAAAAATTTAGTTATTAAAGGAAAATAAATATTTAACATGAAACTATCTAAAATAGTAATAAGAATTTTTATCATGAAACGGAGGGAGTATTAAGTTGTATTACATATCCGTATAATAACTAGGCATTAAATATTTTTGTGAGATATGAATGAGAAAAAAATTATCAAGCGGTGATCAGTAAATCCATGGGCGTAAAAGAATTATCGAGCGGTGACCAGTAAACCCATGTGTGGGATAAACATGACTCCAAAAGCCCAGACGCAAAAATCTAGCTCGTTCTAATCTATTTTTTCCTTCTTCATGCGATTGACAACACGCAGCACATTCCAAACTTTGGGTTGATTACACATCTCCGAGAGCGCGTGGAACAGAACGTAAACTTTGCCTTGCGAGAAAGGGCAAGTCTAGATACAAAACCAGAGTCGAATACGAACTTCGCCGATTCTCAATTCTACTTCCGCTCTCGTATTTCTATTTTCTTCACTTCTTTTGTTCTGTAGGGGATCGAATTCGGAACTGGAGAATGAAGATATTCGTGAAGACATTGAAGGGAAGTCAGTTCGAAATCCAAGTCAAACCCGAAGACTCGGTTTGTCCTTAAGTCTCCTTTTCTGATTTGATCACATCATATACTTACTTTGTGCTATAGTTTTTCTGTGATTCTGAAACTTGAATTTGTGAATTTTTGTTGCTTTGTCTGATATGAGGCGATTGATTTAGTGTTTGTGAAGAATATGTAATTTTTAGGTATTTTTAATTGTCTTGCTTTGTGGATTTATGGAGTTGAGATATGGTTTAAAAGCTCTTCAGCAATTTTGATTAACATTCTTTGAATTGAATTGGTGATTTGGATTGGTATCACTAGTGTTGTTTTGTTACTCGACAGTAAACCAGAGACTTCTGTTATTATTAGTTTTTATTTTTTTTAATATAAAAAGTATCTTTTATTGAGCTGACCGTTTGATTGCTGAGAATTGTTAATCTTTGTACATTTGTTCTTGAGACCTTTGCTTCTTCCCCTATATAATTAGCATTATATACATAAGGCATTTTAATTTTATGAATATTATTAAATTAGAATTGCATTATAATTTCATCATTTTATTATAATTCCATATTCCAATAAGAGTATTTTCTTTTTCTTCACCTACATTTTCATGGTGTATGTGCCACAGTATTAATGCATCTTTGATTTGTCAAGCCTAACACATCAAAGTATTTTTTATGCCTAACACTACCACACGATTGTCCAATTATTGCTACAATACTCGTCATCACTCAGTTGTGGCTAGATGTACTGTGTTCTTTATTTAGGATTGCATCATAAAATATCTTTCAAGGCTAAAGATTTAAGCTTTTTATGTTTCACCTCCTTTCATACCCAAGTTTCTTGAACTATTTGTTTACAAAATGTTGTTGAATTGATGACTGTGTCGTGTCTACAGGTTGCTGATGTGAAGAAAAGTATAGAAACTGTTCATGGATCAGATGTTTATCCCGCTGCACAACAGATGCTTATCTATCAGGGTAAAGTGCTTAAAGATGGCACAACATTGATAGAAAATAATGTTGCTGAAAATAGTTTTGTTGTCATCATGTTATCCAAGGTAATAATTAGTCTCAACGTTACTGTTGAATTATTCCATTATGCATCTCTGGTGGATTTAATTTTCTGTTTCCGTGAATTATAGTTGGAATGCTATTTTGGCAATCTTTTTATTTCACTTGGTATTTAATTAAAAGAGTAGTGCTAGGGTTACAAATTCTCTGCCAAATTTGGACACAAAATGATGTGTGACTACCATGTTGTTAACCTTGTGACTTGTGGTGGCTATTTAATACTGTTTATTGAGTGAACTTCCTATTTTGGTACAACTCCACTTGGTGTGGCAATGTTTTTGGTATGACTGTCACCCCAATATTTTCTTTAGATACATATAAACATTTAAGTCCTTGTCAAGTCCTGACCAGAAAATAAGGGAGAAACAGAGATAGAGATAGAAATAAGAGAGAATTCAGAGAGAATAAAGGAGGAAGAAGGAGAAGAACTCATTATCACCGAGTTCGTGAGACTGGGAGATAGAGAGAGAATTCTTGAACAAGCTTTTCTCATTTCATTCATAAATTGCATAATAATCAAAAGCATGGAGGTTACTCCACCCATTACACGCATATATATAGTTACTAAAATGTTGAAAAAATGTAAATACTCCTAACCTACACCATTCTCTTATCCTACACACACATGCTACTAACCACCTATGTGCTTACATGCGCATACAAAATATCTAACTCTAGAGTATACTAACTACTCTTTCCTTCCCAATTTATCTCTGGCCCTGACATTCCCTCCTCCTTTTGAACATTAATGTCCTCATGAATGAGTTTTGAGTTTGTTCCCTCTTCAAATTTCCTGGACAAACCATCTGCCGCCGTGTTATCCTTTCCCTTTTTGTAAGTGATGATGTAATCATATCCAGAAGCTTGCTCAGGTAGGTCAACACCTTCTGTTCTGAAAAGTACTTCAACGACTGATGGTCTGTTTTGATAATGAACTGTCTCTGCCCCAAATAAGAAGACCATCTCTTAATAGCTTCAGCTACAACCATTAGTTCCTAAAATAAGAAAGGGGCCTGCCTTCTTCTATTAGAATGGCCACAATCCCTATTTTTGATGCATAAGTCTCAATTTCAAAGACCTCGGTGATGTCTAGTAACTCTAAAATTGGAGAAGTAGTGAGTTTTTTTAAGAGCTGCGAAAGTAAGTTAAGCCTCTGGATTCCACCCAAAATTTCCTTTTTGTAGTAGAGAAGTCAAGGGTTTAGTTAGGATTCAGCCCCTTAAGAATTTCTTATAGTATCTTGTAAGTCCAAATAAACCCCTTAGTTGCTTGATGGCTTTGGTTCAGGCCAATTCAAGTATATCCTGGATTTTTGTTGGTTCCATTGTCACTCCTATGTTAGAAATTACATGTCTTAAATAATCCACCTGAGGTTGTGCAAAGATACACTTGCTCCTTTTAGCATACAACTTATTGTCCCTTAGAATATGAAACACCTGATTCATCAAATTTTGGAATGTGCTAGGGGGATTAGTTAACCCAAATGGCATACTGTAAATTCGAATAACCCTTGATGTGTCTTGAATGCTGTCTTTTCAATGTACTCTTCTCTCATTCTGACTTGGTGATACTTATGTCTTTAAGTCTAGCTTAGTAAAATATTTAGCCCCATGTAATTCCTCTATTAGCTCATCAATGAGGGGAATAGGGTATTTATTTTTTATAGTTAAAGAGTTGAGGTGTCTGTAGTCAGCACAAAATCTCCAACTGCAATCCTTTTTCTTTACTAGGAGCAAGGGAGAAGCATATGGATTATGGTTTTGTCATATGATCCTTGTGTGTAACATTTCTAGCACCAGTCTCTCTATTTCCTTTTTCTGGTCGTAAGAGCATTTGTAGGGTTTGATGGAGAAAGGTGAAGAGCTGGCTTTAAGAGGAATGCTATGGTCCAGAGATCTTTTTGGCGGAATACTTTGAGGTTCTTGAAAAATATCTCGAGTATTCTTCAAGGAAAGATTGTATTTTTTGGTCTGTAGTGGTAGAGTTTAAGGAATAACAATTGGAGTTGGTTTGTGTTGGCATACTTAATGTAAAGTTATTGGTTGGGAGTGACTGGACAATCACTAGGAACCCCATTTTCTTCCTCATTAATATGCTGGACCAGACCTTCTAGTGTGATCATTTTCAATTGTAGACATGTAATTTTATTCTGTCCTTGTAGTATCATTTCTCTTCCATAGTTGAATTGTAATATTAGCTTCTCATAGTCAAAAGTGGTTGGCCCCAACTGTTTCAACCACTGAACTCTTAACACCATATCGCATCCTCCCAGATGTAGTACTCTTATTGTCTGTTTTTTCATCTAAACTTTGAGCATTGTTGGCTGCTAGGGAGTTGACTACTATTTGCCACAGAAACCATTATAGGTGAGGTGGGCTTTAGAGCACATTTGAGCCTCTGTGCTGCTACCAGTCATTTTCATGGTTTGGGGACTAACTTGGTCGACAAGGGCATTAAGGGATACCTCAATATTCTCTTTGGTTGGTAAATTTTCTGTAATCTCATAGGTTGGTTCTTCATATTGGGGAGGTTCAGTGTATTCCACAAACTCTTGGGAGTCCTTATAGTTCTGGAAATCATTACAAGTGATCATGAAATTCTGAGGAGCCTTGCATTGATGTCCCATGGTGTATTTCTCATCACAATAAAAACATAGGACCTTGACTTTTCTCTCATCTCTTTGAGTTGTAGTAATAGGTTTAAGCTTGTTAAAGTTATTTCTAAGATAGGTGGTTGTTGGTGGTGCAAGGAGTTCCTTTTTGTAACTGGGCTGAGTGTTTGTGTGGGTGGGTTGTGGTTTAGGATAGTTGTGAGTGTTGGTAAGTTTAGGAATAGGACTCTCATAGAACTTGACTTGTTTTTGAAGGTTTGGGATAGTGTTTCTGGGTCAACCAACTTTACCATTTTTTTGGTTTCATCTTTTAATCCACCAACAAAGTTCCCCACAAATAAGTCCTCAGTCAAGTGAGGCATCTTCTCAAGTAGTCTCCCCTTATGCCTTTCAAACTCATTATAGTATATATGTTTTCCACATATGCCTCAGTGAATCTCGCAGTGAAATCATTTGCAAACTCTCTCCAAGTAAGCCCCTCATTGCCATTGACATAAGACTTGTACCAATATTTTGGAGAACCAGGTGCATCCCAGCTATGGCAATCCTTATATGAGATTGAATCTCATATATACCAAAATACTCCTCACAATCTTGTATCCAACTCTTACCATCATCACACTCAGTAAATAATGGGAACATCAATTTAAGATGTTTAAGTTCTCTCTCCTCTTCACCATCATCATCATTTTGGTTCCTCTTTCATTGAGCATCATTTCCTTGCTCTTTCTTGCTCAACATGCATAGGGTCTCTAAAGAAGCCTTTATCCCTCGTTTGCCCCATATGAACAAGCTTTTTGCCTCTTCCATTATCTCCAAAAGGATTCTCAAACCTGTCATCATTATTTGGGCTTTTTTGTCTCAAAAGTTCATTCATACCTTCCATGAAGTGGTCCATTTTCTTGTCAGTTGAAATTTCTCATTGGTGTACTTTCTGTAGTTTATGAAATCCTGTTGCAACATTTGTGAAGGACTAACTATATTTATAGAGTAGAGAGAAAAAGAGTCACCGAATAATTGTGATTCTGAGTTTGAAAATGAATTCAAGTAGTAAAAGTTACTACTACTGAGTAAGAGAGTAAGTGAGCTGAGTACAGATATTTAATCGAGTAAACAAACCGAGTATCCTCGACCAAACAAGTATTTAATTGAGAAGTGGACTTCCTCAACTTAATATGAATCACTTAACACAAAACAAAAACAGAAAAAAATTTCAAAGAAGAAGATGAGTATCCTTTCAAATAACGACCAAACAAGTTTAGTATTGAAGACTCTACGATCTTTATAGTAGCTTGACGGAACAACTTATAAGACTCTTCTCACGATCGAGCTTCATCTCAAAGTGGAACAACTTATAAGACTCTTATACAATCGAAAAATTTTACGATAACTTGTAAGACTCTACAACCTTTCTTTTACAAGTGTAAACAACTTAATATGAATCACCTAACACAAAACAAAAAGCAGCTTAAAACAAAATTAATTCATAGAATTTGGAAAAATTTCACCCTTCATTTATATTGAGAAGATTAAGCAAAATATGTGTGGGTGATGTTGTAAATGAGTTTTATGGAATGGGCTATAATTATTATTATTATTATTTGGATCTAATTTTTTATTCAATGAATACTTGAATTATTATTATTTTATTCATTATGTAGGTAAGCAACTTCATATATAATCATGGATGGGTCTTGGCATTAATGAGGGCAAACATGATGCGATTCGAGAAGGTGAACGAGTGAGATGGAAGTGTTTAATACCTTTAAAGCAAGTGAATTAACACTTTGAATTTGTAGTGACTTGATCCATTATTCAAGTACTGGATGAAAATGATACATTAGAGTCCGAATTATTTTATGATTAGTTTTTTTCATTTTATGTTGCTACCTCAGTTTATGGGGTAGAGATGCGAAGAACGCAAGTGTTTAATACCAAGCAAGTGAATTAACACTTGTTGATGGTTTGGTTTTGTGCTGGTTCTAGGTAGTGTTTGAAGGATAGAAGAAGGTAGAAGAGATAAAATTAAGTTAGAAGGGTATAGAGGCAGAAATTAGAGGTTGAAGATCGAAAAGAAGAGATTATGTAGAGGAAGAAGATGATAAGTTTGGATAGAACTTGAGCTCTGATATCAATTTTTTAGGCCCTTGTTGAAGCCTAATCAGAAAATAAGGGAGAGATAGAGATAGAAATAAGAGAGAATAAGGGAGGAAGAAGGAGAAGAACTCAGTGATTTATCACTGAGTTCGTGAGACTGAGAGAGAGAGAGAAAGCTTGAACAAGTTTTTCCCATTTTATTCACAAATTGCATAATAATCAAAAGCTTGGAGGTTACTCCACCCATTACACGCATATATATATATAGCTACTAAAATGTTGAAAAAGTGTAAATACTCATAATCTACACCATTCTCTTATCCTACACATACATGTTAACTAACCACCCATGTGCATATAAAATATCTAACTCTAGAATATACTAACTACTCTTTCCTTCCCAATTTATCCCTGGCCTGACATTCCTTTATTTTGAAACCCCACAATTACCTCATTTAATTATGTAGGCATTGGGTCAAACAGTAAATTACTGTTTTTGAATTAGTTTCCTTTTGAAAATACCCATAAAATCTGTGCGCACGTCAGTGCTTACCAAAAGAAACATGCAAATGAGCCTGTTAATTAGAATATTAGGTGCCACATATGCACTGTTTTACCTCGTATGCTACCGTTTTCTATTATGTACTATTCAAATATTCACTTGGGACCTAATTACGTTCATATCGGTAAATTATAATGATTACTATTGCTATGAGCAGAATCTGGATATTTTATGTGATACTTTTGTCAGCCTGTATTTGTACAAGTTTGTCCTCTCATTGCAAATTTGCCTTTTCTTTATTCTAATTAACATTTTGGTTTTTTTGGTGTCCATAAATAATATAGAGTAAGAGCTCGTCAGGCGTAGGTTCAACCACATCAACTGCACCAGTTCCCAAGGTAAGATTAGATCTATCATGCTTTATTTCAGTAACTTTTGTTTGTGGTTAGTTTATGAGTTATTCGGCCTTTGCCCCTTGATGCATAAGAGCAAATGAAGCAGTGATGATTTGGAATAACATTGATTGCGATAACACACGACCTTCTCTTTCTTAAATAGTTTTGCCGGGCACACTCGGTTGCCGACATTTTTCTTCTTAAACCTATCTATTTTTTCTTATGTTATTTTTTTCTGACATTAAAATAATAGTGTAGCTTAAGAGATAAGATTTTAGGTTGGGTGGGTGAACTCTTGTCCCACAATGTTTGTATTCTCTTTGACATCTCTTAATCTCTTTTCATCTAACAAGAATCTTCTACTATGAAAAAATAATAAGAAAGTAGGGTGTTTGTGCATTCTGTGTGAGCCTGGGAAATAATGGTTATTCCACTTTTGGAGTTCATAGGAAAAGGAATTTTTATATAATCTTTTTTGCTTGGCATAATTGAGTATGGACCTTACTTTGTTCCATTAGTAGTCTAAATATTTTCCACTGACCTAAAAATAATATCATTGAGAAAGCTTTGATACTTGTAAATGTTTTTGCGCTTCCTTTTTATTTTGTCGGTGTTTTTGTGCTTCCTTGTAATCATGTAATTAGGATTTAGGTCTTACTAGCAATTCATGTTTGAGTATTGCTTGTTTACTCAATTACTGTCATTTTTTGTTCTCTTTATTCTTGGCGAGATTTCCATACGAGAATGAGATGCATCTAACAGAGCTGTCATCCATGTAGGCATCACAAACTAGTGTTCCTCCTCCTACTTCAACTCCAGCATTGGCAGTTTCTCAACCTCCGGTTGCAACCTCTGCTCCGTAAGTTTTTGAGTTTCCCATGGCATAAGCAGTGCTAATATATTACATAGGGTTTCTTGATATAATGTGTGACTTGCGTCTCTCGTCTCTCCCTCCTTCTCATCAAATCTCCAGCTCTCTGTTTTAACTCATGCAATATGTTTTTGCAAATGATATATTTCAGGCCTGCATCTACTCCTGCACCTGCTCCAGCAGCAGCTCCTATCTCATCGGTTGCTGTGGGGTGAGTGGTTTTATTTTCAATAGCGTGGGACTTTGTTAAATGTAGTCTATACATTTTTTTTGCTGATATCAACTAAATCCTGCTTCAGCTAATTTACTAACACATTTCGTTGATGTTTATTTATCAGGTCCGAGGCTAATGTGTATGACAATGCAGCATCAAATTTGGTAGCCGGAAACAATCTTGAGGGAGCGATCCAGCAGATTCTTGACATGGGTGGAGGCACCTGGGACAGGGATACAGTTATTCGTGCTCTCCGCGCTGCTTACAACAATCCAGAGAGAGCAGTTGAATATCTATATTCTGTAAGTGTTCCATTAGTTTATTTGCCTTGCTTTCATTCAATAGTTGTCTTGCCATTGCTTTTGAATCTTTCACTATTATGTAACTAGGATTCACATGTGTTCTTTTGACGAAAAAGGGCAACAATCATAGCATTTGAGTTATCACAGCAAAATTATTGGAATTGAGGATTCACTTGCCCATTAGTGTACAATCATGCAAGGGAAGGTGATATTGTTTTGTAAAGGATTTGTTTTCAACTCATCATAGGCACTGGATGAATTTTGGGACTTGCACTTTGTAACACCCCGAACCCAATATAGGTCCGAAGTGCTACACGCCGTGAGTCCAAAGGCCTGCAAGGCAACAATATCAATAACACGCAGTCTAAACAAAACAACTCAACAATAATTTAACTTAAAACCCAACAATAAATATATTTTAAATCAATCTAAATGAAATACCAATAAATACCACATTCAAATAACGGAGACGCAGCTCCTCGAAACTAAAAGTTTTATCAAAATCCATCAATAAAAGTATCTAAAACTAAACTCCAGCAATTCCAAGCGTATCAAATAAGTGCTCAGCTTTCAACGATGGAACCTGTAAAAATCTGTAAGGGGGTGAGCGATGAAGTCTAGCAAATAGCAATCCTCCATATCTAGCCGAATCAAGTACAATTTACAAAACACTTTTTCGAAATAACTTTTTGTTCAATAACTATAGTACATAAGCTTTCAAAACTAAAACAATTCAAAAATTTATTTCAATGTATATCATATATCTTTTAATCCACAGCCTTAGCGACTAAGGTTACAATGGACCTGTAACACGATCCAAAAGTTCGATATCGTTATGATACGCACCCTACTAAGGTATCTATAAAAATGCACGCTCCCCGAAGGGCATCTAAAAGGTGTGCGTCTTAGTAGGTTCTATATTAGCTCCGGAACTAAACGTAATCAATTACGAGTTCTATACGTTGTAAGACTGAGGATTTCAAAATCTTTTCTCAATATTATCGATAATATAAATGATACTTTTTTCACAGTTCAAAATCATATAATCTCATTCACAGTTTGAAAATAAATACTTGATCTGAATTTTGAATAAACGAACATAGTATTTTAATTTAAATGGAAGCCTTAAATAAAACATAACGAATTTTGAAACCGTACATTTAGGCATCCGAGTAATTAATAAGACATACATATAAATAACGATAATTTTAAAATCATTAAATAGTTTGGAAAGCCACTTACTTCGATATTGCGAAACACGAAATTAAAAGCGAACAAGTCCTTTGAGTTTTCTTCTTTTCTTCTATGTTCTGCAGTACTCCAAATCTAAATAGTTTTTACGTTCTTTTCTTTTTTTCTAGTTGTTTAAATATATGTAATTCCTTTGCAAAATAGGTTATCAAGTAAAAGAGTCCTTTTAAAATTAAGAGTTTGTTACAGAATTAGAGGAAATCCTTCTCTTGGAGGAAATGATTAAGGAATACTCGGAGACACATCTACAAAACCTTCGAACTTAAATGACTTATCTTCTCCTTATAGGTTAAGTATAATTAATTATTAATTACACTTCTATTATCTAATCATAGTATTTTTTTTTATCTTTTATCCTTTTTTTTTAACCGGATATTACACACTTCATATTTCTTCCCAATGATAAACATAGCTATCCTTATGCTTCTTTATAATTTGAAAATTATTTTCACCTGCTAGTGATATTGCGTAAGCGCAACATTATATTTTGAAGTTACCAAAAAAAGATCATATTAACCTTCTATTAGGTGTATTATTCACTAGAAACTGACTTGCACATTGTTTTGTTGATCTTGGTAATTCCTTATGGCTGGATCATGTTAGTGCATGATGAATGTGCACCGATCTCTGTGTGAGAGTAGCTGAGAATTATGCACATGTACTTATATGAGGAAGCTTGCACAATGCATGTGGTAGTTTGGTTGTGTTCTGTACTCAAAATATTGCAAATATTATTGTCAGCTGCATCTACTGTATGGAGTTTTGCTGTCTGACAATCGTACACAATATAACAGGGCATCCCTGAACAAGCTGAGGTTCCACCAGTGGCCCGTCTGCCACCAAGTGGCCAGGCTACAAACCCTCCAGCTCAGCCTCTGCCGCCTGCCCAACCTGTACCTGTTCCTTCAAGTGGACCAAATGCAAATCCATTAGATCTCTTCCCTCAGGTATGCTAGTTAAAAAACTTTGAAATCTTTATGGTGGAATTTCTTCGGTTGACGGGATTTCATTTTATGATTCAGGGTCTTCCCGACATGGGCGCAAATGCTGCTGGCGCAGGCAACTTGGATTTTTTGCGCAACAGTCAACAGGTATGTCTAGTCTAACACCAATTCTCTCTCTCTCTCTTGTACATCTTGTAAAACAGTTGTTTCTTCTATACCAGTTCCAAGCCTTGCGAGCTATGGTGCAGGCCAACCCACAAATCTTGCAGGTAATTCTGGCATCACCCCAACCCATCTCTTTTGATTTTGTTGGTGTATATATAGAATATCATTTCATGCTTGTTTTGTCGACAGCCCATGCTTCAAGAGTTAGGGAAGCAAAACCCTCAACTGATGAGGCTTATTCAAGAGCATCAGCCTGATTTCCTCCGGCTGATCAATGAACCCGTTGAAGGCGGCGAGTACGTATCTATTGGTGACTTGCTTTTTCAAAATATATAGTGTGTAGGGTGCTTATCCGCTTGTAATTTTACATCAGGGATATACTTGGGCAGCTTGCAGGAGCAATGCCACAGTCTATATCAGTTACACCCGAGGAGCGTGAAGCTATAGAACGTGTAAGTTGAAAACATGCTTTCATAATCTGGGTTATGGGTTACTCCCTCCGTCCCTTAATATAGGACATTTTAGAGTTGTGCTCAAGAATTAAGATAATGGTTGAAAATCATTAAATATAGTACTCAATTGTCTATAATACCCTTAAATCCTCATCTTATCATAGTTATCTCATACTCACACATTTTTCCATAATTTTTTCTTAAACAAACTCATTGGTCTCATTTACTCATTGGTCTCTCTCCCCATCCCCGTAAAACAACTTATCCAATTCTTTAGTTTGGAAATCCTATTCACTCTCTCTCCCTCACAATTATTGGGATAAGGAGAGAGAAAGAGTTAAAAGTATCGGCATTTGTGAATAAAGTTAAAAAAATTAGGCAAAAAGTAACGAGGGGTAATTTTGGAAAAATTGTGATCAATTCTCCTAGGTTAGAACAAACGTCAAATAATTAGGGACAAATAAGAAACTCGAAAACGTTGTATATTAAGGGACGGATGGAGTATCATTTAGTTTGGCATTTGTGATGGTTGGAGACCGTCTTTACTTCTTTAGGATCAGATGCATGGCTGGTTGAAATTTTATGGTAGAGTACTTCAGGTTAAAGAAATTGATTCGTCTAGGCGATACTTGGCACTAATCTCTTGGATTGAAGTTCGGACCACCTAGGTGTTTCCAGACATTAGATCTCTCTGAGACCAGCTTAGGCAATTGCTCAAAACTTTAGACATTCTGTGGGTGGCTTCTGCCAGGCTTCCTAGGAAGCCTTCTAGGCAGTATCACACCTGAGCAGTCCGCCACTTCTAAAAAATTAACTTGCTTCCCATAGAAATATTAAGGCCCAAACTGTCACTAATATATAAGCTGATCAGGCAGAGCTTGCCTAGGTGATTTGGACCAGTCAAGCGCCCAAACAGCTTTCAATTACAATGCTTTTGGTATCTGGTTTGTGATCACTGTTTAGGAGGTGAGCTTTGGTGATAATTTCTGCTCGAATTGAGATCAGTTGATACGTGATATGTTATCTGAATAGGTAGTCATTTTCCTGTGCTCCTTAGACATACTTGTCTGAGGTGAGATGCAGAAGCCTACTGTTACGACTGTCGATGAAATTGAATTTTTTATGAAGTATGATATATTTGATAATTTTATGAAGTATGATATATTGATCTGTTATTTGTTGCACCTCTTTTTCCCCATTTGTTCAGCTTGAAGCAATGGGATTTGATCGAGCTCTTGTATTGGAAGTCTACTTTGCCTGCAACAAGAATGAGGAGCTTGCTGCTAACTACCTCTTAGACCACATGCATGAGTTTGATGAATGATATGGAGTTGAGGTGGCCAAACTTCCCTCCCTCCCCACCCCACCCCACCCCACCCCACCCCAACCCAACCCAACCCGGTCTCTTCACCCTCTCTTGTTTTCATCTGTTTAACCTTTTTTCATCTTTTTTACCTTCTCATCGGAGTGCATATACTTGTCCGGATTTGTTTGGAGTTTTATAATGGTAAATTCTGGAGAAGATCTGAATGTCAAGGTATAACTTTGTGCATCATGTGTCCAGCATCATCCTCTTTCCCAATCTCACTTCAGTTTCTATAACAGCTGTTCATACGTAGGTGTCTTGGTGGTTATGCTTTTATATGTTCTCTGCATGCACCAGTGTTATCGACATTCTGACATCTTTAAGCATTTTAATGATTGGGTTGTTCATTACGTATATGGTTTGTTTGAATGGTGTGGAAATGGTTTCTTTATATATATAATTGCACTGTTAGTTTGCAGGAGGCAAGTATGTTTAATCTGATTCACCAGTATTGTAGTATGTATATATGGTTAATGTTGGGTTGCTAGTTGAGTACAGGTTCTATTCAGGGCTTTCCACTAGGCTTTGAGTGTTGATTAGAGCAGAATTTGAGCAGTCCATAGCTAGAAATGTATGGAGGCAACCAACCAGTACTTGCTTTGGTACCTAGTAGGCCTATTAATAGGTCATATCTCTGATCCAATATGATTCATCAATTGTAGTAATGGATCAATGATCTGCATGGTCATCATGATTCAAATTCATCCATTTAACTAAAAGAAATAATTTATTTTTACAATTACATTAATTTATAAAATGTTGATTTTTTTTTTCTCACTAAAATTTTTCACCCCTCATATATAATGTTTAATTTTTTAATCTATTTTATTCTACTTTCTGTAGCTAAAAATTTGCAATTTCTCTATCAAAAATAGTTCAATTTTTTCATCTATTTCTTTACTTTTACTCTTTTTCCTTTGTTACATCGCTTTCTAATTTTCATGTTAAATTGATCATTTCCTCTAAAAATTTCATTTTATATAAAATTCCGACTTCACTGATTAGGCTCAAATTTTATACCTCATTTACAATCAGACCTTAGTGATTATCTTAGCCAAGGTAATTTATTTTGATCATATACGGGATTTTTTTGTTTTGTTTGATTGGGTCAATAATTATCACAGATAAATAAATAAATGAGCTGAAGTTTTGATTCAATAAATTGTGTTGGAGAAGTCAAAGATTTAACTAACCCTAATACCTAGTATCCTCTTTAGTATGGTCATCTTTTCCTCCGTTGCTTATTTTTCTCTGGAGCACCCAATCACGCTAAGTAAAGTACATTATCATATACTAGTAGTAGTTAATACTTCTTTTATTCTACAGTCTTACTTACAAAATTTGCAAAACGTTAAGGATATACATTTATTTCATGTTAATAATTAAATAATTTAATAGTAGTGATCTAATAATAATGAAATTATATTCTTATACTTGAGGAAATTATGTGATCATATAATATAATAAAAAATATTTTTTTTAACAATGAAATCAAAAAGCAAGCTGAGAACTTTTTCCAAAAAAATTGATAACGATTGTCAAGAATTGGACAATTTAAAAATCTTAAATAACATATTTGTAAAATTCTTAAGTGAACATATTTTAAATCTATAATGGTATGCAACTTTTTTACCACTATTTGGAAAATAATATAACTAAACTAAAAAATTAATAAAATTAGAAAAATTAAGTCCCAAAAAATAACTGGGTTCATTAAATTACTATTTTTTTTAAATAATAAATAGAAATGCATGAAACATATTAAAACTTTTATAAATAATAAAATATATGTAAATAAAAATATTCATCGATATTTTCTCCTGTATTGAAATTTCAATTCACCACCTTTGGCAGTAAAAGCGTTGATAGCCTGTACTATACATGTGTAGTTTTGCAAATGAACTCAACAAATGGCCCGGTATTAAATCCTTGGCTCCACTTTCATTAGTTCCCATTAACGATCAGACGTGAAATGGGTGGAAAAAAACAAGTCAAATTCTTCATATTCCGTGTTTCGATGAGAATATTATAAAAGATCGATTAGCTTAGTTTTTTTTTTGTCCGATTGTTATTGGGTATGATACTCAGCTGGTGGTAATAGAAGTTGTGCTTCCTACCTGAAAACTTGGTTTTACACTACAGTAATGGCAATGAAATAAAAATATTCAGCACAGATAAAGAAAAAAGAATAAAAAAGAGAACCCCACCATTCAATGATTATATTATTACAATTATTGCTAGCTTCATTATATAGTAGCTAGTAACTACCAAGCTAAGATAATGAGATCGTCCATCTTATATAGTTGGGATAGATAGCAACTAATTAATTACGTACTCTAGACCTTAAAAGTTGGAACTAAACATGGCTCCCTAGCACAACTTCTCCATCTTCCTTCACATAATCACCCTTATTAATATGGACCTGAATGGGCTTGAAAGTATAGAATTTTACACAGATAAGATAATATACAAGATTAACAACTTGCAGCAATGTAATCAACCAGTAAAAATACTCCAACTTTCCCTTATTTAGATTATTATCCGGAAGCCAATTCGATCCATCAGCCCCAGCACTAAACTTGTGCACCATGGACACCAAAAGGGTGCTTACATAACTCCCGCCCGAAATCGCCAACCAAAACAGAGCTGTAGCAGAGCTCCTCATGCTCTCGGGTGCCTGGTCATACAAAAACTCGAGGTGGCCGATAGACATAAAGGCTTCAGCCACCCCATGAAGGCAATACTGCGGCACGAGCCAAAACACTGGTATGGGAATAATGGTATGAGGCTTATCGATGAGCCCGGATTCCAAGGCGACCCGCTTTCGCTTTATTTCGACAAAACCAGCTACAAAGGTTGCTAGGACTGAAATGGCAAAGCCAATTCCCATGCGGGTTAGGAAGGAAATGCCACGTTCGCTTCCGGTAAATTTACGGATTACGGGGACGAATATGCGGTCGTAGAAGATGATTGTGGTGAGCATGGAGGTTAAGGTGAAGACTGACATGGAGCCGGCTGGGATTTGGAAGGTGTTTATGAGGTGCCTGTCCATGGTTTTGGCTTGTTGGAGAGAGAATGTGCCTTGTTGGACATAAGCTGTAATTAGGAGGATTCCAGTTGCCCATATTGGTCCCATTCGAATCAATGATTTTAGTTCTTCGACTCTGTGCACAGTGTTTAGCCTCCATAAGTTGGGAGTCGATGAGGATTTGATGTTGTCTTCTGGAGTCACAATGGCCGCTTTGTCCAAAAACCTGCATTTGAAACATTAGCTGATCGGCCGGCCTAATTGCTTCTATCATGCACCAATTACGTAGACACGAAAGGAATTGAAATGCAAATAGTACTAACAATATCAGGATAGATATAACCGATCAAACCTTGAATCTCTTTTCTTAGTTTAATTATTAACATATATGTGGTGTGATGTCTAAATGTTGCCAAATTTATTTTTAAAATTCAAATTTTCAAATAAAAATAAAATTATGTCTAGTACATTTCTTACTATTTAACAGGCAAACAGGTTACATTCATCTAGCACAATTTCCATTTAATATCCTTGGTTTCAATGGCATTTGATTCTAAACAATTCCAAGGAAATGCAACTCTTGTTTTATACTCCATATACAAACGCAACTTTGCTATAAATTTCCTCACACTAAATTGAATAAGCGCCAACTTCATCAAATTTATCATGCTTAATAAGTGGTCAATTGAATAGAGTCATTTTGGTGGTGGATTGGACCTTATCCCTCTAACCCCTTTTCTTCAATAAAACCATTTCTTATCCATACAATAGAGAGTACGAAGAGACTTACTGCATATGTTTAGTGTGAAGAAGCTTTCCAGCAACAGAAATAGAGACATCAATCTCCTGATTCTCATAGAGCAATTTGGGATCAGAAACCATTGGCAAATTTCTCTTCCTAAACGCAGCCATGCACACTTGTATCAAACGGGTAAACGGGCTTCCCGCAGGATCCATATGTCGATAAAGCGGATATCCAATAACAAAGGGAATTATGGAAAGGGCCATTGCCACAGTTGGAGTCCCAAGTCCCCAACCCCATCCAATGTTATCTTGTATATAAACAACTACTGTCACTGCCACAAGCATGGATGCCCCCATGGAAAAATAATACCAGTTGAAGAATTTCCACGTGGCAGTTGTTTGTTTAGGATCCGTTTCATCAAACTGATCCGCTCCAAATGCCATCACACAGGGTCGGATCCCCCCGGATCCTATTGCGGTTAGCAGAAGTGATACATAAAGGATTGCCAATTGCCCGGAATTGGCTTCTTGGCAAACTTGATCACCTTTACATGATGGTGGTCTTAACTTCGGTAGTACTGCTGATATTGTCAGACATATCATCCCCTGTCATGAAAATTATAACAAATACATTATAATTTAAATTCAAAAAATAAAAATAAACAGAAAAAGGAACAAGTACGTACGTAGTCAACTCCAAAATTATTACTTTTATACTTGAGAGAGAAATACTACACCAGTAACAAAAGGTCATTGGAAAAAAAAATTTAAGTCTAGATGTGTCCTAGGAAACTTTAACATGGGGAGAAATTAAGAGAGAGAGAAGGGTCTGAATTACTATCTGATAGATAATGGAAGCAACAGTTATAGTCCAGAAGCGTCCGGCATATGAATCAGCGATGAATGCCCCAAGTAACGGCATCAAGCTTGCAGTTCCACCAAAGTTGGTGAGCGTATTGGCAGCTTTTGTAAGCGGCAAGTGTAGCTGCAGAGTTAAGTAGCTAATCATGTTAGCCGAGAACCCCACCACTGCCAATTTCTCACATATTTCATTTGCTGCATGCACACGAAACATTCAATCATTAAAACACCTACAAAATATTCATTAAACTCTTCAAAGATCATAACTTATAGTACTACAATTGAAAAAGATATATAGTCAATTAACTTATATATATTGAGTATATGTTTAGTTAAACGTTAACACAATTAAGCTTACCAAAGATGAAAGGCATCGTGATTATTCCACCCTTTGTCCTTTCAACATTGCTGCTGCGTTTCTTCTCCACCATTTCCATTTTCTTAGTCACTAGCTCAAGCAGTTTCTTAAGTGCTATAAATGGCCTTCTGAACCTCAATATTTATAGGCTGATATATGGAGGTTTTCACTATTTACATTTTACATGAAGTAACTTTTGTGAGACGCTAATTATTGGTCGAATTAATTATTTATGGTCATAAAAGAAAGTAGTATATAGGATTTTACATGGGTTGGGATAAGCAAGGGTACTAAAGTCAGTTTTAGTGTCAGAAAAATAGGGTGTACAGACAAATTTTGTTATTACACTTTTTTCATTTGTTAGCTTGTTTAATTTATTGTGTTGCTGATATATTAGGATCGATGAAAGTCTGGTGAAAGCTAAGGAGAGATGGCCTAAACTTTTGACCATAAATGTGGGGAGGCATCATTTGTTGAAACATAAAAACAAAAAACATATGATCATGCATGTGTATCACAACTTGGTGTCAAATGTTCATGCTGATCAGCTTCTAAGGGAATTAATTAGCGTGATAGACAGATGCAAACTTGTACTACATTTTTTTTTGTTGAAAAAATATATGTTTGGCTTATATAACACCTTGGATCATAAATTTCTTGAATTTATGCGATATATAACATATTCACTTTTGGTCTATAACTAAGAAACATTTAAAATCAGACACATTAGTAGTGCATGCATGTAGGAGGGGTTAAATTAATATTGTTCGAGTAAATTTACAATAAAATGCTTACAACAACGTTAAATGTAACATAATGTCCCTCTCTCTCTCTCTCTCTCTCTCTCTCTCTCTCTCTCTCTCTCTCTCTCTCTCTTACTATAAGGTTGTTTGATCTATTAAGTTTGAAAATTGTCTCATTCTTTAAGATACCTATTATTGGATATATATCAGTTGTTAGGTTATAATGTTTACATAGCAAGGAGCTAGTGAAGATTCGTATATATTATGAAGCTATATATATATATATATATTGACACACACACATCTATTCATTTAGTGGATTTGTGTTTTGTCCCATTAAAAAATTATACCTAACGAGAAACTCTAATTCAATACGAAAAAAGACTAGAGAAGGTGGTGAGATCACTATAAATAAAAGATTTTGTACTAGTTCTAAGGTACACTCAACTCATTACTCCCTCCTATTCAGATTAAATGACATTTTAGAGTTAAGCACACTTATTAAAAAATAACACAAAATGTCTTTTATGTACCTAATTAATTATTTCTCTCTTCACAATTGTCTCTTCTCATTCTCCACAATTGTCCCTAATTAATTGTTTCTCTCTCCACAATTGCATTTACTAAGCATATTAGGAGGGAGTATTATTTTTCATCACTAGAGTTTTTTGTCTCCATTGTTAAACCTTATTCAGTCTATATTTATTCTCACACCGGAGCTATCTCCCGGCGGCACAAGCCATCAAGCTTTTGGTGTGCTTACCGTTTTTATGCAAGATTGGACGCATTTTAATTTGGTGATTGAGGCGCGTGGACGCATATCAATTTAAATGGTGCCGAAAAAAAGAAATTAGCATTTGCAAAGAAAGAGTATACTAGATTGAGTAGCAGGAGAGCAAATCCTCTGTCCCCCAATTCCCTGTTCCCCTTGTGTCCCTCCACTTAAATTTTGATACCTAGACTCTTACTTAACACTAATTAATTCTAAAATAAAATAAAAGGACATGTGTCAAAATTTAAGTGGAAAGACACAAGGGGACAAAAAATTTGGGGACAGAGGATCTCTTCTCGAAAGTAATAAGACTAGTAGTTTAATGCAATACGTATATATACTCCTTTTTATAGATAATAGGCAAATGAAAAAGAATTAATTAATTTCTCCTTAACAATCAAAAAAATGTATTTCAAGTAGTAGCTTTTTTATTGCAAGTTTGGAAATTGAAGTAAACAAAATACGATTATCATCACAACAAACGGAGATAAGGAAGGAGCCTTCAGACGTCTTACCATGTATTTTTGGAGCAGCGGTTCTATTTTTTCGTGTCTTCAGAGCCTTCCCCCACTTAAATTTTGACACCTAACATTTTACTTAATACCAATTAACTCTAAAATTAATAAATGACTAGATGTCAAAATTTAAGTGGAAGAACACAAGAGACGTAGGATCTCTCTTCCTCGTACCTTTCGCAACATTGTTGGGATTAATGACGTTAGAGATGACATGCACAAGTTGTTATCAAAACACCTCTATCCAAATTATGAGGATCCGTGATCACAATTAATTAGTTGATATATAATCAACACCTAATATACTAATTATAATTTGATATTAATTTTATATAATTATCCTTTAATATGTTGAATGCATGAATATTAATTTAATTATATGTCCAAGACATTGACTACAAAATATGCTTAACTAGCTAGGAATGAGAACCCATATTATATATATATATATATATATATATATATATATATATATATATTTGAGATTAAAACACAAAACTATAGGTACCTTGTATTTGTGTTTATGTGATTTATAATAATCACAATGCAAAATTGACTAGTTTTGCACTAAAAAATTTGTACCACGTGATATTGGTTTATTTGTTGTAAAGTTGGATGTTATATCTTCACAAAACAATAATTTTGGGGCGACATGGTTCTTAGACATTTTTTGGCGACATTGTGATGTGGCACTGCCACGTCAGCATGAAAGGGTGAAGTAAAAAAAAACCCAAAGAATTGGAATACTCTGCTTTATCACAAAACCCGGCTCAATGTCAATTACTTTCTCTCTTCTCTACCAATTTTTTCACCAGCTCTCTCTCTCAAGCATTGTGTTCCGTCGTTGATTCGTTGCTTCGTTGCTGCTGCTGCACTACCTCCCCCTCTACAAACTACATGATTACATATATTCCTCCTTCTCCTACCCTTACTCTATCATACGCCTAACTTCTCAAAACCCTAATTTTTTGCAAACTCTTGTTGTGGGTGAAAATTCTTGTTTTGCTCAACAGAGGAAGTTACCCAAAGGAATTGATGAGACCGGTCTCACTGCCATTGTTACAGGTCGGTTGAAAATCTTTCAATTTGAGGTTTGATTAATGATTTCTTGATTTCTTCTGAGCCACTCATAATATTTTGGGATAAGTAAAAATTATTTGGTGTTAAACATAATTTTCAGGATTATATATACAGCTTTTGAAGTTGGTCTTAATTTTGTGGGGGGAAAAAGAAGAAGATAAATATCAGATTTATTTGACTGCTAAAAAAAAATATTTGCTCCTACTTGAGTGGAACAATCTTCATTATTAACCTCCTAGATTTCTTGTAAAAACTTGGTTTTTCTTTGGGGTTGCTATTATTTGAGAATTTAAATTAATTAAGCAACCTTCACCAGTTGTATTTTACTTTCCAAAATTAAATTGTTGCTTTGGGGTCTCTCTTCACAATTGTCTCTTCTCATTCTCCACAATTGTCCCTAATTAATTGTTTCTCTCTCCACAATTGCATTTACTAAGCATATTAAATAGAGGGGTAAATTAGGAAAAAATAGTACAATATTGCATAGAGATTCCAAAACGACACTTATATAGAATAAAATTAAACTCCCTAAAATGTTATTTAATCTGAATAAGAGGGAGTATTATTTTTCATCACTAGAGTTTTTTGTCTCCATTGTTAAACCTTATTCAGTCTGTACTTATTCTCACACCGGAGCTATCTCCCGGCGGCACAAGCCATCAAGCTTTTGGTGTGCTTACCATTTTTATGCAAGATTGGACGCATTTTAATTTGGTGATTGAGGCGCGTGGACGCATATCAATTTAAATGGTGCCGGAAAAAAGAAATTAGCATTTGCAAAGAAAGAGTATACTAGATTGAGTAGTAGGAGAGCAGATCCTCTGTCCCCCAATTCCTTGTTCCCCTTGTGTCCCTCCACTTAAATTTTGATACCTAGACTCTTACTTAACACTAATTAATTCTAAAATAAAATAAAAGGACATGTGTCAAAATTTAAGTGGAAAGACACAAGGGGGACAAAAAATTTGGGGACAGAGGATCTAACTTCTCAAGTAAGAATACTAGTAGTTTAGCGGTCGGGTACATATACTCCTTTTTATAGATAGCGCGCTAGCTGAAAGAATTAATTAATTTCTCCTTAACAATCAAAAAAACGTATTTCAAGTAGTAACTTTTTTATTGCAAGTTTGGGAATTGAAGTGAACAAAATACGATTGTGATCACAACAAACGGAGATAAGGAAGGAGCACTGTACGTACTGACATGTATTTTTGGAGAGCAGTGTCCCTATTTTTTGTGTCTTCCTTGTATCCCCCACTTAAATTTTGACACCTAACATTTTACTTAATACCAATTAACTCTAAAATTAATAAATGACTAGATGTCAAAATTTAAGTGAAGGAATACAAGGGACAGAGGATCTCCTCTCTCGTACCTTTGCAGCTTGTTGGGGATTTATGACGTTAGAGATGACATGCACAAGTTGCTATCAAAACACCCTCTATCCAAATTATGAGGATCCGTGATCACAATTAATTAGTTGATATATAATCAACACCTAATATACTAATTATAATTTGATATTAATTTGATATAATTATCCTTCAATATGTTGAATGCATGAATATTAATTTAATTATAGGTCCAAGACGTCGACTACAAAATATGCTTAACTAGCTAGGAATGAGAACCCATATTATATATATATATATATATATATATAATTTGAGATTAAAACACAAAACTATAGGTACCTTGTATTTGTGTTTATGTGATTTATAATAATCACAATGCAAAATTGACTAGTTTTGCACTAAAAAATTTGTACCGCGTGATATCGGTTTATTTGTTGTAAAGTTGGATGTTATATCTTCACAAAACAATAATTTTGGGGCGACATGGTTCTTAGACATTTTTTGGCGACATTGTGATGTGGCATTGCCACGTCAGCATGAAAGGGTGAAGTAAAAAAAAACCCAAAGAATTGGAATACTCTGCTTTATCACAAAACCCGACTCAATGTCAATTACTTTCTCTCTTCTCTACCAATTTTTCACCAGCTCTCTCTCTCAAGCCTTGTGTTCCGTCGTTGGTTCGTTGCTTCGTTGCTGCTGCTGCGCTACCTCCCCCTCTACAAACTACATGATTACATATATTCCTCCTTCTCCTACCCTTACTCTATCATACGCCTAACTTCTCAAAACCCTAATTTTTTGCAAACTCTTGTTGTGGGTGAAAATTCTTGTTTTGCTCAACAGAGGAAGTTACCCAAAGGAATTGATGAGACCGATCTCACTGCCATTGTTACAGGTCGGTTGAAAATCTTTCAATTTGAGGTTTGATTAATGGTTTTCTTGATTTCTTCTAAGCCACTCATAATATTTTGGGATAAGTAAAAATTATTTGGTGTTAAACCTTTCCTTTTCCATTGTTTCTAGCAGAGCCTTCGGAGGGTTCACACTTAGCTGAAAATATTTAAATTAAGCAAGAATGAGCATTTGAGTGCCCAGCAAGTAATAGCAATTATATATATATATATAAGCTGAAAGAATTTAAATACTTTCTTTATACTACCCTTCTACAACGGATCAATAGTTGCGAAGAAATTATGAACCAATAATAATAACAATTCTCTTTCAAATCTTTGAAACTACGTATCGACTATAAATAAGTTTTTAGGGGACATACTATGAACATTGTTTTCATTTTCAAAAAGGTTAAACATAACCTCATCTGTAAACCGTCATAACTTACGGGCACGGAGGGTGATCGGCCCAATTGTACCTCAGATTGATCAATACTATATTCTTTAGAACGATATCATCGTTCATCCTTTGTCCGTAGTAATAAGATAAAAAATTTTCCCATGTTCGGATGTTCATACTTGTCGTGGTTCCAAACAAAAGGTTTTATCTTATCCAACAATAATCTATAATTCAACATATATGTATATATCAAAGGTGTATCAACATGTGTTTAATCAAGAATGATTATCCAAGTGAGGACACTTGTTTAACCATTTATTGAAATTAACGAACAGAGAATATATATCCGAATTACCATATACTAACATGTTGATAATCAATGGGCATATATAATATAGGTTAATAATCATACAAAGAATAATATAATTAAAAATATTCTTACTCATGTCCATTCGTATAAAGGAAATGCAAAGGTAGGATATCACCGACGATCTACCGCTAATACAATCTGAAACTTAGTTTTATATTTTATGTAATCACCTATCATTAATCAGATCATTCGTTCGATTAGAAAAATATACTATAACACATAGTACTGCATTTCACAGTCAGCACATAACCTACTCACGTTGTTACACATACACAGCAGTCATTATATCGCAAACAAACAGTAATGCGGTAAAATATCTAAGTCTAGAACAATTTCTAAACTATGTCGGTGTACCGACAGCTCTATCGGGTAATTAACGAGTTTAAGACTCTATTCTATTACTCAATATCTGTAAACGTCAGTCATATGACTTGATAAAAATTTTAAAATTTTATTATACATTAACATGAATTTCAAACACCGGAATCATCATTAAATATCAAACAGTTCTATTATCATTAATAATTAATTCATATTAAAACAATAATGAAATCATTGCCAAAATATCAAAGTTATTTACAATAACTCAAAATATTTTAAAGTATTAATATTACCCTTAAATGATTTTTAAAGCATTTTAAATCATTTTTAAATAATTACCATTAATATTCAAATATTAATGAACCATTCATCTAAATATTAAAAGTCATTAATTATAACTTAAAATATTTTTAATTCAACTTATACCCTTTTTAAATGATTTTAAATTAATAAAATCATTTTAAAACTATTTATTTAATATAATTATTAAATAAATTCAATATCATTAATATTAACTTATTATAATTAACATTAAATTATTAATGAAATTATCATTTAAATATTAAAAGTTATATTTATAAACTTAAAATATTTTTAAACACTTTAAAATGATTTTTAAAATATTAAAATAATTTTTTATTCATTTATTTAATTCCTTTTATAAATAACTTAATTATCATTAATATTAAATATTAATGAAAATTATCACATAATACCAAAAGTTATTAAAATAACTTAAAATATTTTCTTATATCATAATATAATTTTTTAATGATTTTTCATGTATTTAAATTATTTTTAAATAATTTATTTAATATTATAAATAAATAAATTAAATACATCTAATATTCCAAAAATATAAAATATTTCTGAAATATATTCAAAATAATAAAAATATATTTTCTGGACCTTAAAAAGAATTTTTAATAATTTATTTGGTATTTTAATAATTTAAATCTAATTTTCTCGTAATTATTAAATAGAAATAATTAATTTAGAAATTAAATCGTCGCTTAAAGGTGCCTATAATGACGCGAATCGTCATTATAGGTGTTCTTCACCAACCCAGAAAAACGCAAGTTAGTGAACAAGCATGCATGTTTGACCAAGTGTTAAACAGTGTGTGTATTGTTTCTGGACAATCTATGAATTGGATCTTGTAGTACTAGTGCACGTCTACAATACCCAACATCAAATATGGCAATAAAGCATCAAACAAACAAGATCCAAGCTCTCAAAGAAGCTGTCAGACCTGTTTTTCATCGTCTAGGTGAAGAAGAGCTCGACCCGCTCACTTTGAGCTTCTACTACAACCTGTTCGTGCATTTTTTTAGAGATCTAAGACTTCTGAGTCCTAGACCACATGTAATACTACCGATCTATCACATAAAATCACCATAAAAATAAATGATCAAGCTAATACAAGCTGGTCAACGCTTGTCAGAAATGAACTTTATATTTTTCTGGAAAAATTCCAGAAATCCAAAATCATGAAAGAACCGAAATACTTTGACCAAATATTACGCTCATCCTGTTGATTTTAACATGATCTAAAGCCATAAACATAAAGCACACATGTCAGTGCTACACATTGATTACAAAACTCCATCAAAACAATTCAAATATGTCGATCTGGGTGGTTCAATAAGTCATCGACATCGAAAAATTTACGGTTTTACCAGATTTTTGACTGGTCATGGTCGGTCAACGACCTTTGACCATGAATAACTTTCAATCCCTAATAGATATGGACCTGATTCTTTTTGGTAATTAAAGACAACATTGCAGGCTACATGTTACAAGCTTTAAACATTAAAAATGATAAACTACAAAAGATCTGTGGCCCCTGACATTTGTTGTCAGACCACAGAAAATGAAATTTCCAGATTTTGTAGATCTTCAAATTCGAGCTTTTAAATGTTATGGATTCAACATTTATTAACCCAGATCATCATTAGACACTATAACCAACATATTCTAACACTCAAACATAACATTAACATAAGATCATGGACAGAAATCGTGCTAGGATTTTATACCTTTAAACTTTGATTTCTTGATCCTAGCTTCTGATTTGTTTATGGAAATGGTGGGTATTGGTGTAGGGACTGATTATCTAATAATTTCGTTGGTTTGCTGAGAGAAAAGTCTAGGTTGAGTGTTGATACAAAATGGGCTAGCAAATCCTCATTCCTCTCTCTTTAATTAATTTATAGAAGTGGAAATGCATGAGGGATTTAGCTATTATTCTCTATGTATGTGTTGTCCATTGAATAAATTTTCTTATCTTGATTTTTAAGCATGCTTAGTAGATTTTCCACTAATAGAATGTTGACAACAAGGTACTTTTTGCAATAAAATAAATAAAGTAAAGCTACTAACTATATAAGGAAACTTGATTAACAAAATTTGTTACCTTAAAAGGTAAATTATGGCCAGCCATGATTAAACACTCTAATTCTTTATTTAGTTATTATTTTAATGCATAATCTTGGCAAATTAAAGGTCTAAAATACCCTTGGTTAAAGTGGGCTAAGAGTTGGGCTTGAATTAATTTCTTTTGGGCTTCCTCCAATTATTTTGGGCCATTAAAGAAACCTAGCCCAATAATTATTACTCTATGTTACCCAAGCTAGGGTTTAAATAAATATAAATAGGGTACTAAATTTATAGTTAGGTTTTTCTTATTTGATTAGGGTTTTAATCATACATGGACCTTAGGGTTATAATATAATAATTATACTATCCATACTAACTTAGAAATTAGGGTTTATAGTTTGGGCAATTAGGGTTACCAAATCACAATTAGGGTTTATACCTAATAATTAAGGTTTCAAGAATTTAACACGCACCATGCTACCTAGGGTTAATCATAACACAGTTATATAATAGACATGAACTCACCACCAAGTTTCAAATTAGGGTTTCCCACAGTAATTAGGGTTTGACATAATACACCATATAAAAAAAAATTATCTACAAAAATTTCTAATTTATTTGTATAGAAAATATTGATTTATTACATATTTGCTCCTACTTGAGTGGAACAATCATCATTATTAACCTCCTAGATTTTTTGTAAAAACTTGGTTTTTCTTTGGGGTTGCTATTATTTGAGAATTTAAATTAGTTAAGCAACCTTCACCAGCTGTATTTTACTTTCCAAAATTAAATTGTTGCTTTGGGGTCTCTCTTCACAATTGTCTCTTCTCATTCTCCACAATTGTCCCTAATTAATTGTTTCTCTCTCCACAATTACATTTACTAAGCATATTAAATAAAGGGGTAAATTAGGAAAAAATAGTACAATATTGCATAGAGATTCCAAAACGACACTTATATAGAATAAAATTAAACTCCCTAAAATGTTATTTAATCTGAATAAGAGGGAGTATTATTTTTCATCACTAGAGTTTTTTGTCTCCATTGTTAAACCTTATTCAGTCTGTACTTATTCTCACACCGGAGCTATCTCCCGGCGGCACAAGCCATCAAGCTTTTGGTGTGCTTACCGTTTTTATGCAAGATTGGACGCATTTTAATTTGGTGATTGAGGCGCGTGGACGCATATCAATTTAAATGGTGCCGGAAAAAAGAAATTAGCATTTGCAAAGAAAGAGTATACTAGATTGAGTAGTAGGAGAGCAGATCCTCTGTCCCCCAATTCTCTGTTCCCCTTGTGTCCCTCCACTTAAATTTTGATACCTAGACTCTTACTTAACACTAATTAATTCTAAAATAAAATAAAAGGACATGTGTCAAAATTTAAGTGGAAAGACACAAGGGGACAAAAAATTTGGGGATAGAGGATCTGCTCTCGAGTAGTAGTACTAGTAGTTTAGCGGTCGGGTATATATACTCCTTTTTATAGATAGCGCGCTAGCTGAAAGAATTAATTAATTTCTCCTTAACAATCAAAAAAACGTATTTCAAGTAGTAGCTTTTTTATTGCAAGTTTGGGAATTGAAGTGAACAAAATACGATTGTGATCACAATAAACGGAGATAAAGAAGGAGCACTGTACGTACTGACATGTATTTTTGGAGAGCAGTGTCCCTATTATTCGTGTCTTCCTTGTATCCCCCACTTAAATTTTGACACCTAACATTTTACTTAATACCAATTAACTCTAAAATTAATAAATGACTATATGTCAAAATTTAAGTGGAGGAACACAAGGGACAGAGGATCTGCTCTCTCGTACCTTTGCAGCTTGTTGGGGATTAATGACGTTAGAGATGACATGCACAAGTTGCTATCAAAACACCCTCTATCCAAATTATGAGGATCCGTGATCACAATTAATTAGTTGATATATAATCAACTCCTAATATACTAATTATAAGTTGATATTAATTTTATATAATTATCCTTCAATATGTTGAATGCATGAATATTAATTTAATTATATGTCCAAGACGTCGACTACAAAATATGCTTAGCTAACTAGGAATGAGAACCCATATTATATATATATATATATATATATATATATATATATATATATAATTTGAGATTAAAACACAAAACTGTAGGTACCTTGTATTTGTGTTTATGTGATTTATAATAATCACAATGCAAAATTGACTAGTTTTGCACTAAAAAATTTGTACCACGCGATATTGGTTTATTTGTTGTAAAGTTGGATGTTATATCTTCACAAAACAATAATTTTGGGGCGACATGGTTCTTAGACATTTTTTGGCGACATTGTGATGTGGCACTGCCACGTCAGCATGAAAGGGTGAAGTAAAAAAAAACCCAAAGAATTGGAATACTCTGCTTTATCACAAAACCCGGCTCAATGTCAATTACTTTCTCTCTTCTCTACCAATTTTTTCACCAGCTCTCTCTCTCAAGCCTTGTGTTCCGTCGTTGGTTCGTTGCTTCGTTCTTTCTTTCTTCAAGGCTTACCTCCCCTCTACAAACTACATGATTACATATATTCCTCCTTCTCTACTACCCTTACTCTATCATACGCCTAACTTCTCAAAACCCTAATTTTTTGCAAACTCTTGTTGTGGGTGAAAATTCTTGTTTTGCTCAACAGAGGAAGTTACCCAAAGGAATTGATGAGACCGGTTTCACTGCTATTGTTACAGGTCGGTTGAAAATCTTTCAATTTGAGGTTTGATTAATGGTTTTCTTGATTTCTTCTAAGCCACTCATAATATTTTGGGATAAGTAAAAATTATTTGGTGTTAAACATAATTTTCAGAATTATATATATAGCTTTTGAAGTTGGTCTTAATTTTGTGGGGGGAAAAAGAAGAAGAAAAATATCAGATTTATTTGACTGCTAACAAAAAATATTTGCTCCTACTTGAGTGGAACAATCATCATTATTAACCTCCTAGATTTCTTGTAAAAACTTGGTTTTTCTTTGGGGTTGCTATTATTTGAGAATTTAAATTAGTTAAGCAACCTTCACCAGTTGTATTTTACTTTCCAAAATTAAATTGTTGTTTTAGTTTAGATTGAAGTTGTTTCTAGAAAACAAGTAAATAACAGCCACATCCCTTACTCTGCTTGTTTTAAGATGTATTGGGATTAGGGGTAATAGAAAGATTTGTACTATAACAAACAAATGACTCAGTAAGAAATGAAGTATCATTTTGTAAATAGGAATGTTTTTGGTGTTTGATATTACAATAATAATGATGTGCTTGTCTTGGGGGATAATAATTGTTTCTTCTATGAGTGTGATAAATTTTTGTTTCACCAAATATGAGTTTGAATTTAGCTTTTCCCCCTCCCATCCCTCCCTCCTGACCCTTCTTTTCTCCCAAATAGATATATTCAATTGTTATTATATTGGTTTGTGGGGAGTATTTAATTGTTATTCATTCAATATATATTTTTTGGCTTTCTTATGCTTTCTTATTTCTCTGTTTTTACCCATGGGTGCAGCTAACTTGAAGGAAAATAAGTAATCTAGACACTTTGAGCTTGTACATTGTCCAGGCTAAATGTTTGTGGCCTTTTACAAAATTTTTATTTCCATTTGATTCTGAAATAGTCCAGGCTAAAAGCTTTAGTTTGCCTTACTTATTTCCATATGTAATGAAGTTGTTCCCTCTTTGTAGGACCGAATATCTTCTGGGGTTGAATCTGTTGGAGATGAGGATATTCCAAGGGATCTACTTGCCGCCTTCAAGGGTGAAACAAAACTTGTACTCAATACATATGTCCAACTGTTGTCCAATGCAAAGATTTTGCCATCCCCAAGTCTGAAGTTGTGCCTTCTGCGCCAATATATGATCAATGTATAATTGAAATGAGACAAGAAATGAAATTATTGAAGAAATTAGTTTTTGTAATACTTATTCCCTGTTTGTTTGTTATTATGAAAAACAAGTTGTCTTTTGTTGAAAGTTGTAATGGAGAATTTGTGAAAGAAACTATTAATGTCATGAGACTATTAAGCAATATTTAATGTCATGATTTATTTGCTAGTTACTCGAGCAATATTTACTGATTTCCTCCAAAATCTAAGGACCCAACTAACCACTGCACTACTGCAATATTTACTGATTTCCTCCAAAATCTAAGGACCCAACTCAAGCAATTTCAAGCATCATATACACTATTAAAGCAATATTAACTAACTGCAATATTTACTGATTTTCTCCAAAATCTAAGGACCCAACTCAAGCAAATTCAAGCATCATATACACTATTATTACAATATTAACTAACCACTGCACATGCCAGGAACCACACTTTATTTGGTCCCATGACCAAAGTGATGAATATGAACTTCCAAAATACAAATAGATTGCTATTAATATCATAAAATAAGTAGTCATTACAAATCACAAAACATACGATTAACTATCCACACGAGTCCTCACACTCACACCAATGTGTACATACAAAATTACAACAAAACTATCCACTCATATTGTTCGGATCACTTCCTTCACCACTCCTCCAATATGGGTTATAGTAATCCTGCAACAAAAAAAAAATGGTGATTTTCAGCAACAAATAATACCAAATAAGACACTACAAAATGAAAGATAAAGCAGTAAAATAAGACATTATACCTTAAAATGAATGGGAAAACCCCCTCCATAATAGATATCATGATTTGTGGCAAATGGAAAGTCATCAACATGTGCTGATTGCATATTTGCGTTGGTGGAGAAGTCTTCAACTTGAAATATTTAAAATAATGATCATTCATATAAATTAAAGCCTCTAAGAATATGGTTTATCCATATAAATTTGTGACAAACCTGTAAATTAAGATCTATTGCACCATGTCTCATGTAGTCTTCCGGATCATGTTCAACTTGGGAATTGTTATTGAGTACGCTTAAAAAATAATAACCGTGAGTACTCTACAAAAAATTAAAAAGCAATAAAATAAGACATTTAATCTAAATAAATAAGTTTTTACATTTGAAAAAAATTAAAGAAAAAAGTTTACCAAATTAGTGAAATCCATGTTATGTTCAATGGCCTTGTCTTTCTCTTTCCCTTTCTCTTTCTCTTTCTCTTTCCCTTTCCTCACTCTTATACCTCTAACAACTTTCTCAATCTTAGACTGAATCCTTTTAAAGCGGGGCCGACCTTTACGATGAACCGACAATGGACTACGAATATTGTTGCTTTCTTTACAACCACTACCCACTTGGGTGCCTTGTCTGGAAGGAGTCGACTGATTACTTCCACACGTTCCATCCCCTTTTTTAGTACATTAACAAGCTTTTTAATCCAATGCATAACAAGTTTTGTCTTATCTTCATTATCTGTCGCTAAGTCTGCCGCTTCATAAAAAGAGTTGCACATCCTATCAAAACGTTCATTTTTCGGATTCAACTTCCATTCAGAGTATATTATCTTAACCTTCTTATGACACCTCTTCACGTCTTTCCTCCACCTTCGAAGAATAAATTTATCCGGTATGGTTCGAACTCGTTTTTTCAAGAACAATAGTAAGCATATATCTGCATAATATTCCCCTAAACTCAAATAATTGACAGTTGCAGTTAATGGCACATTCATCTTCTTTAAAATAAACTCTAAAAGTGGCTTCGCGAGTCCCTCCAAACATATCTTGTGTAACATCATACACCTCAACACCACATTCTACTTTAACTGAATCAATGGCACAATAAAGCTTCCTTTTTACCTCTTCTTGAAATTCCTTGAATTTTGTCGTGGTATAAGCATCTTGAAATTATTTCTCAAATGGATAATCAGTAATGCATGGAATCCAATGGTCGAAGGAATTGAAATCTGCCTCATTCTCTTTTTGCACCTTACTTCTTAATGCATTCTCATACTGCTCAACAAATTGTTTTAAAGTTGTCCTTGAATTCACATAACCATCAAAAAAAGCATTCATACTTTCACTTCTTTGAGTTGAGGACATTCCAGCCCAAAAAGTATTCTTTAAAAATGTCGGCACCCAACGACTTCTCTCGTTGTATAACCCAGTCAACCAGTCATTCTCTTTCAAGTTAAATTTCTCAATGAAACTACCCCATCGCCCTTCAAATTATTTACAAGTCAATGAATCATAAACTGCATGTTGCATTGAATATTTGATAGATTCATATTGATTGCAACCACTTAATTTCTCGGGCAACTTCTTCATAATATGCCACAAACACCACCTATATCGCGCATTGGGGAACACAATTTCAATAGCCTTCTTCATTGCTTTGTCTTGGTCAGTGATTATTGCGGTAGGAGCACGACCATTCATACACGCAAGCCAAGTTTTAAAAAGCCAACTAAATGACTTAATATCCTCATGAGATATTAATCCACAACCTAAGAGTATTGACTGACCGTGATGATTAACTACAACAAATGGGGCAAATGGCATGTCATACTTATTCGTTAAGTATGTTGTGTCAAAGGTAATGGCATCCCCAAACTCCTCATAAACCGCCTCTACTCATCAGATCGCGCCAAAAGACATTTCAGTAGTCTCCCATCATCATCCAAATCCATCAAATAATAAAAATTTGAATTATTAGCTTGCATTTTTTGGAAGTAGTTTTGAAGTGCCATAGCATCCCCATCACCAAGTCTTAACCGCCTAACTTTGTCAAGATAATTGTAACAATCTTTCTGTGAAAAGGACACATTCTCATGCCCACCAGCTTCAACCAAGAAAGAACTAAAATTTTTATTTGGTCTAATACCAGCTCTATTGTTAAGTTCAAGTCTTCTGTTCACATACTTGCTCATAATCTGATTTTTCTTATAAAATCTAGATTTACCCGGGCTCAATTGATGATTATGATCAAGTGTTAAAGTCTTTACTCACACTTTTTCGCTCTCGACTCTCGCAAATTCTAATCTTAGCATTGTAACCAGTTTTGCTAACAGGGCGTAAGTTGAAGGCATTCTTTGACTTGCTTATTGAACATCCTAACCGAGCACATGCAAGAACCACAATTTTAGTCTCTCCATTTTCTCCTTTTTCTGTAGATCTTACTTTCACCGGAAATCCATTTTGGTTACCATAATTAGTGTAATATTCCATGTATAAATCAATAGAACCAAACTCCATTCCTACTTCCGGATCTCTAATCACTTCATCAACTTCTTCACTTTCTATTAAATCCTCCATCATAACACATTCCTCAATATCATTCATTCTCATACTTGAATTAAACTCATCCCTCCGCCATATATTTTTTTTTTTAGCAATCAAATAAATCGATATTTATCTTCTTCTTTTTTTCCCACAAAATTAAGACCAACTTCAAAAGTCAGATATATAATCCTGAAAATTATGTTTAACACCAAATAATTTTTACTTATCCCAAAATATTATGAGTGGCTCAGAAGAAATCAAGAAAACCATAAATCAAACCTCAAATTGAAAGATTTTCAACCGACCACAATAACAATGGCAAAGTGAGACCTGGTCCTCATCAATTCCTTTGGGTAACTTCTCTGTTGAGCAAAACAAGAATTTTCACCCACACAAAGAGTTTGCACAAAAATTAGGGTTTTGAGAAGTTAGGCGTATGAGAGAGAGTAAGGGTAGGAGAAGGAGGAATATATGTAATCATGTAGTTTGTAGAGGGGAGGTAGCAAAGAAGCAGCAAAGAATGCTAGCCAGAGCACCAACGAACCAACGACGGAACACAAGGCTTGAGAGAGAGAGTTGGTGAAAAAATTGGTAAAGGAGAGAGAAAGTAATTGACATTGAGCCGGGTTTTGTGATAAAGCAGAGTATTCCAATTCTTTGGGGTTTTTTTTTACTTCACCCTTTCATGCTGACGTGGCAGTGCCAGATCACAATGTCGCCAAAAAATGTCTAAGAACCATGTCGCCCCAAAATTATTGTTCACAAAATGATAAAGTCGATATACAATTTTACATTTTTATAAGAATAATAATCGGTATTCAACATATTTGTGCGCATAATAATTGAATAGAAATAATTACTTAGCGCGCACTTGAATTCACTTTGTCGATCGCTAGAAAAGACCTAGACAGAGTCTGTACTAGTAATTTATGGCAAGCAGTATATCAATCCTGGCTCACACAAATCATCACACAGAGTCAGAGAAACCATTAATTGATCGATCACATAATGTTGAGTTGTAGAACCAAGTTTTGACAGGTAGAAAAATTAAGTGATGCATGCATGCAGGGGGATCGATGGAGGGGCCGGGGTCCATCTGGGAATTGAACTGATTGGAGGAATAGGTGGTGCAGTTAAGAGCTATAGATATAAGCTTGGTCATGGATGGATCATGCATATAGAAATGGAGCTGAAATTAAAGTGACACTATCCTATTCCTAATCGATCTGTGATTTATCATTTGAGGTAGCTATGTCTATGTGATTAATACAACACAGCCACACAGGTCAGGTCACTCAAAATTGATGTACTCCAAGAATTAATTATATGAGTTTTCGATAGTGGGACCCACCCGTATAATTAAGGATCATTTATGAATAATGAATTCATCATTATGGTGAGACAATCTTCTAGTGTTATAAAAAATGTTTGCTAGCCTGCCTGAAAATGATAGTCGTGCACTTGAAATTTGTTTTTCTTTTTCAACTTGGAATCTTGAAGAGATATATATATATATATATATATATATCTAATTAATGTGTTTCTTACAATCAAAAAAATATAAAATATAAAAAGGAGGGGATTTAAAGTGCTTAATACTTTTATCAGTAACATGTAGGTAAAAGAGTTCTTCTATGGTTTTTCTAATTTTTATTAAAAATACTACCCGTGTACTATCTGCTATTGAAATGGAACAAAATAATTCTCTTTGCTTATTTTCAGTATATAGTAGTAACTACTCCTTCGGTTCGATTCACAAAACAAAAAAAAAAAAAAATAAATAAATTAAAACAAGTATCATTATATTTATTTTTTTTTAATTTTAAAAAGACAGGATTTCTTTTCAAGATGTACTAGCTAGCTAGCTCCTAGTAGTATATGTTTTCTTTATATCATAAGTTAGAAATTAGCTCAAGTGCATGTACAAAATCAACTTGGGTCTAGAATACTTTTAATTAAGAGCAAAAGTTTGGTATATTGAAGCAACATTCTCCTTATGTATTATAAAAGTTTTTTTTTTAGCAAATATCAATTGTGGCGTAAATCAATACATAAAGTTAAATAAAATTATAAAGTTAGTTCATTATATTAAATACATCTTAAATATTATTACATACAATTATTCACGTAACTCGTAATAAAAAATATCAACATATAAAATCGTAATTCCTTAAAACAATTAGTTAAGTCGTCACCATCTACCGCTTTTACCCTCACATATGAGACTACTTTTAAAATCACAAATGGCTTAATTGTAAAAATTTCAACTTTTTTTATATAGTAATTTGTAACTGTGGAATTTTCAATATTGGCACAAAAAGAAAAAGGAAAAAAAAGAAGTATATCACTAAGTTTACCATCACCGAGTACCTTATGGTTGTGTAAACATAATAATTTTTTTATGATTTTTTGAGAAATAGTTCACTTTTTCCTTGAAAATTTACTCTCATTTTACAAAAGATTCTTTACTAATTACAATATAAACTAAGATTCCAAATCTCATAAATGATAACAAATCCAACACCTTTTTTTTTTATTTGGTCCAGCACTCTTATTATTATTATATCCTAAAAAGCCTGCATATATAGTCGATCAGATCCAGTCCAGTCTTGGATAAAGTTGGCCCAAATCGTATTGGGCAGATCTGTAAATTCGCTGCGTTGGCGCGAATTTTCCATCCTCCCTTTGATTTACCATTACAAATTATTGGTTCAGGGAAAACTCCGCGACCTTAGCAAAACCTAAATTCCATTGGCCTTCCATTCCCAATCCCTATTATCCAAAGCACGCCAACACTTCCGACAAAAGTGATTCAATTTTTTCGCTTTTATTTATTTTTTGTTAATTAGATTTTACGCAATGAAACAATGTTGTTGTTTGTGAAGGAGGACGAAAACTGTAATAACCATCACCGTGGATGAAGACGACGCAGAATTCGAAGATGCCGGGACCGGTACGCCTTTATCAGCTGTCGCGGATTCGTTCGAGGAGCTATCGGCGATTGTCAAGTCCGGAGGTGGTTCGGATTACGATCTCCGATTGAAGCCATTCTGTGATGCTTGCTCTCTTGTCTTCGTACTCTTCGGTTGCCTCGGCATCACTTTTAAATTCGCGGAAATGGAGTACACCAGCAAGGTTATTCATAATTTTTCTCACTCACAAACACACAATTGATTTGAGTATATATGTTTTATTAAAAGTTTATATGTTTCTATTAATCACGAGCTTGATCTTACATGATTTATGTGTCGTATGTTTCCAATTCATGAGACAAGGCAACTATGTAATTTAGAAACGATGGTAAAAATATTTTTATAAAAAGTTTATATGTTTCGAGTACAACTTTAAAAGAACTTAATATAATTTTGTTCACATTATTTGGGTGTAGAGTGGTTGACTGAATTATTGAAACTGACAATATTTTAAATAGTGAGGGACAGTTTTGGAGAAGAAAGAAGTTCAATATAAATTCAATGGACTTTACTATAACTTGTTGATATGGTTTATTTATTCATTTATTCCTTTTCTATTATATAGGAAGAGCTTGTTTAGCATGCTAATGAGGGCGTTTAGTAAAGTAGAATAACAGTTCTGCTGGAAAGTGGCAGGGAACTGGCATCATGCTTCCCCTTTCCATTCCCTTAATAATCAGTAGGAATCACGTAGAGGGAAAAAGACAAACTCCTGTATCATTGATCACCACTTAGCATTACAAATTGTAGTTAGTCCTTGCATGTCTAAGTGGGATATATTATAAGATTGTTTATTTAAGATCAATCATAAAAAAGGTGTTTATTCAACATTAGAGCACTAATCAAATAAATAAATTCAATTTTAGAGCAGTTTAGAGAGGCATTAGGTGAGCTCAACCAGTAACCAACCTCTCTTTGAACCACAGGAAAGATGAAGAATTATAAGGATCGTGGCTGGCTCATCTGGTTCCTGAATCCTGATCATTGCTGGGAAACCCTTAGTTATCTGAGGAGCAACTTCAGAAAACCTGACTTTGGTGTCCAATAGGGATACTCGTGATTTGTTTCTCAAATGTTCTCTAATACTATTTATGGCTAGAACAAACTCACCGAAGATTGTTGTACTCGTGGGTTCATAATTATGATATATCTTGGCTCTCAGTTGAAAGAATGTACAAAATATACTTTAGAAGTTAGATTAAACAAGTCAAGTGCAACAGTTTTCTTTTCTCTATTCAAATTTCCTACAAGAGATCCCACACAGGGGAATTTGTGAGATTAAAAGTCTCTGTTTCCTCTTATTTTCCACCTTACAGATCATAGAGTTGGTCATTGAAACAATGCTAACATATCTTCCACATAGAAAGACAAAAATGGGCAGTTGCAACTTAAAACAAAAGATAATTTAATAGTATTATTTGTTGTTTGGACTAAATTATTTTTGTTTTTGAAAAAAAGATTCTGGGAGCAATCGGAGGTGATGTAATTTAGGCATGTGGAAAATAGAGGTCTTGGAGTGCCTCCGTCTGATTTATGAATCCCAACTCCTCTGTCTCCTAAAGCCCTCTGTTCTTATTATGACAATCCATTCCTTCCCTTATTTAATTAGTTCATCCATATTTTGAGTTGTCAATTCTGATCTTTTGATATTTTAATTTGATATAACAATTTTAAGTAAAAGATCTCTATATATGTATAAAAATTATTACTTCCATGATCTCAATTTATTGTTCTGTTTCCTTTTTCTAATTGTTCCATAACCTTGTCACGTTAGATTTAACTTGTAGTAACAGAACCATTTTTTATTTTACCTTGTTTTGAAAAGAGAGAAATGACGGTGAAGTCTCCAGTGAAGTGTCATTCAAAACTTTACATGACTTTTAGACCAGTCCTATTAATTTAGTAAAGTAGGTGATAACACAAATGAAGACATCTAATTCTGGACAGAGGAGGGAGTATAGAAAAAGTTTATAATTTACAAAGTATGTGGAATAGAAACGGATTGTGCATTCGGTCTGGAGGTTTTCTAAAAGATTGTAAATTTTTGTATCTAGGATTCAAAGATGTACTAGAATGGTGGATATATATATATATATATGTGTGTGTGTGTGTGTGTGTGTGTGTGTATTGTAATTTAATGAACTGTAGTATTTATTTATCTCACGTAATTATATACTGTTACAGGATCAAGTATATAGCACGCCTGCTTATTGGTGCATTTCATATTCTATTTTTTTTCTATTATGTTCCATACATATTACTTCTCCTGCTTGGTTTGGGTCTAACAAGATTTACTTTATCTAACACAGTAGTAGATACCTTCAGGTGTGTCATCTTACAGAAGCAGCAAAGAACTATGGGACCTTAAATAGCATACTTGATATTGATTTGAGAAATGACACAGTGAGAACACAAGGAAGCCTATCACGTAATCTGCGCAGAGTTAGACAGGGTCTTGACCTCATTAGATCTTTATTTGTAAACTTTCTGTCACCAGAGTATGTTTTCCTTCTTTACTCAACATCTTTATTTATCAGTATCTAGTTAAAGTATCATGAGCACTGATATGACTGAAGTGTGGGAAGTTGTTGAAGTCATTGAGTGCAATATGCATTCGGTGATCTTTTTCGTTTCTGGTTGATTGTCAAGTAATTTATCCCTTCCTATATTTTTGTTTTCTTTTGAATTATGTATAAACTCCCACAACTTGTACAATAAAATCTTTTGAATTATGCATAAACTCCCACAACTTGTACAGTAAATAAAACGAAAAACTAGACAGCTACTTCAACTTTTTTAAATTAAAGGCATTTAATTTTACAATATAAGTTGATTTCTTTTAAATCCAAGGTTAAAGTCCATGACTTTTTAATAGTTTCTCGGTAAACTCGATATGGCTTTTTCTGGAAGCTTGGCATTCATTATGCGAACACTGACTGCACTGCAATCTGCATCCAACTGGAAACAGTATTTCCTTCTCCGGGACTATTTGGTTAGAGTCATGATCAATAATACAGTATAATTGCTTTCATATTAATTCGATAGCAGTTTTGCCTTTTAATTCTGAAAACCAAGTCTAGTGCTTATTGTTTTGACTTTTTTCACAAAATTTCGATTCCTGGTAATTGTTTACACGCTTCTGACTAACTCCAAATTGTTAAACAGAATGTTACATTCTATTCTTTGATTTACTTAATAGCTCATCTTTCTGTTTTATGTCTCTCTCTGTCAATTTGGATTAGTTAGCTTAATCTTAAACATTTTGGTGTATTCATGGTGTCATCGCGATAACAAAGCATAATGAAATTTTCCTAATATGACTACAAGGTTCTTAAAAGAACATTACTACTTTAGATGAAGCAAACATCATTTCCTCGATCAAATAAAACAAAGTCCCGTGGTAGCTTCTTCTACTGTCTATACATATATGCGGAATGTAATTTTCCACTCTTTTTCATTGGCTGTAACATTTGATTTTATGCCTTTGTTATGTTTTAGTGATTACTCTTTAAAAGAAGCAGCTTCAACAGCTTATGCAGAAGTGTGTGCACCGTACCACACATGGGCAGTCAGGACAGCTGTTTCTGCTGGTATGTGTGCCCTTCCAACAAGAGAACAACTTCTGGTGACTCTAAATGAAACAGGTTTGCTTACTACTATCCTTGTTGGTAGATAAAATGCAGTCATGGAGGTTTTCTGGTTGTGGAATTTATCATCTCCATCAAGTATTGAGATAGATCCACGTGTCAATGGTTCAAGTTAAAAACATTAATTTAGGTAATAGGTATGCAACCTAAGGAATTGGAAACTGTCAAAATGATTATGTGATTATTGTAGAATTGAAAAGGTAAACATAAACATCAAAACAATCAAAAACCTGCTCATGACATCTAATGTTTTGTAATCAGTTATATGATTTAATGAATCGTGTCCACTCTAAAGTGTTTCAATATGCTTTGTGACATCATTCATCTACGTGGCAATGCATACTTCTATTTAAGTTGGTGTAACCTGTATCTCATTAATAATTTCTCTTCACAATTGCCCTGATTAATACTGATTCAACAGCAAAAAGTCTCACTTGCAATTTGGCGATTTATTATTTTGACAAAGTATCAAAGTTCAGTTGATAGGCACACTAGAAAGTTTGTTCTGTAAATCGAGTCCAATTGTACTCAAAGTCTGGTGCACATAAAGTAGTGTGAGCAGAAAGAATTTCCGGGTTTCATATAATAAAATATGCACTTTTAGTAGCGTTTGGCTTCATTACATTATCTCCGAAATCAATCGGTAATCCAAACTGCCTCATAACAATTTCTGAGAATGGTTTGTCTCAAAAATCTTTCGAAGAAGCTTGAAAAGAACAACTTATATGTGAATCATGATGATACAACTTAAATGTAACTTTTGCAACCTTAGTTCATATTCTCCAGGGGCATGTTTGTTTGCAAAAAGTATGCTTGGATTTGACTATTTGTCTTAAATTAACACTATTTCGGACTATTTTATTCCATGATGGAGGATTAATAGTCATATGGACTATTTTTTGTTATTTCTAAGGCTATTTATGAGAGATTATATAATCACATATGAATGTAGTGTTGGTTTGCAAAATTGTAAAATAACAGAAACATGACATAAATCATATATAAAATAAATTTTTTGTAATATCAGGAATCACCTTATGCAATATTATTAATCGAGGAGGGATAAAAGATATACATTTACGAATTAACTCCTTGATGTAATCATAACTCAAATGCAAGTTACTCAATAGCGCTTTAAAGGTGATCCACCAAGAAATTATGATTGAAGAAGTAAATTTATGTTTTACACTAGCCCTAATTCTCGCTCCCACTCTTAACTCTTTAGGTTGCAGAGAATTATAATGTGGTATCCCGATACTCACAATTATGTCACCCTAATCTATCATAAGACATCTCCTTATATAAACTTCTCACCTTCCTAAACTCTTTAGGATCTAGAGTTTTAATTTAATTCCCAAACCATTGAGAAACTAAATTATTTATAATAATAATAATAATAATAATAAGATTATTATTATTTTATCATTAATATTTCTCTAAATACTTAATTATAAATATTAGTATTTCTTCAAATACTAAATTATTATTATTAAATCAATTACTTCTAAAATAATATTTTCTTTTATGGTGTGACCATTTAGGTTAAATATTATACTTTGGTAGTAAAATAAATAAATTAGAACTATTCTAATATTATTTATAATGAATTAAACTTCTTTAATTCAAATATAAATAAATAATATTTATTCTACATCATGAGGACACCTCTCAGCATATCATGACTATCCGGATAATATGAAATCAACGTTTAATAACAAAAAACTTATTTCGTGAATAGTTACCGTACAATTCAATCATTCTATCATACAATGTCTTAATCAAACATAAGACTTGGAATTACTTACAAATCTTATTTATTTGATTATATGCATTTCGATTCTCAAATGCACAACTCTGATAAATACAAATTAGAAACTCATTTCTAATTTCATTCCACATTGGCTAAGGATTTTTTGTCATTTATCGAATAACATGGGAGTTAGGACATTCTCTCCCTTTATTGGAAATAATAGATTTTTTTATTGATCATTCACCTACCTCCCTAACTATTACATCCGAACATACACTTTGATATAGCCAAAGAGTCTTAAGAAATATGATAAATTATAACTTAAAATACACAAGATACTATGATGATCTCAAATCTAATAATCACTTGTATAACTATCACTATATGAATTTCTATTGTCAGATAAGTAAAACTTCATTAAATATTTATTAAGCGAGTCACGTTCAGTAAATTTATTCTCTAATAAGCACCTACATACTTGATTTAGTGTCTTCACACAAATGATTATGAGATCAATCATCCTCTTCAACAGAGCAAGCATAGTATGTACTAATCTATCCAGAATCAGTAACCTCACATTAGTGATCCAATAATTAGGAACTTTTTAGTTTTGAACTATCTAGAATTTAGATCTCATTAGCATAAACTCTTCATGATTCTAAAAGTATTGCTCTAAAAATATGGGTGTATCACATTTATTTAATTCAACCAATTAAACATGTATAAAAAATATTTTAATTACATAAATTCTTTTATTAATAAATGAACAAGGTTACAAAGTAAATATTTATCACATCCTATGTGATTAGCTTGAGGGCATACTAGTTTCATGTGGGATTAAAAATCCCTCTATTTTAAAATTTAAAATGGCTTTATGGGACTAATAGTTCCACATTAAGGGACTAATAGTCCCTCGTCATAAGATTAAATAGTATAAAGTAGTGTTAAATTAAGACAAATAGTCAAATGGTATAATTTTTACAAACAAACATGACCTAGAAGTCAAGCTTAGTTAATTACTACAGAATATTCAGTGTCGTCAATTCATTCAATTGTTTGGTTTGTCATCTATGACAGATCTAGATATTTAAAGAAAATCTCATTTTCTTTTTGCAACTGTTGCTTTGACTCCAAGGTTTTTTTTTCGTATTTGAAAATGAAACCACGGCAAGGTTAGAAATAACCCTCAGGTTTTTCGTAGAAAAGTTATCAAACTGTATACGCAACAAACAAATTAACATCAAGCAATGTGAGGCAGTGGTGATATATTTTTGTTTATAAAATAGCCCAAGAACTTCCAATACTAGGAGCTGTTTCCTTTTTTAAAAAATCGATTAATGTCATTTATTTATTTATTTGTCACAGAAGAATCTGCAGAGAAGGTATATCAATGCGTCATTACCAATTATCCAATATATTGATGAACTATACATTTCGAGGAGTATCAGCTTGGATTGGTGACCATCTTTTCGGGAAAGTTCTCGATTTAGTTGATTATACAGACTTTGGACAGCAACAAAGCTCGCCATATAAACGTTTCTATGCTTGTATTGGCATTATTTTAGTAAGAACATTTCCATGCTCCACTAAGCATGTGCGATTGATTAAGGACACCGTTTGTTAATTTAGCCAGTGAACTTGGGTGCTTAAGTGTGGTTCAAAGCATTCCGAAATATAGTTATTAGCAGTAGTTGGGTAATCGTCTGTAGACAAAGTTTTAGGTGATGCAGTGAATTATACTCAAACATTGTGTTTGTTTAGATTGATTTTCAGGTGTATATTGATGACCCTTGGTTTGTCAGTCATAAGTCATAACCAAATTAGATCAGTGCTGCTCCATTTGCACTTCTAATTGAGTTGAATTTTTATCACCCAACATTCCCCAATGCCACTTTCTTACCAACTTTACCTTGTCTACTTAAAAACATTCCATTATTTTGCGTTGGCTATCCATCTTTATATATTGTTTGTGGTTTTTTTTTTATATCTTGATTAATAGTTGTGTTGTTTGAAACATGGTTTTCCCTGTCAGAAAACTTAACCGCGAGGTGCAGATGAGAGGTAGGTATCATAGATCGATCACATGAGTTGAGCGTTAAACTGTAAAAGGTGACTAATCAGTTTAATAACAATAATAAATAAATAAAAAGCTGCATATAAGATTAAATTGACCTAGCGAGCAACAATTTTTGCACCCATTTTGCCCCTTGCATATAGCAACACATTTGGGAACAAAACAGTTGCTGAAGAAGACATTCTGCAAGAAACGTATTGGCGAGCATATGTTATGCAAGCTTACTTCAAATATAAAACTGTGAACTAAACCACTACTTTAAGGCAGCAATTGCTCTGCCACGGTTCCTAAAGCTAATCATCACATGTATGTAAGTGTATGTATTACTACCTACAAAATATTATAGTTTATAATTTATTTGTAGTTTAAATTTTTAAGAGAATAAATTATTTATTTTTTTATATCATCCCTAACTTTTCTCATTATTTCAAGAATTTTCTACCTTGTATTAATAGTTTTTAACTTCCCATAAAAGGGTAGTGATGAAATTTCATATAAATTTTAATTATTAAATAATAGTAGTAAATGACTTTCTTAATTCATGTGGATAAGGTAGTAATTTTCTGGATTTCTGCTTCAGATAAGAGAAAGCTGTTAAAAATATGTAATCGACCACCAATGAGATGATTTACTCGTTACTTTACTGAAGCAAGCAGGGTGATTGGCCCTGCAGCACTCAATATCATGATTGTCCAGCTCAAACCATCATTTGCATCGGCCAAAATAAAACACCTCAACATTGAATTTAAGATCACATTTTTAGAGAGGAGTTCAACAAAACAATGACACAAGGTTTCCACTTCCAACAAAGTCGTCACATATTGTATAGAAAAATTGGCAAGTCTTTATTGCTCTCTTTCAAAATATACCAAATATACCCAATGCTATCATATAACTCTCTAAGAAAAATCAAAATCAAAATCCGGGAGGGGGGTGGGGAGAGATTAAAATAAGATAAAGAAGAAAAGAGAGAAATGAAACTGTTAGTTAGCCATCAATACTTGCACATCAAGTTCCGTCAGCTTACACTTTGTTTGATGGTAACGATATAATGTCTCTTAACCACCTGATAGATCTACAATGTCAGGCTCTCTGGGTTCTCAATTATCTTAGAGAAGGTCTGGAGGAAGGCAGCCAAATCAGCACCATAGATGACTCGGTGATCAGCTGTAACATTCACCTGAAAAGGATTCACAACCAGGTCAGTCCAAGGTCATCCACACCGCTTTCAAAAATACAGATGTTAAGTACCCCAATCAAGCCAGGTCTTTAAATTTTTTGCTTCACAAGGATAATGATTGGTGAGAGTAATATTTAAGGACTGAGCAAGTAATCAACTCCCTGATATAATAAGATCCTCTAGCATCAATGTTTTTATATTAATTGCTTGTTAATTATGCACCAATGGGCAAAATGTCTAATAACTTTAGTTTGCAACTCCTCAGTTTCCATGTATAGCACAAAGCTTGCCAACACATTCCGTAAGTTTCCTGGGTAACTTGCAGTATTATGAGTTATAACTTGTAAGCTCTTTCTATTCTTTCTTTTCTTTTCTATTTCTTCAAACACTGGTAATCTTATCAAGAAGAGAATAAACAATAGAAAGTTCAAATCAATGTCAAGACAAGGCCCTCGTCCAAGTAAGACAAGATCATTGATAGGTTTTATTATGTTTCCAGCCCAATATACTTTTCCTAAACAGACCAATTGCAAATGTCAATATAATTAATGAGTAAACATGTAATACTGTTCAACTAAGCCACTTGTTTCTCTATGGAGGTGGGGAGTGGGCTGTTGTGTGGGTTGGACTGTGTGGCATACGAAACAGGAATGCAAGATTATCTATGGAAGCACATTAACACATATTGTGAGTTTCTACTATAATCCATGCTAGAGATTGATATATGAAGTGTGAGCTCAACAAAATAAGAAAGGCTACCCTGTTTTTTTTAGAAAGATGACAATTATATGCCTACAATGGGGCTTTGGCAAGCAACAAGTTTACATACCTATTATCTTCAAAATCAGCATTAATAAAAATCCACATAAATGAATAAGTGAAAAGGCCAACAAATTTATCAAAGCATGTATTCTATCAAACGATTTCATCAACACAGATTCGTTAACAAGACGGGAAATTTTAACAAGGGAAATATGCAACTTTCAAAAGAATTAAAAGATTAACTTACCAGCATTTTACTTTTAACACTGAAAAATCCCTCAGAATCGGCTACAACAGTAGGCTTTGATGCTCCTACAGCCATAATAGCACCCTAGAAGAAGTTCAAATTTTTCATAAAAACATCTTAAAGTTGTAAGTGGAACACAAAGTGAAATGACTGTCTATAAATCTAAATACTAACCTGGCCTGGAGGAAGAATAGCGTCAAACCTGTCCACTCCAAACATACCCAAATTGGACAGGGTGAATGTCCCTGTATCCACATCAGTATAAACCAATTTCAGCCAACACCACAAAGAATGACAATTTAATCAAATTCAAACATCTCCAAAAACATATTAATATTAAACTCTACCTGAATTATACTCATGAGGCTGAAGTGTTTTTGACCGAGCTTTCTCCACAAGCTCCTTCCATTTTTGAGATAACAGATAAAGATCCAGCTAAATTACCCAACAAGAACAAACAATCAGAGAAATGCACTTGTGTTACAAACTACTCTGTATATCATCTTCAGAAAAAGGAAATCCCAACTAAAAATACCTTATCGGCGTCGGGAAGAACAGGAGTTATCAACCCACCATTGATTGCCACGGCAACTGCAATATTTATACTACTATTGTAAGTAAAAGTCTTGCCATCTTTACAGCTTGAATTCACTACCGGATGTTGAGCCAGGGCAATTGCAGCAGCTTTAGCTAACAACGCAGTCATAGTAACACCCTTGGGTTTAACCTGAACATATAATTTCATTCAATCACAAAATCTTTTAAAAGCAATATATTATATATACATTGCATTAATCATATATGCACTGCTGACAAACCAATAAAACTAGGAAATGTGACATAATAATGTACCTTCTCATAGAGTGCATCAAGGGCGTCAGTTGACACCGGATACCCAACCCGAAAAGTTGGCACAGATAAGCTCTCCGCCATATTCTTCGATACTGCTGCTTGCATCGTTGTGAATGGAACCACAGTAGACCCAGGAATTTCAGTATAACTGCTGGCAGCAGCAGTGGCAGGTTTTGCCAGAGCAGCCGCCACTGGAGTGGGAGCGGGAGCAGTAACTGTGGCACTCTTAGCTGGAGTGATTCCAGCTGCTGCCTCAATATCTGCTGGAGTAATTCTCCCAAAAGGTCCAGTCCCTACCACTGTGTTAATATCAACTTTATGCTGCTTCGCAAGCTTCTTCGCAAAAGGTGTGGAAACAATCTTCCTCGGCCCATCCGACGGCGCTGGAATCGGAGCTGGAGTTGGGGCCGGAGGCGGAGCAGCGGCAGCAGACGGTGGAGGAGTTGAAGGTGCCGTATTGGTAGATGAATTAGCCGCCTTGGCTTTGGCTTCCGCAATTTCGTCTTCAGTTTCGGCTAAAAGGCCAATCGGGGCTCCTACCGGAGCGGATTCGCCTTCACCAACGACGATAGCAGCTAGAATGCCGTCGTAGAAGGTTTCGACATCCATGTCGGCCTTATCGGACTCGACGACCACCACAGATTCGCCTTTGGATAGAGAGTCCCCTTCGGATTTGATCCAGGATACGATTTTGCCCTCGGTCATGGTGGAGCTGAGTGCGGGCATGAATATTTCTCGGATCTTGGCCTGAATTGGGGAAATCCGGCGGTAATGTCTGGCAGGGACGGTGGAGGGACGCCATTTAATGGAGGAAGAGATAGAAGAAGAGAATGAGAGTGTGGGAGGAACCCTAGTTTGAAGGAGCGAAGAAGACATTGTTGCAGAGAGTAAAGATAGAAATGGAGAGAGTTGAGAGGAGGTGTTTGATGAGTTTGTTTAAGCCGTATATATCGTATATGAGTGTCTCTGTGAAAAAAGAGGAGAGAGAAAATGCAGAGGCGGAGAAGACGAGATGAGGGTGGTTGACCTGTTGGAGGCTTTGAGAGCTGATCACAGTGTAAACATCGCCCAAACACTACACTGTATCGGAAGTTCGTCGAAACTACTAATTATTTTTATTTTTATTTCTTTTGTTACAATTTCGTCTATTCAAATTGACTTCTTTGACCCTTTTTATAAAATACCAAATTCTCCAATAATGGTAAATAATTATTATTCTCCTTTCCCACAAAAAAATTAACTGTCTTATTTGACAGATTATAAAATTGACTTCTTATATTAAATATATCGTGAATTAATTAAATTTATTCGTGTAACTTATAATAAAACACTAGACATATAAAATAATAATATATATCATTCTTCTTAGGCTAAACATAAAAATAGAGACTCTTAGGACAGTAGTATATTGATATTTACGGTAATACTTAGTAAATTAAAAAAAATTATGAAAGAGCATGTAATTTAATTTAGTATAAGTATGATAATTTGTCTTATCCTTAAGTAATTCTCGCGTCTTGTCCTGAATTGAATACTAATTTTGACTCTAATTAAATTTGAGGTCGAAAATAAAGAATTAGTGAATAACTATATTTATAGGGTTAGGGTTGGGGTTGTGGGGATGGGCTTCACTGCTCTAATACCCACTCCATATTAAATATAAATCTCCGATAATATAAATTTTTCACAGTTATTAAATTTTAATTCCCATAAAAAATGAAATGAATATGAATTTTTTTAATAAGGTGTGTAATCTCCACTTCCATCTCATGCCCAATGTCATTCTTAATTAGTAATTAAACTTGTGTTATTTAGAATTTTTATATAAATGTATTGATTTGTGAGAAATTTGACAAAATATGGTGTGGATCTCTGTCAACCAAATTACCACCAAGTTTTAATTGGTTAATGATCCATTATACCTAATCTAATGATAATAACCAACAACACTCAACTATATTATTCTGTATATATTTTTGTAGTTATTTTTTTTTGTCATCAAAGTATTATTAATTGAAAAAGTACAAGTTAATTAAGTGATGTACTATTCATAGTTTAAAAAAAAAAGAAAATAAAAAATGATAATTTAAGAATAAATATATCTAAGATCACATTCAATTTCAATAAGATTTAACTTAATTTTCCTCCAGACTTCTCCGTTACACACATCTAGGTTCTATGATGAAATGAAGGAGTGTTTAAAAAATATATAGAATTGTAATTGAATAGATTATGGGGATTTTTTATTTTGAAAAAGAAAGTAATCTTTTATTAGCTCTGATCTTTTTATGAATATTTAGTAAACATGATATTTTCAAAGAATAAATTTTAATTGGGCACCACTTGTTTTTTATCTCGTCCTTATCTGACGAATACACAATAGTAAATAATTAACTTTCTAGGGGTATTAATGGGAACAAAAAAAATCCCCCAAGTAACCCGATATTTCCTACGACTTTCCTCCGGCTCATCGCCGTAGACTTGGATCCCAACCGTTGATCTCATTTAATTACGAAGTCCTATCACGAATATAAATTGAAGTTTCGAATGCCATTAAAACACTTGTTTCTTCTTTTTTCTCGTTAGTAATTTATATACACAAGTTACAGAACCTGAGTAGAGAATTGTAAATTAGGGTTTGATGGAGGTGGAAAGGACATCGCCGGCGTTTGTTAGTTGGGAAGAGATGTTTGTATCGAATGACAGAGGAAATAAAGAATCTTGCTACTATTTGAAACGGAAAGACGGTAGTTTAGCTCTTGCGGTTGTGGGTAAAGAGAAGAGTTTGAGGCATATGTCATATCACTACGCAATTCGTGATAAAGATCTGCTCTCCATTTCGGCTAATTCGTCTAAGTTGAAGCTGAGATCTCGAAGAGAGGTTATTGATTGGTTAAATTCCATTATTGCAGGTACTTATTTTAATTACGTTTTGCATGTGAAATTATAGGCTCAATTGCTTTTGGTATGAATAAAAGTTTCAATTTTTATTTCCATATCTCTAGTTTACCTCAAAAAACTCGATTTGATTTTCTGGGATTTTTGTTGTGAAATTCTTGTTTTCCAACAAGAATAAATTGTTTTGCTCTAAGCCTCTAACTCTAATTTCTTATATTCTTATCGGTAGATCTGAATTCTTCGTGTTCTGTTTTACGTAATTTGTTTAGTGTTTTCTCTCGTAGAGCAATGGTTTAGCGAAATCTAACCTTCAATTCATGCGATATATATATATATTATGCTTTTGTGATTTAAAAGATTATACGTTTGGAAGTGTCAATCTGTTACCTGTCGGGTCACGCGAGCCTTTCATCAAACATGGCTTTACGGCACTATGTACTTTCTGTAGTTGTTAGGAGTTTCTTAAAATGTTCCTCTGTTATGAAGTTGAAGGACAATCTCTCTCTCTCTTTCCCTCTCTATAGTAAGATATATTTATAAGCCATGCATCACTTTGAAATTTCAATTTCCGGAGTTGGCAGTAGTTTTGACTTTATGTTATAGGTGCACCAATCAGAGGTTCTCATAACCATATATTTTAGCTAGTGGATTAAAGTTTGCCTTTGGTTTTGCTTTATGCAAGTTGGAAGAAAATATTTTTCAAGGAAGAAGATAGATAACTGATTTATTGGAACTATGTTCTTCATTTTCATACTTCCATTATTTTTCTGCGTTTCTGCTTAATTTGATGATTAAAAACAGGTGTTTGAAAAGTTTTAAAGAAAGACAGGTCTTAATATATTCCATTTACATTTCCTTTATAGGACTATGCTTCTGATCTCTCACTAATAAAGTCGCCTCTTGTCTTTGTCAATGGGCCAAGTAAAATACATAGGGTCTTGAAGGTAGAACTTTTAGGTTTCCGGTTCTTCAGTTCACATATAGGGCCTTACTTACCTACATAGCTCCAACCAAATGTTTCCCCTTCTTATTCCACTTCCTCTAATGTTTCCCCTTTGAATTTGCCAATTCTAAGTTACTCGTCATCTCAAATGTTTGTGGTGTTCTTGTTATTGCAAACTGACTATGATCTGGGCTGCAGGAATATAGGATCAAATCCCAAGAGCTGGTTGAGAGCCTCGGAATTCCTATGCCCTCAATCTAGGTTAAGATCAACAATATTATCTCTTGACCAATTTTCTTAGTTCCCTGCGATATTTCATTCTATGTCCTGGTGATGCTTGGATCTTCTGGCTTGTTTGATACTAGCATTTTCTTATATCTATCTACTGTTTACATTTTTTCGTCAGAGTTTGTGACGAAATTCCTTGTTTTTATGGTTTTCTATGTTGTTCTCTTATATACTTGTCAAATTCATTTTGTTCTTGATTGTTTCAACTGTGTGTGCATGCATCACTGTAGTTGTTTTTTTTGTGGTGGGGTTTTGCAAGAGCCACTCTATTTCAGGGCTCATGATTAATTATATTATTTTTCGGTTTATTTGTGGGTTCAGGTTTGGATCTACATCCTCATCAGGGATCAATTTGTGGTAATTTGGAAGTTAAGAATGATTTCCAATTGAACTTTGACTCTGTGAAGGTACAAATTAGTATCCAATTAGTTTTAAGCTACTCCAGTTTGATTCTCTTCTTAAAACTTTTGATTCTGAAATAAGTCGCCATTTGTAATTGCTTTTTCTTTTTGTATATCTTTTTCAGGATGGTCAATTACGGAAGATAGACGAGCATACTTCAGACTTTTTATGGCTAGGTTCTGCATTAGTTTGCAGGAAAAGGAGGAAGCATTATAAATCATTTCAACGTAATGCTGTCAAAATCTCGGTAAGTAATGATATTTCTATTTCTGATTTTCTGGTTATTAAGCTTTGATGCTTCTTATTTGTGTAGTTTGCAACTCATGTTGATACTACTGTTGTACGAATGTAATATTCAGAATTGTAATGTTCAGAATTTTCTATTCCAGGTTAATGACTTCGTATATGTTTTGGCTGAAGAAGATAAACGGCTTGTTGCCTACTTGGATGATATGTATGAGGACTCCAAAGGCAACAAGATGGTTGTCGTACGATGGTTTCACAAAATTGACGAGGTTGGTAGTGCTTTACCTCAGAATTATAATGCCAGGGAGATCTTATTTTCTCTGTGTCTTCAAGATCTCAATATCGAATGTATTGATGGATTGACATCCGTCCTCAGCCCCCAGCATTATGAGAAATTTTTAAGAGAGGTTACACACTCTCAATTGGACCCATTCGTTTGTCACAGGCAGTTTGACAATGATGATGTTAAGCCATTTGACATCACTCAACTTAAGGGCTATGCAGAACAAGAAATACTTAAATACATGTTTACTACATCTCCATCGATTACTTTTATGAAGTCTCAGCCAGACATTGATGGCCTGAAGGTTGAAGTAAATTGTACTGATGCTGTTGAGCTTAGACCCAAAAAAAGGCTTAGGCACTCGAAAGAATTTGAAATGTATTTGCCACCTGCCAATAATGCAGAGGCGTTAGATGCTTGTCTCGAAGTGCCAGATTCCATAGGCTGTTCAATTATTTCCAAATGTGGATCTCAAATGTGCCTGCCTAAAGAGGGATGCTCTTCTGTCTCTTTGACCACAAAAGAGGAAGTTACGCAGAATCATCAACAACCTTTAATCATGGGTGCTCAAGTTGAAGTGCTTTCTCAGGATAGTGGCATTAGGGGGTGCTGGTTCAGGGCTTTGATAATCAAGAAGTTCAAGGATAAGGTGAAAGTACAGTATAAAGATATCAAAGATGCTGTTGATGAAGTAAACAATTTAGAGGTGAAGATACTAATTCATTGTTTTTGTTATTACTTCTTTCTTTTCTACTGCATACTTTTAGAAATACGAAATATGCTGTGCAAGTTAGGTTTTACTCATGTTTTGATTTGTTTAGTAACTGATGTTATTCTTAACTTTTTGATCCTGAAGGAATGGATTTTGGCGTCCAGGATTGCAATTCCTGATAAATGGAGTCTCCGGAGTTGTGGGCGGACAACTATTAGGCCAGCACCTTTGTTTGGCAAAGACGGTGTTGCTTGGGTAGTCAAGAATGGAAGTGTTGTGGATGTGTGGTGGCACGATTGTTGGTGGGAAGGCATCGTAATTCGAAAAGAATCTGAAGATAAAATTCATGTCTATTTCCCAGGTTTGAAATTGCTGTTTCTCTTACTTTTTTTCCTTTCAAAAAAATAAACTGCTCGTGGTTTATGTTTGCTCTATATATCTGGGGGCATAACATTTTAACAGTGGATTGTTTTTTTAAAATCTGTACATGTGACTGCTGATTCCACTTTGTGACCTAACTTTTGTAACCTTTTTGCTACAGCGGAAAAGAAGATTTCAATCTTCGCTCTCAAAGACCTCAGACCTTCTCAAGAATGGTTGGGAAATGGGTGGATACAAATAAAGGAAAGACCAGAGCTTGTGACATCAATTTTGTCTGACCTTGATAGGAAGCTGAATGTTGTTATATCCTGTGATGAGAGATCTGCACCTCATCGAGCTTCAACCTGTGATTATGATAATGAGCTTGTTAGCTATGTTCATAAAGATACATTATTAATTAGCAATACGGTAAATGAAACATCAATGGTGCGTAATCTTGCAAAAGACGATTTACTTGCGCAATTAAGGTGGAAGTCTTCAAGGAAGAGAATACGCAGTAGGAATTCTTCTCAGAAGCTATATTACGGCGACAGTAAGAAAAAAAGCTGCGTCAAAGTTTTGGGAACACGAACTTGGGAGAAATATTTCATTACTTCAGCGTCGAAAGTTAATAATGACAACTGCAAGTACACCATGGATTCTGCCTTTAGTTCCTCAGTTGTATCCCCTCTAACAAGCTTAGTTTTGTCAAGGTGATGGTTATTTGTGGCTTTTCCAATATCTCATTTGAAATATCAATCAGTCTCCCAATGGATCTTTGTTTTTTCAGATATTATCCTTTCACCTTTAGGTTCAGGTTTGTTAACTTTAAAGTTTGTGTTTCGGGAAATGTTTCATTGAGTAGTTGGCAAGGTGTTCAACTCCCTGTATTGATAGATAACATGCGCAAAGGTGCAACAATGCCATGAATGTCAGGCATCAGTTTTTATGCAGTAGAATAACCAATTTGAATGTTCAACCCCTCTTTGGTGCTCCTCAATTTGAGGGTTTCAGCAGCTATCCTCCATGTATTCTGTAAATAGATTTCTGGTATTAAAATTATTCCTCCTGTGTCGTTTAACTCTCTGCATTTGCTTTATATTTCGGTCCTACGAATTTTTTTTATACAAACAATTCCGTCTTGGCTTTTGAGATGCATGCAGATGATAATTGTTTCTCTTTTATTCTTTTGGGTAAATTTCACTTCAACGCATGAGATTCTAATATTTTTTTTTTCATTTAACCACCTGTTGTATAATAACTTACAACACTTGAGATTATGTGGTGAAGTGAAAAAGTATTTTTCGTGTTAATGATGTGATTTTAAATGGCTAAGGATATATTCATCTTTCGTATATAAGTTGAAAGGCAAAAATGAGGCTTAGTTGTGTCGTGGGATTTAGGGTTTGAAAAGAATGAAATTAAGTTATTTTATGTGGATTTTGGGTTTTTATCAAAATTTCCTCGATCTGTTCGTGGTAAAAATTGATTCTTGGAGTTAAGGAGTAGTTGATAGGAGTTTTTAGTTCTCACCTTATGTCAAGCTCAACTTACCAAAACCAATATTAAGAACAAATCAACATCTAGGAAGTTAATATTTAAAGGCAATTTAGTTTCACCAAAAAATGCAAGAAGGGGGATTAATGTTTTGATTTTGTCTTGGATCATTTATGACTTTTGACAGTTTAGTGTTATCTAAATGTTGACTGCTATTACGTTTGGTATAGTTGCTATTTTTTGGTATAGTTTGATATAGCTATATAAGTAGTTTTGGTACAATTTTATATAATCAATTTAGTATTTTGGGTATAGTTAGAAACTGGATGTTGTTATTTATTTGCCTTAGTCAATTCTTTATTATTTTACTTGTGCAGATGTTGAAAATTGAAAGATATAAAATAATAGAAAATAAGATTCTATTGTAGAGTTTTTTCACAAAACACATGACTTTGTATCAACACTTAGATTGTGGAGTAATGATTGAACGATGTAGAGTAATGACTTTGATCGTAGTCATGATTTAGATCTTAATGTAATGATTTAACGATCGTAGTCATAACTTATATCGTAAAGTCATGACTTAGATCGTACAGTAATGACTTAACGATCGTAAAGTCTCGTAGAGTTTAGAATAATTTTAAGTTTTACTATAACTGAGCTACTATACTATTGTAGCACTTTCTTTCTCTCTTTTTTATAAATTTGTATACTCTAATATTTTATTTTTAATATTTAAATAAATATTTTTTACAAATTTTTTTTAAGGAAATAGAGTTAAATTTTAAGAAGGCTAAGATTTGTCAAAAAATAAATTAATCTACGTAGAGTTAAATCATTAGATCGTAGAATGACTTAACTTTACGTTTCTACACTGAAGTTTAGTATCGTAGAGTTAAGTCACTTTGCGTTGCCCTTTTAATCGTGTGAGAAATTCTACAAATTAAATATTATCTTTATAGAAACAAATGTGCACTTGATCGTGATTTCATACCGTTAATATAACCATATCAATAATCATGTCCACAGTAGGCACTAAATATTATCAAACATTAAGAAAGTATGCCATGCTTAAGAAGATTTTAGGTTGGACTAAATTGATGAACACTATAACTAAATTTCATTTCATAAACATTATAATCACAATTTACATGTTTACAAGTAGCATATCCCAGGGAATGAAAAAATATATATTCATGTAATAGCTTAATAGTTCAAGCAATTACAAATAAGATAATATTTCAATTTTTATATGTAAAAAATTACAAATGGCATACCTTATGTAATGAGAAAAAAAAATTCTTGATACAATAGCTTAATAGCACAACCAACTACAAATAAAACAATAATTTAATTTTTTTGTGTTGAAAAAAACCTCACAATATGACTTCAGCACAAACCCTACGCCAAAGTAACCAACTATTTTCAAGATGCATCACAATTCAATTTCAAGATATCCCAAGCAATAAAACTGTTCTATTTGAAGAAATTGAAGAATACAATTTGAGTTCCTTCCAATTTTTTCTCATTGTGTTCCCATTCCCTCGTTGTGTTCATTAGTGTCAATATTGTCCACTTGAGGTTGTTGTAAAAGGCAAATACCATGCCCAAAAGTCACGGTCATTGCATACAAAATACAATTTGCCCTTCGATGGTTTATTTGAGTCGACAATTCTTATAAATGCTTTCTTTTCACATGTACATACCCTAAGTATGTAGCGAAAGACCATTATTCCATCCTACATTATTGCTTGACGAAGACATGATTCATAATTTACATAAATAAGAGAAAGAAGGGATGAGACATTTTAACAAATATCTTGTAGGCAACTTTTAAATTAAATAACAACAATAAATTTATGAAAATAAAGTAAAGTTAGAGAATAAATTAGTTGATCTACATACCTTACTTATGAATATGATGAATTAATATCTTGATCAAAGGTAGTGAAAAATTACAAAAGTTGTAAATGATAGAAAAAGAACAACTAAGAGTGAACAAATGTAAGGAAGCTAGAATTTTATAGCCAATATATATGGTGAGGGCATATTGAACAAATTCCAGCCTTGACAGTTAGTAATACCATGCATCACACTCTTTAGGCAGCCTAGATGGCTGCACGCACGGTTAGTTATGAAGGAAAATGTAACTTTTTGACTTCACCTCAAAATTTCGTGTTCAAGTTTAGTTTTTTTGAAATATAACTTTTTGACTTCACCTTAAAATTTTAGGATTTTATAAATAACAGGTGGTTAAGTGAGAAAATGATAAAAACTAAGATGATAAAGTGAAATTTACCCTATTCTTTTTGATGAATAAGCAAGAAAAAACTATATTGTTGTTCATGTATAAACACGATGTTTGATTGATATTACATTACATATCACAAAATATGGGCGAGAAAGCAAGTACTCATATGGTTCTTGCAAAAGCAGTCCGTATTGCATACATTTTGGCAGACAAATTGAAATGATGTGAACCTATGTTGAATTTTATATGCTTTTGACTGGATTGAGGTTGTTGTCAGGTTTTCTCAGCAAGCAGCAGCTTTGTTAAAATAAAAAGTAAGCCATGTAAGCATCATATTAGTTAAAGGCTGTTGGTAGGACTCATAGGAGTTATGTGATGGTGTCATGTAAGAAGGCACACGCTAGAGGTTAGTCGACATTTAGGATGCATAGAGTCGTCTGGCTGAATCAGCTTAATTTTCTGTATTTTCGGTAAAGACTAGGGGTGTAATAAAATTGGCTAAACGCAAAGCCTGTAATTGAGATGTTCATCTAAAGGTGTTTTATTATTCTTTTGAGTGTGATCTTTTTGTTCGTCTCATGACGTAAATAGCACCCCCAATTAATGTTATCTTTTGATCACTAATGCAGAATATTTATTAAAATATGTTACTCATATTTCTCTAGTGTCTAGATATTCTCAAACTAAGTTAATATATGTCCCACACACTTGCATATTTAAAAAACTAATGATTTTAGCAACCTCTCTATGGAGTAATTAATTTCTGAGCGAAGAAAAGTAGTAAAGGAGTAGTAGGTGGGGGCTGCTCTGCCTATGGGAATGAAGCATCTTTGTCAACTCATGACCGTTTCCAACTTTTATACACCTCTCTAATAATAATACCTTTTTTTTTTATATCTTTATACTTGTATCCACTCACACACACACACACACACAGAATCAGAGATTATGTTGCTCTTTCATTGCAACACTGTTATCTGCTCCTAGATCCACCGTCTTTTTCATTGCAACACCTCCCTCTGTTTCTCCTTACTCTATCTCTGCATCTCTCCCTCTCTCTCTCGGTTAAACTTTTTTAACTTTATTCTTGTTATATATGAAGGTTACGCCGTGATCAGGCAATTACAGGATAAAGCATGCCAATTCTTGATAAAAGCAAGATAGACGACGAGCTTGGATTGAAAGATCATCCCAAGAGCATTCGACTCACCCTTGCCTCTGTTGAATCCTTAACTATACCTATTGTAAGCTTTCCTTCTTTCTTCTTTCTTCTTTCTTCATCTATTTTTTTTCTTCCGCTTGTTCATTAAGTTGATTTATTTTATTTTTATCATTATTATTTTTTGGGGAATTTTTGAGTATGGCCTTTATGTGTGTTCTTTGTGAGGAGAACAGGTGCAGGAAGTTGTTCTCTTGGCTGATTTTCGATGCAGAGGATGTCAAGAAAGGGTAGCTGACATTATGTCTAGAATGAATAGTAAGTTTTCTTTCTGCCCATAGTTGAAATGCTTAAGGCTCTCGGCTGAGTAGTAGGATCAACTTTTAATTGGCTCAAGACTTCAGGTTTTCTGGTTCATTGGGATGAATCAAATAGATATTTTTTGTTCAACCATAGAGCTGATTAGTAGCCGTTATGAGACTTCTGCATCTGTAGGGCCGGTCCATGCAATGACTGGAGGCACATGAGGTGCTAATTGATAAAGAGTTGGTAGTGTTTTGGATTTCCTTCATACTGAATTAGATTCCCAACAAGAAAATGCACACAAAAAAGCGAAAAACCAAAATACTTTCCTCTTTTATGCATTGTATTCCTCCACACTTGTTTTGGGCCCAAAATTACTTTCAACCTTTTACAATCAACGGCCAAATTCGTGTTTCTTTCTTATCCCCACTTTCCCTTTTTTTCCTGCTGTTTGAAGTCATTGCTGTAACTGTAAAACCACGAGTGAAACACAAAATGTATTCTTGTTATGGACTTTGCCTCAATTGGACTAAATGTTGGCTCACTGGACTATCAATAAAAAAGAGGGGACTTTTTTGTGAAGGTTTCTTTATTGTGGAGCAGAGGGATTAATTAGCTTATTGATCAATCAATCAATCAATAATGTTCTTACTTTAATAGGGGAAACAGAGTCCGTGGTGCTGAGCGTTTTGGAGAAGAAGGTGACTGTAACATGCAGATACCCGCGAGTTGTAAAATTTCCTACACGAAAACTTGATGGAAATTACGAAAACCCTGTGAACAAATTTACTCTGATCATGCGGCTCTTTAGCTCTTCTTGTAGCTGAATACATGTCAGACATTATCCAACAATACAGAATGACTTACTTGTAACTTGTAAGAGTATAATTTTCAAAGGGTTTGTAATTACAACTAGCTTATAGTGGTGAATAAACACGGTATTCAAATTCTTCATTTGCTTAAATAGTTGAGAAAAGTTCAATACTATGGTGTTTTGCCATGTCTTATAGGTCTACATTATTTGTGAAGAGGACAAAATTAACATACTTCATCATCTGCATGTATGCTTTGCAGCTTTAAAGTTATTTATGCTGTCTCATTTGACAAAAGAGTATGCGTATATTTGGGTGCAGAAGCACCGGATAATTGTGTGTCTAATCAGCAACCATTAACATTTTTAAAAGATTTCTGTACATGCACTGATTATTTAAAGCTTCAATACACAAAAAATCCTTTTGGTGGTGTACAGGGCGTGAGAAGGTAGGTAGGTATCATATCGTATATAAAAAGTTGGTCTAAAAAAGTTTGAATGGTTTTCTTTTATATAATTAAAGGATAAAATTTTAGACTAATTATGCTACCGTTTGAATTGTAGGAATGAAATAAATAAATAAAATTCCCATTGATACCAAATTTGTGAATGACTCATTCTATGACTCATTCCACTCTCCATTTCATTCCCTTTATTATTTCATTCATTCATCAATTCAATTTCTTAAATCTTAACCTTAACATAGCATAAGAGTGATTGGGGATGCAATGAAATTATTTAATAGTGAACCTACAAGAAAAAGAAAGAAAGATGCTTTGTAATGCCATTTGAAGTTGCAAATCATTAACGAAGATATGCTTCCCTTTTTCATAAGAAATACAAAAGCACGGGCAAAGCAATTGAAGAATATAATACCAAATCATGACATCGTCCTCTTCTCATGCTTCTCTGCGCCTAAGCAGAATCATATTCCAAACTGAAGGAAAAGAAATTCGTATGACAAATATAAACCGTCCACGATCTTTCAACAACAAAGTTACTTTTCAAGCTACTTTTAGCTGATATCCAGTCGTTGCGTTGCTGGTGAACAAATAAATTTCAAGATCATGTCAGGACAGGCAAGCAGTTCTTCTACAGCATTTTGATGCAAAATTTTCCATAGACATGCAAATCTATTAACCGTAATGGCTTCCAACTGTTTTTGGGGATTAACAGGTGTTAACGCCAGGATCTTTCTCCACGTCCCAATCACGTAAGACGTCCTGATCCTGCACAGTAAACACAGTCAACATCGAAAGTTTGACGGCGGTTCCGTCGGGGGATAGCTCAGGCGTGAGAATTAGTACGTGTTCACAAAGTTAACAATGGAGGAATGTATGATCTAGTGTATTGAGAGAGATAATAATTCTCAGTTGTGTGTGTATGGGAGAATATGAATAATCAATATATGTGAGAACGCACTTCTATATCTGATGGCTTCCTTGCTAGGTTATACTATCCTGCTTGGATTATCGCGCCACCCACTATCACCGACACCCCTCCGACCGATGGGCTCACCGATCAGTATATAAGGTTTATCCACCGCTTTTGTATCGCTTTTCATCACTACACGGCCTTATGATCCCATCCACATTAATGCATGGCGGGAACCTTGGTCAACCGTCATGCTTTTTTCATCATCACAAGTCAAAGTAATGATATTAAAATATCTAATGGGTCAATCCACCGGACCGGCCCTTTACTTTTAAAGATTAAAACAGATCTGATATGGTGACCAAGCCCAATGGTTTTAACGGATTAAAAATAAAGGCCCAATGGATTCTTCATGTGAGTAGCCCCGATGTACCCTACCAAAAATAGAAATATCACGACCCAACATTGCCCCCTTAGTTTTTTTTGTTAAATGTAATGTTTAATAGAAAACTATGAATAGCCCAAGATAATTTAATAAAGGTCCATAAAGTGAGATATAATTGAAGTGTATCCAATCGTTATTCACGAAATAAAAGGAGAAGAGGATGGAGGCCCAAATCGAAAAAACCCTATTTAATGAGATATATGGACCGGGCAGGACCCTTCCCATTCAAATTCCAAATCATCAATAGCATTTAATGAGCCTTGAAACACCGTAAAACCGATTATAAAAGGTAACTTTATCAATTTTGACAGCTTTACTCGCTTTCATTTGAATTTCGAAATACGCCTTTCCTAACTCTCCGACTTTCTCGAACTTTCTCCTTTCTTTCGCAAATAATCAACAATGGCTTCCTGTGATTCTTACGCACAAGGTTCTCCCATATTGGTAACCCCACTCACCATTGCTCCACCAAACCCTACCACCGCCGCTTTCACGAAGGAGCCTCGACATCGAACCCAAAAGTGTCGAAATCGATAAAAACCCTCTCCCCATAAATCCCAAAACCCCTCCGAATACTACAGAAATATCGAAAGATTCTCGCACGCCAACACTCCTCGATCATCACAGAGGCTAAATCAAGAGGATTCGGTCTCGATACCACATCCCTGGATACCCACGCAGCCTAGGGTTCCTAGATCCGGTGAGAAGATGTACCAACGGCGGTAAGGTTGACTGGTAGTTCTGTGACCCTACCGGAGAAGGGGGGTTCGCTTCCCTCTGCGTATCTTCATAAGTAACCTGCTTTGGGGTTTACGGGGGGGGGTTCGCTTCACTAAGTACCGAACTCAAAGACATTCACATCCCGGCCTTCGTGGCCTTCCGCCATGAATTGGGCGTGGAGCCCTCCCCGACTCCTTCTTTACGATATACAAAATAAGACAATCTAGGGAGAAGGGTTCAAGGCCATTAGCAAGCATTCTCCGAAGTCGAGAGAGAGTTCGAGAGCGTTCACTGGTAAACACGCCTTTCGAGCAACAGGGTGGTATGAAAAATGGTTCTACGTCAAAGGCCCCAAATCTCTTCTCTACCGAATCGGGCCACCGACGAGAAGATCTCTGGCTTGATTTTGGAGACATTTCAAGAAAGAGAAATGGAAATGATGGAACTTTTGACAATTTCCCCGAGGAGGAGTGGAAGTACGGACTCTCTCGAAAGCAAGATGGTTATACGACCATAAATGTAAATGTCGGTCTATTTTATATGTATACTGAATTTTTGAAAATGTTTTTATGATGTGGATTCTAACACGAGTTGTATTGGTTATGCAATCTTTGATCAAACCGAGCTCTTTAGAGATAAAAGAGCTCGAAGATTTTTTTGTCCGAAGCCTTCTAAGTCGTTGAAACTCAGCAAAGCGTGCTCGCTCCCCGCCGAACCAATCCGGAAACATGTATGCATTTAATTCCAAACCGACGAACCGTGGTCAAGAGGTTCCTGTGGAAGAGACTCTCCGCCTCCGTAAGAGGAGGCGATCGAAAACCCGAACAACACCCTTTCCAACCCCTTCCGGCCACCCCTGTAATCGAGCCAACCACCACGTCCGTCCCCGACGAGAGGCCTACTCGATCGTCTCTGATCGAAGAAGCATCCTCCGCACCAAAAAGTGAGAAGCAAAAAATAACGCCTTTATTTGAAGAGCTTAGGGTGCCCCAATCTTCGATCATACCCCCTTCAGTCTTGCTGTAGAAATACAGATTCGTGGATGAAGTCAGTCAAACCCCGCCCGAGAAGAGGAAACGAACACCGACACCCCACCCAAGTTCTCGTGACGGCTCCTCTCTACAAGAACCCAGTCCAAACAAATCTCCTCTCCCGAGACCGTGTACGCTGAACCTGAACCTACTCCTCCCGAGCAACCAGCTCCTTCCCCCGAAAGGTCAAGACCTTCACCAGAACGAGCAGGTCCTTTAGGTCAGGGCTATCATGCCGAGGCCGTGGGATCTCCGACTATGTGGCCTAGATTCAATGCTAACTTTCCGTTCGACCTATTCAGGGCCTTCGTAAAGAACGCTGACGATCATAGGTTCAAATGATCACACAGACGGAATTTGCTCGATGAAGGATGAGCTATTTTGGCTAAGGTAAATAATCATTCCTTTATTTTTCTGTTTTCGTCCTTAATTGTATATCTGGATACTAGCTTTTGAGTATCGCTCTCAATATATACGCAGTTAATGTCGTTTTTGGACGTTAATTCCCAAGACACATAAATGGGGAAGCCGGGGAAGATTTCATGCGACAAGAGATCAATATCTTTGAGATCGACCTTGGCTCGAGAAAGGGCCGATCGAGAAGACTCTCTTCAAGTCGCCATCGATGGCCTCCAACGAGACTTGGATAGAGCTAAGATGGATTTGAGGGACGTCGGCGATGAAGTAAGGGGCACCACGAGATAGGTTGGCCACCTCCCGGCTAGCCAACAAACTTTAACCGATCTCAACGCCAAAGCAAGTCGAAGAAAACCTGTTCCTGAGGGCAAAAAATGAGGAGTTTTCTTCGGCCAACCGAAGCCTGGCTATTCAACTTAGCGAGGCTCAATCAAAGGCCCAGGATGAAGGACGAAGACACAAGAACAAACGCCACAAGCTTCATCTTAAAATAAAGGATCTTGAGGGAAGGGGTCCTCTTCTGTCCGAAGAGCTCAGAAAGCAGATACAGGCAGAATATAAGGACTCGGACGAGTTTAACGTCGAGATCATGAAAGTCTATTCGGAAGGCTACGAAGACTGCCGAGAGAGAGGCAAAGAAAAATCTGCTCACGCTTCAACTGGACCCAACTCTACTCAACTCCGAAGACGAAGGTGGTGCCTAGGTGTTCTTCCCCGCTTTCATTCTCACTTATGTAAAAATTTATCTGTTTAAACATTTTACGTTTCTATATTAGTGTATTTTTGTTCATGAATGAATAGGTCAAATGAATGTTTTAGTTTTCCGACGAATTTGCAATTTCTTTAATTGTGAACTATGTTATCGGTTAGTTTCTTGTCAATAATTCAATATCGAGAAAATGAACCTAAACAATGAATCGCTTAAGATATATAATAGTTAATGTATGAGACGAAGGAATTGAATTTCATGGACAGATTTAACTTAATCGAATGTAAAGGATCAATTCAAACACTTTGGATTTAACTCAAATTGTTAATTAACAATTAAGCATGTCATATAACGTATAAAGTGATGTTAAAGAACGAGGCATTCCTAACTCAACACTTAAATAAAATAAAGTACCACATACTCATCGCCTGGTTCAAGTGTGAGATCGGTCATTTGTTTACCACTCGGGGTGAAACAATTATATGAAAACCAAGATATAAGGATCAAGATATAAGGACCAAGACATAAGGACCAATTGTGACCATTGATTTACCACCTGGTAAAATCAATATAGATCCTTCGCTCACCACTCGGGTAGAACGACAAATGAAATGGGTCATCCATCGAATGGCCAAGAAGTCCTACCATTCCTCCTTACACCATAGTGACCATAGGACAAAATAGGACCAGGACCAATAGTGACCATTGATTTACCACCCCGGTAAAATCAATATAGATCCTTCGCCACCACTCGGGGTAGAATCGACAAATGGTCATGTCATCGAATGGCCGGCCAGAAGTCCTACCATTCCTCCTTACACCATAAAAGTGACCATAGACAAAATAGAAAGCAGGACTAATAAAGACCATTGATTTACCACCCCGGTAAAATCAATATAGGATCCTTCGCTCACCACTTTCGGGGTAGAATCGACAAATGGGTCGCCATCGAATGGCCAAAGAAGTCCTACCATTCCTCCTTACACCATAAAGACCATAGGACAAAATAGGACCAAGACCAATAGTGAAAAAGTGTCTTTTTATTGATAATGAACAATAATATACAGACTTCACGAATTAACTTGATCTTTATTGAAAGTATTTCAAGCTTCCGCCAATTATTGCCAAGTGTTTTGATTTCGAACCATCTAATGCCCTTAACCTAAGTGCCCGGGTTTGGATACTTCGATCACCTCATATGGTCCTTCCCAGGTTTGGCATTAACTTTCTCGTGTTTTGAGGTGTAGAAGCTTTTCTACTCTCGAGGACGAAGTCTCCTACTTCGAATCACAAGCTTGACTCCTTTGTTATAATGCTTAGCTACTCTTCATTGATAAGCGACCAATTTAAGTAGAAAGCAACCTCTCTAACTTCTTCTAGCAGATCCAAATTGGCCTTCATCCTTCGTCATCAGTATATTTCTTTGTATTGACCGACCAAGACTTGAGATCCGATTTCGACGTGGGACTAAGGCATCGATTCATAGGCCACCGAAAGGGTGAATCCTCAGCCGTAGTCCTTGGTGTAGTCCGGTAAGCCCACAACACGCCGAAGCAGCCTCCTCCGCCATCTTCCTTTAGCTTCATCTAGTCTCAAGGCTTGATCCTGCTTCAAGAAGTGATTCCGTTGGTCACCTCAACTTCGCCCATTTGACTCGTGGATGAGCCACCAAGTCTTCTTATCTTTCAATTCCCAACTCCTTTAAAAATGCTTCAAATTTTGATCCCATTTAACCGACGTCCGTTGTCCGATATTAATACTCTAGGGATCCCGGCGAAACACTACTGGACTCTTTTATGAACTTCAAACATTCTTGCTCAGTAATTAACAAGTGGCTTCGCTTTCTACCTACTTAGTCATGTAATCAATAAGAATTATGACAAAGCTAACTCCTTTTAGCTTTAGGCAATGGACCCAGATATATCTACCCCCAGATGAATAAGGGTATATGAGATAAAATCGAGTATAGCTCTTCCGTGGGTCATATGTGAGATCTGATCGCTGAGTTGGCACTTTTCACATTTTTGACATACTCTGTAGCTTCCTTGAAAATTGTAGGCCAATAGTATCCTTGTCGTCAAGTACTTTGTAAGCCAAAGATTTAGCGACCCCATATGATAACCGCAAATGCCCTCGTGAACTTCCCGAAGAGCATATTCCGCCTCGGATGGGACCAGACACTTCAGTAATGGTGAAGAAAAGGCCAATCGATAAAGATCCCCATCAATAAGAACAAAGTTGGTGCTCTTGTATTTGATCTTCTTTGCTAACATCTGATCCGAAGGAAGGACGCCATCTGCCAAATACTCGATGTAGGGGGTCATCCAACAGTTAGATCGCTCGATACACATCATCGCTTCATCGAACACTCATTTGCTGCGTAACTTCCAAGTAAATCGATCCGTTAAAAACATCTCGCATCCGTAGTAGCCAATTTCGACAATGCATCGGCGATAGAATTGTCATTACGCTTATGCCCCAAATTGATACAAAGCGAAATCATCAAGTCGGTCCTTTAACTCCGCCAAATACTTGATCATCCGATTTCCACGAGCTTCATAGTCCCCGATAATGCTTTGACAACCAACCGAGAGTCACTTTAGATGATAAGGTTCCGACCTCTAGACTCTTTGCCAATCGAACACCCGCTAAGATCGCTTCATACTCACCTTCGTTGTTTGTCGCTTTTAAATCCAAATCGATGGCTCGTTGAACTTTGAACCCGTCCCACTTGTCAAGATAATTCTCGCCCACTAACAGCTAGGGTAGAGGAACCATCTGCATATAGAGTCCAAACATTCTCGCCTCCCATTGAAGAATCAGAATCGCTTGATCGGACGATTCAAACCGACAGAACTTCGACATCTCGCTTTGTGAACGAACATTCTACTATGAAATCGGCCAAAGCTTGGCCTTTGATAGCGGTTCGTGGATGGTATTCGATGAAAAATCGTGATAACTCCATTGTCCACGCCGCTAACCTTCCTCAAACTTCTGGCTTGCCCATCACCTTCTTTAATGGCTGATCCGTGTAGACAACCAGGAGCCGACCTTGAAAATACTGCCGAAGCTTCCTACTAGCAATTATCAAGGCGAAAGAAAATTTCTCAACATTTGGATACCGGTTTCAAAGATCTCGCAGGACGTGGTCGACATAATAGGCCAGGATCTCGCCTTCCATCGATCTCCGAACCAAAGATCTGCTTCCAACCGCTAACGAACTTGCCGCCAGACACGAGATATAAGGTCTCTCTCTCGAATGGGTTTTCACCAATAAAGGAGTCAAGAAAGACACGCCTTTATGCTCGGAAGGCGCTCTTCACACTCAAGTCCATCGAACGTCTTCGCATTCTTCTACCTTTCAATGTATCAAAGAAGGAAGACACCTCTCTGCAGATTTGGCGATTTAACCTCCTTAATGTCCGCATCCTCGCCACGACGTTGGACGTCTTTGAATGACTGAGGAGTCTTCATGTCAAGAATGGCCTGAATATTCTCTGGATTGGCCTCGATACCCCTTTGACTAAACAAGATAACCCGAAACTTCCCTGCACCGAGGCCGAAAGTGCACTTGGCCGGATTAAGCCTTAGTTGACGATGACGGACAGTCTAAAAGCATTCCTCTAGATCGTCCAAATGACTTTGAACGTGCATGCTTTTCACGATCATGTCATCAACGTATACCTCCATGTTTCCTTCCCAGCTGCCTATCGAAGATGAAGTTCATCATTCTCTGGTAAGTGACTCCAAAGATTTATAAGGCCAAAAGTCATCTTCAGAAGGCGTCAATCGAATCGGTTTGTAATAAATGCGGTCTTTGGGATGTCCTCTTTACGCATGGATATTTGGTGATAACCCGAAAAGCATCCATAAAGCTTAGTAATGCATACCCCGAAGTGGCATCGATAAGCTGATCAATATGGGGTAGAGGATAAAAATCCTTCTGACAAGCTTTATTGAGGTCGGTGTAATCGATGCAAACCCGTCATTTTCCATTCGCTTCGCACTTTTGACACCACATTAGCATCCATTCGGGATAATCAATCTCATATATAAAAGTCGGCAGACCAACAAATTTTGCTTATTTCGATCAATGATTTTCTGTCGTTCAGGCGCAAAGATCCGTCTTTTCTGCCGAACCGGCTTCTTCAAGGGATCTACATTCAGGCTATGCTCGGCTATCTTCCGACTAACTCTAGGCATGTCCCTTGGTTCCCATGCAAAAATATCCGCATAAGAACAGAAGAGTTCTATGAGATTTGTCCGAAGAGGTTCTGTAGACTGAACCGATCTTCACTGATCTTGTCCGGGCTTTCCAAGGATCAATTCGACCTCTTCCGTTCCTCCTAAGGAATCACCATCGATTCGTAACTACTTTCGGTAAAAGGCTCGATCTCAATTGTCATCGCCGCTTTTGTTTGTCGACCCCACTCCGAGGAAATAACAAAGATTCCTAGAAGCATCGTCGGGCTAGATCCAAGTCCCCGCCACCTCTCCTACTCCATGAGTAGTGGGGAACTTGATTTTGAAATGAGAGATGGAGGTCACAAATGGAGAAGCGATTAAAGTAGGTCTTCCAAGATATATAAATTGTAAATTTTGAATCAACGTCACAACATAGAATTTACACACTTATTTCGACTTCACGGGGGTCTTTGTCAAGACAACCGGAGTTCAATAGTGCTCGCAACTTTGACAGGATCATTCTTTGAAGCCGATAAAGGAGCTTCCGCCTGACCTCCATTTTCTCGCCCATCAAGGTGCATCCTCCGATAGGCGTGGGCATACTGAGATATCCAATCAAGATCCATTATCTATCATCATGCGCTTCATGTCCACCGTGCCCACTTACGCGTGATCATCACCAAGTGCCCCTCACGCGGCTCGATGGGCTCAAAGGATAGTCGGCGTCGGTAAATGATATACATCCCGGGAATGGTCTATCTCGCGTCAGGGGAAGATCTGTCACGCCATGACCGAATCCGTAAGCCCTTCTTTCTCCCTATCAACTTCCTGCGGACCCACCGGATATCACATCGATAACATGCCTTGGCGGCAATCATCGAGCCCTCGAACTGGCCCGAACAAAGACGGTTAACGCTCTTGATTATTTACCACCACATACCGCACCAACAAGCCCGTCTTTAATCTTCCTCTCCATAAAGTCTTTCAAATTGCAACACTTTTCGTTAGTGTCGCGTGGCGGCAACGTACTGATGATAGCCACAATACTACGAGAGTTACCACCGCCAGCCTCTATGTAATTATCATGGGGTGGCTCAAAGAAAGGTTGGTTTCGATTTGATCCAAAATTATCGATCTATCGTTGTTTAGTTTGGTGTAGATCTTATTCACCTTCGGCCGGAACGGAGGATGACTACTTCCTTGCCGCCAGAATTATTGTACTTTTTTCGAATCGCCTCCGTCCGATCATTATACCCCCCGCTCTCCTCTGCTCAACTTCGGGCTTAGGAGCCACCGACTCTTTCCCCGACCAAGGAGGATGCTTCAGTCGTTTCATAGCTTCTTCCACAACGATGTAGCCTTCTTTGTAACATTACAAAGGCTTCTTTGCTAAAGCTCTTCTTGATGATTGAACATCAACTTCTTCACCAACTTTTCGGACTTTACGGATCCAATCCATTCGGAACAAACTTACGACTGAGATCATTAAGATCGAACACCGACCGATCGCTTCTCCTAACCTCTTTACATATCGCCCAAAGATTCACCAGGTAAATCTACGGATCTGTGCTAAAAAGAACCCGTAGGCTTTCATCTTCTTCTGTTGCTCAAAGCGGGCATGGAACTTATCACAAAGTTCGGTCCAAGAGGATATGGAATCAAGGCAAAGTTCCCAACCACCGCCTCGCATCTTTTCTTAGCGTCAGAACAAAGGTGTGGCACTTGGCGTGTCGGTGAAGTCGTAATAGTCCATTAGTCCATTGACGCTCGACTATGGTCATAAGGGTCCCCTGGTTCCATCGTAACTTTCCACGCGAGGCAATTTTTAGTGATATCCGCCTTTTCCTCGAGAATATCCGAGGAAAAAGGGATGCTTTCTTTCGGGCGTCCTTCACCACCGGACCTCGGTTTAGTTGCTTTCGAGCTCTTTAAGCTCCTTCACTAGAAAATCAACGCCTTCAGTACGTGGGAAACCTCTTTCTCATGAACAACATTATGTCTCCGAGGATCGACCTCCTCCCGCCGATCCTACTTGCCTCTGTAGGACTTCTTGATCCGCTTTGCAGACACAACTCTTTCCTCAGGTGAGAATGATCACGTTGATAGTCCATTACCCTGGACTTCTGCACGACCTCCTTTGACCGCTCCTTTGTTGATAATCATCTCGATCTTTGAGAGGTAACGACCATTATCGCCTTCTTCGAGGCCATGGGAGTTCGCTTCGATCTCCTCCTACTTCGAGAATGATCCTAGAAACACGCGCGAACGCTTCGGCCTCCTTACCCTTTCGTCCGAGTCTCCTCCTTATGCCCACTTCGTCCCTTCAGATTGATCACGGCTAGATGCTTCGTCCCGCATTCCGCCACCAAGCATCTGTTCTAAGTTATATCTTCTTCTTTTTCTTACCAGATGACCGCCATGCTTTATCTCGCTTTCGTCCGCCATCTTCGCCAACTTGGCGCCTCTATCCTCCTCGCTACTTATGATAAATCTTGGTTGGTGAGCCTTCCACCGCCCTCGACCATGATCTCGCTCCTCATTCGCATCGAAAACCAATCTTCGTCATGCCCCGCCAGAATCTTGAGACGGAGATCCCCGAATTATCTTAGACCGTCTTTCGTGTGAAACCTTTCTTGAAGGACCCAGACGATCCTTCATCAAAACACGAGGCGTTGACGAGCCAATGACCATCGCTCATTTCTTCAGGTGTACCATCCCTACTCCTCATCATCTTCCAAGTAGGTTAAACGATTGTGATTGAAAATTTTAATGACACTAGAACTCAAAAGCCCTCCTTCTAAATACGCCAATGTTAACGCCAGATCTTTCTCCACGTCCCCAATCACGTAAGACGTCCCGATCCTCGCAGACAAGAAACACACATCAACATCGAAAGCTCGACCACGCGGTTCCGTCGGGGATAAATTTCGAGCGTGAGAATTTAAAGACGTGTTCACAAAGTTAACAATGGAGGAATGTATGGTCTAGTGTATTGAGAGAGATAATAATTCTCGGTTGTGTGTGTATGAGAGAATATGAATAATCAATATATGTGAGAACGCACCTCTATCGATGGCTTCCTCACAGGTATACTATCCTCGCTTGATTATCGCGCCACACCACTATCACCGACACCCCTCCGACTGATGGGCTCTGCCGATCAGATATAAGGTTTATCCACCGCTTTTGGCCATTTTTTCACTGTACCGACTATGATCCCATCCACATTAATGCATGGCGGAACCTCGTCAACCGTCATGCTTTTTCATCATCACAAGTCAAAGTAATGTATATTAAAATATCTAATGGGTTGATCCACCTGGACCGAATTCGACTTTAAAAGATTAAAACGGATACAATATGGTGACCGGGCCCAATGGTTTTAACGGATTAAAAATTAAGGCCCAATGAATTCTTCATGTGAGTAGGTCCAATGTACCCGGCCCAAAAATAGGAAATATCACGACCCAACAACAGGTTTGTTGCATGGTGATGAGGATTAACATAGACTGCAATGCCTGCTGCAGGAAAATGAGAAGAATCCTTCTTAACATGAAAGGTATTTGTTTTTTGTGGGTGGTTAGTTTTAACAAATTTATTGACTGACTTGCACAATTTTTGTTATGGTTGAAGAGATCGAGACACACCTGATAGAGAAACAACAACTAAGGGTAAGCGCCTGTGGGAGATTCAAGCCATCAGATGTGGCCATAAAGATTCGGAGAAAGATGAATCGTAGGGTTGAAATTCTGGAAATTCAAGAGTTTAATACCAATGATGGCGGCTATATAGAACAGCACCCTCAATTCACACACCATGCTCTACAACATCAACATGTATGACCACATTGCTTTGGCAATGAATCCACTTCCATTGTGTATATTAATTATCACCAAATATATATATATATATATATATATATATATATATATATATATATATATATATAGGGGTTATCTATACACAACAACCAAATTTGTGAAAGAACCCTTTTTTGGTCTGAGGAATTTTTTTTTGTTCCGACCGAATTTTTCACAAGCCAAAAAAAGATTGCTCCACACCATATATATATATATATATATATATATATATATATATATACTCTAGATAGTAAGTTAATTGATGACGATAGAAATTCCAAACAATTGTTTTTGTTTTGATTGGTGTTCATTTTTATTAAGGGTCATATAACGAACCAAGTCGATCCGAGTATTGAGTTGCTCAGATTTGATTCACAAAATTTATCGAAGTATAAAATAAGGTTTGATTGAGACTCATTTAATTTCTTGAAATTAAAGCACGATTCTTAATCGAACCCGAATAAACGAACTTTTTGAACGAATATAATTCGAATATCAATAGAAAATTACAATTTGAGGATGTTCGAGTAATTTATCAAATTTTAAAATGTGTTCATATTTGACTCATTTATATTTCGAGTCAAGCTCGAATCGAACTATTAGTCGAACGAATACGAATCGAACCCGAACTGTTTGCTCATTTTACAGCTTTACATATTCTGCCTCTTTGAATGAATTTTAATGAGGTCAAAATCATTCTTCAATTTTGACAACACATGTTATAGTAGTCTTATTTGGTCAAAGCATTATATATTATCAACAAAAATTCTTAAACCTTCATTTCTATATTAAATACCATAAAACTACTACTAGTAGTATTTAAACATGGTTATCAAACCCTGTTCCCCTGAGTTATAAAAATAAGTAAAATCTAAACATAAATAACCAAGAAATTAAAACATAAAAGTTATTAATTGAACCCTTAAATTTCAAATTTAATATTATAAACAATCGTGATTTTTTTTATTTATAAACGGGTGTCTCTCATGCAAACTTTAAATTGATTAGGAAAAAAAACGTACTATTCTTTTTTAGGAAAAATAGTAATGTAATTAGTATATTTACTAAAAATAATAATTTTTTAATTTATAACACTATTTAGAAAATTTATAATTTTTATAATTGTGTAACTAAAATCTAAATTTACTCTTACTAACTTTAAATTAAAAATATAATAATTTCTTAAAATTTAAATTTATTCACACTAGCTTTATCCGTAATAATTTATATTTAAAAAAAATAATTGCAAGGTATACTGAGTCACTGAATTATTTTAAGTTAATTTTTAAAATTTTAAACTTATTTAAAATTTAAAAGTAATAAATATTGTAAATATAAATTATTGGTATAATTAGTGTTACAAATAAATTTAGAACGAGGTGAGTGGTAGTATTTTTTACAGCTTTCCATAAAGGCTTCATTTCACTCGAAAGGATCTATCCAGTCGCGTTCGTTTTCGTTCTCCATTTAGATAAGAAACCTTAACCCTAGATTTCATCACATAGAAAATCTCATGGCAAGCGACCATCAGGAACCGTCACGTCGCAAACACCGACGTAATTCCGATGACGAATCAGAAGAGCCCTCGAAACGCCATCACCACCGCCATCACCACCGCCGTCATCGTCACCACCGCAATCGAAAGCACGAAGAAGAAATCGGAACCAAACACGACGCAGAGGAAAAATCTCAACTTTCTACGCCGCTGCCTCCGGCTGTTGTTGTATCGAATGGAAGTTGGCGGCCAGATTATGATATGGAGGAAGGTGAGATTCTCGAAGAAGACCAGGCTTTCGTTGTCGGGGAGAATAAGAAACAGGATTCTTCTGATGTGGAGTCCGGTGAAATTAAGGCCGCCGCTGCAATCGCTAATAAAAACATGGTGGGTTAAGATTCCCCTCAATGGAGTTTACCCTTTCGTTTTATATTATATTGGTTTGGTTTATTAAGAAATTACCTCACACTTCTATGCTAAAGTTTTACTATTCTTACCGTATGATTAGACAATTGAAGTTTTCAATAATTTATGAATACATGTTGCAAGATACCTAATTGAGTTAGGCTTTTTGTGCCTTTGAAGCAAAATAAAACAAGAAGAAACTAGAGTCTTTGGATTTTTCTTTTGCTATGCATTTTTTCCAGGCAAAGTTACTCTAGGCGTTTCCTGAAGACTGATTGATGGCTTTCAATGATTTGTAAGAATTGGTGTATTTTTACTTTCTTAAAAAAGAATGCTTAAATTTGACATTTTTGGTGTTCATTAACTTTGAATTGTGCAATTTAATTAGGTCCTTTGTATTGTTTTTCAGGAGGGAGTTCGAGTAGAACTTGATGGTTCTAGTTTGTCTTTTGAAGGCCAGAATGTTGAAAAAGTTGGTAGTGGTTTAATGATATTGGGAGTGGGTAACAGCGATGATGGTTTCACAGCTAATGCAACGGTAGATAGAAAAGAGAATCTTAGTGATGATACTTATATCTGTGATGAGGTCGTCTTGCAAAGAAATTCCATTGTGGAGCATCATGGCAAAGAGGATATTAGAAAGGAAGAAAATAACCAATCTTTGCGATCTTCATCCCCTGAAGGATTGGAAAAGCAGAAGGGATATTGTGGACATGAAAATGAATTTAGGGGTCGGAACAAATTGTTGTCCTCAGAAAATTCAGGGAAGAGGCATAAATCCTTGGGAATTTCTCCTTCACAAGACAGACACCATGAAGAAGATAGTCGTACAAATAGATCAAAATCACATGAGCGAGCTAGGGAAGGGTTGCGATCTCAAAGCATTCTTCAAGAGGCGTTGCAATCACACCAGCGTGATGCTGCCTATCAAACAGAGAGGAAACGGACAAAGGATTCTGATGATGAAACTTTTAGTAGACACCATAGGGACTACCGTCATGGCAGCCGAGATTTGTTAAGGGATAAAGAAAGCGAGCGCAGTTCTAGTTATAGCAGACATATTGCACGAGTAGATAGACACCAAAGTCCAGAGGCTCGGGACATGGATAGAGAGAGGAGTAGAGAGACTTGGGATGGAGACAGAGAGCGGAGGGAAATGGACAGGGATAGAAAGAAAGAAAAGGAGTGGGAGAAGGTGCGAGAAAGAGCCAGGGAAAAAGATAGAAACCGAGAAAGGGAGAGGGAGGGGGAAAGGAGGAGAGAGAGGGATCGGGATAGAAGTAGGGAGAAAGAGTATGATAGGTTTAGCCGGAACCATAAGCATTATAACGTTGATGTTAGCTATGGTGATCATGATAGACATAATGATTACAGGCATCGAAGACTTGATGAAACAGAACACAGGGACAGATCAAGAAAAAATGATTCAGAAAAAGTTCACGGTACTAAAGTTGATGATTCAAAAAGGGACACTGAAAAATTGAGAAGGTATTTCTTATTAAACACATTTGTTAACGGTGGTCAAATTGGAGGTTGTTTTCTTCACTAATATATCATACTGTATTTATAAATTGGTTTTTCTGCAGAGATGAAGTGGAACAAGAAAACTATCAGGAAAGAATTGTATTGCAACTTGCAGAACATGAAGAGGAAGAGATTGACAGAATTAAAGAGGAGAGTAGAAAGCGAAGGCAAGCTATCCTTGAGAAATTTAAAACTCAGAAGTCACAGCAAAAACATGAGCCGAACTTACAGGAGACGGGTAAGCTTTTCTTAAAAGCCTGCATCTTACTGTTTATTCTCACTTTGAAGACCCCAAATATGAAGGAATATAAGTTATTTTGCTTGTCGTGCTTTTCTTCTTGGCTTGCTCAAGTTAAGACTTATCACTTAAGCCTGTTAGTCAAGCTCCATCTCAAATGGATCCCATATGTTTCGAGCTGAGCGAAGGTTAGGGAAATAAAGTTGGGTTAGTTTTTTATTTTTATTTTAGTAATGTTGCTTGGTAACAGTGGCATATATCTATTCATGTCTTACTAATGCCAGAGTTTGTGTTACATGACACATTCTAAAGACCCATGTTTCAGTCTAACATTCTGAGATAGCAAGTTTAATGTGTTTTACGGCCTTCAATATTAAACGGGTTTGTTGTTTGTAGGGTATGTTATTAAGTGACCTTAAAACATTCTTTTTTGGACACTTAAAAACCTGCTCGGTGCTCCTGGATATGAGGCTGCTGTTGCCGGATGTAGTTTAGTTTTTCACATATTGTTGTCCATATTTTGTTGTTATATATGTTGTTAGCTAACTGTTCTTGAATTAAACAGTTAATGAGTGTGCTGAACAACCATCTGTATCTGCTCCACTTCCCAATGTTGCTGCGCAAACTCAAAGTGGTCGGAATGCAGCTGCAGACATCTTCCTTGTTGACACATCATTTTCTGTGGGAAAATCTCCTGAACAAATTGAGTCTCATACTTTGAAGATGTCTGGTTCTGGAGCACTGGGAGAGGGTACTCCAAAGGTGTGCCAACTTTTACTGAGATTGTTGTAAATCTTTCGACGGACATTTACTCTCTTATATCTTGGATCTCCTTTAAGTAATTTGTATCCCTTCCATCTCTTAAAAAGATCCTTGCAAGCCGAACAACAAAAGAACCACGAAAAAAAAGTTTAACAGTTTTTCTTTTTAACTTGTAAATATTTTATACATCCAACAATATGCACATTTTGCTTTAAAACTGTAATTTTATCTGCCAATCACACATTTTTAACCTCTTTTGGGTGGTTCAGTTTTGGTTCTTTACAAGTAAGTGCCTTCTAGATGGTTAAGTGACATCTGAGTTTTTCAAACTTGCAGAGTGAGAGATTGGATGATATGTTCTGTGATGATATATTTGGAGACTCACCTGCTGGAGTACGCAAACCGGTATGCATGCATAGCATTGTTTCTGTTATTTTATATGAAGTATTGGTTGAATTCTCTTGCACTTTACTTTGTTCCTTTCCAAGTCTTTGTAACAGAATAGAGGATTTATTTTTCTTGCATCCCTTTGAGCTTCTGCTCTTTGGGAACCTATGTGACCAATTTGTAAATAGACCGGAGGTCTGCTCTTTCTTAAGAGCTCTTCTGTCTTGTTTTCCAATATTTCAGTGTTGGTGGACTTCTTGTCCCTCTGTTTTTCTTTTGTCCTCTCTTTAATATTTAATATTTGTTTTAATCAAAAGATAAAAATTAAAATCATGTGGCAAGTATGTATTTCTTTTTTATGCACTTCTCTTTGTTTTTAATCTCCAGGGAAGAGAAGATGGTTTACCTATTGACAGAAGTGGCCTGCATGATAATTGGGATGATGCTGAGGGGTATTACAGTAAGTATCTGCTTATGGATCTGTATATGAAAATTTTGTTTTTGTTATAGTATATTATGAATCAACCTACTCTTCTTCACAGTGAGCCTTCTACTGTGCAGGCTACCGTTTCGGGGAAATACTTGATGGTCGATATGAAGTTATTGCTGCTCATGGGAAAGGTGTATTTTCTAGTGTAGTTCGTGCGAAGGATCTCAAGGCTGGATCAGGCGATCCAGATGAAGTGGCAATCAAAATAATACGCAGTAACGACACAATGTGGGTAATTGTAACTCCTGCTTTTGGTTGCTATGTTTGCCATTTTCTATTTAGATGGAACTTTACGGTTTTAGATTTTTTGTAACCTAATTTCTTGTTGTGCTTATGCGACATAGGTACAAGACTGGTCTTGAAGAGCTGGTCATATTAAAAAAGTTGGTTGGTGCTGACCAGGAGGACAGGCGGCATTGTGTTCGTTTTCTATCGAGTTTCAAGTACCGAAATCATCTTTGTTTGGTGTTTGAATCTCTTCACATGAATCTTCGTGAGGTGCTGAAGAAGTTTGGCCGTAATATTGGACTTAAACTAACTGCAATTAGAACATATGCAAAGCAACTTTTCATTGCATTAAAGCATCTTAGAAACTGTGGTGTTCTTCATTGTGACATCAAGCCTGATAATATGCTGGTAATGTATTCTTCATGAATCCTTGTTTTATCTATATTTTTTCTATTCAAACCCGGGTAATGTCTGAAATCACAGTTCTGTTGTTCTCTCCAGGTAAATGACACAAAAAATGTGCTAAAGCTTTGTGACTTTGGTAATGCCATGTTCGCTGGTAAAAACGAAATAACGCCTTATCTTGTGAGTCGCTTTTATCGTTCCCCCGAGATAAGTAAGTACTACATTCAAGATATTTCATTCAATTCCTTTTAACCTAATGGAAAGGGTTCTTACTTACTGTGTATATAGTTTGTTGATATCTGTGAAATGGTGTCATTTGCTGGATCCAATCCATTCACTTCTTGATTCTTCTCCACAGTTCTGGGACTTCCCTACGACCATCCTATGGATATGTGGTCAGTTGGTTGCTGTTTATTTGAGCTTTATACAGGAAAAGTTCTTTTTCCCGGTCCTTCAAACAACGACATGCTTCGCCTTCAAATGGAACTAAAAGGTCCTTTTCCAAAGAAGATGCTTCGCAAGGTTATACTCTGATGAACTTGTGCTATTTTCTCCATCATTCAAGCACTTAAAATCCTGAATTTTAAAATATGTTTCATGTCAATATGAGATCTTGAAGGCTAACTGCTACAAATACCAGCTGCCAGTTTTGAAAGAAAATTATTCTAGCTTTTTATTCTTTGATATTTGGTAGTGCAATAAATTAACTTAGATGTCTTTTCTGTTTCGTTGCGTCTTAACATATGATGTAGGGAGCATTTATAGATCAGCACTTTGACCAGGATCTGAATTTTCTTGCCACAGAGGAGGATCCTGTTACAAAGAAGGTATGCGTTGTTGTTTTATAGTAACTTTGAGTTGTTTTTTGTTATTGTGAGTATACACCTTATCTTTATTCACAAGGGACTGTAATGTGCTGTCATTTTATTGAATGTTCAACTGGTCAATGCAGGCTATCAAGAGGTTGATACTTAATATCAAGCTGAAAGATATTGGTACTATAGTTTTGGGCACTGCTGGCGAAGACCCAAAGATGTTAGCCAATTTTAAGGATCTTCTTGAAAAAATATTTATGTTGGATCCAGATAAGAGGATCACAGTATCGCAGGCTTTGAGCCATCCATTCATCACGGGCAAGTGAACAATGATGCTGATTTTATGACTCTCAAGAATGCTGTTGCCCTTGATAAATGTATATTATTATATTCAGATCTCTAATCATCCGGCATTTACCTGTCTTTTCCTTCTATATGGCTTGAGCTTTGAATACAGTTCCTGTTCTGGTTGAAGTCTGCAGAGAAGATGATGTTTGGTTGGGAGGCCTCTTTCTTGGCGATTCTTTCAGTGGATTGTGTTCTATTGTAAGACATCTCGCCAAAGGCGATTTTTCTTTGTGTACTCATTCTTGATGGTGACCATTAAGAAAATTTGATGCTCTTTTTTTTCCTGCCCTTATTACTAAGGTTGTATTTGGACATCAGTTCTTGCAAATGCACGTTGCAGGTTTCATATGCTCTGGGAAATATTATAGAAAATGGTTAATTCAATGTGTTGTACATTTTTTTGGGAACTTCTGTCAAGAATGCTTGGAGTTTCTGTCCTTGTCCCCCCCTCCCGATAATACTTTCCTTTTATTTAACGTTTTCCTGGTTTTTCTTTACTTAAATCATTTCTCTACCAATGTTGTTCCAAGGAATATCATTCATTTTCATTTTTGCTTAATATCTGAATTAAAGGGTCCTGGAGAGTCTAATTCGGTTTTTCATTCAGGATATCTGCCAGTGCTATGAAGCTACCATTCAGTGCTTTAGATGCTTAAAACTGGCACTCTGGGAGAAGGTACCTTGGTTGTTTACTAGGAGCTTATTATGACACTTTTGAAACTATATGATATGTTATCTTGTTTTGAGGGTATGCTTGTCTTATCCACTGTGAAATAGATATTCCAGAGTGTGGGATTCAAGTGGACTATTTTTCCATAATAATTTATTGTGTGTAACACGAGTTTGGTTTATGTGCATTTGCATTTAGTAGTACAGGGTGGTGATATTTTCCAAAATCTGTTGCTTGATATTGTTTTTTTTTTTCACTCGGAATTTTGTTGCTTGAGCTATTTATTGCTTCAGTATGCAATGAACTGTTTATGCAACCCAAGCCAATTGTAGTTGGTTAATTACTGTCTTTACCCCATATGTGTGTGTGTATATGTTCTCTGTGTTGAGATCACTTCATTCTTGCCAGATGTTCTTGATTGCGTGATGCTGTTTTCTTTGAACTTTTACCATTTGAAAAGTATGCATTCTAATGGATTTACATTGTATCTGATCCATGTGGCATCTGGAGATGAAATGCTGTGGCTTTGAAGTTGAATTATATTTCCGTAAGCGACCCTATTGATTTTTGTGTTGTTCCTCTTATAGATGATAGATTTTCCAGTAAATTATCCGAAAGATCATTGCTTGATATGTTGTTTTGTCCTTTTCAGGTTACATGTCCCCGTATTTCTACAGCTGCTGTAAGTATTCTCTTTTTCATTTGTCGAAAATAAAATTTTTTTTGGGTGCACAATTATAAGGTTGCATGCAAATTTTTCTGATTTTTATACTAACTTTTTGTTGTTACTAAACAGTAAAGTATACAGTATATAGCCGTCTCCACGACCATGTCTGTTTGCAATAATTATGAATTGAATAGAATTGTTTGTACTCTTTTAATATTTATAATATCATGTATATTTCACTATGAACTATTTGTCTTAGGATAACATAATTCCCCACTGAACCATTTGATGAGTGACAATATAAAGGATTGGGGGGAGGACCAGTACATATTGTACCGGTCATTAATACAGTATAGCCCATAAAGCCACTTCTTAGGAGTAATTGTCCAACCTCCACTTACCATTTTTTCATCTAATATGTATTAATTACATTACATCTGTATAAAATTTAGTATATTTTTTTTATTACAGTTTACAAAATTTAAAAATTGATTTTTTTTCTGTTTTTAGTTAATATATATTTATATTAAATAAGTCAGTAGTATCAAATTTTAAATTTGGTAAATTGTTTAAAAGTCAAAATATATAAAGTGAACAAAAGAAGTACCGCGGGAAACAAGCTAATTAGTGGAGATGGATAGGACATTGACACCTTAAAAAATGAACGAAATTTGACTGATTAATAAGAATTTCAAATATGAAATTTTGTCTTTTGTCCTTTGTTCATTTTTTAATTACTCAAAAAATAAATTAATATTTTATCTAATTAATTATAAAATTTCAATAATATTATGCTTTAAAGATAATTTTATACTAAAAAAAATGAAAGAGCAACAAATTATAGATATATAGTAATATTTAAGAATGATAATTCATTTTTAAACTCTACTAAAACATAGATTACTCTTTTTTATTATGTCATTAGTAGAATATCTAGTACTCTCATTTAAAATAATATACAAAATAAAAAGTATTAATTATAAAGAGTAATCATTTTAAAAAATATTTTATATTATTATTATTTTACTTATATATATCTAGTACTTTTAAAATAATTTTTTTAATATGCACGAAATAAATATACTTGTTATTCTAACCTTTTATAGTTTTTAAACACACTAAATATAAGTATAAACTTTTCGCTTTTCAACAAAATAATTGGTAAACGATTAAAGAAACGCGGGACAGTGAGGGTTTAAAATAGTGGGGACTGGAGTGAGAAAAGGTTGAGACAATGAAGGTTTAATTGTGACCATTAGATCTGTTTTAAAAAATCTAATGGCCCAAAATCTGTATTGTACTAATGACCATTACAAAATGTACCGGTCCTCCCCCCAATCTCAATATAAAACTATGGGGGATGTTATTAAATAGTCCATCATATATGGCCTTTTAAGGTATTATGTTATCCTAAGTTTAGTAAGTCTACACTTGAATTAAAGTATTAAAAGAGTATAAATATCCAATCCAGTTTATAATTATTGCCAACGAGCACGTTCCAACTTCTCACTCAAAACCAAGGATCTGACATTCTGACCCCAATGAAGAAATATAGGGTTAACTTACATCCCTAATTCATTTTTCAAATCATCCACTACGGTCCTGATGTTGGTTTAGTAAACCTTGGTATGCACTAATAAGCTTGTTGTTCATTCTAATGTTCCCTTGGTGGTGAGCCTTGAGTGTTGAGACCCTTCTTTTAATTAGTTATGGTATGAGATTTAGTTGATTGTCAAAATTTATTTATTTTAAATGAATACACTTATTTGAATCCAGCTTTATAAAAGGCAGGGACAGATCTACTTCTTGGCCAGTGTAGGCAAGTGACCACACTGGCTTTTTGAAAAATAATAATTTTATATGGGATAATATATATATATATATATATATATATATATATATATATATATATATATATATATATATATATATATTCTAGGCATACATAGGAATTTTGTGTGATTTAATAAGATTAAAGAGGAACTCTACAGTGTGAGTTTTTTATAGAAAAAAGAAAGAATGGAAAACTTAAATTAGGATGGAAAGAATAGTAATAAAAAATTTATAAGTATTGATCTTTTGTGTATTTGTGAGTTTATAAATGAAAAAAAACAACTTACCTTTTAAATATAGATTACCACTATCATTATATTAAATCTTGTATTTGTTGACAAAGAGTAATCTAGACTACAAAAGATTTACTAAACCTTTACTTTTTAATGGAAAACATCTAAAACAAAAAAGTGGCCAAATTTTTGTTCACTTTTCTTTTTCGTCTCTCAAAACTCACAAACAAGAGAAACGGACATAAAACTTGAGTTTTCATTCATTTATTTCCTTTTTCTTTTATTTTAAAACTTAAAAATAGTATGAACAAAATACAATTTACATCATTTCTATAATATAACCTACATTACTAAATTCTTAGTTAATATTAATGTTATACTCACTTCGTTCCAAAATTAGGGATACATTTTGACTTTTTTTAGTCAATTTGTAAAATCCTAAAATTCAGAATTAATATGAAGTTACAGTAGAACCTCTATAAATTAATACTTGATAAATTAATAATCTCTAAAATAATATTTTTTTCCAGTCCCGACTTGGGCTAATGGGATAAATTAATAATTTCGATAAATAATAAATTAATAATTTTTAAAAAGACCCTTATATAAATTTATGGTCCCATCAAAATCATAAATTAATAATTCTTTTAAATTACAAATATATCTAGGATAATCTTGTAAATATGATTTATCCTCGTTTTTTTGTCTTGAAATTCAAATCTAATTAAATTTCATCCTTTATTTTTTCTTATATATACAAATTAATTAAACTTAATGTGAATGAAATTTGAAAAGTGGATATAATGAACATTATTTAATTATTAAAAATAATTAATATCACTTGCAATGAATTCTATTATTACATTAATTTAATAAGTATGATACATTAAAAAAAAGTATGATATAAACATCAATAAAAAATGTAATAATTTTAATGTAATTAAATTTATGTTCACAGTAGAAAAACACTCTTTAAATTAATAAATTATTTATTAATTTATCGAGTAAATAATAACTCTCTAAATTAATACAAATTTTCATTCCCGACGGTATTAATTTATAGAGGCTCTACTGTATTTAGTTTTAATACAAATAAATATAACAATGGTAAACTAACTATAAAGTATTACTAATTTTCATATTTGTTGTCCCAAAACTTGAACGAAATTAATCAATTTTGAGTTTTAAGATTTTGCGTATTGACTTTAAAATGTCAAAATATATCTCTAATTTTTATAACGGAGGCAATATTTGTGAATATAAAATTATTTTCAAGAGTTCTCATTTTAAAAATGTATTTTAATTTTTGTTATTTCTCTCAAATTTTTTTAATTTACTTGATAAATAAAAAAAATAATTTATTAACATAATTTACCTACACTGAAGTTAAATCCTTGATCCGTCACTGATAAAAAAGGGGTTATTGAAGTGGCAATAAGCATCATAAGTGTGCCTTTAGGCCATGGCTTCAAATTTTCATAGAGATGCTTTGGGACCAAGGGTAGTTGTTGTGGGTGCCTCTGCAAAATAAAAATAAATAAATAGAGGAAAAAAGAATCTAGCTTTATAAATTTTGTAAGGTAAGAGGCCATGCTTGCACATTTTTGTAATTGTTGTTTGATCCATATACCATATGGATTTCAAAGGTGGCTACGTCTGGCTTTTCTTGTTACCTGTTGCCCGTGTTGTTGGCTAGGCTGGGAAAGGAAAGTATTACACTTGTCTTGTGTTCAAAGCTATCTTAATTTACACCTTAGGTGGAGCTTATGGGTTTTATTTCTAGGGATTTGGAGTATAGGTATTCTTTAGTGATTAGTCCTTGTAATGATATGTTTAGCTGTTATTTGTATAATAATATTGGTCATTGATTGTATATTATAAAGCTTGTTATTTTAGTAGCTTCTGGTACAATATCGTCTAGTTATTCAGTTATTTCTTATAATTATTTGAGTGCTATTTTTCAGAAGATAATGTTACAATTTAATTAATGAAATCAAATGAATTATTTGAAGCTGAACTAGTCTGGTAAAAATCTTTTGTTATGGATCTAAAAGAAGTATACATTTTTCTGGCTGTCTTGGCTTATAACTTTTGATTTCTGAATCTATTATATTCAGGGTGCAATAGAACAGCTTTAGGGTAAAATGTTTTTTGAAATTCTGCTATTGTTAATGGGAGTAATGCATTCGACTTCTGGAATTTGTATTGGCTCCGCCATCTGCGTTAGATTGGTAATATCTTTTTATTTCTACAAGTAAAAGTGTTAGTTCTATAAGGTACTCTCCCACATAAGGTTGAACTTTACTCGCTATTAATGTGAAGGAGCTATGAGGAGGTTTCTGCTTATGGAATGAATGTTCTTTTTTAAGCATCATCTCTGTTTATTTTTAAATGGTTTTAAGTATTTACCAAGAATTTGAAATAATTAATTTTTCTAATTTTTAGTTCCCCCTAGTTTGTTTCTGCGCTCTAACAGACAAATTACTCCTAAAGTGGTAATGAATTTTTTTTTCTGTTCTCTTTTCCTCCTCCACCAGCTTGCACAATCAACTCGGTCCCCCAACTCGGGTCTCTTTCCACCTCCATAACCACTACTTCCTCCAAAGAGAACCTATTTTGCACTTGTCCGAATTTGGTTTTCTACAAGTCAAAACCATTTGCCAAGAATTTGAAGGGTGAATTGAATGGGTCAATGTTTTCTTTTCTTGTGCGAGGAATAAAAAGTGTTTTGTTCTAGTTCAATTTGAGGGCAACAAGTGAAGATTGAATTTTAAGTTCAAGTGAATCATCATGTGGGACATTGGGTTTGAAAAAAGATTCTGCGGTTTTTTTTCTGCTTTTCTAAGATTTTAACACGTGCACTTTTAGGTTTGAATCATCATGAAGGCACTGACATACTTTGAACTCAAATTAACTCAAATTGTAGACTTCTCTGTGGCGGCCCCTACCGAGTTCTAATATCGAATAAGTTATTCCTTTGAACCTACCAAGTGCAAACAAATTTATTAATTTACTAAAATAATCGAACAGTGAGATTGACGGTCAAGTGGTAGTTTGGAATTTGCTTTTGATCTCTGCTTTTTGGCCTATAAAGTTGAAACCCATAAGAGTAAATGTACCTGCCAAAAATAAACTCTATTTTTGTTGGGATTATATTCTCATAAATTATAATTGCAAGTATATTAATTTTAGGATTAGGTAATTTTAGTCGCATTTATTTTTCATTAGATAATTTAAAATAATTTCATGTTATATTTGTTATTGTTCAGTATTATTTAAGGATTGGATAAAATATATAATTTGAATTATTATACCTTTACTATTAATATCATATTCTGAGTATAAATAAATAGGATATGATACATGGGTAAAGATTAATTTTATTCACAAATTTTATTCCCAAATAGCAAGTGTTATAATACCTAGTTGAACACTAATAGTCTTAAATTTATTTTTAAAAACAAACACGAGACTGAGGATTAATAATTCAATCTAAAGTTTAATCTTTGTAAATAAACGTACCCTTAATATTTTTCGAGCTTAAATATAAATAACTATTTTAAATTATTAATATTTTTTAACTTCGGTGATCAATCTTTTAATTTTTCAGTTAGGTCATTAAATTATTTTTTTTCACTTTCGTTCAATTGAACATGCTATGTCATAAATTGATGATGTGACTATGATGATTAGGCTAATTAATGCTTACATGTAATTAAAAATTGAGTTTAAATATAAATTATTACTTTGAACTATTGATCTTTAGTCATCTTTCAATTTTTTCAATTAGATTATTAGATTATTAATTTTTTTCACTTTAATTCAATTGAAGTTGTCACTTCATAATGAATTGCACATGTGGCAAGTTAGTGTTGACGTGTTAAAAGTAAAACATTTTCAAATGATTTTTAGCATTTAAAATTTTTTAAAAGGGCAAAAATGTAACGATATATTTTATAATTTAAATCAAAAACAAATATTTAATGATGGTGGGTTCATACAGGCAAAATGTTGAGAGTTATTTATTTTTTAATTAATAGTTTTAATTGGTTTTTTTCATTAACTAAGAGCTCAAGTACATAGAAAGTGATTGTGTAAATTATATTCTAATAATTTAATACCATTTTTTATTTTGTAGAAAAGAAATAGTTAATGATAGTTGTAAGTAAGATGATATTTAATAATTAGCTACAAATAGTTTTTTTTCCTTCTATTTTGTTTGAAAATTTAGGTGTTAATAATAGTAATAAGTAATATTTTTCATAAGATGTTTCATTTTAAAATTATTTTTAGTTTTGTTGTTAAATTATAATATAATATTACATTTCTACCTTTTAGTTTTTATAAAATGATTTAAATTAATTATAAAATAAGTATTGTTTTAACATATCATCAGTCACATCTTATTTGTTAAAGTCATGTCATTAATTAATGATGTGACAATTTCAATTGAACAAAAAGCGAAAAAAATTAATAATTTAATTATCTCGATTGAAAAAAATTTTAAAAGATCGATCATCAAAGTAGAAAAATATCAATAATTCAGGATAGTAATTTATATTTAAGCTTAATTTTTTATTAAACATGTAGTGATTAGCCTATCAATGGTGCCACATCATCATTTTATAACGTGACGGAGTTCAATTGAACGAAAGTGAAAAAATTAATAGTTTAATGATTAATTGGAAAAAAATTGATCATCAAGTGGAAAAAATTAATTAATAGGGGTAGTTATTTATATGTAAGCATTGTTTATTAGCCTCACGAAATAGTCTTGTGCCTTATCATATTGTCTTCTATACATTTCTCCTAAACCCTAACATGTAGTCAGATATATAAGTAATCTCCACCGCATCCAACTAAGAGAAGGATTCCTTATCCCTCCAAATAAGGAAATACAATGTCATAAGGTGTCATCACTTTATAATTTATTGAGAACCAACTTTATCACAACCGAACCAACCTATCACAACCGAATATATATTGAGAACCAACCTTATCACAAACTCAATCACAACCGAATATAGAAACCAACCTTATACCAACCGAACCAACCTTATCACAAATCAAGATATAAATAACCAACCTTATCACAATCGAATATATATGAGAACCAACCTTATCACAACCGAACCAACCTATCACTGTTGAAGATATAAAGAACCAACCTTATCACAACCGAGATATATATAGAACCAACCTTATGAGCGAAAAGGATGTTATCCGCTCGAGGAGAGACCGGCCCGGCCCCGAAGGATGTGATCCGATTCTCGGAGGACGATGGTCCGCCCCGGCGAAGTTATCCGTTATCCTGGTGAAGATATAAAGAACCAACCTTATCACAATCGAATATATATAGAAGAACCAACCTTATCACAACCGAACCAACCTATCACAACCGAAAAAAGTTCGTTCAGGGAACTAAACGTATTCATTTCATTTCAAGAACCGTAAAATTAATAATTTCGAAAGGATGTTATCCGTTCGGGAGGGCGATCGATCGCCCCGGAGAAGTTATTCGTTCGGGAGATGGCGGCCCGCCCCGAAGAAGTAATCCGTTCGGGGAGGGCGATGGTCCCCCGAAAGAAGTTATCTTTGATTGAAAAAATATTCAAATGTAAATAGCTTAAGACATGATGAAGCCGATGTGATATATTTCAAGCAATTGCCATTAAAAATATCCTTTTGTCAAAATATTTTCTCCTCAAACAACACGGTTGGCTGTTAAGAGGCGATGGATGACTACAGCGGGAGAGCTTGATTGATCATTGAATTGAAAAATAATTTGTTGATTAAATTAATAGTTTATAGTTTTATTCGGTGATTATTTATATTAACGCAAGTCTATTTTGTTGTGAAAGCAAACTCACGAGCCTCCTCTATTCCAGGAACTGGTGGATTGTAAATACAAAGAGAAGTCTGACAATAATTGCAGGGAAAATGCTAGAAATGTTCTATTTATGGTGATCTTAAATTTAGAGCTTTGGAGAAAAGAATCAGTATAAAGGACCATTTAAGGGAAATATTGATATTTTTTCAAAATGGTACCCGCATTTTCTTATAATCTTGGGTCCACTCCACAGTGGACTAGTTGGTCACTTTCGTGAGCCTGGAGTTGTCTAATTTGGAAGACGGCTTGTCTTACTTGGATTAGAGAACTTGAAAGAAGTTTCTCACCAACTTTACAGCCCAATTTTATTTTCTCATTTTGAAATACACCTTAGATTTTTCCAATTTTCACACTTATATCTTTACTGTGGGTTAGGAGATTGCGTAGGAATTTCATATCTCAGCCTTATTGAAAAGGTATGTAATTTTTTCTTACTTCACATCTAGCCCCCGTTTTAATAAGCAAACAAAGTTTTCTCTAGAAGAAGAGTTCTGATTATTTTTGCTCGGATTTTTATGCAGTAGAGTTGAAGCTAGAATACTGGAGTATGAGATAAACCGAAAGAATAAAAGACCAAACATAAATATCAAGCATAGGTTAAAAGATCACGCATAGGGTTAAAGACGGTTTCCGAGCCGAGCGTGAGCTTTTGGAAAGTGGTTAGTATGAAGTTTATTTTTGGGTAAGTTGGTTAATTGACCAATAAAATACTGACACGTAGACTAAGTTATACGTGTGTTAGTATTTTATTGGCCAATTGACTAACTTACCAAAAAAATAATTCCGGATCCGAGGTTTTGACTCCTCCACTCAATTTAAGGAATTTTTATTCAATTTTCACTATTCCGCAAAATGCAGCCAGAAAATGCTCTATATTTTGACTCGATATGAGTACATGGAAATTGGACATAAGTATATTTAAATTTTACTTATTTATATTTTTACCCATTATTAGGGTCAAAATACAAATAAATGAAATTTAAATACACCTATGTCTAATTTTTATGTCTACGTAGAGTTTTTGAACTCGATATAGAGCCAAGGAGATAAATGCCCCACGTAGTTAAACGGTGTCACTACTCATGTCCAATTTTCATAATTTTCATGTCCACCTAAAAGAGCTCCTCAAACAAAGAAAGCCGAGTGGTTCTAAAATATTTCCTATTTAACATAAGACCTAGTTAAATTGGTTTGTCTTGATTATTGGTCAAATTTATATATTTAGAATTGTACTCATTCATATAATGATTTTTTAAAATCAACTTAAAACATTTTTAAACTTGACAAATATCTTTGATTTAATATTGTAAATATCTAAAATGCATTTCCCGGTTCAAGAATTACTAACTTTTTATGAATCACCATAATTTTAAATTTAAAAATATTTTAAATATCTAAAATATTTATAAACTGCTCAAATTATATTTATTTTTAAGAAAATTGTATATTATTAAAATTACAACGTAATTTTGTGTTATAGACATACAACTTGTTTATATATTGAACGAACAACAAATTCACCAAATCCGAATACCAGATCAGACGATGGTGCTAGGATGATCCTAGTAGGATCCCATAATAGTCTAAGCATTAACGGAGTGACCGCGTAAAATATTAATTCCTGTCCCATTTTCTTAGAAAATTTGTTTGATAAGAAAAGCCTCTCTCTATTCACACGCCTAAGTTTACACCAGCTACACATTTGCAAACACCTCCCCCCCCCCTCCCCTCCCCCTCGCCTCGCCCTCCGTCATGATAGAAAAGGTTCAAACCAGCCTTTTATCGTTTGTTTTTGTTGGCTTCTCTCTCCGACTCGGCAACGCACAGCTACTCACAAGAGCTAACTAGCTTTCTCTTGCTCTCATTCGATCATATCATACTTGTCAAAACAAACAACTGAAATTAAGGCCATGGGAAAGAAGATTGATGCTCTGCTCGGAAGGACCTTCAAGGCCTACAAATTCAAACCTACCATCAGCCTCGCCATCTCTAGACTCTCCGTTCTCAAGAACCAGCGTCAGGCTCGCACTTCTGTGGCTCAGTCCGATGTTGTTGAACTCCTCAACCTTGGCAACCATGAGCGCGCCCTTATTCGGGTAATTCTTGTATCTCAAAACCATGCTAACTCTAGTCTTGTTTACATATCAACGTTATTTTGAAGAGTTTTTGTCCATATTTTGTGGCTGAAAATGGTGGTGGGACTTACAGGTTGAGCAAGTGATCAAGGAGCAGAACATGTTAGATGTTTTTGCCATGATAGAAGGCTATTGTCATCTCCTCATAGAGAGGGTCAACCTTCTAGAGAAAGAAAGGTTTGTTCTTTTTACCCTTTTGATATATGGTGGATGTAGTTTGCTATTTGATAATAGGCTTTGTTTTCTTTCTATAGAGTATGTCCTGATGAATTGGAGGAGGTGGTATCAAGCTTGATTTATGCTTCAACGAGATGTGGGGAATTCCCAGAGCTTCAAGAGATGCGTGCAATTTTCATAGCACGTTTTGGGAAGGAATTTGCGGCTCGAGCTATTGAATTACGAAACAACTGCGGAGTCAATCTTAAGGTATATGCAACACTCATTTATTTACACTTTCAAATTAATATTTATAAAGAGAAAATGGTGATAATTGTTTTAAGTATTTGTGTATTTTGTGCATAGATGATACAAAAGCTGTCAACTAGACAGCCAAGCTTGGAGAAACAAACTGAAGTTGCTCAAGGAAATTGCTTCTGAGAATGGAATTGCTCTACAAAATGAGGAAGGATCCTCCAGAATGACACTGGTAGGAAAGCAGCACATTTCCCCCTTTTTCTCTTTTTGAAAATTACTAACATTAAGAATAACAAGCATGGCAAATGATTCATTTTCTCAAAAAAATAAAAAATTGATAGAATGTTCATGATGACTGTATAGGAGAAATTGGATGTTGAATCTGAGTGGAAACAGCCTAAGCTAGACCCACCAATGAATTCAGAAGTCACTACGCTCAAAGATAGTTCCCCAATTTTGCCTGAGGATATAGAAAAAGTTGAGGGTTTCTCTGAATCGAGGAAAGGAAGGAAAAAGTTCAGGGATGTAGCAGATGCAGCACAAGCAGCATTTGAATCGGCAGCTTATGCAGCAGCAGCTGCTAGAGCAGCTGTGGAACTCTCTCGCTCCGAGTCACATGATCCTGATGATCAGAATAGTCCCGACTCCAGGAGTCAACTTTCCCGTATGAGCATTCGGTACCGACAAAAAAAGGTACTCAACACCCATGACTCTAAACTTCCAAATGGTCAAGGGTTAAATGCACAAGGATTTGAGAATTCCCAGACAATTCAAAATTATCATTCCGTGTCTGAAGATGAGGAAGTAAATATAGTAAATAAGACTGATAGATCCAAACAGAACAAAAATGCAGCACAATTTAGTAGATCAGTATCTGGTTCAAGTTCAGATTCAGCTGACAACATTCCGAAGGGGAGTACATTTTTTCCAGATGTAGAGGGTCAGACAACAGAATTTGGGAAGGCAGTAGTTTCTGATGGAAGCGATGAAGAGAACGGCAATGAACAACAATTATCAAGGTGACTATTTATCATGAAGCATAGTTTGCAAAAAGAATTTCACTGTGATAGCACTGATGAAGATATCTCCGAAGCAAATGATTCAACAGCCTACTACCCATCTCACAAGCAATACCCTTTGAGATCTCAAGCTGCCTCGAAGCTGGAGTTGGGACATGCAAACCCCAAATTGTACTCTGCTGAAGGATCTACCACCAAAAGTTCATTGCATCTAAACTTGGAGAACAAGCCGATGTCTGTGAGGACCAAACGAGTGTATGGGCGATGACAATTAAACGAGTATAAGAAAGCTGTGCAAGATGAGTTGCGGTAATATATAGCTGAGTATGTGGAATAGATATGTTTTTCCATTTCCACAATGTAAATTTCGTTATAATGGTTTTTGATAGTAGGTGCCATTTTGAACTATTTTGTGTAAAGATGAAATTATGTATTGGTTGTTGGATTTTGATACATTTTAAATTTAAATATTCTATTGTTTCGAAAGATACTAATGCCATGTGCTATGCTGATGTTACAAAACTAATCATTTCCAATTGACAAAGCTCCTAGCATTCCCCAGAACCAGATAATTTAAATGCCCCCTATTGGTTTAGAAAGATATAAAGCTAACATATAGAAACAATCCTTGCCACACAGTCTAGGATTCAGTTCAGATTTTTTTAGTAATAACATGAAGGTACCGGTAAAATAATGAAACCTTCATATTCTCACAGGCAAATCCAGAGTGATGGGTTATTCCATGATCGGAGGGAGAGGAGTATTTTCTACTTCGAGGTGTTATAAATGAGAAGTTGAGGTACTTCTTTGCTGATATTCAAGTTTCTGAGCTGTGCAAAGATATTTCGGGGGATTGATAAAATCATATTCATGACCTTCCCTGTTTGTACAAACGTGTATGTTGGTGTTGTACTGTATCTCAATTCGTAGTTTACTTGGGAGAAGAATGATTGATGTGAACTCCATACTAGACCATAAGGAATAATCCCATATCGATTGCAAATGCAACTTGGTGTGAGTTGATATAGGATTTAGCCACTCCTCTTGGGTAGTTAGCTTTCAAGGTGGGTCATAGAGACTAAGGTTGATATAGGTCTTACCCTCCCCTCGGGTAGTCTATGCCTAGTATGCCTAGTTTAACCTTTATATGAGGTCTATCATGCTCCATCACTAGAAACCTTTGGAAAGATGAAAAGATAGTTTCTAGTCAAATACAGGATCACGTATCAAAGAGTCCTTCTACACAAACAACATGAATTTTTACAAAATATAGTGTTTTAGGTGTAATTTGGATACATATACTGCCAAGACTTTTTGAGTATCAAATTGTACAAACTTTACAAATATCTGACTTACCTCTATGAGAACATCATGCGACCCAGTTCCTTATACTTGATGATAAGTGAAACAATGCATAAGTTTACTGCCCCCTTGCACGCTTCTTTCTTTGTTGCATTAGATCAGAAAAGGACTGCAAACTCACCCCAACATCTTCATCGTATTCGATTCCAAGCTCCTCCTGAAAGCATAGCCCCATCAGAGAAACATGTTTTGCAATGCAATGATGAGTATACTCACAATGACAGAAGTAACACAACCTTAAATTCTTTAAGATCCTTGGGGGAATTCTCAGTTATAGAATCCCAAATATCTTTGAACATCCTCTTGCGCCTTCTCCACTGACTAATTGCATCAGAATACATTGCCTCAATGACCTTCCGTTCCTCCGGACTTACTAGAGTAACACCTCCCCGTAGTTTGATCAGTTTCTCCTCCATATCTTTAACCTGATCAGAATCAAATGGCCTAAATGCTTTGCCAAAAAACTCTAGCTGAACAAAATATCAGTTTGAAAACATGGATAGGCATATCAATGTCACGTACTTCCTTTCGCAGTTTCACTTCTTTGGCACGTATCTCTTCTAATGTTAAATTAGACTGCAGAGACTTAATCTCTGTAAAGAAATAATTAAACACATTATTTCCATATATATTGAAACAAGCTGAAACTGAGAAGACAGATTTATCACTTTCCAGAAAGTAATTTATAACAAATTTTGAGAAGAATACCTCCCTCAACTTCGCCAACTGCTTTCTTTTGTTCATCCAGCTTTGCTTGCAGATTAGTGTTTTCTTCCTTCATCCGATTAAGCTCTTCACTGTTTGGAATGTCAAACTGATCTTGCCGAGCAAGGTATATTTTCTGCTTTCCATACTCCTTGAAGGATACTCTTCCACCATCAGTGAGAGTATCTAATGCCTTCTGTATTGCAGTCTTTTTGAGGTTGAATTTTTGCAAAAAGTCGGCTACAGTCTGAGAATTCAATGGTCTGTTTTGCTGCATATATATGGGAAACATTAGAAATTTAGATGAAGTATAGATAGACCCATAATATTTATCATTACTCATAGGACCAGGAGTAAGCAAAACTTCAGCAGCATAAGCTAAGAGGAAAAACTTCCAAAAGAAACATTTTTCAGGACACGAGTAAGTAGTATGTCCAAAACACTCATTACTGCCTTCTAAGGCCCTCCTATTAATTTTTTTTAAGAATAAATAAAATGAAATTGATGTTACTATTAATCACTGCAACATGAGAGTACCTTCTTTTTTTTCTGAGAACATGAGAGAAGTACCTAGACGAACTCCAAATATAATTTTAGACGTGATTCATTCTATTTCATTCCCCTTCACTGTTTTTATTTAGTTATAAAATACAGGAGAAGAAGAAACTAAAACTTTTAGGCATACATTTATATTATTGTATGCATTCTACTTTAGGTTAAAGTAGCTCAGGCTCAAATTAGCTTGACTTTTTTAATTAATTACTCAATTATACCCCTTATAGAAGAAAACAGCCATAAGGGTTGATGTAAGCTTTTAATTTTACAGATTAAGTCATTGTAAAACACACGAATCATAATATTGCCATTTTCTAATGGCTGATGGAGGCTAATCCTCAATTTAATGGATCTTAGACTCAACCAGAAAAGGAAAAAGAAACGATCCTTCTAATGGCCAGGAAAATTGTAGGGGAAACTAAGAAAACAGTATCAAGTATCAACACTGTTATCCTCAACCCATTTCATCAGTGATGCTAACTCGGGTAGAAGTTAAGAAATGTAAATATTAGCACTTCAATATGGAATAGAAAAAAGGAAGGTGACATTGCATCTATACGAAAATGGAAAATCACAACCATGTATGTTTCTCCAACACACCTAATTTCAATGCCAGAAATTATGGGTTCCTTGGAAAGAAGAATGTGGGTTCAATAATAATAACAGTATAACATAAGCAGATTATCATTTCTTTTAAAGTTCTCATTATACTCTCCCCTTGGATTTAATAAATTAGAGAATTATCGAACTAAGAGAATCTAAAATTCGAAGTTTAGACTTTCTATTTCTGTAAGACCCAAAATCTAGCATAGAGGTTACCTAATGAAGCTAATACCACAAGTTGGTTTGGTTTTGCATTTAGTGTAAAATCACTTAAAACTTTAATATTACTATTTACTTTTCCCTCCTTTTCTTTAATTACTATCTCAAGTTTTCTTCATAAAAGACCTATCAACCAGATGCTCAATTTCATTCCGAGGAATCGAATCAGAAACCTGAAATTTAAGAACCTATCGTGAAGCCAAATTTTCATTTCGTTTATCGCTATTCACTTCACAGTTAATCACATATTCACATAGCATATATACCAACAAGTATATAATTCATCATGACTTATGATAGCATCTAATCACACACAAAGATGGAGCATAGAACCAATAGATTCAATAGATAACAGGCCAACGAAGCTTACCTCATTGACAAAATTGAGCACGATTCCTGCAAATTTTGGAAGGATGAAGGTTAATAATTTAATTATGTGTTGAAATTGTTAAGCGTATTAATAGCCTACAGAATTATATAGAAGACTCACCTTCGACGCTATCGGACTTCGGGGCCATCGATCGGAGTCCGGAGATGACGAAGTGCGCGGGAAAAATCTGAAATTCGTTTTTAGCTTCAAACCCCAAAAAGTGGTACGTACTTGGTTGGTGAGTCGGTGACCGACTCATAACTAAGAAGTCAGAAGGACCGGCTGCCATACGACGCCGTCTACTGTGGAATGACACTTTTTTCAGTCAAAATAATCGTAATCTTTTTTATGCATACACGTATATAGATGGTGTTGGAAAGTGCTAATTTTAAGTAGACTTTATTTCTATTTGAGTTTAATTTTTTTCAAAGTATCTATTCAACACTTGCTTAATTTACCTAATGTAGTTGAGTAAAATCTATTTAGTTCAATTTTGATTTGCATTTCCTAATTACCCAAAGCATCATTTTTATGTATCAAAATTTATTTTATTCTAAAATATCTTTTGTGAATTATTGCTAATTAATATACTTATCAAATGTGTTAATATTAAAATTGAAACCCAAAAATTATAAGTTTGTATTTGATTTGAAAATTGGTGACAAAATTCTTCTTTTTTTTGCTAGTTTCTGAGTTGTGACATAATTTAAACACACATCTACCATTTGCTGTTGTTAAGGTTTGAAACCTTAGCGCACAAGGAATGGAGTAACCATTACCCCCTCAATTTCTTGATGAAAAATAATATTCACATTGATAAAATTGAATTGCGACACAGTATATACAATAAGATAAAATAAATTAAAATTAAATTTTTTTTTAATTCTTATGCACATAAGTTGCAATCATAATTAGGTTGAATTTTTTTGACAATATATAACAAGACTTTTGATTGAGTAGGACAAATTAATAGAAATAGCAATGTTGTCCCTTCATTTTTAAATAGAAGTTTTATTTGTTTATTACAAATTTAAGCATTAAATTTCTCGTAACACAATTATAAATAAAATTAAATACAATTTAATATTAAATTTAAGTAGAAAATATTATTTGAAGAAATGATTAAGAAAATTGATGTATAAAATAAAATTATTATTGTGAAAAAAGAAAAAAGATGTATAATAGTAAGCATGGAAGTATGGAACACTAGAATGCGCGCGCACCACGTGACCCACTACCACCACAACGAGAGCCACTGACAGCGCTTAATAAATGAAAAAACACCGATAAATAAATAAACCAGTACCGGCGGTCAATTCCAGAAATGGCGATGACATCAACATTATTATGCAGTCCATTTTTTCAAACAATCGAGCATTTGCCTTTCAATTATAGACCCCCATTATTTATCAAACAAAGGCCAATGGTACCATTCAGCTCAAGCTCATCGACATCAAGGCCTTCAGAACTTAAATTATTGGTACCGAAAGAAAATTCCATTGCTTGCAACGCCACCCGCCGGAGTTCCAGCACCGACGATGATTCTATTTCGAAAGAGGACGGGACTGTACGGAAAACCCTGCAGTATATATTGTGGGCCGCGGAAGGAGTATATATACTGTGGCTCTTTTTACTTCCCTATGCCCCGGTTAGTGTCTTTTCTCTTTTAATGTTGATTATTCATTAGATTAGGCTCTATTAACATCAGACAATAATCTGATTTTTAATACCTACAACCACAAGATATCAAAACACATTTATTGTAATTGGAATTTGTTAATGTCATTCTTAAGTTTTGGTTTAATATATGCGTACGCGAATCAAACTTCTCCATTTTCATGGAATGAACAGTTTATTGTTGGCTTTTAACATGATGTACTCCATCAACTTATTTTTGGTTAACTAGTAAAGTGATATAAGATTGAATCCTAGAGCTTTACTATGATTTAATTTGGTAAGGGGTATTTTGACATTCTTAGCCAAACACACACAAGACTCTTTAGATTTTCTTTGATATTTTTAATAGAATTTGAATGGGCAAAAATGTTACTAATTTCAATTTGAGGTAAGACTGTTTTTTTGTATTTAAGGAATTATTTGGGGAAATAGAAAGAGAAAGTTGGATGTTTTCACTTCAGTTGAAACACTCAGTGCTTCCTTAATAATATCAGGTTGTGGTGTAAACTATCGGAAGTATCCACAAATATGATAAAAAGGTTGTTCCGAAGTTTCTTTTATGTGGTTTAAGTATGTGGAAGTTTTGCAGATTATAAAAACACCTAATGATTCTGTTCTCATATGCATATTCTTTAATAATCATTGCATATTAATGAGAAAACATTTATAGATAGCTTTACTGTTGTACTTTTAATCAGTTGTGCAATGCCTCAAGTCCTTTTCCAATGCAGACTTAGCATATCTTCATTTCGAGAAAAGTGGGTTGGATGGCAATGCACTCCATACTTGGATTGCATTTTACTGATAGTTATGACAGAGAAATTGATATTTTTGTTATTTATTAATTAGAATGTCATTGTCTGTAATGCAGGGAGATCCTGTGTGGGCTATCAGTTCAGACACAGTCAATTCTCTTGTGGGACTTTCTCTTAACTTTTTCTTTATTCTTCCCTTGATGAACACTGGTAAGCTGAATTATAGTTGGTTACACACTAACACCACTGAATTATATTATGAAGCTTCTCTTCTTAATATGTTGACATTTATCGTAATGACTCTTTGAAGTATTAAAAGTTTGCATATATTTATTCCTGTGTTCTCTTCAAATGGTCAAAAGAGACTGTACTACCTGGACATTTAAGGTCATTTCTGTATCACCTTCACGTTATCAAGGAAGATATGCTTTCATGTTATAGGCCCATCATTTAATGGTTCCAAATGATGCCTATAATATGATCACATAGCTGGTTTTGTTGTACCTACACTTCTTCTGCTTGTAGTATACTGTAAAGCCTATTAAAGAGAGTAATGAGGTGTACATTCCCCATTTCGTGACTCCATCCCACATTTCCACCGTTTCTATTTGGGTTCCTTTAAATTCGTTTAATACTTTATTCTTGATCTCTCATTTCTAGAGCACTTGCACTTTTGTGCAAGTAGTCATCACCTTGTGTCCTCGCATATCCTAATATTTTTGGGTAGGTCCTAGAAGCTATTAAACCTATTACATTGATTGGGGTTCTGAAACTAGGCAGAAATTAGATTTTTGGCTTGGAGGTGCATACACTACAAGGTGTGTGTGGCTGGCACGAGCCTCAGCTAAGTCACTGGATTGTGCAGCAAGAGCTCGAAAGTAGCATCTTTGAAAATACATGTAACTAAGTGCGCCTATATACTATAATATTTGTGTAGTATAATGTAGTATTACATGTATAATAATAAAAATAAATATAATCATGTTATCTGCAAATTTATAGTACAATGCTCAGCTAGTAGCAATGTTTATTAAACATGAGGTTACTGATTCAAACCAACGGGATGTCTGTGGTATGAGAACTTATATCTTATTGTTTCTCTATATGCAATTTGCAACTACACAAAATTTTCTAATAGATATTTTGCAATGCTTATTATGTATTTCTTAGCAAATCTTATCATATTATACTCTTGATACTCATTAATGAACTTTTTGGCAGAGTAGTTGGAATTCGTCTAATTGATGCACCAGTACTGCACCCAGTAAGGATTACTTGTTATCATAGTACATTTGCAGTGAAATCATTTTACTCCTCTCTGTCTATGTAGCACACCTCAATTTTGACATGGCTCATATCTCTTTGACCAGATGTCTGAAGGATTATTCAACTTTGTCATTGGATGGACATTCATGTTTGCTCCTTTGCTATTCACCGATCGTAAACGAGACAGATACAACGGGTCATTAGATATCTTATGGGGCTTCCAAATGTTCCTGACTAACAGTAAGCAGATCATTAATGCTTAAACTTCCATGACATACACAGGCGACAAACATACATGTGTACAGTCAATTATGCAGATAGAAGAATAAGATTTGGCAAACTTGAAATATCCTTTTTCATGTTCTTTTCAGCTGTTAATTTATTTTTCCTAGAAAATTAATCAAGACATTATTTTAGCAATCTTGAGAAGTACTATTGAGGCGGATCCCAATCCATAAACAGCCAAGTGCTGGAAAAGAAAACATGAAAATGAACTGATTGAATGAGAATCTTGTTATTGTCTTCTTCTTTTTCACCTTCTGTAACGCCCCGAAATCCGGTCTATCTTCATACCCGGTACGTCACGGTCCCACTTCTTTCCAAACATACATCATTATATAGCTAAATATAACAACATACATTCTCAAATCCCAGGTTTTAATACCTTATAACTTTGTTCATTACAAATAATGATAATTACATTATTCTTTTCATCTTACACGAGTGACTTTTATCCGCCACCAAGGATACATAACAGTTCATTAAACTAATCTATAGTTCAATTAAATTATTCTACATTACAAGTCTTGGCTTGATCTTCACGCTCATTCATATACTGAATGACAATTCATCTGGATACCGATCAACTTGATCTTTACGGGATCCTTAAGTTCTTTCTAACATCATTCGCTGAAAATGTTTTTATTTAAAGCAAGTGTGAGCATTCAATTGCTCAGAAAGTCTTAGCAGTTGAACAAACAACTTCAAGAATTTAATAACCGAACAAAGGTTATGAAGCAGCTTGAATAGTAGGAATAATCTCGATTATTATCATTTTAAAACATTAGTCACATTCACTTTGAAATACTTTCATTCTTCTACCTTATTCCATACACATCTTGTCTGACTAGAATCATTAGCACAGACTTAACAATAACGGTTCATGTATAAACAAAACATTCTCTTTATTGAATAGCTTCAATCACGTAATGTTCATCTCATATGAAACACCGGCAGTGTTAAAATTGTGGCACAAGGCCTCATTAAAAGTCAGAACGAGCCAATATACTTCGGGCTCGATTCGGGTTCGACTCGAAAAATATCGAAGCGAGACTCGGATTCGTTAATAATATGATCCAAATCGAAAGCATTAAAAATAGTTCAATAAAATATGAGTAGAATCTCGAAAGCAAGGTTATACTCGACTTCGTTTAAGATTCAAACTACTCAAATTTTTATTCTAATTCGATACATACTCTTAATATATATTCGATTAGATGTTCGATACATTCTCTTATAATATATACAAATTTAAATCAAATTAGGATAATTAATTACTATTTTGTTTTGTTTTTAATTTTAATTGTGATTTTATATTTGCAAAGTGTAATAATAAATATATTTTCTCATTGTTAAGTAAAATAACAGATTCAATTTATAATTATATTTATTATAAAATTAGTTATTATGTGGAGACTCGAATTCGAGCTTGAATTTAAAGCTCGCGAGTAGTTTGAAAAAATATTCGAGTCGAGTCGAATCTGAGTATGATTTTTCAAATATAAATATTATCATTTTGAGTCGAATTCGAGTAGCTCTCTGTTCGCTCCGGTTCGACTCGTTTACACCCTTAGGCCTCATACATTCTACCACTTTGTACAAATATCGCACATTTGCACATAGACAAAACTTCTCAAGTTCAAATCTGAGAAGTTTAAGAAATTAGCATTCATTTAAAATATGAATGAAGTTAAGAAACTTGCCTTACACAGAGCTACAACTTATAGTTTACGCTGAATTGCTTATTCCAAATCCCTATATAGCACATACACGAATTAGTCATATACTTGACTTTACGCATTGGTTTACTTAACTTTACTTCTTAGGGTTCGCGTTCTTGTAATATAAGTTTACGCGACCAACTTTCCTTATCGGTTTACGGCTTCATAACATACGAAGATGTCTTACTCATACGATCATCATCTCTGATGATTTACATTTTTATATTCTTCTTATAACTCTCCTAGGACTCAGCACACATCGTGTCTCTGCTAGTAGTCCATATGATACTCTGAGTGGTTTCCCATAAACAACCAACAAACAAGTTCCCGTCTTATCTACACTGTTTTCACAGTGAGTTAGATCGGTTGCCAGTTTCGTATATACCTCCGCTCTCTGAAGGAATTGTTTAGCCCAACTCCCAAATGTCAACCATCAAAGGTTACGATTGTACCACAACCTAACCTTATCTTAACTTATCCGAACCATTAAGACTATAATGTTCGTTAAATCAATTTATTATTCCTTATGGCTTCCTGACAACTAAATGCCATACCTCAGGATACATTCTTTATCGTCTAAGTCATACAGTCTTTTGTATACTCGGAACGATTATTCAGTGTCAATACTATGCGTTCATAGCGTTAACCATTTTACGTTACCTTATTCATATCTTCTAACGTCCGGTGCATTCAACTCAGAACGTCATCCAAGTTAATCATTAACTCGGCTTCTTTACGTTAACGTCATTGTTTTTAATTCAGTTCTTCACCGTTCACAGGTTTAATCATTAGTCTTCATTATCTTACGTTCAAACCATACACGGGGTGTAGGTTCTGCCCGTTTAATATTCGCGTACACTCAACTCTCACGTCAGTTAAAGTGATTAACGCTTACATTTCATTCTAACATTCTCTATCCGACTCACATTCGGCTTTCATTAATCTTGATACCGTTCATTACGACTTTCTTGATAAATCATATCTTACTTACTACTTTCGTTATCCATTACATGAACCCCACGTTCATTATTCTTTCTTAATGTTGAAGCCATACGATTCGTTGTATGCTAAGACCAATCGTTCATCGCAACTGCGTTGCGTTCACAACGTCTATACGCTTTACGCATATCTCTCATTACAACATCATAACATCGAAATGTTATACATTACCCTCGTCACTCAACGTCTAAGGAATCGCAATCATAGCAATCCCTCACGTTCGTTTTATCGCGACTACGGTCCCTGGATATCAGTTCCATAATTTGCGTTTACATTCTTTATCTGTTAATTCCGTTCAATCTTTCCATTCAACCTTCACTAAAGGTTTAAATTCACTTAATTAAGTGTTACATTAGGTGAACTATATGTTCTTTATCTTCCCTTACACTTCCCCCAAGAGTTGAGCAGTTAAAAGCTCTTCTCTAGGCTTTGCTCTGCCACCGTGACTGCCATGAGCCACCTTCCTCTTCTTTCTTCATCTCAGCATTGCAAATACCACTCGCCAGATAGTTGATAGCTGCTACATGCTGCCGCTTTCCCCAAGGTATGTAGGTGGCGTTCATGGCGCCAAGCCTCAATCCTTGAAAAATTTTTGTAAGTCTTTTACATACTTGAGACGCTTATTTTACAATCTCAATATTTATTCGTTATAACTCGAAATGAGGTCGTTCCAAAGACAATCTCTTCCCTATCTTACGTACTTCAATTTCCCTCGGACAGAAATTCATTTTGAATCCGTTAACTTTCCATTCAATTGGCTTAATCTTCATCCTTCGTTCGTTTTACGTTATTAACGTTCTTCGTTCGTTCGTCCGCAATTCAGTCATCCGAACTCAGAACTTGTTCGTTCTTGAGTCCACGGCTCACATTTTCTACGTTTTCTTACATTCTTATGAAACCCTAAACCTTCGGGTTCATTTACACACTTTCTAGTTCTCGTTCGTATTTTACGAAATTTTCGTCATAACTTCGTTGTAGCTAAGTTTTAATCCGTTTTTCATGAACGTTTCTCGTTCCTAACCAAGCAATAAACAACTAACTTATACGCGATGGTTTTAAACTTGTCCATCAACAACAAGTTATAACTACGATGGTTTTAAATTTGTCCATTAACAACGTTCTTCGTGTTCTTCGCGTTCTTCGTTTGTTCTTCGTTTTTAATCGATATTTTGATTACGATTTCATTTTTTTCTTGAAATTTGGTGTTATAAAACACCATTCCTTACTTATTTTACCGAATCGTTCATATGATTCATTCGGATCGTTCAAATTCATTACGAAACTTATACTTCCTTAAAAAATTTATAAACTAAACTTCTAATTCGTATTTCTTCGTTTTCTCATGATTTCAACCATATGAAAATCATTCTCAACATCTTTTACTTCTATTCTCATTAAGCTATGTTTTCCACATAAAAACTTAAAGAAAATTTATAAGAGACTAGGTTTTGGATTACATTTCTCCTTTATTCTTCTTCCGTTGGACAAAGTTTGCTCTCGGGCTAGCTTTTCCTCTTCCTTTTTCCTCCCATCCGACTTTTTTCTCTCTCAAGTGTTGGTGATTTTTCAAAATCACCAACAAATGATTTAAGCTTTCCTTTTATAGAAAACCAAAGTTAGGGGTAAAATAGTCATTTCGCCCCAAAGTTACTATTCACACCTCCTTACTATTCACGAAGCTTCTCCTGGAAGCTTCGTGCTTCCGTCTTGTGGAATTCGTCCGACAGTTCGAAAACTGCGATTCTCGGAATCCAAATATTTTTGGATAATTGGTCTTTCCTTTACCGATTAACTTTTACGTATTCTTTGGATCTCCGAAAAATTGAAAAACACTTTTTGATGTTAAGCGTTTTCCTTCACGTTTTCCCCTAACGTAGTTAAACGAATGAAAAGTACACAACAGTACTTTTTGTCGTTTTTATTTCGTCCGATTTCTGCACGTTTTTCGAAAAAAACTTTATCGGTTTATTTAACTTTTAACGATATATTATCGTCAAATCTTTCGACGGAATGTCATTTCGACATACCGAACTCTCGGAAAGACTTAGGTTATTCAAACCATAACCCTTAGGGTTTCGTCGGGTGAATAGTGCCTATTTCGTATTTTTCCTCGGAAATATTTTTGTTCCCGGAAATATTTTATTTTCGTCTTGAAAATTCTTACTCGTTCAGTCTAGCTCGTTGCCAGAATCCTCCCGTTTTATAATCATCCTAGGTTTTAGAACGATTAATAAACACATAACACATAATATTATTAATAAAAATTCATTTATTAATAACTAATTATTTAAACTTAACTTCTGGACAATCCGGTTCTCTGGGTTGTCACACTTTCGGCAACTCCACCACCATTGTAGGTCATTTTCGGTCATTTGAATTTTAGAATAGGGGCGGCTAGGGTTACGGCTGACGATCAGTTTATATAGTTAGGCCATCTGAGAGGGTAATCTACTAATCGGTAAGTGTAGCCAACCGAAGTGATGACAACAAGGCATTGTGAAGGCTTTTGAGCAACAATTGTCGGTGCTTCTGTCATTTACATTTCTCAATTGGGGTTACAGTTGCCCAAGTATTTTTCCGTTCTCACTATTTTCCCCCTTTCCTCCTTGAGAGTCAAATTAACATCAATGACTGATGACACATTTGGGGTGTGGGGTGGGGGAGAAAAAAGAGTCATATTCATATGTATTTGGTAATCAAACTAAGGTTGGCTTCAATTTTTGTAATGTCTTAGTCCTTTTCTTTTATGTATTGATTAGGCTAGAGTAAAACCTAGTCCTGATATGATTATGAAATAAACTTGTAGGATGAAATTTGGTATTATCATAATTAAAGATAATGTTCTCTGGATAGAAGTTATAATGAAATTGCTTCTATGAATTACTTGGACTGGCGTTGATTTTAGAACTTTTAAGAGAAATGTTTTTTTAATCACTCTACTTTAGGTCAACTTACGAACGACTAACTAAACTTTTTTTTCTTACAGTCAACTCGCTGAACTTTAATTTTCTTACAAAAATTTGAAAATCGTCTAGAACGTTAATTGACTAACAGAATAATGATGTGGCAGTAGTGACATAGTGCTCACTTCTGATGTGGCCATTATTAAATGAAAATGAAGGAAATTTCAATAACTAAAATTTTGAAATGGGTTAGTGTTATTATACCTAGTAAAAAGCAAAATTTCAACCGAAAATCCTTAAATTTCCTAAAATTCTGAAATGGGTCGTTGTTATTGTTGCTTTATTTACAGTACCGGTCGGATTTCTTCTTCACACGATCATCTAGAGCTTCTTCAATACACTTAACCTCTTCTTTCGATTTCAGCTCGTACCCAAACCTCTTTGCCTTAACCGGAAACAACTTGTCGTACTTCATCTTCTTCACCGCATTAATCGTGTAAATCTCTGCTCCTCCCGTTGTTGCCACCGAAGAATTCTTTTTCTTCCTTCAACTATAATAATGGCGGCTCAAATCAATACTGACGTCGTTTGATGATTTAAACTGCTTTTTCTTCTTCTTTTTGTTTTTTTTTGTCGATTGATTTACTGCGAGTGGCGAGATCTCCTCCTTTGAAGCTTAATCTCTCGGCGTTCACCTTTCTGTATGAATCTGACATTGACAATGTTTTCTATTTGCCTTTTTCTTTTATCCTCTCTTCGACATCATATTTAAGCTAGCCCTAATTACGATTATCATTTTTGTTTTTATAATTTCTTTTTAGTCGCTTATTAATTCCAAATAAAATTATTAATTCCAAATAGAGATGTGAAGGGTAGAGAATCCGACATATCATGAAATTGCAAGTTTGGAGAAATAATTTTGGAGAAATAAAGTCCTCCTTCATAGAATCAATCAAGGTGCAGCGCTTTGACATGGCTAATTTGATGATATTGCAAGGTGGGTTTAACCGTGGTATGATTAGGGGGTGAGTTTTTAGTTCTCTGTTCTGATCTTGAAGATGAGTTTTTTTTTTAAATTAATCTTGTTTGTTGAGTTAGAGTACAGAAAAAAAAAAGTATAATAAAAAACGAGTTGGAAACTTTATTATTTTTTATATTATTATTATTATGTTCCGCATATTGAAGGCCACGTTGGATCATTATTGTTACATCAGTTTTTTTTACAACTCAGCATCTTATGTGTCAAATTCCGTTTAAAGTCAAAAGATTTAACGGTTTTTGTAACGGTTTGTAAGAAAAGTAAAATTTAGTTAGTCAGTTGATTTTAAGTTGACCTAGAGTGATGAAAAAAGTATTTATCCCGAACTTTTAATAAAAAAAAGCTATGTGAAGCATGTAAGTAGAATTGAAATGACATTCTTTCTTTTCCAGGCTCCTGTATAGTGTCTTCCCAAATCTGTCAATAATTCTGCTTTTCTCCCTGTTAGCTCAATGTCAAGCCCCTGCTGGCAATAATGCCCGGAAAGTTGCAATTATTGTTCATCTGCATGTTCACACCATTTTTTCTTTGTCTATTTAAAATTCATTAATTTCAATTGCAATTTTTTAATTGACGACATCATCATTCCTTTCTTCTTTCGGAATTATGCAGCATTCTTTATACCTTACATGGCTATACGGTTAAATAAGGCTGATGCTCGGTTTATTCCAAGAAAGACCTCTCAACTAGGTTCTGTTATGACAAAGGGCGCAGCAGTTGTTGGACTGATTGGTGGAGCTGTGTGTTTGATATCCACATTGTGGGCACTCTTTGGTCGAGCAGATGGTAATTTTGGTAGTCTGACAGACAGATGGGAGTTCTTGGTAAGTTATCTAGAATCAGAAAGACTTGCTTATGCCTTCATATGGGATTTATGTCTGTACATAATTTTCCAACCCTGGCTGATAGGCGATAACCTACAGAACGTTCAGAAAGCCAAGACTAGCATAGTGAATTACCTTAGATTTGTACCAGTAATTGGCCTAGTTGCTTACCTCCTTAGTTTGAATCTTGATGAGGAGCCCTAGCTACATGCACTATTGGCTACATCTGTACATTAACTAATAACAGACCTTTGAAACCTTTTGTTATTTGTGAATAAACATTCATTTTGGCTCTATTCTATGCGAAGATGTACCAGTTTATTTCCTACACGATCAGAAACTATAATTATAGCTAGCCATGACTTCAAAACTTATCATCTTTGGAGTTTATTTGTATCTTGAGGAAATGAATATTTGGATCTTAGACTTGAAATATATTTACCTGGGATTCAAAGTGACCTTTCTTCATAATATGGGACGCCCTTCAACTGGATAGAGGATAAATTTATTTTGATTGAATGTACAAGATTTTTGTTTTTGATAAGTACATTTTACAAGGATTATAAGTTGATCTATGGCAATACTGAATCGGAGTTAAATATTTGTTGCAACAAAGACAACATCCTTAGTTTTCGTCATGTGTTTTCATTCACGTACTCATCTCTTTCATCACACAACTTTTATCTCATTAAGTGATGCAAGCTATATAAGACATAAACACATTGTATTATTAAGGATGTTATCATTGTCGTATCATATATTTACTTCGGTTTTTGAGATTACATTTTTCAATAGTTTACCATAGTCAGTAATATAATCGCCATATTTTTTATTATTATTATTACAGTTTTATGACATCTTAATTTTATTTTCTGCAACGTATATCAATAGTATATTCTCACTTTCAATCTTTATAACAAAATGGTTAGAACTTCAAATTTCAACCATGATGGGAGGAATCTAATACAATAAACTACCTCAAAACAAATGAAAAACTCAAGTTTTTACAGAATGTAAGGAGTAGAAACTCCTAAAAAGAACAATTATCCAGACAAATTTCCACCACTTTGTTGCCATAAATTGATGATATCAGTGGCCTGATTCAGGAGTATAATCATCTTCTTTTGAGAAATCCATGGCTTGCTCTCTAGTGTGGTCTTGAGCTCTTCCCATGCATCTTTCCTAGGCCAAAAGTAGTATGGACTCAACGGAATGGTGCCATGTCCTAGTATCTTTTGATCCAGGGCCAGACCTATGTTCTTCTCCATCCATATAAACTTCAACACTAGCCTCGGCTTCTCCATTGGCTTCACCACCACTTTCAGCTTCTGCAAAATCAATATCTAACTAAATCGGGAGAGAGAAAAATACTGAAGAAATGAACAATTTAACAGTAACACTCCCTCTTTCAGAATTTTTTAAGGAATAAACATGACACAATAATACATGCTTAATGTTTGCAAATAAGACTTTTTTTTTTGTATGACCGAGATAGTATAAAGTATCTCCAAAAAGAGAAAAGAACAGTAATTTACAATGCCCATATGGATGGATGCAGAGAAATTCAAACAACCAATTGTGTTAAATTGAGAAATCTTATGTACATGATATGAGAGATAAAGAGAGATATGGACCTCAGCTTCTTGATTGGTGGGGTCAGAGACTTGTCGGGTGGCTGAGGGTGAATTATCAGTAGTTGTTTCTGTAACAACTGCTTCTGCGGTTGCTGAAGCACAGAGGCTGTCAATTCTCCTAATGGGTCTGCTTTTCAGGACAAAAATGGTAGATGAATGTCGACAGAAGGCTTGGTGCTTCACAGAATATGAGCTGGGCTTCTGTGAAGAAAATGAGGGACATGTGAAGGAACCCTTAATTCCAGATTGAACAGACATGGATAACATCTTTGCTTTTGAGAGAGAGAGAGATACAGCACAAAGAGAGGGAGTTTTTATATCTGAAAAGAAGCCATTGTTTGTTCAATCAAAGTGGTAGCAAGGCTAGTTTGGATAAGAGATTTTTGATTTCTGACCAGAGAAGATTTGGTTGGATGGGCCAGACTTTGCTGGCTAACAAATTAGGTAATCCCAAGTCTCAAAAAAGAGGCGCAAACCAGCTTATGTAGTTGCCATATATCAGAAGCCCATCCCTAAGGCCCAAGATGATATTGGTATTTAATAGGTTTTTGATTTAATTTGTTGATTGGTTTCAGTATATTATCAAACAATCAGTTATTTATACTACCTATTAAAAATTCTTTGACTTTTAAAAGTGAAAATATTTTTTAAAAGTGAATTCTTTGACTAAAATTTCTTTGACTTTTAAAAGTGAAAATATTTTTTATGATTCAATTTTTTTGTAATATTGATTTTAATACCATCAACTATTTATTAACATATTTTGATCATTACTAATAAATTCATTAAGATCAAATAATTGGTGTATTGAATAGAATTAGAGTAAATGTGTAATGAAGGAGAGTCAAATCTTTCTTGCATTATTTTTGGTGAAACTCTAACTCACTTATGATATCCAACAAACATCACAGACTAAGATCTTGTCAACTTCTCAAGCCACCAACTAATCTTATACATTACTCCCTCAATCCCATATTTTAGAGTTGGACACAACCATTAAGGGATTTACATTAAATATTGTATCATTTGTACTCTTTACGTTGATAAGGAGAGGAAAAGATTTAAAAACATATGGGTATTGAAGGAGGAGTAATGAAGGATAATTTTGAAAAGATTATAATTAATGCTCCTAGATTCTAAAACATCAAATAATTTGAGAAAAATAAAATCACTTAAAATATCATATGTTATGTGACGGAGAGAGTATAAATTTATAAATGACAAATGTACGTATTTGGTTTCTGTATAATCGTAGTCTACAGTTAAGGGTGTAAACGAACCGAGTCGATCCGAGTATTGAGTTGCTCAGATTTGGTTCACAAAATTTATCGAGTATAAAATAAGGTTTGTGTGGGTCGTGATATTTCTCCTATTTGGGCCGGCTAAATTGGGCTCACTTATTAATTTAATCCGTTGGGCTTTTATATTTAAGTCACGGGCTCTCGGCCATTGGGCTAGTCATTCTGTTAACTTTATTTAATTCTATAGACCGGTTTATTCGTTGGATTAACCCATTGGGTCATTTAATATCTATTACTTTGACTTGTAATGATGATATAGTGTGACAGTTGACCAAGATATCTGCCATGCATTAATGTGGATGGGATTATAGTCACCACGGCAAGTGTGAAGTACAAAAGCAAGATGGATAAGTTCCATGTAGTCGGCAGAACCCATCAGATCAGGGGGATATGTCAGATGGTAGTGGGTGTCACAGTAATCCAGGCAAAGATATTATTTCTTGGCGAGTAAGTCTTCACAAGAGGTACGTTTTGATATATATACATTCACACAACCGATAATAAATAATCTATCTCATCACACTATATTTTATCATCCTCTTGAGTTAACCTCGTGAATGTATATACTTACTTCTCACGCGCTTTGAGCTATCCCCTCGGCCGTCCTATCGACGCTTTTTGGTGTGTTTGTTGTGTTTATCGTCGCGATCGTCGACGCGTCTTTAGTGATTGGGACGTGGAGAAAGATCCTGGCGTTAACATCAGCGCTTGAAGGAGGGTCGTGTTCTAGTGTTCTTGAAGTTTTCAATCACAAATTATAGTTGCTTCTCGCCTAATCCATGGTGAAGAGGAGTAGAAACGAGCTACCTCTAAAGGATACCGATGGCTATGACTTCGCCTACACAATGAGTATCTCTCATCGAGGATTGATTGGGTCCTTCAAAGAATGCTTACGTGCTGTATCGCTTCCAAGCGGGTTTCGAGGGTTCTCGTTCGAGAGCCGTGATGATCTTCGGAAGAAGATTGATTTTTCTTTGCCAAGAGAAGACGACCACCATGGTCGGAAAAAGGGTAGAAGGCATACCGCTTAGAATCCTATACCGAAGTGGTCGAATCGATGACCGATCAAGTTAGAAAGAAGTCACACTTTAAAGACATGTCTCGAGGCCTTCATCGGGATCGAAGCGCACCCCAATAGCCATTTTCCCGATCGATTGACCGAGAAGGGTATTACGCCTCTATTGGTCTTCGGGATTATGGTCGAGCGAGTAGATGAAGATGCACTCCAACAACCATTTTCCCTGATCGATTGACCGAGAAGGGTATTCTTCGCCCTATCGGTCTTCGGATTATGGTCGAGCGAGTAGATGAAGACCCAACAACCATTTTCCCGATTGATTTGACCGAGAAGGGTATTCTCGCTTCATCGGGTTCTTGATTATGGTCGAAGCAGAGTAGATGAAGACCCAATAGCCATTTTCCTGATTGATTTACTGAGAATGGTATTCCGCCCTATTGGTCTTCGGGATTATGGTCGAAGCAGAGTAGATGAAGACCCAATAGCCATTTTCCTGATTGATTTATTGAGAAGGGTATTCCGCCCTATTGGTCTTTGGGATTATGGTCGCGAAAAAACGGCGGCTCACCACAAAGTGATGTAAAGTTTCACCGAAGTAGATCCAGAAATCACACTCCCGAGAGTCCATTAAGGGCACACCGCCTCTGTGGGCACTTGTCTTCGGGGAAATCCATCTAAGGTTGCAGCTCTAGATGGAAAGTTAAATGAGAGTCCGACAAAAGCCGTTGCAGCTTCTTCAATGAGGCGAGTTCGTGGATATTGCATGCAGATGGATATTCTATTTCTGACATCAAGATATAGCGAGTTATCAAGAGTCGATCACAATAACAATTCCACCGCCAAAGGCATTATCGGTCGGCCACTACAGAGATGCTTATAACTTTGACGACATATGGCGTCGTTTCTTTGGATCAGATGCTGGCAAAGAAGACCAAGTACAAGAGTGTCCATATTGTTCTCATTGATGAGAATCTTTATCGAATGACCTTTTTCGTCATCATTACTTAAACATTTGGTTCCATCCGAAGCAGGGTTTGTTCTTCGAGAAGTTCACAAAGATATTCGTGACAATTATTTGGCCCGAAGTTGTTGACCTACAAAGCACTTCGGCAGCGATATTCTTGAAAGAACTGGGGATTCAACACCGAAAGACTTCGGGTATTCTACTTTGGACCCATCTCCCACTATTGAGGAATTTGGTGTCTTGGTCAAGTCGCAAAATGTTGTTTTTGGAGGGTTCTTGTGGATATTTGTCAGCCAAATGGTTCGATCCCACATCAGCCACCAAAAGGCTATATTTCGATTTTATCTCCTATACCTCTTGCTGTTTGGGGGGTAGTCGTACTAGGTCCATTGTCTAGGGATTAGGTTAACAAATGCGAGCTCATGGGATCGAAGTTTAAAACATTCATAAGGAACTTCCGTAGCTCATCCATATTCTCGACAGCACAAAGAAAATGCCACCCTGAGTTAGGAGGTTTGGGAGGACTCACGACCATTCGATGGTAGCCTCTTCGGCAGGTGGTCACTTTGGCATTATCAGGCCCTTCGGGGTAGGCAATTGTCGCCACTATTTGGCATTGTCAGGCCCTTCGGGGTAAGCAATTGTCGCCACTATTTGGCATTGTCAGGCCCTTCGGGGTAGGCAATTGTCGTCACTTTGGCATTGTCAAGCCCTTCTGGGTAGGCAATTATCGTCTATTTGGCATTGTCAGGCCCTTCGGGGTAGGCAATTGTCGTCACTTAGACCTTGTCAGGCCCTTCGTGGTAGGCAAGTGTCATCTTCAAGACGTTGTCAGGCCCTTCGTGGTAGGCAATGGTCGACACTTAAACTTCGTCAGGCCCTTCGTGGTAGGCGAATGTCATCTTTTGGTTTTGATAGGAGGTTCGGGAGGACTCGCTGACCATTCGATGGTAGCCTCTTCGGCAGGTGATCCTTTTGACTTTGTTAGGCCTTTCGTGTTAGGCGAATGTCATCTTTTGACTTTGTCAGAACCCGAGTGGTAGACAAAGGTCCTTATATCTTGATCCTTATATCTTGGTCCTTATATACTTGTTCTACCCCTAGTGGTGAGCAAGATCTTGATGGTACAAGGAGGATCAGCCGAATTCACTTCACATATGACCGATCTCACACTTCGGAACCGATGAGTATGTGTTACTTTATTTTGTTCAAGTGTTGAGTTCGGATTATATTATCATTGTTCTTAACTGTTATATAGTTTGTTTAATTATTGACTAACGGTTTAAAATAAGAGGCACTTTACGCTTTTTCAAGTTGATTGATGATCCATTATTGACAAGAAATGTTCACACGTATAATAAGGCATGAAGTTGATATTTCATTAAATATTAACTGCTTACATAAAGTTAGAATTTTCACGAAAAGTTCTACAACTAGAGATAAGGAGAGGTCATCTTCAGCTTCTTCCTTGTCATCGCCACCATCTAAAGAGTCTAGAAGAAATGGATCTACCTTGGCCGAGCTTTTTCTTGCCTTTACTTGGCCAGAGATTTCATATCCTTTCGCATACATATGGACGATCTTATTGTTCACTTCATGGATTTTCTCAGATTCTCACCTTTGGATATCCCTACGAAATTCTTCGATCAGTGGCGGACTCAAATTCTTAAGGGCCCGAAGCTCTTTGAGCTCTTCTTCGAGCTTCCGACGATGTGTCAGATGCTTTGATCCTTTAGCTTGACAGATCGACATTTGTATCAGTGATGACCCGATGAGTGGCCTTGGTCGCTTTTCGCTTCTTCTTTGATGTTGTCGATATCCTTCCGGGGCATTCATTGTTGAAGAGAGCAATATCAAGGTTGTTTCTTTCTTTTGCCAACACAGACTTCCTGGATGGCGTTATCTCTTCTAAGATTCTCTTCTTGATCTTCTTCTTGACTTTTTTATATTTGAGAGGTACCAAGACAAAGGTGTTACTTCACAGATGACTAATATTAATCGATCGATTCAGATTGATGGATCTAATCTCAACTTCCTTTAGTCTGGTATTTCACTCCTTCACCCATCAGTTCCATGATGGAATTATTGCCGAACCGATGATCATCGGTGTCACCACAGCTTCGGGCCTAGATTCATAAGAAAATGGTTTTTGTGGCGAAGGTCTGAGTCGTTCGGAGGCGGTGAAATATTTGTTGTTGTATGTCCTATTTGGAGCAGTTCTTTTTAATTGGGCTTTCGATCTTAATTTATGATGCTATTTGATGTTCACTAGATGGGCTTCGGTAAACCGTATTTTGGTCCTTTATTGGTCTTATTATAATTCCTTTTGTCCTGAACCGATGCCATTTATAGTTTCTATTAAACCTCCCCGCTTAATAAAAAACTAGGGGCAATGTTGGGTCGTGATATTTCTATTTGGTAGGGCTTAAATTTGGGCTCACTTATTAATTTAATCCGTTGGGCTTTTATATTTAAGCCATGGGGCTCGTTGGGCCTACGTTCATGTTAACTTTATTTAATCCTATAGACCGGTCGATTCGTTGGATTAACCCATCGGGTCATTTAATATCTATTACTTTGACTTGTAATGATGATATAGTATGATAATTGACGAAGATATCTGCCATGCATTAATGTGGATGAGATTATAATGGTACGGCGGTGGTGTGAGCGTAAGCCAAAAGCGATGGATAAGTTCCATGTAGTCGGCGAAACCCATCGGATCGGGGATATGTCGGATGGTAGTGGGTGTACAATAACTCCAGTGCAAAGATATTATTTCTTGGCGAGTAAGTCTTCACAAGGAGAATGCGTTTTTGATATATATACATTCACACAACCGATAATAAATAATCTATCTCATCACACTAGATTTTATCATCCTCTTGAGTTAACCTCGTGAACATACTATACTTACTTTCACGCTTTAGCTATCCCCTACCGATCCTATCGCTCGAAGCTTGTGGTGTTTGTTGTGTTTACTGTGCAGGATCAGGATGTCTTTAGTGATTGGGACGTGGAGAAAGATCCTGGCGTTAACAGTTTGATTGAGACTCATTTAGCTACCGAGTCGAGCACGATTCCGAATCGAGCCCGAGCAGTTTGGACTTTTCTAACGAATATGATCCGAGTATCAATAGAAAATTATAATTTAAGGAGGTTCGAGTAATTTATCGAACTTTAAAATGTGCTCATATTTGACTTATTTATATTTCGAGTCGAACTCGAATCGAACTATTATTCGAGCGAAAGCATTTAATCGGTTTCTAACTGCTTTCTTTCATTTTACGCTTTTTATTTACAGTATTATTTGTTCTAAAATATACGTGGTACAAAAAAAAAAGCACATGCTTTGTTATGTTTGATTTTCCTTAAATTCATTCAAATTGTTCTCACTCACCAGTTTCATTATCTTCAGCTCTTGCATATTTTCTTGTGTTCTGCAATATATTTATGTAACATAAATATATGATAATCTTTTAAATCTTTTTTGGTTTTCCAGGATTAGTAACTAGCTAGCAAATCGTTTAGGCAAAGTTTTGGAGAGAAAAGCAAGGACTGGTAGAGAGGTAGGAAAAGATCATATGCACTTGTAATTTATTTTGTTAAAATACAAGTATTATAGTCCTTGACCACAAAAAAGTGTCATTTTGATATTTTGAAATAAATTCGTGAAATTTTAAAATATAAAAATTATGTGATTTATTTAAGTTGTGAAAATAATTTTTCTGTAATTAATAATATTTTATATAAATTAATTCATATTAATTTTAAAATTTAAAATTTTACAATTTTAACTTTAAGAAGTTAAAATGGGACTTTTGATGTGGATTATAGGTAATAGGTAATAAATTTTGCAGTCAAATAGGGTTTGGTTTGTGGCCCGAATAACTGATTGTTCTAGTATTAACAACAGCGATCTTCTGGGCTTCCGGACATTACAAAATTTCCTGATACAAAAGACTTCATAAATCTCACTCCCTCTCTCCTCACTCCTCTCTCCTGTACAGACGAAGGAAGAACAGGCCTTCGTATCTGAGAAGCCAGGCGGTAAGGCTTGCAAACGGTAAGATATATGCCATTTTCACAGATTTGGTATTCCATTTTAATATTCGAAACTTTTGATTTGATCCGTATAAAGTAATCAATCAAACTCATATTGAGTCTAGTTTATGGTTATGAATCCCATTTTAGCTTTCTAGCTTCATTTCTCACAAATTTGCTCATTTTCTGTATGTGAACTCTAGGTTTTTAGCCCAGATCTCAGAGTTTTCTAGTGATTTGAATTCCTTTCCCCTTGGTTATCGAGTAATAAAGAACAAATTCGAGCACCTCTTATTTGAATTATGGACCTCATGTTAGAGAAAGCTCAAATAAGCTAAAATTTTCACTTTCTTTGTTTTATTACATCCCAAATAATAATTCAAAATTTAGCGTAGATTTTCTCAGGAACAAATCACCTTTGAATTTTCCATAGTTGTATGTGTCTTTTTCTTAAAATAAGTTGAGATCTTGTTTGATGCATCTATCAAAGTTGTATTACTCCCTGATTTTATGGTATTAAACTCGTCTTTTTTCAAGTAACCATTTTTTAAGAATCTAAATCTATTTGGTTTATATAGCAATTGTTGAATCTTTCTTAACAGACTTTTTAAATCTGGGCACTGAATTTGCTAGATGTACAAGACTTTGTAGGCTGACTGTTTCCTATTGATTGTTTGAAGCTGTAAGAATCTAGTGAGATACAATGTCGATGGTTGATGAGCCACTGTACCCAATAGCTGTTCTGATAGATGAGCTGAAGAATGACGACATTCAATTGCGGTTGAATTCTATTCGAAGCTTTCAACAATTGCTCGTGCTCTTGGGAGGGAGCGAACACGGAGGAATTAATCCCATTTTGAGTGAGAACAATGATGATGATGATGAGGTGCTTCTTGCAATGGCGGAAGAGTTGGGGGTGTTTATACCTTATGTTGGAGGTGTGGAGCATGCTCATGTTTTGCTTCCCCCTCTAGAAACCCTTTGCACTGTTGAGGAAACATGTGTCAGGGATAAAGCTGTGGAGTCACTATGCAGAATTGGATCCCAGATGAGGGAGAATGATTTGGTTGATTGGTTTATACCTCTTGTGAAGGTTGGTTGATTGCCTTTACCATAGATTGTTATGTTTCTTATTTTATTTTATCTAATGAACAGTGCATTTTAGTGAAAAATGCTAATGTAAAAGAACTCACCTTTGGTAAAAAATTAATATAGGAAAAGCTATAGGTTCCTGATAAATTGTTGATAACTGGTGATGTGCTCTTGAATATAGTATTACAATTACTTTTTTAACCAGTTACATGCTTGTTCATTGTGCTTAAATTGTTTGCCCCTTACATTTCGTACATTGACAAGTTTTAAGATCTGATATTTTTATGTTTTGAGTACCTTGAAATTTGCTTATTTCTTTTTCAGATGTCATCTAGTTTTGTTTTATATATAAAATCTCTAATTTTCTATTTCTACATGCTTGTGAAGATTTCTTCCTTTATCAAGAAGTTTACTGTGTGTATCTATGTAACCTAATTCAAAAGTTGTGTTTGACGCACATGCTTTCAACATATGGATCTGTGTCAATTTAGGTATTTGATTTATTCAAATCTGTATATTTAAATTTTCAAACTCACACAATCACACTCAGCTTTAAAATGAAAACAAGTATTCAAATCCGTGTATTTAAACTTCAAACTCTTGCAATCACACTCAGGTTTAAAATGAAACAAGTTAGCCCTTGCTCAAGCTCGAACCCCACACGTACTATATTCTATAAACAATGGTGACAAATGAACCAAGTGTTCCTTTTGTTTCAGTTATGTTGTTATAGTTATTTCAGATAAACTCATATTTCAAATTTCTTTGATACTTTATCATCAAAATATTTTAATGAAAACAAATTAAAAATATCGTGCTCTCAGTACTCTGAAATCTATGTATTTTAAACTTCCTTGCTCTAACTCTCTTGCACCCGCATTAGCATTCGCACCAGTTTCGCGAACTTGTTTCTTTGGTTTCAATTAAATCATCATAATTCATAGAGTTATAATTTCTTATTAATCATTGGTCAATTGTTGTTGCATGCTTTAATTGGTATCTTCAGAGGTTAGCAGCCGGTGAATGGTTTACAGCTCGAGTTTCTGCTTGTGGATTGTTTCACATTGCCTATCCCAGTGCCCCAGATATGTTAAAGACTGAATTGCGATCAATATACAGCCAGTTGTGTCAGGATGACATGCCTATGGTGAGGAGGTCTGCTGCTACAAACTTGGGCAAGTTTGCTGCTACTATTGAACCTGCTCATCTAAAGACTGACATCATGTCAATCTTTGAGGATCTTACACAGGATGGTAATACTCACTTTTAGGTTTTTCCTTTTTCCACTTTTAATTGCAAAGTTATCATTCAATGCAGAATGCACATTCAAAGAGAGGGATAGATTGATTTGGTTACTGTAAGCCTGTCATAATTTTGCAATGATATTTCTCTCAATCTCTCCTCGTACAATTGTTGGTCCATTTATTTGGAACAGTTGGAATATTTATTAGGGAACCTGGATTATATTGAAGTGCATCGAATAAGGGCTATTGTGAGTTGAAATTGAACTATTATAGGGAGAGAAACACTAAGATATTGCAATTATTCTGAAAAAATGGGTGAAAAGTTGTGACTATAAGAAGACCTCGACCTTTCTCCAGTTAGAGATAATAATATAAATGAGGCTGGTAAACTTGGCATTGTTTGATGAGTACGCCCTGTCCTATAGCCAGCTGGGGAATTCCTGGCGAATTTGTTAGTTTGTAACTCGTATGCGGCAAGATTTTGAAGATTCTGATGAAGAAAGTTGAACAATGATAAAAGATGATGTCCATCTCAATAAAATAAATAAATTCTAATAACCTTCAATCCTTGAGGTATTTTTGAGGGCGTTCTTGTTGAATTTATAGGTGTGTTCTATTTCATAGGTCTTGGAAAGAAATTTTTTATGTTTCGGTTCGCCTTGCACTTCCAAGGAGACATGCCTATAAAGATGAGGGTTTCACGTCTTAACATAAAAAATAAAAGAAATACTCGGATAGCTTTCGTTTTTAAGTTTTATTATTATATTTATTATTAATTCTTTTGTGTGTGAGAAGTGTAGATTAAATATATAGGTGTTTTGCCACTTCATATACATTTGAAAGAAATATTTTATATTTGGGATTGCCTTCCAACTTCCAAGGAAGCTATTTAAGCGGAAGAAACTCGCGCAGGAAGAAATTGAAGAATTAGAAAAATCTTGTAGTGGCACTGTAGCAGGGAACTATAACTCAATTGTAGCAGAGTATTTATCATGGCAGATTAAACTTATATTTAAGGGTCTTTAAGTCTTTTTCATTATTTCAAATGATATGTGCAGTTGAACTTATATTTATTATAGTGGCCAGAATTTATTGTTTTTAGGATTGTTTGTTTCTTATAAATATTAGTCATGATGGTTGCGTAAAGGGCTTAGGTAACACCCATTGAGGTTTTTCCTTTGTTTACTGTAAGAAACTTAGTCCCAATAGTCGATCGAAAAAAGATTTTGCTGTCTTGTGCTCCTAGCTGCACTAGAAACGAAATCTTGTAATAGCAGTATGAACGTCAAATGATTACAGAAAATGGTGATATACCTGCATCAGTGTCTTTTTATTTGTTGATCCTCCCATTTATTTTCAAGACACTTTTTAAGATATATTAATTTGCATGCTTATAATGGATTCTATGTTCGTTTTAGATCAAGATTCTGTTCGATTACTAGCTGTTGAAGGTTGTGCTGCTCTTGGGAAGTTGTTAGAGCCTCAGGATTGTGTTGCACATATTCTCCCTGTCATTGTCAACTTCTCTCAGGTGCACTTTTGGACTTATAATTTTACTTATAATTTTTTTTCTAGCTCAAGTATTTCACGCCCCACATTCGTGCTCTTGTAACTAGCTGCTTTCGAGGTTTTCTTTGGTGCTATTAACAAACAGTTTCGCATGCCCTTTTTTATGTTCTCTATTGTGCGACTTATATGACATGTTTAATCTTTAGTGAGATTCTTACTTATCAAACCAAAGAGTGGGATTCTTTTCTTAGTTGATTGGATATAATGTGTTCTTATAGAGAACTGTTTTATACATAAATATTTTTGGTTGTCAGTGGAAAGTTATTTTGTCCTTTTTTGGTGTATGAATAGTCCCATTGTGGTCATTCATTTCTTCCTTTGAGTAATCTTTCACAAGTTTAGTTTCTATTAGGTATGTTGGTAATTTTTAATTTTTTTCTAGTTCCCATTCTTCTAAAATTTCATTGTTGAATCCCTTTATAGTTGTTGAGTCATTTTACAAATTAATTAGATATCTCACCAAGTTTGTCCAGATGGAAACTCAGGAAGTCAACTGTAGTTTCTCGAGTACAGGGCGGCAGGGTGCTGGTGGTTTGGAGGGATAAAAGAGAGAGAAAGAGAGCATTGTTTTCTGACAAAAAAAGGGGACGGGAGTATAGACAGTGTTCTAAAAATCGGCCTAGGCGGCCGCCTAGGCAGTAGGCGGGAGCCTGGCGCCACGCTTAAGGCCAAATCGGTGAAAAAAGCGCTCCAGCTAATTAGGCGGTGCCTAGGCGGGAAGACGGGCTAGGCGGGCCTAGGCGGAGATTTTATTTTATTTTTTTAAATTACTACCAAAATCAGATCTTAATATATTTAATTTTCTAATGATTTACTATATTGTTAATGCAAGTTGTAGCATATCAAATCACAACAAGTGAACAAGATCAAGTCAAAATGGATAATTTTATTATAGTTATAATTTTTTGAACTTGTACCAACTTGAAATTATATAAATGATGATACATTTGTAATATTTAGTTTAATTCAATATAATTCTTAAATTTATATTTTGTTTCTTAAGTTTTAATATTGAATTGAATTCTTAAAATTTTAAATTTTATTATTTAATACCAATTTTGTTTATGAATAAAACTAATACGTCAAAGATATGTTAGTCATTCTTAGTATATGGTATTTGTCATTTTCTCAGAATCCTCAATTTTGAAAATTACACAAATTAAAATAATTTTATAATTAATAATATCAAATATCTCATTCAATAAACTTCACACTAATTTTTAAAAATAACATTTATTTAAATTTTTGAGATAGAAGAAGTACGTATATAATTATATATATGAAGATATCAAGATACTACTTACTAGTTACTACTTACTAGTAACACTAATTCTATAATTTCATTATTTCAAGCAATGGATATATATCTTACTACTTAAGTGCAATTACTACTAATTTTATTATAGATTATTTTGCTTTATATTATTGTTTTGTTAGAATAATGTAAGATAAAATATTAAAATTGTTTTAAAATAAAAAAACCCGCCTAGGCGCTAGGCCCCCTTGGTCGCCCGCCTTCCGCCTAGCGCCTTTTAGAACATTGAGTATAGAGCCGTCTTCTTTCATCTTTTAAGCTATTTATGCTTGTCTCATGCCCTTTTTTTCAAGGTTTACATAGAAACTTGTGTGTATCTGTTTGTGGAGCTACTTCTCTTGCTAACTGCTTAGTCTGAAACAATAAGGGAAATGTAGTATAGTTATTTGAGGAGGATGGTTAACCAAATATAGAAACAGAGAATTATTGCATAGAGGAGAAATATATACTTCTTTAATTTCGCCTCTTATTGTCTATTATATATTTTTCCTATTTGGGAAATAAAGCAAAAATGAAGCACCCACCAAAGGTCTTTTACTAGGGAGGGAGGGAAGGGAAAAAAGTGGAACTCGGTTGCTCCTTTCTTTCTCATTTCACCATCTACTTCATGACAGGAGAACGGATGATTATGCCGAACATATACGTTTCAATTATGCATCTTGTTGTGTCTTTTTTATTTTTTCTATTTGGGAAAACCTAATGTTGTTTAGTTAGTTTTCAAAAGATCACTACTATCCTGGAAAGATATCTTGGAGTCAATTAATGATGTTGTTGCTCTGTTGTTCTTTCTTATTCGGCCATAATCTACATTCTATGTGTAATTGTACTTTTATTTTGATATTGCAAGTAAATCCATTGAATTTTGGCGAAGACTTCTCTAGTTCTCTTTGATTTTGATGCTAAGAGGCACCTGCAACTTAATATGTGGTATGCATTAATGAATAATTGGTTTGACCAACTTTGTTGTCCTTGATCAGGATAAGTCGTGGCGTGTTCGTTACATGGTTGCCAATCAGCTGTATGAGCTATGTGAAGCTGTGGGCCCTGAACCTACCAGGTACATATTTGTGTAAATTGTCTGTTATGTGACATTACTATTTGTTGTGGAATGCCTCACTTTTTTAGTCATTTTCATCATGTCAGCATTGTGTTGTCATGATTGTGGGCGATTTTGTGAAAATAAATTGTAGCCTTAACTGTATTAATATATTATTTTGATTTGTATTAGTAACTCCTATTGATTTTTTATTTTCACGCATTAATTAATTGTTACCATTTATGTTTGAAGGACGGATTTAGTTCCTGCATATGTGCGGCTACTCCGAGATAATGAAGCTGAAGTACGTATAGCAGCTGCTGGCAAAGTTACCAAGTTCTGCCGGATTCTTAATCCTGAGCTAGCAATCCAACGCATTCTTCCGTGTGTGAAGGTGGTGTTATGAAGCCTCTTGTAATTTTCCTCTTTATTTTCCTTATTGTTATCATTTCAGTTTGTCCATATTCAAGCTATCTTATTATTTGGCCTCAATTTTTTGTAGGAGTTGTCTTCAGATTCTTCTCAGCATGTGAGGTCTGCTCTGGCCTCTGTTATAATGGGCATGGCTCCTGTTCTAGGAAAGGTAAAAGTGTCTTTCAGTCGATCTCTATGCAACCTCACTAATTTTTATTTTCATGCACTTAACTAATGTAAAAGTGGGTCATGTATCTTATCTTTGGTTTTTTCTATTCCCCACAATTAATTAACTATACAAATAATTGTAAGGATTCACATTAAATAATCCTGTATCAGAAACCTATGTGCAAGAGAAAATTTCAAATGTTTTTATTTTGTTGGACATGATTTTGGAGGTTGGGATTCTTGTTATATTCCAAATATGGAAAAAGGTGTCCAGAATATGTGTTACATCTATGTAACTATAGCTTTTGTAAAATATTAGTTGGTTGTTGGGTTGGTCTGACAACTTAATAGTGTCACTTCTCTTTTGGGCTTAATGTTAACCATGGGTACCATTTCTGTAGTGATTATCCCATATGTTCTTTCCATTTTAGTCTTCTATGTTTGACGATACTATTCCGTATCATTAAAAGCAATAATGCTGTGGATTACTATCAACTTGGTCCATGCACCTGAGCTATCTTTTTCCTAATTATACCTTTTGCCGAATTAGTTTTTGTCTTGGTCCTACTCCCCCATTTCCCTGGTAACATAAGATGGAATATACTATAATGGTTAATTGGTTTTCATCTTGATTCTAAGTATGCTGGAGTATGTTATCACCAGCATTGCTGAGTAACTAGCTTCAGTTGTTGGCCCCTCCTACGAGGTGAACTTGATGCTTTGCATTTTATTTTATTTTATTTATTTCACTTTGTTAGTTCAGAAGTTCTTTTTATTGCTAGAATATGTTCTCTTTTTGTTATCATTATTTTGGAACTTACTTTCTTGGTTTGCATGTGAGTTGGGACTGCACCTCTTTCAGTATGTGGTATCTTTACATCATCATTACAGACAAGCTCACATATTTTGTAGGTTGGTGTTCAGTTGATACTATATTTTGTATAATTTGCATAATATAGTTTGGAATTTGTGGCTCCTAAATAATTCAATATCTGTATGGCTTGTATCATGATTGGATTTGCCTGTATGAATCCTTCGACTAATTTAAGTTTGTGATTAAATTTGGTCCTTTATATTGTTTTGCTTATGTCTTTTAAATTCCACTGAATCAATAGAGGAACTATGGTTGTTTATAGCTGCTTTTGCTAAAAGCAGGTAGAATTTGCTTATGAGCGGGAGCAGCTGATTCTTTATTTGTTTACAAATATTTAAAATGTGTATGGTTACCAACTCATCCAAGAAACACAATGGTTTACTTGTGATTTCAAGCTACGATTGACTTCAATGCCTCATGTTTGTTTTCTTTAGTTATGTTTTCCGTAAGTCGAGTCTTGAAGCTTATTTGGTGTTCAATTCTACGATTGACTTCAATGCCATGTATGTTTTCTTTAGTTATGTTTTCTGTAAGTTGAGTCTTGAAAGCTTATTTGGTGTTCAATTCAGGACGCAACAATTGAACAACTTCTTCCGATATTTCTTTCACTTCTAAAGGATGAATTTCCGGATGTACGTCTCAATATTATTAGCAAGCTTGATCAAGTAAATCAGGTATGTTGCATACACTTATTTATACATCTCCGGTTGCCCCATCTCAAATACTACAGTTTACGGCAAAGAGTTATAAAGGTTGCAAATGAGGACAAAAAACTAGATGTCTAGTACAATATTTCTTTTTATCAATTATTAAGCTTAGTCATCTCTCTTGATAAGAAAATATTCATTGCTTAAAAGACTGCGTTGTAGAAATTAACTACAAACTTTGGCAACACATCGTTGGAATAGACTAGTGGCTGTGGAACTGCATCTGTAGGATGGTTGAGAGCTAAATATTAGTACAAATTGGGTTCACGCTTTGCAAGTTCAGATGAAGATGTATAAAATCTTTGCGTTGACCACCTTAATGAGCTAATGTTTTGAATATGGATAATTGGACTTATTTATGTTGCTTTCAGATGTTTCTTTGCGTATCTTTTGTAGTCATTTTCCGTTCAGCTACACATTATTCATGTTGCTCCTATCTTGTTCAATGTTTTAAATATTTTACTCATGAGTACTTGTGTTATCTTTCTTTACATGATTCTTCATATTTTGTGTTGGAAGATACACTCATTGTATTAGTTGCTCTTGTAACTTGGTTCCATTATTCTTCTCTATAGTTATGTTGAATCTTGCCATCCCTTGCAGGTTATTGGAATAGATCTTTTGTCCCAATCTCTATTGCCAGCAATTGTCGAGCTTGCAGAGGATAGGCATTGGAGAGTTCGACTGGCAATTATCGAGTATATACCTCTATTGGCTAGTCAATTAGGAGTAGGTTTTTTCGATGATAAGCTTGGTACTCTATGCATGCAGTGGCTTCAGGACAAGGTTTGTGCATTTCTCTTATTTATGAGCAGTTAAAATTGTGAAACTTCGTCCTTTACTTCTAATCACAATCTAATATTTGATTCTTTTCTTAACCTGAATCGGCAAGCTTGTCAGATACTTTTTTTCTTATACATATATATATATATATATATATATATATATATATATTCGTGAGATTGTTGTGTTGGGTCAATGTTTTACTTTTTACATAATCTATTTATTGGTGGTTTTTTCCTGTTTCTGGAGAGACGAGTGGCATGACATATAACTTTGAGTAATTTTATCAACTAAGCAATAGATCTGAAGTTATTTTTCTTTGAGTAATGTGTGTGTGTGTGTGTGTGTGTGTGTGTGTGATGAATGATGATTAACTAGTTTGCATCTTTGAATGAATTGAAAATGTTGCACACAAGTTCTTTGTCTTTATTTTCTACAAGGACATTAGTTTCTCTGTCAGAAAGTATGTCGAAGCTGCATTCAACTTTGCTTTCAGGATTTTACCTTGGAATTTGTTATTTGGTGATACATAGGTCAAAGGAATGTCATTTTGATGAAATATGTTAATTTAAAACTAGCTTGGGGGATATTTCTTTGGTTTTTAGTCATTTGGCATGTGGTGCAGGTTTACTCAATTCGAGATGCTGCTGCTAATAACTTAAAGCGCCTTGCAGAAGAATTTGGTCCAGAGTGGGCAATGCAGCACATCGTTCCTCAGGTTTGTATAATGACATTGATGCTATACTGCTATGACCTGCTGATAAGTAACCTTTCAGAAGGGTTTTTTTTCCTGCTAAATTAATTACATATAGGACGTGGGAGTTGGTTTGTCTATCATGTTCATGATATGCCTTAATCATGCTTCCGAGTACTTATATATTTGAGAATTAAACTTGTCATAGTGCAGGCTGCTTGTCTATGTGAAATCAGGATAGCGGCCATCAGATCCAATCATTTGGCCGGTTGCTAATCTCAATTGGCCTTGACATGTGGATTTGCATTATTACTCTAAAATCAGTATTATGGAACTATCTGGATTAGATTGCACACCTCTTGCCTTTGTTGACATGCATGCTTAAGAGTGTTTCCTTTGTGTATATGATATATTTGTCTGCCTAGATCTTGTTCCTTGTATGCACATTCATTGTATAATTTTGTGGTATTCCTTGTTCAATAAAAGATTGATGTTTCCGTTTGGGCAGGTTTTGGATATGATTAACAACCCTCATTATTTGTATCGAATGACCATTCTTCGTGCAATTTCTCTACTTGCTCCTGTCATGGGCTCCGAAATTACATGTTCTAAACTGCTGCCTGTGGTTGTTACAGTATCAAAGGACAGGTGGAGTGTCTTGGATTTCTTATGTTTCATTGTTGAATTGGTTTTTTGGTATATTTTGGAACTGATGTTCTTCTAACTATTGTTTTTTCCAGAGTGCCAAACATCAAATTCAATGTGGCGAAGGTGTTGCAATCCCTTATCCCTATCGTGGATCAATCCGTAAGTGATGGATCTTTTGCATTCCATTTCTTTCTTCTTTTCCCCTTTGGTTTTTATTTTCTTTTTGCCTTTTTATTTTTGCAATATTATAGGTGGTCGAGAAGACCATCCGTCCTTGTCTGGTGGAACTTGCTGAGGACCCAGATGTAGATGTGCGTTATTTTGCCAACCAAGCACTTCAGGCAATTGATCATGTGATGATGTCAAGTTAGAGTTCATTTCATATGGAATTCGAAATTAAACTTTTGTTTTGATTGAAGGTGTTATCACAGCTTAGTTAAATGTAGTATATATATATATATATTATCACTAACATGTGACAACAGTATGGATATTGAAATTGTGCTTTTGTTTTGTTCTCAATGATACCACCAATTTTCCACCCACTCGGGGAACTCAGGCGCAATCTGAACACTGTATGATATGTTAACCAATTTGAGAATAGCATTGACTATGGATTGAACCCCATTATATAATTAGAAAGAAAGACAATAAAGTAGAGGGGTAAGATTTACAATTCTTCAGATTTAGAGTTGGATAACATCACAAATTAATATATATTTTTTTATCGATATGCAATAATTTCTTTTAATTCCGCAATTATATTCAGCAAATACAAAATATATTTATGATTATTTTTTATAGCCGCTTAATAATCAATATAATTAGTAAAAACTATATATTCAGCAATTATTGTCGACTCACAAAAGGTCGTATTTTTCTTTTGACAAGTAGTGGGATCATATCATATGTGGTACTTAGAACAATAGTTCGGTGAGTTCAACTATTACTTAAATTTATATGTAGTAAACTCAATTACATCTGATTAATTTTCAATTAAACCCAAAAAGGCGGCAGAAACAAGTCTTTGATCAAGTCTGTTCTATTGACATGTGTTTCAATTTTCAATATTTCCGAACTCTTCCTTAAAAATTGTTCCTAATTTTAATAGAGAAATTCTATCTGAAAAAATTGGACACTTATGTCCAATTTTTACGTTGACATATAAAAATTTATTTTAATAAAATATTAAAGTAGTTGGGGGTTGAGGACTTTGGTTCCTTGGAATGGGACAATGGGTAGTAGACTAGTAGCTAGCCCCCACACAGACCCCAACCACCAGAAACCACATGTTTCACCAATCTTTATTATTATTATTATTTTTGTATTATAAATAAAAAGTTGGAGCTTATACTATCAACCTTCAATTCATGCACAACTACTTCTTTTTATCTCTTCTCAAACCATATTTCTTCATTTTTCTCGTCTTGAAATATTTGTAATCAAGTATGCTAGAAGAAGATGTACAACCAAATGGAATTGATTTCCAATTCAGGTAACTTGTTATCAATTATATATATATATATATATATATATATATATATATATATATATATATATATGAGAACTGATCTATAACTACTTTTATAAACTTAATATTATCCTTACAACAGATCTCAATATTTCATTCGCAGATCGAACGATATAATGGAACCACAATCTACACTTTAATATGGGGGAGTCCACAATTTAATTCTGCGGACGGATGCCACTATTTAAATGTACAAAAATATCCTATTTTTAAAAGTAATCCTTGTGTGCATAATTAAACTATCGATCGGAGAGATTTTTGGTTTACGTAAAATTGATCGGAATCATTTCTTTTCTGTTTTTAACAAAGTGGTTGAAAAAAGAAAACACTTATAAGAAGATCTAATGTTGTTGGGATACTAATTAATTTTCGCATGCTACATGTATGCTCATGACTGATAAATTTGATACTTTATTGTGGTCGTGTTTGATTGCATCTTAACAGCTCACCTCTTAATATATTTTAACAACCCATATTTTTATATTAAAAGGTCCTCTGAATAGTTTAGACTTATATTTATATCTTCACTATTCAGAACACCTCTTAATACAAATATGTGAGCTAAAGGCATTAAGAGATGAATTGTTAATATGCAATCAAACACCACCTAACTCGCTTTGTCTTGTTCGCCCTTTCTCTCTCTTCCAGACTCTTCACTTCCTTTCTCGTTCATCTAATACTATGCAAGTATTATTGAATTCAAACAAAAATTCAGTAAATTAAGCAAAATAGGTAGTTCAATGCGTAACTAATAATGGAGATTTGTCAACTATTTTGTTGAAAACAGATAAAGAAGGATTCCGGCCAAATTGATGTAAAAAAAATAAAATGAGGATTATTTTTAAAAAGAGAATGAATATGTATGCGTAACTAATATGTATGAGGATCAAAGAAAAATTCTTTAAAGCATATTGTAATTATTTTTTTATAATTTTATAAATTTAGTATTATTTGTGAATTTTTACAATTGTTTAAAATGAGTCTTATTTTTGCAACAACGTCGACCCATGAAAAAATAAAAAATTAAAGAAAAATGGATGAATGATTGTTTAGTAACTTACATTATTGAACATGATATTTTTGTAGCTATTGAAAATGTGACTATCATGCAACAATTTTAAGTTATGAAGTCTCAAAAAATATTATCGTAAATAATATATAAGCATTATTTAATTTTATAATTTATTGTATTATATTTTTATTTTTTATTAAGAATTTTTCTTTAAATTTAACTCCATTGAACCAAACCAAAGGAATAGATCCGGCCCTGGATGTAGTACAAAATACTAAAAATGCAAAATAAGACATGTAATTGTAATACTACATTTCGAAGAGGATCACACACGTAATAGACGTAGAATTTAGTGATGTCTTTCTCTCATCAACATGATTATTGAATAAACTATTTAATTTGTGCGTGCATGTATTCTCGCCGCTATTTTATTACTCCATGCATGTTGGACTACTGATTTACGATGTGTACTAGATAAGATAAACCATCAATTACATGCAATGTCCTACGTACTACCCAACAATCACATATATATATATATATATAATAAATTACATCTTAAACCATTTTTACTAGTATTAATTATGCCGATCAGGTAATTAAGAAGTTTTTTTTTTTTTTTTTGCAAAGGTAATCAAGTGTTTATTAATTATATATAGTAAAATTGAGTTGTTTGCTGCAACATTAAGGTGCTGATTTGGCTAGGCTTTTGTTACAATTGTTAAGACAAGATACCACATAACTCAAGTCACCTTAATTTGTCTTTCCTACCGGCTACGCATGGTAAGACACTTTGTTTATTCCGAATGACTACAAGTTTATTCTGTTTAGATAGATTAAAAGAATGGAATACGATTAAATGATTTTAAGATATTTTAACTGTATATTTAGTTGATGGTGATGATAATATTATATAATAATAAAATTATTATATATATTTATTTTATTAAAATAAATTTATTTCACATTCTCCATATGTAATAAATAAAATAAATTTTCATTCTATTTGAGTAATTTATCTTTTAAAATAATTATTAAATACACAATTTTTATTGCATATTTTCCTTAATTTCATTCTCTCGGTCTAAACATAACATAAAAGCATACCTCTAAACCACGACCTCTCCAAATGACTGAAAGTCTAAAAGCATACCTCAACCACGACTCCCGAGAGGAGCAGTGGGCCCTCCAATATATGTACGTACGTCTCCATGATGAGAGCAAATTCTCTGTGCCTAATTTTTCTGTTGTCTGCTTTGTGTTCTTCCACTTAAATTTTGACACTTAGTCTTTTATTTAACACTAATTAATTCTATAATTAAATAAAAATATATGTGTCAAAATTTAAGTGGGAGGACACAAGAGAAATAGAAAAATTATTCTCTTTCATCAACATATATATGTATATGTAATATTACAACTTAACTTTTTCAAAAGCCCCATATTTTAATTATATAATTTATTTAATTTAAAATTTAATTTTGAATATTTAGTTTATAATGATGTGATGATAATAAAATTATATATAAACATTAAAATAAAACAATTTACTTTTTTTAAAAATAAGATGGGAGATTCTTATTTTGTCTTGTTTGAAATTAGTTAGGGAGTAAAAACTTTGTGCCAATTAGAATTAAGCGCGGTTTGATTATCCTCATAATTAAACATATGTTGTGCTAGCCTAGCCAACTAATTAATTAGTCAATAGTGGTCAATAATAGGAGAAAAAAAGAGGCAAAATATATATGTAATTATGAGTTGATAACAATGAGCGACTTAAAAAACGGAGCTGAGGAAATCACAGCACAGATCTAGAAGAACAAAGGCGGCCATTTTAGTGGTGGTTAGGAAACTTGAGTAATGTTACAGACACAAATTATTTTATAAATATTTTATAAATTGTTGATGTAACATACTTCACCTTAGCATATTAATTTATAAATTGTTTCAATGTAGATTCTTGACCACGATATATCTTGATGAGGAGATGCCACATCGCAGATTTAGAAAATATTTATAGAAAAATTTATGTCTCTAGCATTATTCTAGAAAACTTTGTAATTAAGTAAACAGTTGCACTAAGTAACGAAACTTGAGATATTCATTGTATATAATGTGTATGTATCATGTATCTATCCTGTATCCATTTGGAGAAGCCTCACCAACCCAACATCTTCCATGAACCTAGAAACTTTATTTTGACTAAACAAAAAAAAAACAAATTAAGCACCTCTCTTTTAATTTTTACTTAATAATTGGATATCCATCCCTCTATTTAATCACAAACCCAAAAATTACCCAACTACTCTTCTTCATTAATTTCCACACAGGCACAGGCACAGCTACTGCCTGCCTACTAGCCTCATGGACTTGCTGTACAATATCGTTGAGCAACCAAATTCAGTAAATGACGATCATGGTCTTGATCAAACCACTGAGGTTGTTGACGATGATGATGTTTTTTATGCGGAACTTGAAAGGAGAATCCTTCTGCTGATCAACACAGCCGATGAAAATGATGATTTGATGCCGGCTACTTATAATAATTCTAAGATCAGAAAAAGTTATTTAGATTACAGTTTGTCTCAACCGGATCAAAGCTATTTTGATTGGACAGATAGTGATCAGGGTTCTTCCAGTTATTCAGTACCCTCCCGGATTTTGAACTTGTGGAGATCAAATGCGAATGGAACTGGGGTGTTCATACCACATACCCTTAAATCCAAAAGGAAAAACAAATCTCGTACGTATTCTCTCTTTATATTATTTATTACTATATATATATATATATATATATATGGGGAATGATCCATAACATCTATTTGTTATGAATCAAAAAGTGGTATATAACATCTTAACCATCCGTTTATTAAATAAATGGCTAAGATTTAATTTAGGAACACACTGTCCGCTAGAAAGTCTAAGCAGACGTAGTAATTCAATTGTTCAGCCGATTTTGCCCACATTGATTGATTTTACTTTTTTGGTTCAAATTAAATTGAAATTAAAAGTAAACCGAAAGTTTGATCTCATCGGTAGAAAACATAGGTAAAGTACTTCACGGTCGCCGGAGACTCATAGATTGGACCGGTCGGGGTAATCGAAAGCTAGCCGAAAGGCGATAGCTGAGTGATCGCCGTGTCCTTGGTCATCATCCGAAGCTTTCTTGCCTTCTCCTCTGTGAAACTCCCCGGAGCAATCCGAGATCTCATCGGCATCGTTCTTAGATCCGAGTTCGGCTTGGCTTCAGCTTTGGCGGAGAGATCGTACTTGTTGTTGGCGTTTTTTTCGGAGTCAATGTAGTCCGGTTCGGAGGCCCAGCTAAACAATGGGGTCTAGCACTTGGATGACGAACTTTTCTGGCTTTGCGATTCGGGTTTCCGACTGCTTGGCGTCGCGCATGCTCGAACTCCTGTAGATTGGAAGGGTAGAAGGCCAGTAGCCATTTCTTATGGAAAAATTAGATAGATGTTCAATAAGGTAGAGGACTGGTGGTGGTTAACGTTGCGAGTACTTCACGGCTAGTACTATTTGGGGCAGTACTCGTGAATCAGGAAGGAATTCTACAGCAGATATAAGTGGGGGAAGTAGGAAGGAATTCTACAGCAAAAGGAATTACACAGAAAGTGGGGGCATAAGTGTCCAAAAATTTTAATTACTACGTCCGCTAGTAAGTCTGGCTGACAGCGTGTTTCTAAATTAAATCTTAGCCATTTATTTAACAAACGGATGATTAAGATGTTATATGCCACTTTTTGATCCATAGCAAATAGATGTTATGGATCATTCTCCTATATATATATATATATATATATATATCTGATAGAAAATATGTGTGTGTGATTACGTTTTTATAAATTTAATGTAATTGTTGCGGTATTGATTGATATAAACTGATGTTTCAGTATTTATTGTAATACAGGAAGGAAGAAGAATGATGACACAGCAGTATACAAGGAAGTGGGAAACAAGAGTTGATTGTCAAAGGATGTTGAATAATTTGTACATCATATTCAGTCTTAAGTAGTAAAAGAAAAATACCTTATAGATTCCTCCTATGTGGTAGTAGCTTATGACAGATTGATTACATATAATATAAAACAAATTCTTTTTTGAGAAAAATTGCACTTAATTTGATCGATGAGAAAGAAAGTGATGTGGCCTACTGTTAATTTGTTGGGTGACGGTTCCAGGTGGATTGATTGAAAAAACAGTAAAAGATAAAATGTTACTCATATAAGTCGTTTGAGAGTTTCAAATAAGTATTAATTGTTTAGTTTTTAATATTATTTCAAATATTAAATATAATTTTAGTTCTTTCATTATTTTCTGTTCAATAAATAACAATCTCTTATTCCAATACAAGAGCAATATAAACAATTAATATTATAATTAATGTTATACAATCATTACCTTAATATTTGTGTACAACCCTAAAACGACCTATATTAAGTAACGGAGGGAGTAATTAGTTGAGGAAATATATACTAATGCCAGTGATGAATACTTGAAGTCCCTCAGGCCTCAGCCTAATTAATTTGGGTAAAGTAAGCCTAATTTTAATAGCTTTTGCCACCAAAATTAGCACGGGAGCTTAAAATATGTTATGTGCACAAATTCAAAAATTAGAGCGTAAGGATAAAATGTAATGTTCACAAATACGAAACTGGTCGTCATTATCAAACCGAGGATTGCACAATATTTTGGCACATGATAAAAATGAATTTTTTTTTTTTTTACAGACATTGTAGCATCTACTTTGATTTTTTCAACTTTTGCTTAGTAGCCAAAAAGAACAGACGCTCCGCTTAATAATGAAAGTGAACCCACCGAGAAGGAGAAAAATAGATTAAAGATGGTCAAGTGGAATACATATGCGCGCGTGTGTATATATATATATATATATATATATATATATATATATATATATATATATATATATATATATATATATATATATTTTTGTGGGCTGTAGTTGGTAAGCATGAATTGAAGCTGACCATGGAACTAACTAATGGACGCAAATGTTATTATATCAAGCTGGCTAGAATAAGGCAACACAAGTTAGAGAACCTATCGAGATTGTATATGGGAAAGATTAATTTCATATTCTAGGAAGCCCGAGTACTTCCTCGTTAGCTTTTGTAACAGAAGATGATGAATATCATTGCTTGTGGTAGACTTGGCACATAGGTAGGGAGCGACAAAGAATACCACACTAAAGAACATTGGAGTTGCACGCAACAAAAAAACCTAAAAAAAAACAACAGGAGCAAGCTTTTATACAATTGGATGGATAAATTAAGATGGAAGAGATATTACATAGTGCATAAGAAACCATAAAGATGTGGAGAAATATCATATGGCTGTTGTTTCTTGTATCTGATCATCCATCCTTCTGTGGGTTAATACTTCCCTTGCTCGGGCACTCCTGTGTTGCAGGCGCTGGTGTAGTGTCTCCGACAGCTGGTTGAAGAATTCGGAATCCCACCTATGTATTAATAAGGGGTCTTCTGCGAAACAAATGTAAATGGATGTAACCGCACTTTCCACCACAACCATAGCCACTCCAACCTATGAATCAAATCCCCAACTAGCCATGGTCAAATACAAACCAACTTAAAATAATATCAGCAGGCGGAAATCAAGTAGATATTTGTGTATGCCAAAGGCTCTTCAATGTGATATACTTGGTTGTTCATATCATGCTAAATCTATCAACTGAAAGAATTGAAGTGCTCTATATCTCTCCTTGCTGATAGAGAGCAAGTACAAAAATATATACTGGTCAAGGGAAGTGCTATTCCACCAAAATATGTGCTAGTTCCATCAGGTCTACCCTCACATCACATGGATGTGTGGGGTCCACATACACCCATGTGAGAGGGAATCTCGTGGAGCTAGCATACTTTCGGGTGTAAATAACAGTAATAAATGGCAAAGATAATAGGCTAAACTCCATGAGGATGTATCTTTTAACAGTCTGAGAAGAGGTACTCTCCTCTTGAAAGAAGCTACTCACGCCTTCAAAGATAAAATCATGGCATGTCTTAAGCTCAACCCTAGACTTAAACCACCATCTGCAGTTATTCTGTACTTACTGAACCAAACATAGGAGAGAAATCATAATCGTAGACAATGCAAAATCGATATACACTAAAGTAAAACAAATATATGATGAAAGTTTCCAAATCAAAATTTTGAAAATATAAACTCATGCAACATACTACTATTGCCTTCTGTTGGCATTTATATGATGCCAACCGACTCATAGTATATAAACCCTCACTGGGCATAAATAAACACACATTTGTTACTCATAAAGATAAAATCCCTCTATCCCTCTCTGTATTTTTTTACTTGTCCACTTTTTTATTGTTTAATTCTGTGGGTGAGGTATCACACTCGACCACTGAAGAAAATGGCGGAACAACAAAAGGGACCCAATCTAAACTCCATCGAGATTCAGTGCATGGTCAAATCTCAAGTTCTAGAATTCCAAACCAACTTTTATTCCACAACAAAGAAAAGGCAGAAAAGATTAATGAGTTTGAACCAACATTTTCTAATCAAACAATACATCAACCGAGCAAAGGTGGGAAGTTTACTGGTTGTCTGGTTCACAAATTCAACACCTGGGTCAACAGGTTGATAATGTTAGTTTAAACCCATTAATCTTTCCTGCACAATGTTTCATAATTGATTACAATAATTCAGCATCATAGAGATGGATAACTATTGCTAAGAAACATGTGAAACGAGGGACAAATCAAGGTGGAGAAACTTACCAAGATCATGCCCATCAACATGGCAGTTGATCCGATCATAATAACCCTGTCAGGATACTTAATCCTAGTCCAAACTCCTGCACAGGTTCCAGTAATGAGCCCACCTAAAAGAGTGCCCATCAGTAGAACAGAACCTGAACAATCATAGGCAACGAGTGCTTCAACACCAGTTGACTGAAATAACTCCCATGCATCTCTTGCTGATTTGTTAAAGTTTTTCCCATAAACTGCAAGCTGAAAGGGGGAAAATTATGAAAGTTTCAATTGCCTACAAAACAAGTTAAATTGAACTTCATGGTAATCAATAAAAACTCAAGAAATGCATGTTTATGAAAATAAATTATTCTTCTAACAGAAAAAAGGTAAAATCTGTTGGACAGCTTCTTTAAGCAACAATCCGAATTTTCAACAAAAGAGACATAACTTTGACACATCCACTAAACCCAGGAAACGAAAGCATTTACCATAAAACCATTCAATTATTAAATGTTTGTTAGAGCAAAACATAGATCCGCTCTTGAATAAGCCATGACCGCAATGGGTAAAAGCCACTTTCATCAACTGAGAAATAAATAAAAATCATTTTCAAATTATGAAAGAAACCACCCACTGACACTGATACAAAATACTTTGGTTTATTCCCCTCCTCTCAAAACAATTTGATACCCTCTACATGATCTGACTTCAATGATTTTATGTAAATGTTGTTCAAGAACCATGTACCAGAAATCTAAAACTCTCTAGTTACAAATGAAATTTAGTAATACAGAAGTTAAATAAAATCCTCAGCAAGAATTTATAAGGCTTAAATTGTTGAAATACTATGAACAAATTATTTGGATTCACTTATCTAAATTTTTTGAAATAAGACAAATGAGCAACAAAAAAATTGTTTGGATTTGCTTATCTGAGGATACTTTCTCCTTGAAAAATATAATCAAATAAACTAAATTATAAGAATCGGAAAAAGCAGACTTTCCAACATTTGATTGTTTTGACCAAATAAACCAATCCAAATGTCTAAAATACAGATTTTTTTATTATAAAAAGCGGAAACAAATACTCGTATTGTTAACGTCAGATATTTTATGAAGAGAAAAGCCAAGATACAGAAAACAGAACTTTTTTTATTTTCTGATAAGTAGCTGCTGCGAATTGGCCTATTGGATCGTAACGTCCCATACATATTCATATAGTGTCCTAGCAAAGAGCCAAGTGGCAAAAATCCAGGAGTAGATGACATTGTTACAGAGTATTGCTCCTTGATTTGAACCCAGGCCCTTCTACGCTGGAGCAGCTGAACCCAGAGCAACCACTTTAGTGATTTCACAAAAAGGATGAGAATAGAGGTTCGTTTTTGGAGTATCACCAAGTCTCAAACAACCATCAAGCAAGAGAATGGTTTTCTTCCCACTTTTATATCCCTTCCTTTTTTAAATAATAATAAATAATAAAAAAAAAGTTAAATCATACATCTGACTAAAACCCATTAGTTCTCTGTAAACCCATCAGTATTGCAAAAGAATATATAAAGCATAAAGGAATTTCCCTCCATTAAAACCGTATAGGACGGACATATCAAAATTATCATGAAAAATAGAACAAACGGGAAGAGGGTAAAAAAATAAAGCACGAAAAGGCTAGAAGAACTACCTGGACATAGGCATACTTGTTAAAAAATCGAACAAGAGTTTCCACTAGATGAAACAAGAAATCAACACAGCAAAGCAAACATTCATTGTTGCCAATCTTTGACCTGAATCCCCTAATCTGCAAAAAAATAGTCCAGTTAAGTACTATGATAGCAGTTAGTAACAGTATCCATACATGAGAAGTAACATTTTTTGACCACTCAAAATTAAAGCATATATCATGTGTTTACCTCCCATCTTAATGTTCGAATAGCAGCTGTAAAGAGTGATCCATAGCAGATGCTGCCAAAAGAAGTTGTCACGGCATATCGTAGACACTTCATCAATGGGTTGCGAGGCATTGACGCTGATTCTCGACCACCATGGATGAGAACAAGGAACACCATCCCAGACACAATAACATGAACTGTATTACAAAGAACTGCACCAGTCCAAAACAAACTTACTGAGAGGACCTGCATACACATAATAGAAATTGTTCATCTCATTAAATGAAGCATATCATGATAAAACTTGCTCCAATTAATTCTAATAATGCAATGAATAGCAAAACTTGCCAGCTCACCACAAGAAGCCACCAGCGTCCTCCATCACCCATGCTTGAAGCCACAACACCAGCTGCTCCAAAGGACCATAGTGCTAGCCACATAACCATGATCAGCATAAATGCACATGCTACTCTCATTACTTCAGGAAGACTCCACACCAACTTCACTGCTTTTTGCAGCACCAACATTGTAAATGGAAGTCTACAGCAAAATAACATAGTAAAGAAAAAACACTTGATCGGACACAGAAGAAAATTCCAGATCTTAGATAGTGAGAAAGAGAAAGAGATGCATCGAGTTCTATAGTTAAATAATTTTACGTCAAATGCATAAATCACGAAATCATTTATTGGGAAATAAACTTTGTTCTGATAATTAAACCATAATCTAGTATATATTTTGCTTAAAGAATGGTATGTAATATTTTGCGGACACGGAAGAACAAAGATCTAAGTGTGTGTGTGTGTGTGTGTATATATATATATATATAGGGGACTGATCCATTGACCGCGTTGTCAATTTAAAGTTATCCTTACAACAAATTGTGATCGTCTTTCCGTAGATCAAATGGTTAAAAGAGTCCTCGTCCACAGTTTAATACTGCGGATGGGACAGATGACTAAAATACCCTCCTTGTAAAAGTCTCAAACTGCGGACACTAAGTATGATTGGCCAATTAGAAACGACGTCGTTTTTAAATAAGTGTTGTCCGCAGTATTAAACTGCGGACGCTATACCAATTAGGAAACGACGTCGTATTGGCCAAATTCAAATTTTTTTAGTTTTCTAAGCTCCGTAGTATTAAATTGCGGAGCCTAATTTTTTTTTTACATTCTTCCTTCATTCTTTTCGTCTCCATTCTCTCTCCTCCCCTTACTCGTATCATTCAACCCATCTCTAAATCCCTTCTCTTTCCATCTCTAAATCCCTTCTCTTTCATGAGGTCGGTAAGCTTCAAAATCTTAATTTCTCAACATATCCTTGTCTATTACATATTAGTACAATATCCCTTTGATGTTTCTGGGTTTACCATAGTTAGGATTTTTGCCCATATTAGGATTTTAGTAATTTGATATATATGTCATGTGAAGTTCTATTTAAATTTGAAGATTGTTCAGCCTTCAAGTAGTTGGCCATTTCTGAAGTTTGTTAATCGTAATAAATTATTCATATACAAGGTTGTTACTTCTTGTTACAAAAGTTGTGAAGGATGAGATGCGAGTTTCCTTTTATCTAGTCGAAAGTAAAGTTTTGGTAAGTATCAGTAGTGGATTATATATAGTTGTGTGCCATTATTGTAAAGTATGATTTTCGTACAATAAAAAATAAAGGAAGCCACTTTCCTCTGCATTAGATTTTAGGATATTGATACAATACTCCTATCATTCTTCTCTAATTTCCTGATTTTCATATGAGAGAAAGAGAAGGGAATTAAAGATGGGTGAATGATAGGAGTAAAGGGAGGAGAGAGAATGGAAAAATAAATGAATGAAGGAAGAATGTAAAAAAAACAAAATCAGGCTCCGCAGTTTATATTGCGGATCCTAGTAAACTAAAAAAATGAATTAAGCCAATACGACGTCGTTTCTCAATTGGTCAGTCATAGTTAGCGTCCACAGTTTAATACTACGGACGAGGACGACACTTATTTAAAAACTAAATGACGCCGTTTCCCAATTAGTCAGCCAAACTTAACGTCCGCGGTTTAATACTGCGGACGAGAGACTTTTATAAGGAGGGTATTTTGGACATTTGTCTCGTCCGCGGTATTAAACTACGGAATACTGAAAACTAAATTGCGGACAGAATGACTATTTAACCGTTCGATCTTCGGATGGAGGGTCACAATGTATTGTAAGAGTATCCTTAAATTGACAACATTGGCTATGGATCGATCCCCATATATATACTCACTCCATTTCAAAATTAGAGATGCATTTAGGATTATAAAATAGCATGAAGTTCATAGTTGATTGAATACTATCATGAGTTGATTGAATACTATCATGCCACCATTACTGTATTTCTAGCTAAAGTAGATAAATTTGGAAAAATCAAGCTTTCATTCAAAGTTGTCATTTTACAAATGTATCTCTACTTTTGGTATGAAGGGAGTATGTTAGTTACCAACTCAAATGAAAGCTACGTTGCCTTTTAGATTGATATTAATAGTGCAAATGCACCTCAAAATTGCCTCTTCATGTGCTAGTTGCCCATGAAACGAAGTGCAAGCATGATATATATTGTTGGTATCTCTCTGATAGCTCAAACTTTTAGATGAGTACTTTTCCGACCTTTAGACCATTCCGTTAAAAACCTTAATCCCTGAGATATCCTTTATAAAACAATCACTCAATCGAGACAAGTACATAACAAATCCTAACAGGATAAATAAGAAGGAAAAAAAATCAGTTTGTTACCTGTCTATAACAGCCATGACATACAAGAACTGCAACACAGCGCCAATAGCAAAAGCAACACCCCAGAAGAACTGTTTGGTCCAAAAGCAAAAAACACTAATCACTGCAAGATAAGTAGTCAAAATATGGACCGAGAACTTCATCATCTGGTTTGCACGTGAACCAAGCAACAACAACCATGCCCATCCAAGGATTGTCGCAACTCCACCAGCAACGGCATACAATGGCCAGTAGTCCTCCGTTAAACCTGCTTGATTCTCAAGTATTCCGGATGTGTATCTATCTATATTAAGCCTGTCCTTCTTCCTAAACCTATTTAGCCCAAGCACCCCAAGAACAAGCCCTAACAAAATCATATGTGATACAAAGATCGCTGACCAGAACACGTCCCGCCAACGACGTGTAACCTCCTGAGCCAGTCCTGACGATAATGAGTTACTCCCATCACCACTTCTAAGACTCCGCCCAACATTCTAAAATAAACCAACAATTAGCACAAAAATGGTCCAGGATACAAATGTTTACATATTATTTCAAGTGTATGTCATAAGTTGAAGCCATAAGCAATGTTTCTTTTCATGGATTCTTTGGAGTATTTGGATTATATTCCTTAATGAGCTCTTCTCTTGGTAGAAATTTTTTTACTCCAGACTACAATCCAGGAATAGCATAAACACCTCCCCCAATTATTATAATCTCCTCATTATATAGTCCATGAGACTGATTTTCTTTATAAAAAAAAAAAAAAAACCATCCAAACAAACATAGCCTTAGCTAACTAATTTGGGAATTGGTTGATCTAAAGACTTATGAGATAAAAATGAATAAAGTATTAGCATTTTATCAACATATAACTTGAAGTTATTAGAATAAGTGGAATGATAGGGTGATTACTTTTGCAGTATGATTTAATTTTTACATAAAAACTTCTACTTTTTAGCAATAGAGAAACTCTAATACTCAGTCAACATAAAATCAATTAAATTCAAATAGATTAATACATATTCATGAAAACTTAAAGTAACTGCATATATGCACACCCAATTTTTCATTAAATTATAATCATTTTTCGGATTAATTTCATGAAAATAATCATGTACCGATGTACGTATTGAGTTATGAATCAAATCAAAGTGACAAGTGATCGACATTGACCAAGGTAAAACACCTAACAGTTGCACAAGCAGGGCCAATTAACTTCAAAAAATTGTTGCATACGCAAATCTGTGTACATTAGTACATGTACTTATACATGAAAACAAATAAAATGATTGATTTGAAGCAATCAAAGATTCAAAAGTGGAAAAGATTGAGGCTTTTATATATATATACCTGTTGGGTAGTGGCGATAGAAGCCGAGTCGTCGGACGAAGAAGAAGATGAGCTCTGCGAGTTGTTCATGGCTTAGTTCATGGATTGATCGGAAGAGAGAATTATCATCAGTTTGATCGTTCGGTATATAAATTATACATATATGGATCAATTAGATAGAAAAGTACAGGATCAATGGAAGTTATTAGGGTTTTGAATAGGGAGCGAGAAAATTATTATTATTATTATTATTATTATTATTATTATAGGGACCGAATAATTAAAACGTTTGGAACTGGAGTGGAAAAAACTGAAGCTCAACGACTAAGAGCAGCATTTGGAGTTTTGCGGAGGAGAGAGAAAGTTTGTATTGTATTGGTATTTCCTGATTTGCCACAATGCTAATCTTTACCGGACCATACCAGACTAGGCCAATGTCGGTAGTTTGTTGACTGTTGCCTGTGGGGGTCTATGCTGCTGGCTACACCAGTCCTTAGGTGGACAGTTTCGTAATTTTCACATCAAAAACTCTTCTTGTACATAAAAATTGAAAACAGATTCTATGTCCCTATTTTTTCTATCTCTCACTTAAATGTTTGACATCTACCCTATTACTTAATAATAATTAATTCTAAAATTAAATAAAATGTCAGATGTAAAAATTTAAGTGGGAGACACAAAGAGACAGAAAAAATAGGAACAGAGGATTTACTCTCATAAAAATTGAACATGAATTTATTTGAATTTTATTTATTTATATTTTAATCTCCAATGATGAATAAAAATACAAATAAAAAAAACTCAAATATACTTATATCTAATTTTCATTTCCACCTGACTCGAATTTAAAAAAACTACTAAGTTGAGTTGTAGTAATAATTATTAGTCGTAATATTTTTCTAATATATAATTGGTGGTATTATTGTGAATAATGTTTTCAAAAGATTAATGGTTTTAATAGTAGTATTGTTGTCATTTTTCAGAGAGCTAAGTCAAAGATTGTATTATTAGTAGTATATTTAAAAAGAAATTGATAAATTTATGACAAAAAAAATGATATTTTTATATTAAAATTATTGTTATAGACACTATACATATATAGTGACACTTTCAAAAAATATTGTGAAAATATCAATTTCTATTTAATGGTCGGGAATATTATTTTTTAGCGAGGGAATATTAAATGCACGACAAGACAATCATTAGTGGACCCTCACAACGGAATTATTATCGGATTGAGAAAACGATAAAAATATTTTTATAAAAATAACGTGGAAGTTTTACAATTAATCTTTGTTGAACTACTTTCGGTAGTAAAAAAATACGATGTCTGGCGTGGTTGCGTAAGTAGCACACCAGTATTAATTATTGATCTTTATGTGAAAGTCACTCGGTTTTGTTTAATTATTTCCACGATAATTGTTGCATTATATCTCACGTTATTTGATTCAATTATTGTCGATATTTTATATATTATTAAATCAATAATTGAAATGACGAGTTATTAATATTATAAATTGTAATATTAACGATGTCTGTAAGTTCCGCGAGGAGATGTTTGGTCACCTAATTAAGGCTACTAATAGGGAGAAATTCTTATTGGAAAACCCCCTCTTTCTTGGGAACGACCTGATCGATTAATATTGTGAATTATAATATTGATGATAAATGTTATTAAAAATATTGAGGGAATTTATATATATAAGTTTGTAATGTGGGTGGTGGGTGGAATATATATATATATATATATATATATATATATAATTAATAAATAATATCACACCTTAGTACCTTTACCATAATTCCTCCCCACCATTTCTCCACTATTTTCAATTCATGCCATATATATATATAATAATAATAATACTCATCCCACCATTTTCCACTTACCCACATATAATATATATATATATATATATATATTATTTATTAATTATATATATATATATATATATATATATATATATATATATTTGACAAAATTGGCAAAAGGGGTTGCAATAAATGCACCTTGTTCTTTTTCAAAGAACATGTGATAATTTATATATATATATATATATATATATATATATATATTTTATTTGATTATTATATTAATACTTTGAAAAATCGACGTTTGAAGATTTGTTTTTACATACATGTGGTGATGAATTATTCGTCTGTGATTTTTTTCCTCTTAATATGACCCTTGAATTCTCCTATAAATAGGATGCTTGGTTAGAATTGAAAACACACCGTAAATTCGAGAGAATTCTCTTATAATCTTGAACGTATTTCTTTAGAGTTTTAAGAAGCTTTGAGCGTGGTCTGAGTTTTCTTAAAGAATATCATCATCGCCTCTACCAATTGGAATACTCTTCTTTTACTTGTAAGGGGTATTATTTCTTTTGTATTCATGAAGAGAACTTTTGTTATTCTATTCTTTATTATTACATTGGAATAACTTTTGTATCTGTGCTGCTACCTATACTGGTAAAATTCTTACATTATTTCATTCTTTATTATTTTGTTGGAATATCACATGCATGCGTTTTACGGCAGGGACTGAATTCCGTCTTTATTATTCTCATTGGAATATCATGTATGCATGCGTTTTACCTTTGACCGGTTCCGTCTTTATTATTCTGTTGGAACATCCCATCGATGCGAATTTAAATGACTGACTGGTTCCGTTATTTATTATTTTATTGGAATAACTCGCCTATCATCGAAGCCTGCGTGCGTGGTGATTTCTTTTGTTATTCCATTCTTTATTATACTCGGTTGGTTAAAGTTTTGACTTATATACTCCATGAAATTAGTGGAATATCCTTGATATTTAAGCTTCATCCAAAGATCTTTTCATGGAAATATTCTTACGAGCATTCTTGAATTTTACTCTACAAAAAAGAAGTATCATGTTGACAATTTGGGCGTTATTAATTCTGAATAAATTAATACTTGAACTTGTTTTATTGAATTCTTATATCATTGTCATCATCCTCATGTTTATATTTTTGAAAGTCATCTACGTGCACATAGTGCGTAGATGGACTTGGTATGATTATGACCGAGAGATTATTTGGTGTAATCATGGCCGTAATGTTACAAATGATGTGATAAAAGTCCTCATTGGCCCGTAGTGCATTGATGGACAGTTGTTGGCATGATCATGACCATTGATGAATACACGAACATCCTTGGCCCGTAGTGCATAGATAATTTGTGGTTGTTATACTAATGATTATCCTTGGCCGTAGTGCAAGGATAATGTGAATTTTATATTAAGCTGAGTCCCAGCGATAAAAATGATGAAAAACCTTTTAAATCATAAAAGATAGTAGATTTTATTCTCTACTTGACTCTTTTAATGGATTGCTTGTTCTGCTGCAGTTAAACTTGATGTCTATTGTATTTTATCAGTTTAACATTGTTGAAGACTAATGATAATTTATTCTGCATTGTCTTAGTCATAATATTTCTTCTTTGGGCTAGTTGAGCTCACCCTTTTTTCACCGTTCTTCAGAAATGAGAACGTGGCGTAGGAACTAGTCGGGAGAGCGGAGTGACGGTCCCGGATGATAATATTAGTAATCCTCACTATTCTATTAAATAGTGTGATAATAAATGTAATGAGGACTTATTACGAGAGTGGATATTATGCAGAAGATGATTTGTATTAAAACTCACGACTCTCTTGTTGTTGTATATTAAGGATTGTATTTGTATTACGTACCATGTATTTGGCGACTCGAGAATAGGTGATGTATACCTATTTTGGGGGTGTCACAGTTGGTATCAAAGCTTAGGGATATGATCCCTGGCTAAGATGTGAGACAAGAACTAGGAGGGAGAGCAGAGGAATTCCTTCGCTAGTATGACCTACCTAAGTTTATTTGATATTTAATTGGTCGGTCAGAGTATAGGGATAAAATGTGATATGTTAATTAACCCTTGTTTTGTGGCAATATTTGAAAATGGCATCCGAGAATGTTTAGAACATCAATGGAGCACAGAAGACCGTTGAGTCTCCACAGATTAATAACCAAGACAATGTGCATCAGGAAGGCGACAATCCTCATGCAAACAACAACACTGACCAACTGATGAACGATGGAATGTTCCGAGGCTTCATGCACTTCATGCAATTCATGCAACATCAGGCGAGAGCGGCTCTTGTCCAAAATGCAGGTGAAAACACTGGCAACTCTCGAACGGTCACCGCCAAACAGTTCAAGGAGTTGGGACCACCGGAGTTTTTTGGAGAGCCAAAACCACTTAAGGCGAAGACGTGGATAAAGCAGATCAACAAGATATTTGATGTCTTGGAATGCTCCGAGGAGCAAAAGGTTCCCTTTGCCACCTTCATGTTGCGGGCAGAGGCAGATTACTAGTGGGAATCTGTAAAGCGTACTCAACCTTCCGCACAGAAGATGTCGTGGGAGAAGTTCAAAGAACTGTTCAACGACAAGTACTTTCCCGAAAGTATTCGTCACATGAAAGAGGTAAAGTTTATCAAGCTGGAGCAAAACAACATGACCGTGTCACAGTACGAAGCCAAGTTTGCCGAGTTGTCCCGGTTTGCGTCCCATTTGGTTGATAATGAGGAGAGAATGACGCGAATATTTCTGAGAGGTTTGAAACCCGAGATACGTCAATATATTATCTCTCATAAACTGTGTTTGTATTCAGATGTTGTTAATAGGGCTCAGTTATTGGAACGCGATAATGAGTCAACCCAACCAAAAGAGAGCGGTACCGCAAAATGATAATACCGAAAGACAAGTTCAATTAGGATGGAGGCACCAAAGGATGTCCCGAAAAAGTCAAAGCCCGATGGTCAAGGGAGAAGCGTTTGTTGTGACCTCCCGAAAGCAAGGAACCCGAACGAGGTCATCACGGTAAGCTTATCATAAACTCTAAATAAGTTTATACCTTATTTGATACCAGTTCTACCCATTCTTTTATTTCTCCTACTTGCGCTCAACGTTTAAATTTGACTCCGGAGAAATTGGACTTTGACTTATCTGTTGAAACTCCGTTGGGAGAAACCTTCATTACATCCACTGTTTATAAGTCTTGTTTGGTTCAAATAGGTACCCTCACATTACCTATCGATCTTATTTCATTGAAAATACTTGCATTTGACGTAATTTTAGGGATTGATTGGTTAACTACTCATCATGCAAAAATTGATTGTTTTCGTAAGGTTGTTAGCTTTCATATTCCTAATCAACCTATTATGCGAATTCAAGCAACGAAACCATTAAAATAAATCACTGTCATCTCAAGCCATAAAGTTATTCGTTTATTAAAAAACGGATGTCAAGCTTTCTTAGCTTATGTCACGGATCTAAACAAAAATACTTCAGTTTTGTATGATATTTATATTGTTAATGAATTTCCTGACGTATTCCATGAAGAACTTCCTGGCCTACCCTTAGGCGTGAAATTGAATTTTGTATCGACCTTGAACCCAGCAAAAACCCATTTTCAAAGCCCCCATATCGAATGGCTCTATTGAACTTCGAGAGTTAAAGACCCAATGCAGGGAATTGTTAGATATCGGCTTTATTCGTCCTAGTACTTCTCCTTGGGGTGCTCTGTTATTATTCGTGAAGAAGAAAGATGGGAGTATGCGACTTTGTATTGATTATCGAGAGTTGAATCATGTCACCATCAAAAATAGGTACCCATTGCCACGTATTGATGACCTTTTTGACCCGATTGCAGGAGCCAAATTTTTTTCAAATATTGATCTTCGCTTACGGATATCACCAATTGAAGATTAGAACCAATGACATTCCAAAGATGGCTTTCGAACTTCGATGACGGGCATTATAAATTCCTAGTCATGTCTTTTTGGATTGACTAATGCTCCTCACCGCCTTCATGGATATGATGAACCGAGTATTCAGGAATATTTGGATCACTTTGTGGTCGTCTTTATTGATGACATCCTTATTTATTCCAAAAGTCGTGAAGATCATGAAGAACACTTGAGGTCGATACTCCAAAAGCTTCGTGAATATAAGCTTTATGTCAAGTTGAAGAAATGCGAGTTACGGCGAGGAGGTAGCATTCCTTAGGCACGTGGTATCAAGTCATGGAATATCTGTTGACCCGTGAAAAGATTGAAGCAATTCAAAGTAGAGCAACCTAAATCGATGATGAAAACGTAGCTTTCTCGATTTATTTGGTTATTATCGGAGATTCGTGGAAGGATTTTCTCAAATCGCTGCTCTATTAACTCAGCTGACTCGGAAAGATACAAAGTTCGGTTTGAACGAAGAATGTGAGAAGAGTTTTCAAGAACTCAACATGCGACAACGACATTGGCTTGAACTGTTGAAAGATTATGATCATACCATCCAATACCATCCTAAAAAAGTGAACGTGGTAGCTGACGCATTGAGTAGAAGATCATATGCAGGTACAAGTGCAATATTGTCAACGCAAAGGCCCATTTTGTGTGACTTGCAAAGGATGGAGATAGAGATAAAGACTCTAGGGACCCATGCGATGATGGCGAATATACGAGTAGAACCAACTTTAATTGATAAAGTTAAAGCTGCTCAAACTATAGACCTGGAGCTGATGCGTATGAGGAAGAAAGTCAAGAAGATCTTTATCTGCGGAAGCAAGAATCGATGAAGAAGGTATACTTGAGTCAACTCCGGACTTTATGTTCTAATGACCCTAATTTAAAGTATAAAATCATGATGGAGCGCCTGAACACACCGTTTGCAATCCATCTCAGGAGTACTAAAATGTATCATGATCTTCGACATACATTTTGGTGGGGCAATATGAAGAGAGAGATAGCGTTGTTTATCTCAAGGTGTCTAACTTGTCAACGATTCAAGGCGGAGCATCAAGTACCAAAAGGCCCATTGCAACCACTTGAAATTCCAGAATGGAAGTGGGAGCACATTACAATGGATTTCGTTACTGGTCTTCCCAAGGTTTCTCAAGGCATAGATGCAATTTGGGTCATTGTTGATAGATTGACCAAGTCTGCTCACTTTTTACCAATACGAAAAACTTATACACTTGAACGTCTTGCTCGTATGTATATAAACGAGGTTGTAAGATTGCATGGTATGCCAGTATCCATAGTTTTTGATCGAGACCCAAGATTCACTTCACAATTTTGGGTTAGTTTGCAAAAAGCTATGGGCACGGATTTACGATTTAGCTCGGCATATCATCCTCAAACGGACGGACAATCAGAGAGGACTATTCAAACTCTTAAAGATTTATTAAGACTCTGTGTCCTTGACTTCAAGGAAAGTTGGGACAAGTTCTTACCATTTGTGGAGTTTTCCTACAACAACAGTTATCAAGCAAGTATTGACATGGCTCCATTCGAGGCGTTGTATGGAAGAAAGTGTCGTTCTCTAGTATGCTGGGATGAGGTGGGTGAAGCAACGTTGCTGGGATCGGAGTTGGTACGTATAACTACGGAAAAGATTCAAACGATCCAACAACGTATAAAGACCTCACAAGATCGACAAAAGAGTTATGTTGATCTTCATCGAAAGGACGTGAAATTCGATATTGGAGATCATGTGTTGTTACATGTTGCTCCATGGAAAGGAATTACAAGATTTGGAAAGAGAGGAAAGCTCAATCCTCGATTCATTGGCCCAATTTTAATCCTCGATCGTGTAGGAACTGTGGCCTATAGACTCGCTTTACCGCCAAGTATGTCTCGTGGTCATAACGTTTTCCACATATATATGTTACGTAAATATGTGGAAGACCCGAACCACATTATTGAGTTAGAACTAGACGAAATAGCGAAAGATTTGGCGTATGAAGAGGTTCTGTTCAAATCTTGGATAAGAAGGAACATATTCTACGCTCCAGGTTATACCTCAAGTCAAAATTTTGTGGAGAAACCACGATGTTGAGGAAATGACACAGGAGTTAGAATCAAATGAAATCAAGGTATCCTTACCTCTTTGACATACCAGTCGTACCCTAATTTCGAGGGCGAAATTTCTTAAGAATGGGAGGTTGTAAGACCCAAATTTTATGAATAAAGATGATTTTTTATAAATACCATTTTGAATATTATGGAATGAATTTGATATAATGTTATAGTTATGGGTATCTTGATAAATTTTGCAAAAATGCATGAAGTTGTTACATAATATTCGATTGGTCAGGGAATATTTGTTTTAGCAAGGAATATTCGTACGACGACACAATCATTGATGGACCCCACAACGGAATTATTGTCGGATTGAAAAAACAAAAAAATATTTTTATAAAAATAACGGCGGAAGTTTTACCGTTAATACTGTTGAACTACTCGGTAGTAAAAATACAGTAATACGCGTGGTTGCATGTAGCACACGATATTAATTATTGATGCTTACGTGAGAATTCACTCAGTTTTGTTTAATTATTTCCACAGTAATTGTTGCATAGTATCTCAGATTATTTGATTCAATTATTGTCGATATTTTATATATTATTAAATCAATAATTGAAATGACAGAGTTATTAATATTATAAATTGCAATATTAACGATGTCTACAGAAGTTACGCCAGAGAGGTTTGGTCACCTAATTGCGGCGCCTGATAGGGAAAAATCCTTATTGAAAGCCCCCTCTTTCTTGGGAGCGACACAGTCGATTAATATTGTGAATTATAATATTGATGATAAATGTTGTTAAAAATATTGAGGGAATTTATATATATAAGTTTATAATGTGGGTGGTGGGTGGAATATATATAATATTATGTGTGGGTGAGTGGAAAATGGTGGGATGAGTATTAGTATTACATATATATGGCATGAATTGAAAATAGTGGGGAAATGGTGGGGAGGAATTATGGTAGTGCACGGAAGGTGTGATATTATTTATTAATTATATATATATATATATATATATATATATAGTTTGACAAAGTTGGCAAAATGGGATGCAATAAATACACCCGGTGTTCTTTTTCAAAGAACATGTGATAATTTATATATATATATATATATATATTATATTTTATTTGATTATTATATTAATACTTTGAAAAATCTGACGTTTGAAGATTTGTTTTTCTATCTATGACTGCGTGAATTATTCCATTCTTTATTATTACATTGGAATATCTTATGCATGCGCGTTTTGGGACTTTACCGGACTGGTTACTGCTTTTATTATTACATTTGGAATATCCATCCATGCATGCGTTTCTGCCGACTGGTTCCGCTTTTATTATTATTTGGAACATCCTGCATGGTCTGCGAATTTCGTTTGACTCGGTTCCGTTATTTATTATTCATTGGAATAACTTTTGTCTATCAAGAAGCTTATGCGTGCACGGTGATTTCTTTTGTTATTCCATTCTTTATTATACTCGATTCGTTAAAGTTTTGACTTATATACTCCATGAAATTAGTGGAATATCCTTGATATTTGCGTTTCATCCAAATCTTTTCATGGAAATATTCTTCAAGCATTCTTGAATTTTACTTTACAAAGAAGTATCATGTTGACAATTTGGACGTTATTAATTCTGAATAAATTAATACTTGAACTTGTTTTATTGAATTCTTATATCATTGTCATCATCCTCATGTTTATATTTTTGAAAGTCATCTCGGCACATGTAGTGCGTAGATGGACTTGGTATGATTATGACCGTGGATTATTAGTAATCATGGCCCGTAATGTTACAAATGATATGGTAAAAGTCCTCATTGGCCCGTAGTGCATTGATGGACGATTGTTGGCATGATCATGACCATTGATGAATACTACGAATATCCTTGGCCCGTAGTCATGGATAATTTGTGGTTGTGATCTTAATGAATATCCTTGGCCGTAGTAGTGCGGGGATGATGTGGATTTTATATTAAAATTTGAGTCCCAATGATAAAAATGATGAAAAACCTTTTAAATCATAAAAGATAGTAGATTTTATTCTCTAACGTGACTCTTTTAATGGATTGCTTGTTCAACCGCTAGCTTAAACTTGATGTCTATTGTATTTTATCGGTTTAATATTGTTGAAGACTAATGATAATTTATTACTGCATTATCTTAGTCATAATATTTCTTCTTGGGCTAGTTGAGCTCACCCTTTCTTTCCACTTATTCTCTTCAAAATGAAAGCGAGAACGTGGCGGACTAATCGGGGAGCGGAGTGACGGTCCAGATGATAGTATTAGTAGTCATCACTATTACATTAAATAGTGTGACAATAAATGTAATGAGGACTTATTACGAGAGTGGATATTGTCTAGAAGACGACATTTGTATTAAAACTCACAAATTCTCTTGTTGTATATTAAAGATTGTATTTGTATTCTGTACCATGTATTTGGCGACTCAGAATAGGTGATGTATACCTATTTTGGGGGCTTCACATCCGCTACTTGAAGTAGCAAAAGCTCTAAAATAATATTGTTCAGTCCATCCATTCGTTAGCGGACTTTTTATTCTCCCACACGCGAAACCAAGACTACATGCACCGAATTTTCCCAAAATGGAGCACTCCAATGCTCGAGTCCGTAGCAAGTATAGACCTCATCTTTTTCCTCTTCCTTGTAGGCCTTGAACTCGACTTAACCTCAATCCGCCGCAGCGGCAAACGAGCCATGTATTTCCTGTTCTCGCCCGCATTCTAACAGAGCTCAAACTACTCACAACTCAAGTAGGCAAAACCGCCATAGCAGCTGCTGCATTCAACTACGTCGTCGCGTGGATCTTAATGGCCTTAGCAGTCGCACTCGCAGGCAACAGAACCTCCGATGGGCCCCACAAGAGCCCGTTGATATCCGTGTGGGTCCTCCTATTCGACCTAGCATATGTGACCTTCATGATGGTGGAGATCCCGCCGAAGATGAAATGGGTCGGTCGCTGGTGCTCACCGAAAAGTGACGTGGTGGACGAGGCCTATATATGCTTGACGCTCGACGGAGTAATGGTGTCAGGATTCATGACTGATTTTATTGAAATTCATTCGATATTCGGAGCATTCGTTTTCGGGTTAACAATTCTGAAAGGTGAATTTGTTTCGAGCTTGTTGCTTCCGCTTTATTTTAGAGCTTCTGCTACTTCAAGTAGCGGACGGTGCTATACCCTTTTTAATCTCGGCCCTTGATTATTGGAATGGATGATTATGATGCTATTTGCCCAATTTTCATTCATAGCAAATACTTGCTATGTATCATTTCCCATATATGTAAAACCCCAACTTATTATAAATAAAATTGAATTTTCTCTATTCATTATTCTAAATTAATAAGGTGTTAATTTGATATAATGTTTTGGTTATGGGTGAAATATGAAAATTTTACAAAATAAGCAAGTGGTTATAAAATATTCATTTTTGTCGGGGAATATTCTTTTGGTTGTGGAATATTCTTTTTGTCGAGGAATATTCGTACGACGACGCATCCATTCGTGGAGCTCATAACAGAATAACTGTCGAATGAAAAAAACGACAAAGTTTGAGTTTTATAAATAACGGTACGTAATTATTACTGAATTAACACTATTGGAATACACAGTGGTTAAAATACGATGTCTGGCGTGGTGGCACGATGAAGCACCAGGTATTGCATTGCAGATTTGTTGAATTATTGATTAAACGTGTGAAGACACTACCCAATAATTGTTAGAGTAGTTACTGTTCAATATTTTATATTATTGATTCAATAATTGCTGCGTTGATATTTTATATTATTGTTGTTTCAAAAATTGTCACTGCACAGTATTTCCCATTATCAGATCAATAATTCATATTATTTGAATAATATTATTAGATAGCATTATTGGCAATGTCTAGAAAGTTCTATCAAGGAGAGGTTTGGTCACCTAATTGCGCGTCAGTAAGGAGAAATCCTTATTGGAAAGCCCCTTTTCCTGTGAGCACTACCGGTTGTCATAATTGTGATTCTGTAATATTATTTGTGAATAATTAATTATTAATTTATATGATAAGGAAATATTTATTTGATGTGGATATAAATGATGGATTTATTTATTTTATGTGGTTATTAATGAAGAAATTAATGCTGAGGTGTTTTATCAGTATTTTGTCGAAGTTGAGGTATTAAAAATCACCCGTTTGTGAATTTCGGATATTTTTTGTTTGAAATTTGGAAAAACTCAAAGCTATAAAGTTGTAGAGAATTCAATTTCATGCGAAATAGACATAAAATTCATATTTTTCTGATAAACGGACTATTTTCTATGAATTATTAAAGTTTCAGAAAATAAAATGATTTTTATTAAAATTGGGTGGAACCCACTTTTGTTTTAACACGTGTGGGCTACAAAATTTTGTTCAAAGATGGCTGGTGGCTGAGAATTGTCAAGAAGCATGCGTAGAAAAGAAAGAAATTATATTATTATTTAGTCGCCTATGACGTTCTAGCATTTTCCTATAGGTTAGAATTAAAAATCACACCAAAGACAAGTTTTCTTTCTCTCTAGATTATCGAGTATATTTTTGTGAGTATTTTGATACTTTGAGAGTTGCTATTCGGTGTAAATTTCTGTCAGCACTATATATATATATATATATATATATATATATATATAGGCCGGATCAGGTTCGGACTCTTGAACCTGACCAAAATCTAGACCTTTTTTTTTTTGGTTTTATTTTTAAAACAACCAATTTTTTTTTTTGTGGAACTTGAATTTTTACATAATACAGTGTTTTGGGTGTGATTTCAGTCTGTACAGACATGTTTTGTTATATGTATCCAAATCACACCCAAAATACTGTATTATGTAAAAATTCAAGTTCCATAATTTTTTTTTAGTTATTTTTAAAAAAAAAGCAAAAAAAATAAAAATTGGACCGGATTTTAAACTTGTCCTGCCCTCGACAGATCTCTGTTTTATATATATATATATATATATATATATATAAAAGAAGACTAGAATTTAAAATAATTGTGAGACCCCAAATTTTATGAATAAAAATTTAATTTTTTTAAAATATTTTTTAATATTATGGTGTGGATTTGATATAATGTTATAGTTGTGGGTAGTATTTATAAATTTTGCAAAGTATGCAAGTTGTTATAAAATATTCGTTTGGTTGGGAATATTCTTTTTATCGAAATATCCGTATAACAGACAATCATTAAGCGAACCCACAACGGAAGTATTATTAAAGTAGTAAGAAAACAAAAGAATTATCTTTTTATAAAATAACGGTATGGAGAGTATTACCGATTAAAAGCATTTGAACTACCCGGTAGTAAAAGTACGATGTACTGCGTGGTTGCATAAGTAGTACGGTATTGGTTATTGATGCTTATGTGAGAAGTCACTCAATTATACTCAATTATTGTTACAGTAATTGCTGCATCATATCTCTCATATTATTGATTCAATTGTTGTCACATTTTCATCTGCATAATATGATATATTGTTAAATCAATAATTGAGACGATAAAGTTATTCATATTATTAAATTACAATATTTACAATGTCTAGAAGTTCTGTCAAGGAGAGGTTTGGTCACCTAATTGCGCGCCAATAAGGAGAAATCCTTATCGGAAAGCCCCCTCTTTCCTGGAAACGATCTGGTTGCTAAATATTGTGAGTTATAATATTAATGATGAATAAGTTCGTGTTGATTAAAGATGAATTTGATAGTTCCATTGTGTTAGAATTATTCGTGTTAGTGAAAATCGACATCTATTCCGATGATAATTGATGTCTGGGGGTTATATTGATAAATCGGGTAATTAATCGGATAAATGAGAAATTAATTGCTACTAATTCACATGCTTATATAACTATTTGTTCACATGTGTGTACTATTGATTCACATTATTTACTATTAGGGGAGTTGGTGCAAGATTGATAATACTTGCATGACTAAGTTAAAGATGGAGGTATAGATGGAGGTACTATACTATAATTCATATTTTCACATAATTATAACTATTGAATCACATGATTGAACTATTGATTCACATTATTTACTATTAGGGGAGGTGGTGCAAATTTGATAATACTTGCAGGACTAAATTAAAAATAAAAAAAGTTAGAGGTATTGTATTGTAATATTTCGAGCCCCAAAACGTGCAATTATCGAAACTATATTTTTCTATAAATAGAAGTTCATTCTTCCTTCTTTTCTCACCAATTCACTAAAGCTATAGAGCAATTATTATAGAGAGAAATTATAGAGAGAAAGAAGAAGAGAAGTTTGATACCTCTCTATTCCAGTATCAAGCTTTATTCTAAGGTAAGAAATATTATTTGTTGTACTCGTAAGGGGTATTATTTTTTCTTTTGCATTCATGAAGAGAGCTATTGTTATTCCATTCCTTATTATTACATTGGAATAACTTTGTTTATCTGTAATCTTGCATACGTGGTGAAATTCTTCTATTATTCCGATTCTTTATTATTTTGTCGGAATATCATGTTTGTCGTTCTGGCGGACCAGTTCCATTATTTATTATTACGTCGAATATCCTATCTGTGCGTTCTGCGTGACACAATTCCATTATTTATTATTACATTGGAATAACTCAGATATCTGAAGTCTGCATACATGGTGAAATTCTTATGTTATTCCATTCTTGATTATTATGTCGGAATAACCTGTATATGCGAAGTACCGCATACATGGTGAAATTCTTCTGTTATTCTATTCTTGATTATTATGTTGGAATAACCTGTATATGCGAAGTATCGCATACATGGTGAAATTCTTCTACTATTCTATTCTTTATTATTACATTGGAATATCCAGCCGGTCAAGGATTACGCCGGACTGGTTCCATTATTTATTATTCTACGTCGGAATATCACGTACGTGTGTTTACTGTGGGACTGGTTCCATTATTTATTATTACATTGGGAATAACCTTATCAGTATGCGATCTATCACACGCGTGGTGAATCCTTACATTATTCCATTCTTTATTATTCAGTTGGAATAACATGTCTATGTGGATTACCACATGCATGGTGAATGATCCTTCGTATTCATTCCTTATTAAATTATGAAAATGATCTGTATACGTGGATTACCGCATGGCGGGTGAAAATCTATTTGCAGTTTTATATATTCTATTATACTCAGTTGGTTAAATTTTTGGCTTCTATACTCCATAAAATTAGTAGAATATCCTGGATATTTTCCCTTCATCCACTATCTTTTCATGAAAATATTCTTCTGAGCATTCTTGAATTTTACTCTACAAAGCAGTATCATGTTGACAATTTAGACGTTATTGAGTTCAAGATAAATTAACTTATAAATCTTTAAAATTTATTCTTGAACTTATTTTATTGAATTATTATGTCATTGTCATGATGAGTTATGTTGGTTATTATGTAAAAACATGAAAGTTTCTTATAAATTACAAAGGGTTGAAAATCAGATTTTGGTGAAAATGGAACATGAAATTCGATTGACCATATCTCCTATTATATTTTGAATTTTTGAGTGTGATCAAGTTCTAGAGTTAGATCTATAAGTTTTCTAACTTATCCAAGTGGAATCACTGGAAAATGTGTTGTAGATTTTCATATAGACTATTTTTAGCAAAGTAGTCAAAAGCTGCAAAATAGCAAAAAGCTATTGCCCAGAAATTTAAAAGGGCTGTTTGGGCCACTTAATTTGTGAAAAAAATTATGGCCTTTGGGACATGAAAGTATATGGTATAAAGAACCTCCTGTCCAAAAATGAGCTCATTCCGACTTAAAATGAGCAAGTTATGACTATTTTAATATTTAGGTTTTTTCGACGAAAAACGCTATAACCGGAGTTCTATAACTCCGATAACCATGAAATTTAAACTGGAAGTTCACGTTAACATGTGTAATATCCTGCCAAGATTTGAGAATTTCTGGAGTTAAACTTGAGGTAGCTAATTTCTTAAGGAAATAATTAGAAATTGATTTTTGAAAAATAGTATATAAATTTTAAAAATTCCGAGAAAAATATATGTTCATTATGAGACTATATTCTGCTAAATCCCAGAAAAAAAAATATTTGTGGGACTGACTTGGTATTTTTCATGAAAATAGTTTAGTTACGAACATATAAATTAAATATGTTATGTGAAGTTGGAAAATAAGTAAATAGGATTTTATGGCTTGGAAATCCTATATAAGGTATATGCAGATTTTTGATGAGGGATTTGATTATTGGTGATGAAATCTTATGAGTATGACATTTTTGAATGATTAAATGCATTATTTGGTAAAGTGTAAACAATTGAAATAAATTATTTATAAGTTTAAGAAGTGATTAAAATATTGTTATATTATGAGTTTATTAAGTGGTTGATAAGATTTAGATAAATTTAAAGTCTTTAATATTTATCCTTGTTTTCGTTTGATTAATGCTTATATCATTGTCATCATCCTCATGTTTATATGCTGATGAAAGTTATCTTTGGCTTACGTGCAAAGATAAACTGTTAATTATTGAATTGTATATCTTTGGCTTATGTGCAAAGACGGACTGTTGATTATTGGTTTTATAGTTGTATATCTTTGACTTACGTGCAGAGATGGACTTGGTATGATTATGACCAGGGATCATTCGGTATAATAATGTTATAAACGATGTGGTAAAAGTCCTCAGTGGCCTGTAGTGCATTGATGGACAGTTTTTGGTATGATTATGACCAGGAATTATTCGGTATAGTCATGACCATTGATGATTTAATGAATATCCTTGGCGTGAGTATGCGGGGATGACTAGATGATGTGTTTTATTTATTAAAATTTGGGTCTCGTGATAAAAATTGATGAAAACATTTTAAATCATAGAAGTTAGTAGATATAATGCTCTACTTGACTCTTCTAATGGATTGCTTATTCCGCTGCAGTTAAACTTGATGTCTATTGTATTTTATCGGTTTAACATTGTTGAAGACTAATGATAATTTATTCTGTATTATCTTAGTCATAATATTTCTTACTGGGTTAGTTGAGCTCACCCTTTCTTTCACTGTTATCTTCAGGAAATGAGAATATAGCTGGGACGAGTCGGGGAACGGAGTGATGGTCCAGTTGATAGCATTAGTAGTCCTCACTATTCTGTTAAATAGTGTGACAATAAATATAATGAGGACTCCATTGAGTGTGAATATTGTCTAGATGACAATATTCTTATTAAAACTAGGACTGAGCAAAAAATGGATATAACCGAATTACCGAACCGAAATAATTTAACCGAAATTTTCTGAAAATTCGGTTATTTTTAATATTTTGGTTATATCCGATTTTTTTTACGATTTCGGTTAATATGTACGGGTTTCATTTTTGACTTATTCGATTTAACCGAATACCCAAAAAAAGTCCTCCACAGTTATACCGCTTGAGTAGAAATAATAATATGACTTTGAGTCATTACACAACTTTACTAAATTCTCTCAAAATCTCTTAGAGTCTGAGAGTCAGATCTCTCCACAAAGGCTAAAGCCTCTCAAACTCTCAGAGTCAGATCTCTCCACAAAATCGAAGGTACAAAGCCGAAGTTCGGAGCGAGCAGATTTTCTTAGACGTGCGATTAAATCGGCCAATTGACTTCGGAAAGAAGCGGATCGATGACCTTCTTATGGCGACGGAGGAGGTTCCGATCTTCGACGGTGAGCTCGCCGGCGTGGCTCAGGGTGAGCAGATCGATGACGTTCTTGTAGGCTTGCTCAGCGATGGCTTGCTCGACGATGGCTTGTAACCTCTATCTGTTATATGTTTTGTAATATGTATTGGCTTTTTTTGTAATATCAATATGTAGGCTACATAGTGTTAATCATGTACTGTACGTTCTGTTGTTGCTCACTGTTGTTCTCTCTCGGTAATATGTTTGTTGCTGACTGTTGTTCTCTCTCGGTAATATGTTTGTTGCTTCTGTTGTTAATTATTAAATGTTAAGTCTTCTAAATTCGGTTATTAACCGAATAACCGAATAAACTATTCGGTTATTATAAATTACGGTTAATTGTTCGGATATCCAAAATGGTATAATTTCGATTTTCGGTTATAACCGAAATTTTTGTTCGGTTCAGATAATAACCGAATGCTCACCCCTAATTAAAACTCTCAGTTTATATTTTGTCGTATATTACACGACAATTGTATTATTAAGTTGTATTTATATTTTTGTACTATATATTTGACGACTCAAGATGGGTGATATATACCTGTTTTGGAGGCGTTACAATAATAATAATAATAATAGTGAAAAAATGATAATAAAACTAATTAATTTAAATCAACTTCATAAAAATAATTAAATAAATTTAGATATTTACGTTTCAGAATGAGATACTTTTGTTTTTCCATATTATAAAAACAAAAAATATTTTAACCTTTATCAATTAAACCATACTAATATTTCTTGCAATATTATTAATTTTTAAAATAAAACCCTACTAATATCAATATGCATGTTTGCCCGGCAACAATTAATATTCCTCTTATGTGATCACTAGTTATGATAAATAAAAAATATCCAGCTACTTAGTAAATAAAAGAAAATGCACATATTACCTGTATATTTCTTGTATATAAATCCGTTGATTCGATCATTACAATTTTCATCCCTAACATGTCATTACCGCGCGCGCGCACGCGCAGACACACACACACACACACACACACACACACACACACACATATATATATATATATATATATATATATATATATATATATATAAAAACTACGTCGTTTTGATAAAAAAATCTATTTAAAATGTAGGAATCTTTATTTAAGGATAATCTTTCTTGATCCCGACCAGTATATATATATATATATATATATATATATATATATATATATATATATCAATCATAAATAAAAAACAGATCAAGAGAATCACATACACTTTGACATTTAAAATTTGAAGTAGATTGAAGAAAATTAAATCGTATGTATATTGTTGGGCCATGATATTTTATGTATTGGGCCAAACGGATTATTTAATTAATCTATTGGGTTATTTCTATTGGAACTGGCCAATTGGACCAAGTCAATAGGTTATCTTTGTTGGATCATGAAAATATTGGGCTGGATCGTTGGGCCAATCCATCAAATGACTAAATATCTACTTCCTTTGAGCTTTGACTGGTAATCATGAATAAGATTACCGATATGTCTGCAAGGCATTAATGTGGATGAGATCTAGTCGGCTGGCGGTGGAGAACAGTGATGGGATGGAGTAGGTGAGCTGCATGCAGTCGGCTGAGATCACTAGAGGTGGAGGATTGTGTCAGGGTCAGTGGGTGGCACGAGAAATCGGACTTTGGAGTATATGTTAGCAAGAGGATCACACAAGAAAAGGTAACTGATATTTTTCTCTCTCAATAGACTAGATATTATTTTTCTCTATTGTTAACATTGTGATCATTTGTACTGACTTTCACGCCGAAGCTATTCCCCGACGGTTGAAATCGTCGGTGTTATCGTATTTACTGTGCAGAATCAAACGTGTGTTACGTGATTGAGACGTGTGAAAAAATTTTAGCCTTAACATATATAAATGTGAAAAAATAAGACTATCATCTTAAAGTATAAAATTCCTATTACAGAATGAGGGGGGCACTAATACGATTCAACATAAAATAGTTTTTTTTTAAAAAAAGTGGCCCAACAATTAAGAAAGTAAGAGTTTGTTTATTTTGTTGCATTTTAAAAAGTTGTACGATTATAAATCGTGTTTATAAATTATGTTTAAAATAAAATATTATTTTTAAACGAAGTAAATAATTTTAAGTGGGGTTGGATTTAAAAATTGCCAATGGAACTTAACTTAGCAATTTAACATGTAAAGCCCACGTGGGCTTTTCGTAATAAGGACATTTTTTGGATTAGAAAATCTATTAATGAAGAAAATAAATTTATTTCTGCTTTCCTTTATATTTTTATGGCCAACAGGAAACTGTTGATCTTAGCTTCTTTCTAGATACTTGTTGTTCAGAAAATTGATGAATCAAATGGGAGCCGGCTAAGCTTTAAAATTTGCTAATGTGTTCCAATTTGCTGGACTGCTATGCCTCTTCTAATGCTTAAAACGGTGTTGCTAGTGGCGGATCTGTTAAGGAGCAGCTAAGCAGTTGTCCTTACTGGATTTTTTATTTTATTTTTACAAATATAAGAGTAAGGGCAAATATATAAGTGGATAAATTTAAGAAAATAGATTAATTGAAGAGTTAAATTTGAAGGGAGTAAAAAAAAATCTATGAATATTTCTCTGCGAGAATCTTGTTAGAATTTTGCTATGGAGTTGGCAACACATCAGAAAAGAGATTTAATGGCTCATAACTCTTTTTTTTTGTCTGTGTATCAAAACGACGTCGTTTTGATAAATTTTTTTTTTACAAATTGACAAATAATTTGAAGCCACCAAACACCGTTTATTTTTACATATAATTATTTTAAATTTCTTGATTATTCTGTATATGATTTTTTTAATATTTAATAACTTAGCTTGCTATTAATATTAGGATAACTACAAACTTGGCTCAAAAAAATGAATAAATATATCGGTTATAATTATCGTTAATGTTTTCAATGTGGCTTTAGTTATTTTACGTTTATTATTGTTTTTGTTTGTTTATTTATATTATTATTATTATTACTATAATTTGTATTTATCTGTTCCATAAAAAGAGTTTACTCTCACCATTAAAAATATTATTATTATTTACTCGAACCATTGGGTCGGTTGGGTAAACCAAAAAAATATTCTAGACCTATCAATTATTATTATTTACGTATTCTTTTATATCTTTTTTTATTATTAATAATCGTTTTACTTTACCTCTCTTAATCCACTGCTCAACGGAGACAATCACCATCACAACTCAAATACTATTTTAAATGTACTCTTTTTACTTTACTTTACTTCGTTTGGTTAAAATAAGTTGTGTTTGGTGACTTCCAATTTTTTATCAATTTGTAAATTTTTTTTTTATCAAAACGACGTCGTTTTGATACACAGAAGAAAAAAAAAGAGTTGTGAGCCATTAGATCTTTTTTCTGATGTGTTGTTAACTTCACAACAAAATTCTCACAATATTCTCACAGAAAAATCCTCATAAATGATCCGGATCCGGATCCGGATAAGAGAGCTTGTGTGTGTTCATATGGTGCATGACAGCGTGAGTGAGAAAGAATAAGAGAGAAAATGTTGGTATGAATGGACAGAGAAAAAAAGTTGAAAGTGATTAGCATGGAGTTTATTTTTAAATAAGTTGGTCAATTGACTAATAGAGTGCTGACACGCAGACGAGATTACATGTGTCGATGATTCTATGGCCAATTTAATGAACTTATCAAAAAAAAAAAACTTCATCTAACTGAATCTAGAAAAATTAGTGGGCGAGTTAATATAATGGATAGAGAGAATATTATATAATATTTTATAATTTTTAATATTTTTATATAAAAATTATCGTTATCTATAACAATTGTTTTTATCATGGTTATAAATATCATATAAAAATATTAATTTTCTATTTAATATACATACTTATACATATATATCAACAAGATTGAGGCAAACAATTAGTTGCTATTATGAGAATTAGATGATTAGTTTTTGTAGAACAAATATACCCTTATAATAAAATTCTTTCTACCCAATGCCCCACTATTTAGTTGCAATAATAACAAACCTTGGAGGTGGTCCCACCCCATGCCTTACACTTGTTGGCGGTGGTCCACATCCACAGGTGACAGACCACACACCAGAGGGAAAATGGAAGTGCGAAAAGTAAAAATGTAAAATCGTAAGTTAAGTGGGGCTGAAAACACGTCCTAACAAAACAAAAGTTTAGCATTTGTTGGGCGCGAACCCAACAAGAGAATGGGCAAGATCGTAACTGACACGTGCCCCCTGTTGCTGTACGTTCCCAATTATAGATAATGAAGACGACGTCAGAGCAAATGCAAAACAAAACGTTCCTGCGGAGTCGACTGGTATAAGGTAATTCTTAGCCGGTAAAGACCACTCCTTTCCGTTGGAAAAGTGAAACGACACCGTTGGGACCTCAACGCTCTTTTTCGACGATAAATCGTAGCAAGTGTCGAACAATGACACACCGTTAGCTGACGGCAAGTCCTTCGTACCGTTAACAAATGCGTCTCGAAGCGAGTAGTATGCTCCCGTTTGTAAACGGGTCACGGCCGTCCCCGAATCGATTATGACCCCACCTTCACCGTTCTTATCAAGCTGGAAAGTTGACGGTGATATTGACATCAATTCGCCGGCGACGCTGAGTCCCGTTAGGTCGAGGTAGTAGTAGGTACTGAGCTTAGAGTTCCGAAGTAACGGAGCAGTGACGGTGTTAGGAGGAGTTCCCGATTCAAACTCCAGAGTTGAAGCTGCATCAGAATCACGGTCTACGAGGCAGTACGAAAATGAGGAGGCGTTAATTTGTGAAGGGAAGGAAAGTGGGCCGCCGCCGAGCCCAATCAAACCGGCGGCTCCGACAAATAAGCCTTCGTTACTGTGTCCGCAACCGATGGCTACGTTGTTGACAGAAGCCGAGCTGCCGAAAGTTATCGTCTCCGTCACGAAGTCACCGACGGTGTACGACCCGTCGCCGTAGGACACCTCATAGAGACACGTATCGTTCCGGCACTGGAACACGTCTAGTGACTTGCACTGTTGAGTATCGCAGGTGAGAGGCGAGTAAGAGGAGGACAAAGCCGGATCGAAGATGGGGTCAGCTTGCTGATAGCAATCGGCGCAAGGCGCGCATTGTATCCAGTTGACGTCACTCCCTGTATCGAGTACCATGTACACTTGACTCGGCGGGTGACCGATACCAAGCCGGGAGAAGTACTCGCCGCTTCCTTGACTCGTTCCTGAAATCACCGGTACTTCCAGCTCTTCAGCTCCAAGCTCAGTATAGACAGGATTGAGATCCGACTGAGTAATGCCAGTGATGGCCAGATCCAACCTGGTTTGAAGCGATTTGACTCGAACTGAGTCACGCTCTAGTCGAGCTAAAGTCAGTGAGTTGTAGTCGTTGTGAGCATGTTTATGAATGGAGGATCGATAATGTAGTTGCAGAGTGAGAGAAGCGGAAGAGGAGTAGCTCGTTTCTTCTTTTTGATGGAATGTATTTATGGAATTAGTATCAAAATTGAGGGTTTTAAGGATGGAAGCTGAAACATCAAGAACAGTAGTTCTGGAGCTCGAAAGCAAGTTGCGAGAAAGAACAGTAGAAAATGAGAAAATGAAGAAAAGGCAGAAGAGAGAGTATTCTCTGTCCGCCATTGTTGTAGAAAAGAAAGTTGGGAGTGACGGTGTGAAATAATGAACAAAGTATGTATAGCTAGGAGTAGAGAGAAAATAATAAAAAGATTTCAAAAGTGGGCCGGGAAATCTGGATGGGACGGGAGTAGAGAAATAGAGAGAGAGAGGGAGAAGGGGAGGGGGAGGGGGAGGCAAGAGCAGTAAGCAAGGGAGGAGCTTTGAATGAGGAAGGAATAACAATAAACATACTAGTAACATAATTTTGATTAGATTCTTTTATATGCATCCATTTTATGTGCTCTGGGTCTGGGATTCATTCTCTTTGATTGTATTGTTTTTCTTTTGTCTTTTTTGGGTCACACGAAAAGATGGGAGAATGTATCACATATTTTATACTATTTATTTGTATCCGGTTATATCAAGTTTTGATCAATGGATCAAAATTAATTACATGCTAACCTCTTCCTATACATATGAATGGAGTATATATTTTTGTACGTGTTAGAAAATTCAGTGTAAATTTGAACTAAAATTTAAGACATTTTTCAAGGCACTCTGTAGTCTGTACCACTAAGCTAAGTCTGTGCGAGAAAAGTTGTAATGGCGAGCATAACTTGATGCGTGATTGTTGTATGTACGTACACTTTATCTAAACTTGCTTGTGTTTGGCTTTTGCTTTGTCCATCAATTGTGGACCGTGTTTTGGTCACTAGAAAACCTTTTAGGCAGATAGATTGTATTATAAGTTGATTGGGTTTGCATTGTTGTGCGCTTGGAGATTTGTACAGGTCAAAAGATGAACTACTTAATTAATCACCACTGGTCAATTTTTTTTTAAAGAAGAAGAAGGAAAGAAAGCACAAGCGAAGCAATCAAACAATTTTTTGTTGTTGAAACACACTAGTCAATTACCTTGTCTTGCTTTTTGTTTAGTAAAAAGAAAACATGATTGATCAGCTTTAAATCGTGTTTTCAAGTTTAAAAAACATAATTATTTAAGAAGTTTTGCTTTCTTTTGGCATTGGTCAAAGCATTGTATTACCGTAACTCACGCTTTATTAACTTTTTAAAATAATAAAGAATATTATGATTTTTATAAGTTTCTCAAATCTCAAGTAAGTCGGTCTCACATTTGCAGTTATGTGATATAAATCTTCTAAAAACAATACAGTAATATTTCCTTGTCAAGATAATAGTAGTAATTTCTTATCCGTGGGAGTACTAATGATGATTATATTTCCTTGGAAACAAGGTAATCTGACTATATTTCGACAGCAGATCCTATGTCCCCATTTTTCATGTTCCTTTGTGTCTCTTTATTTAAATTTTGACATCTGACCTTTTATTTAATTTTATAGTTAATTGGTGTTAAGTAAAAAATTAGATGTCAAAATTTAAGTGGGGAGACACATGAGAGACAGAGAAAATGGGGATAGAGGATCTGGTCTCATGTTATTTCCCGGTGCAGCTGCAGCTTATAGTTTGGTCCTTCATCACTTTTCTGGCTTTTAGGCCCGGTTGGCCTTTTTGAATATGGTTTTCACCAATTACTATTAAGCCTCAGAATATATGTATGTTGCATGATTGTATCCCGGCCTCTTGCAGGTTTGACTTTGTTGTTGGCTTTGGATGCTATTAGGCTTTCAGTCTGCTTGCTTTTGGGGATATTTTGTGAAGTTAGGCCTGTCTCGTGACTATATTTTCTGGGTCTTTTTATTTTATAGCCTGCTATACTTGTTTAGGGAAAGAAAGTATTAATAAATCAATTAAATTGTGGAATCTTCTCTTTTTTGTAACCTAACGTCTGAGGGGCAAAAATGTAATTGGACTATTTCATAAACTATTTTGGTAATTCCATCATATTCCCTCTCATTAATGCAAGTTTAGGTGGATTTCACAATCATGTAAGAGGGAAAATGTAAAACTAGCAAGATAATTTTAAAAAATACTCCATAATAATAGCCTTTTTAACTTCATACACATAGATTAAAAATGTCATTTAATAATAAGAGAAGTTAGAGATAATATAAAAAATTAAATAATTTATTCTTTTAAAAAGTTAAGTTGTAAACGACAAATAAATTAGAACAAAAAATTTTCTTTTAAAAAGTCTATTAATAATAATAATGTGAGTCCCTTATTTATTTATTTATTTTTATCTTGTGTATTCACTCACATATGTCAACACTCATTTTGTAATTAAAGAGAGTTGAAACTCCTCCATGCATGAACATAAAAAGTTTCTCCATTAGCACAATCAGAAGCAGTAAAGAGATGCAAGCATAAGATGCAAAGCTGATAGATTCTTGATAGAAAGACGATCTCAATAAAGCACATCGATGGATCGTGAGAAATTTGCATCCTATTCTTCTATAAGTGAAGTAATTAAGAATAACGATAAATTCTCTCGTTCAAACCACAAATTAAGAATTGAGAAATGAGCCCATTTCTGTTCCAGAAATGCTAGCTGATATTGGCATGATCACATACATCCATGCAGACTGCAGTTGGGTTTATTTCACCACCCAACCTAATGTAGTATGGTTTAAGCAATATTCGTTCCCCCCGCGCGCACAAAAAAAAAGAGAGTCCTATTTACGAATTTGAATTTTTTAAACTAACATTTTTATTTTATAGTTTAGTAGTGATAATATGATAATAAAATTGTTACAATATATAAATTTAAGGATATAATGTCATTGTATACTCTCCCTCTCTCTCTCTCTCTCTATATATATATATATATATATATATATATATATATATATATTGTAATTGATATTTCCACAAGAAAAATTGATATTTTCACAAGACTTCACTAATATTAATGTGAGTCTCATAATGACGTGATAATATAGTTAGTTAACTGTTGGGTCAAACTATATTAACTGGAACCAAATGGGTTGGTAAACCATTTTTATTTATTCAGATTTGTTAAAGTTTGGACCCATATTTTTTAAAACAAATATAATTCTGAACCAATTAACTATTTTTCAACTCATATACTAGTACTACTATTACACATCAAATAGCCACATATATCAACTAATGAGCGTCTTCCACATGGACGCACGCATGCAAGGTGGCATCACCCGCGGGTAAGAAAAAGAGGGGAGAAAATTGAAACAAGTGTATAATACTAATACTCGAGCAATGTGTTTTATATAAGGCTATGTATGCTCTTCGTTTATCTCTAATCTTGATTGTTATATACTCCTCTCCTCCTTTGTTCTAAAATTAAACATAAAATTTAAATAATAATTTATTAAATTTTAAATTGATATTAATTTGTTTAATTTTAGTTGATATAATTAGTATAATTGTATATTACTTAACAAAAACTATTAATAATAAAATATATTTTATTTTAAATTTTTATAAGTCGAAATTTAATATGATGTCATTTGACCTTAAAAGTTAAATTATATCTATAATTTTAGAATAGCTAATGATCCCTGTTTAGCACAAATTCTCTTTATAAAATTATTGTATTATTTTTATATTTTTTGTATTATACAACATTAAATATTAATTATAGAAAATAATAAATTAATATCGTGTAGGTTGATTTTTATGAAAGAAAATAAAATTATTTGCTTCTAAAATATGTTATATAAGTAATAATGTATGACTAATTATGGATGAAAAATTAAATAAATATAAAAATCTGCAATAATATTTCATATATTTGGTATTTATTTTTAAGTTAACGATTTATTTGTGTAAGACCCCAACTTATTATAATAAAATTAAATTTCCTCTATTTATTATTTTGAAATAGTAAGGGTTGATTTGATTAATGTGGTTAATTATGGGTAAAATGCGCAAATATTTCAAATATATATGAAAGTGGTTATAAAATATTCATTTTATCGGAGAATATTCGTTTGGTCGTGGAATATTAGTATATGACCACGCTTACCTTGTGTGGGCCCCATAACTGAAAAGCGATTGGATGAAGAAAATGAAAAGTATAAGTTGTTTATAAATAACTTGGCGTAGTTATTCACAGATTATCTTGTTGGAATACCCGGTGGTTAAAACACGATGAAGACACCAGTATTGCACAAATTATTGATTCTTACGTAGGAAGGCATTACTCAATAATTGTTACGATGAATTCTTGCTCAATATTTTATTTTATTGATTCAATAATTGCTACGTTGATATTTTATATTCTTGTTGTTTCAATAATTGTCACTACACAAGATTTTCATTATCGGATCAATAATTCATATTATTTGAATAATATTATTAGATAACATTATTGGCAATGTCTAGAAAGTTACATCTAAGGAGATGTTTGGTCACTAATTGCGGGCGATAAGTAGAAATCCTTATTGGAAAACCCCTTTTCCTGAAAGTGTGCGGTTATCGATTATTGTGATTACATAATATTATTTGTAAATAATTAATTATTGATTTATATGATAAGGAAAATATTCATTTTATGTGGATATAGATGAAGAAAATTTTTAATGTGATAATTGTTAAAAAATTGTTATTTTATCTTTTCTGATAAATAATTCATTTAAATATATTATTATATTTTAATAATATAATAATGATGATATTTTTACAATGAATGTGGGATATATGAATAAATGAGGAGGAAGAGTATTTTTGTTGCAATGAATGTTAAAAATATGTTAAACATGTCGCTGGTCCCTATTTCTTGACTGAAATTTGATTATAGCGTGTAAAATCGCCCGTTTATGGATTTCGGTCAACTTCTGCTTGGAATTTGGAAAAACTTAAACTTACAAAGTTGTAGAGAATGGAATTTCCTATGGAAAGGACGTGGTTTGAATTTTTCTGATAAAAGGACTATTTATTATGAATTATTGAAGTTCCGGTGTATCGGGTCTGAATTGATTTTTGGAGTTTTAAATATTTTTATTTAGAAAAACATTTTTTGCACATGTGTGGCTGATGTTTTGGTCAAAAAGGTGGGCTAAGGAAAATTTTTATAAATATATTTATATTTTATTAAATTTTCTACTTTGGTGTTCTAAGCATTTCCCTATAAATAGGGTGCTTAGGTTAGAATTGAAAATCACACTAGAAACTGAAGTTTTCTCTCTCTTTCTCTATATTATCGAGCGTATTCTTGTGAGTATTTTGATACTTTGAGTGTTCTTTATCTGGTCTGAAGTTTCCTTCAAAGACTATATCCAATATTCTAATCAAGACTGCGTCTTTTCGAGAGGTAAGGGATATTATTTTTTTAAAATGATATTATTTCTTCTAATATCATTATCTTAGGAATATTGGTAAGATTTTTCTTGTGAAATTCTTGTCTTTTAGTGTCGGGAGTTACTATTTACGTATCACGACCTATTATTCACGAAAAAATTAAATTTTATTTTTTATAAAATATCAATTATGGATACTAGCTTTGATTGTATCCATGTTTTAATCATTCTTGAATTTTACTTCACTATGGTTATTTATGAAGTATTTTTGAACTCGGATTGTTTAAAAGTCTGAATCCTTAATATTTGTTCTTTTTATTTCACTTTGGATTCGTTTTCTTTTAAAATATTTTTAATCATCCTCGATCTAAATGATGATATTATTGAATATCTTTGGCTGTAGTGTAAAGATGGTTGATTTTCTTATGAATATCTTTAGCTTTGTAGTGCAAAAAGATGTACAGTGTTGAGATGAACATGATGAAGTGATAAATATCTTTGGCTTTGTAGTGCAAAGATGAATATTTGATTCAAGATAAATATTGATTGATGTTACGAGGATAAAATATTGATGATGGACTTTTAAATTCATAGATTATAGTAGATTTCATTCTCTACGTAACTCATCTATGAATTATTATTTCCGCTGCGAATATTGATCTGAAACTTGTTGTTTATTATATTTTATCAGATTTTTCCCTGTTGAAGACTAACGATAATTTGTTCTATATTATCTTAGTCATAATATTCTTTACTGGGCTAGTTGAGCTCACCCTTTTCCTTTTTGTTCCATTTTTCTTCTTAGGAGGCGAGAATGTAGCGAGTACTAGTCGGGGTATGGAATGAAGGTTCTAGAAAGTCGTTTTTAGTAGTTCTCACTATTTTTGTAAAATAATATATCAATAATTGTAATGAGGACTTATTTGGGTGTGAATATTGTCTAGACGGCAATATTTGTATTTAAACTCACAGTTTTCATGTTGTATTAATAAAGTTGTAGTTATTTCTGTACAATGTTATTGACGACTCAAAATGGGTGATGTATACCTATTTTGGGGACGTCACAATTTGTTTGACAGATTATATCATTAAATATTATTTTCAATAATAATATAAATTTTAAAGAATATTTAAATTTAAAAATATATGAGAATAAGATATAGTGATAATTAGTTAATTATAATTACAATAATGTAGATGAATTTTTTTAAAATCAAATAAAAGATGAAAATACGGTTTATTTTCTTAAATTTTAGGGTTAAATTACTATTCATTAATTTTAGAAGTTGAGAAACCATTTTATGTTGTTAATTATATTTATATGTATAAATATATAGATTATTGTTTTGGGTGACTAATGTTGTTATGTATGTGTCAGTTTATGTAAATTCTAGTATTCTAGTTACAAAAGAATTATACTAGTATTCTAGTTATAAAAGAATTATAAATATGTTTCAATATTTAAATGACATTCATAGAAAGGTTAATAATAATTTTGAAAAGTTATTTAAATATGGAAGGGTATTAATATTTTCAATTTAAAATTTTATTAGTATAGTTTTTTAGCATTTTATTATTTATATTACTAATTTTTATATCATATTATTACTTAATTAATTTAATTGTGATAGTCATAATTTTATTTTTCAAAAATTCTGTTTAAAAGTCAAAACATCTTAAAATGGTTAATATGGTTTTAGTTCTTAAATGGAACCATAACCATATTTTGAAAACTAAAACCAACCCATAACCATATTTTGACAGGCCTAACATCTAGCAAGTGTTAGAAATGTATGTAGATTCTCAACAATTTCACCGCTATATAGCTTCAACAAACAGGCTCTTCGTCTTCTTTACGAATGAATCTTTGTAGTTTTTATATAATTAATTATACTTACGAATTGCATTAGTATTGCAGGTTTCATTTCCAAGGTTAGAGGAACTGATTGTGAAAGTAATTTCGTCTGAGGCGAGCGATTTAGTTGAGCTTATAGGGGTAAATGTTAATCTTCCTCGTGACCATGGAATTCATCATTTTCTGTGCTTTCGAGGATTAAGTATGCTCACTGTTGAAGATTGTAAGCTCTCGACTCTGTTCACATGTTCTCTGGCTAAAACTAATCTCTAACAGCTCGAAGAGTTGACTGTAAAAAGCTGTGAGAAGATGGAAGAAATAGTGAGGGATGAGAATGAAGGGAATATGAATTTAATGGCTGATGTTGCTGATGAGATTTTGTCTTGTGAATTTCCTTGGCTGAAGATAATTGCGAGATAATTTCCCCGGCGCAGCAAGACGTGGTGAAATTGAGGCTATGGTGAGCGAGATGATGTTGAATTGAGGCTATGGTGAGCGAAATTGAGGTCGTGGCAAGATGATGAGCGACTGATGTTGAATGTTATGGCTGGGATTTTTCATGGGTCTGATTTTTCATGCGGTAGCAATGTTGAATACTATGAGCGACTGATGTTGGCTGTTACGGCTGGGAGATGCCATTAACAGAGCTCTTTTAGAATACTGAAAGAAGAGGTAACAAAGGGTTTATTCCACAGTCACGCCTGATCCTTACAAAATTAGTGGTCTTAATGTTGATGGTTTCTTGAATGAGTTGCAAAAGTTAAGCTTAGACAAAAGCGTGACTACGATTCTTTGGCCGTGAGAAAGATGGAGATGGCTAAATCATCTTGAGAGATAGGTAAATTACATGACTAGGGAACCTATTGAGTAATTGCTTAAATGGCAAGCTAGGCTAATTGGTCAAGCGGTGTCCTTGTCGTTGAGATTTCTTTCCCTGGGCTTGGCCTTTGTAGTATTGGTCTTTTATCGAATCTGAGGGTCAAATAAAGCTTTCTTACACCGGTTTTGAAGCGAGTATGAGCAATTGATTGTTGTAACTTGTAAGATAGCATTGAGTGGTAAAGTTTATGTTCGAGAATAAGCTTTTCTTCTTAGTACTCTTTTCTTTCCCGTCGACCATGGTTTTAGCTTTAAATTGAGCCCAACATGAAATCGGTAATAAGCTTTTTTGTGATACTTATTTGTTTTGGTCATTAGCTTTTTGTGTTAGAACTTCTGGTTTTTGTGTTGAATTGTAAGTTTTGATTTATGTCAATTTATTATGGGTTTGTTCTACCTGAATGTTCTGAGGCTCAATTTGAAGAAAATTAAAACTTCTTGATATGAGTAATTTACATTGTGTATTTGGGTTAGAATGCTTTGAATGGTTTTGTGTTGGTGAAATTATTGGAAGGGGATTCACATTCACCGTTCTTATCCTGAATAAAGATCACTGTTTTAAAGTGTTTGGGGCATTCTCTTTTTAAGCTCTGTTTTAAATTATTGTACTCGTGCATATTTTTGAAGCTGAGGAACAGTGTTTGGTTTCCTTAATAATACATTTTGTAATTTCATTTCCATTTGGTGGAGTGTCTTTCATTTTTCACCTTACCATTTTTCTTTGGAACCGAGGAGTATCTATAATTTTCCTTGTCAAAAGTTGAATGAATTATAGGGACTTGTGTGATCATCTTGGGAAAATTTGATTACTCTGCACTCATATAATATTTGTATTTCTGGTCTTGATATTACTCTTACTGTAACTCTTTCTGGGATAATGAGGGTAAGCATGAAGCAATAATATGAGCTCTTGTTTTTTGTTTGTTAGGAAAAATAGAGAGAGAGAGAGAGATGTTGTTTATGTTGTTGAACGTAGGAGGGTAATTAAGTCTTTATACAATTTAACTAACAGAGTTATGACAAAAAGCACTTTTTCACTTTAACTCAAAAGATCAGGTGTTTAAATGTAGCTTTACTGACTATAGGTGGTTAAGTGAGAAACCGCCCAAACCCCAGGTGGTCATCTGAACTTAACCCATTAATTTTATTTGATTGACTACCTTAATTTTAAGGACTTTTTAAATCTTTGAAATTAAATGTCTATATATCAACTAGCATTCCTCCCAAAAAGAGCATTACGTCTATCCAGAGTGGCTATGCAGTGGGGCAGGTTGTCTTTTTTAGAAATCTTGTTAAAAAGTGTTGAATACATGGAGTTGAAGAAGATGAATGTATTTCAACCATGGAGTTGGAGTTGGAGAAGGAGAAGGAGAAGGAGAAGCCTTTGCCCTTAAACTAAATATTATTGGTTATTTAAAAATATCTTATTCTAATATTATTAGTATCATAATAATTCTTTAGTTTTTTATCAATATATCCAATAAACAATTTATTTTAATGGTTTACCCTTTAATAATACATTTATTTAATAATCATAAAAGGTCATAAATATTAGTTCACATCAAAAATTACCAAAATACCCTCCAATAAATCAATATTTGTCTTATAATTATGTCAATTTTGAATTTGCAAATATCACAAATTGACTTTTAAAAAATCAATACTTTGTCTTATAATTTGGAACAGAGGGAGTATATAATATGTAATGAAGAGGTGTGGTTTTGAAATATGGGAGAATTTTATAGTTGGAGAGATGAAGTTAAAAAATAAATTAGAAGACAAATAATATATATTAGGCGACACTCACTAATATTATTAGTAGATGACAATAATTATAGGGACGATATTGTAGCAAAAAGGATATTTTCTAATAATAATAGCGGATTCTACTAGTAACAGTAGTCAACTTTATGAATCAATTCAATGAAAATGTACGTTGATAACAAAATAAGTTTTACTTTTACTGGATGTTGCAGGTTTCATTCCCCGTCCTAAAGGAATTGAAAATGTTTGGTGTAGAAAACGTAATAGAGATATGGGAACAACAATGTCTTCATTTTCTCAAATTAAAGATCTTAGATGTGAACGTTGGAGAATGTGATTCCCTTCGCTATGCTTCGAAGGTTGCAGAATATGGCAACTCTCAAAGTACAAAATTGCAGTTCACTCAAGTGTATTGTTACTTTAGATTCCACACAATTGGTTCATTTAGACAGTCCTATACGAATTAGTTCCACTGATATAGCTATATTTCGGTGACTTTTTGTTATACAAGCAAGTATTAACTCTCTAGCTATACAAATACAAATACAATTCACTGTTGTAAGGCTGCCCAAAACCAACTGGTTGGAATCATGATGCTCTTTATGCATCTAACCTTTGAAAATAGAATTTGCTATGCAGCTTGTTTGTTTATTGCGTATTTGAGATCCACCTTAATCTAAACTTGCCAAGCTATTTTTATGGCCTTTTCAGGGTTGCACCTATAACTCTTCCTTTGTTTTGTTTGTTTGTTTTTCTTGATCAAAGTACTTAATTACTCTGTTCTAATCTAGACAATCGGAGAAAAGTTTCTGCACTTTTCACATAATCAAGACTCAAATCACACACTTTATCACTATGTTAAATGACTGCAACGAAGTAATTTTTTGCAATCTATGTATACTAACATCTAGCTAGTGTTGGAAATGTACAACTTGGACTCACTGTATAATCTCACATTAGACAATCAATTGAATGACACACTAAGCCAAAATCACACACTTTATCACATAATCAAGACTCAAATCACTTTTCACATAATTAAGACTCAAATCACACACTTTATCACGAGGCCAAAATTTAATTGACACATATGACTATGTTAAATGACTGCAACGAAGTAATATTTTCCAATCTATGTATACTAACATCTAGCTAGTGTTAGAAATGTACAACTTGAACTCACTGTATAATCTCACATTAGACAATCTAAGCCTTAAGATTCATTCACTATATAACCTCGGAGAAGACTGTCATTGTCAAATTAGTTTGAATTGAATGTTTTAACACCAAGTTATTAGGAAGCCAAACCGTATTATTTGTCAAATTAGTTTCAATCATTTACAAAAAGATGCAAAGTCATGCCTTTTTCTTTGTTCTGTGTTCCCTGAAGATGCTAAGATTTCAATTGAAGAATTGGCGAGACTTGTGAAAGCAAATAGCTAGGTTGATTGAGAATTTGGATACACTAGAAAATGCAAGGGAAAGGGTAAGGTCCATGGTCGCAGCTCTCAAAGATTCTTCTTTGTTGCATCCATACGATGACGACACTAAAGTCAAACTGCATGATATTATTAGAGACGTTGCAAAATCTGTAGCTTCCAAAGACTCAGGATATGCGTTCCTCGAAAAAAGTTGTGGCACAGAGTGGCCAGACGTGGACTATAAGGACCGAAAGTTGATCTCATTAAGTTTTGAGGGTATTAATTACTTTCCTCCGGAAGATGATCTCGCGTATCTAGAACTCCACACACTAGTGCTGAATTTGGGAACCTATCGGAAAGGTGAACAATTTCGGTGATTTTTCGATGGGTTTCCAAAACTTCGAGTATTGGTTCTCAATGTCCGGTCTAACTCTAACTTGCCACCATCTCTTCAAAGCCTAACCAACCTCCGTATGTTATCTTTACACAATGGATCGGAACATGTCTTTGATCAAGGAATTAAAAAATCTGGAAATGTTTATCATCCTTGATCGTGATATTAAAGAGCTGTCACTAGAGTTGAGAGAGTTGAAACGTCTTCGACTATTGGAAATGAGTAGAAATTATCGCAAAAACATGATAATGGCACGACATCTTCTATCAAGTCTTTCCAATCTAGAGGAATTGTATATTCCAAGAGGGTTCAGTCCGAGGGATGGACCCCAAGAAGAAGAAGAAGAAGACCACAATCCCATCCACCATGAGCTAAGTAAATTGACAAACTTGACGACTTTACATATTCTTTTAGCAAATGTCATGTTTTTATCAAATGAAAAGATATGCAAGAAACTGCTTAGATATGTTATAGATATAACTCTTGTTGAATTTGGGGTCTATAAAGACTGGCTATTAATGAGGGGACTCCAATTCCATCCAACAGATGCAAAAACAGAGTTACGTCTATATAGACTGGGTATGCAAGGGGGCAGGTCGTCTTCGTTAGAAATGTTGTTAGAAAGTGTTGAATACATGGTGATGGAGAGGGTGAATGGTTTTCAAACATATTTCAACCATGGAGTTGGAGAAGGAAAAGCCTTTGCAAACTTGGCGAAGCTATCAATTTCGGGATGTGATGACTTGGAGCATCTAGGGATTAGCAGGCTTCAGCAGAATTACCAACCAATGAGGATGAGGTCTTTCTATAACTTAACTGAATTACAAATTGAGGGATCCCATAGGTTTAAATACCTCTTTTGCCCTTCAAGTGCAAGACGTCTTGTGCAACTTCAGAAGCTCTGGATAGATAATTGTCCACTGATGGAAGAAATTATACGCCCAAGGGTAAGGAAGCAGGAAGAAGAAGAGGAAGAAGAGGAGGAAATCATAGAATTTTTCAACTTAAAAGATATGCATCTTGGAGGTCTGTCGAGGCTCAAAAGCTTCTTCTATTGCAAAAAGATAATAAATATGTGCTCGGATCAGAACACCTTTACATTCCCCGTCCGCTCTCTCTTTAATGGCATGGTATATATATGCTTCTTCAACTTTTTAATTTTTAATTTCTTTCTTTTTTTTCTCTTTAATTTGCACAACCTTTTTTATTTTTCAAACTATTATTAAATTAAAAATAGGAAACAAAATTAACAAACAACAAAAAAACTTGTGAAATATACCCCGTTCCAAATTGACATGAATTCAAAAAAATGACAAAAACTCAAAATTTGCATGAATTCATTTAGTTTATGTCAATACAATTATGAATAATAAGCTACCTAAAAAATACTACTGGTTATAAGTTTATAGTTGGAGAGACAAAGTTAAAAAATAAATTAGAAGACAAATAATATTTGGCGACACTCACTAGTATTATTTGTAGATGACAATATAGGGAGAATATTTTAGCAAAATGATATTTTTCTAATAATAGTAGCGGATTCCACTAGTAATAGTAGTCAACTTTATGAATCACTTTAATGAAATTAATGTACATTGATAATAAAATAAGTCTATTTTCACTGGATGTTGCAGGTTTCATTCCCCGTCCTAGAAGAATTGAAAGTGTTTCGTGTAGAAAATGTAAGAGATATGGGAACCAAAATGTCGCACAGAGAATTCATTCTCTCAATTAAAGATGTTGGATGTGAGCTTGTGCGATAAGTTGGAGAATGTGATTCCCTTCGTCATGCTTCAAAGGTCACAAAATATGGAAATCCTCAACGTACAAAGACTGCAGTTCACTAAAATGTATTGTCAATGGAGCCAAAACAAGGACAGAAGATAAAGAAGTTTCCGACAGCAAGATCATCTTCCCTGTTCCCAAAACTCTTAACTTTCACGAATGTGCCAAAGCTCGATAACTTTTGGTGCACTAGACTCTCATTTAATATTTATGTGAAGGAAGCCTTGAGAAAATATCAATTTTCTAAATATATTTAGTATATATAAGAAGAAGTGTTATTTAAGAAGTGCTATTTAATATGAGTAAAATTATTTGATCAACTAAAAACAAATTGAGCAAATGAATATCTGTAGCTATTTAACGAAACACCCCAAAAAAGGTTATTTTTTTACTTAAAAAACTAGGGCCTTTTTTTATTTTTTGCTAAATTTTGTTAGCTTTTGGCCCAATCCTTGATTATGTTAATACGATTTTGTCTAGTTAACTTTGGCGTATGCTCCTCACACATTGATTTGATGTTAATGTTGTCATTGACTATTAAAAAAAATATAAAGTTCTTTCTTGCAAGCATTATTACTTTAGTAGTCACACAAATTTGATTCTTTGTCAACATGAGACATGTTACACATCCTATCCCGTTCTCATTTTTCTTATTTCTCGTGTTTAGTTAAATTTTTATTTAATATCAATTAATTTTAAAATTAAATAAGAGATCAAGTGTCAAAATAAAGAGACATGAAAAATAAGGAGAAATAATCTACTCTCCCTATCCCCTGCCAAATCTTATTCAAATTTTAATTTAATGTGTTGTGGCAAAATCTTACTCTCTCCCTCCGTCCTATGATTAACATAATTTTTTTTACAAATTTTAAAATGTTATTTAAAAAGTTTTTATAAAATGTATGGTTAAGAATATTCCAAGAACGTGAATCATAAATTTTTTAATAAATAAATAAATCTGTTATATTGTTAAATGATAAAATTGGTATTACTATGATAAATTAGTCATTTAACTTTGCAAATATTACTAAATTTTTTTAAAAAATTGGTTGTGTTGCAATAATTACATGAGGGACGGATGGAGTATTACATTCTCAATCCATAAAATGCATCTTTTATAATATCATAAAATGATTTAGACCATAAAATGGACAAATTTTGAAGAGTATTACTCCCTTCGACCAATGGTAAAAGTTTTTATTATTATTTTGAGTAGTCTGATGTTAAATGTTTACTTTCCTTTAATAATTAAATTTTAACATAATTTTTCTTATTATACCATTAACATTAAATATATCATATTTTTTTTATTCTAATTCTCTATTAATATTTAATAAATATAATTAATTATGTGATAAAAATAATTAATAATATATTATTATAAATAATTTTATTATTTTATTTCTCTTTTTAATATGCATAAAAAGTCACTAATTATTTATTGGTGGAGATTACGTTGACTAACTAACACTTGATTTACGCATCTTCTCTCTCCTCTCCCTTTTATTTTATTGCTACTTCCTACTCGCACCCTACCACCACTTGTCTGATTCGAGCAAACAACAGTTTGCCAATCTCAGCTGAGTCCGAGGCCGAACTCACTCATCCTTTGTATCAGTATTTATACTCAAATCTCTTTATATATATATATATAATTATCGCTCGTTCATCTCTCCATAAATCTAGGTTTATAAATCTCTCTAACTGATCAACATGACTTACTCAGTCATACAAGTAAGTATCACAGTATCTGATTTTATGTTATAGGATGAAATTGAGATAATTTTGATTATCAATATCTTATTTTGTATGTAATTAGGGTTTTACTAAGTCTCTTGCTATGACTGTGCTCTCTGAGATCGGAGACAAGACCTTTTTCGCAGCTGCGGTGAGTGGATATCATAATTATAATCCAATATTTATTGCCATATTTATCGATCTGTTCACTTATTAACTTATTGTTTAGTATTAGTTTTGTACTGTTTATGTGATTAGTAGGTGATTGGTGGTTGGCTTAATTGAATGCTTGGAAGATAGATATATGTCTGTGTGTATATTAAATTCGTTTGTTGCAGCTTCTTTTTGTATTGAATGCTTTATGTTGGCCACTGGAACTGATGCACCAAATGGCACACGGCAAAAAAATAAATATGGTGTGCTTACAGAAAAAATAATTATGTGTTTCTCTTTCTTTTATCAAAGATATTTCTAAAGTACCTTGTGATGCTATTAATTCATAGAATGTTAATTTTGTTTCATTTTTCTGCTGATGTTTTGTAAATACACAGAAGATGGCAAGTTATATCTTTATTATAGTGAAAGTGGATAGTGAAAATTATTATATGCAGTTACATTTTACTTCATTTTCTATGATCTCGGTAAGACGTCTAAATTCTCCTCAACAATGAATTAGATTCCACCAGACCCTCATTGGCAAGGAGATAAGGATCAACCTCATCTGATAGTTTAATACCTGCCATTCCTTTGCTAGTTATGTTATAGTCCCATGCTCACAGGTTTATATTTTGTATGATAAATGTTTATAGATATATAGATTGATTAAACAAAAATATAAATAGATAGAAAAAAAATATTCCATTTGGTTATCTGACATATTTTACTTGTTTTAGATCTTGGCAATGCGACATCCCAGGAGACTTGTATTGGCAGGCTGCCTGTCTGCTTTGATTGTAAGTGGTTTTCTTTCCACATCTCCTTTTACTTCTATTTCATTATTAATTTCAGCAACAATATTTTGAGGCTTTACAATCACATAACATATTTGCCAATTTCTAGGTGATGACTATTCTTTCGGCTCTTGTTGGCTGGGCTGCTCCAAATTTGGTAAGATGGGCTTCAATTTAGATGCTTTTGAATATCCTAATGTGATGTTGTTATATGGGAGGCATTGCATGTCTAATACATATAGGGAATTGATATTTTCACAAGCAAAAAATGATAGTTCCACAAGGTCCTCTCACATGAATAGTAAATGAGTCCCACACTCATTTGAGAGGGAGTTTGTGGAAATATCAATTCCTTACATTACATTAATATTAACGGAGCCACTACCTTTTGGGTATGCACTACCACCTTACCCCAAAGTGCTGTTGAAGAGTTCTGTACCCTCATGCATCTATTAGAGGCACACTATAACTTGAGCTAATCCCTTGTGGTTATCTATTATATAGTTTTTCTTTATCACATAATCTATTGATCCATAACACAATCTATTACTCCAGTGTATTTAAGGCTTGTGTAATGCTATTGTACTGTATAGTCTGTATTATTGTTGAAGATGAGTAATTAAAGAATACCGCCGGAAAACAATCTCTCTTATTTTTCGTACAGCTAGAATCAGCATATGCATTCATTTAGTTAATATGTATACATGTCTGTTGCCTTATTACTTCGTTGTTATTTTTGTGAGTGGAGATTTTTCAGCAGGCTGCAGGCTTATATAGGATGTTGAAATTATTAACCACTTTTACTGTCATGATTATCTTAATAAAGATATATATCTGGAGTTGTAAATGATCAGTAGAATGAGAGTTGGAACATCAGAGTGTTAAATTATGTGTGGTGTGTGCTCTTGTGGCTAAAGGATTTGGATTGACCTTAGGTTGATTGGACCCCTTAAACTATAACTATTAATTAATAAAGAACTGTAGTACCTTCAATAAAGTTTATTTGTGCTGTTTTAGGAGTATGGACTCATTGGAATTCAACCTGATTCAACTCTTTCTAATTGTACTTTTTGCCAGCTTTGATCAAGGTATCACACTCGTGATAAAATCCAGGAAGTTCCAAGTCGTTGGACATTAATAAATGAATAATAAAACTAAATATTTCATCTGTTCCAAACTTAGTAGTATTTGTTTTGACTTTATACCAATAAATGAGATATTCTCTGTCGTCCAACATGCAAAACCTAACAGCAGGACTGACTAAATGGAAGTTTCATTAAATGTTTTGTACAGCTACAATTTTTTGTTCTTTGTGTGTAGTGTATGCGTTTAAATTTTAAACCATATAACCTCGGCTATCTTTTGTTGGTAATTCATACGGTCAGTCATGAACAATTTGTATTTATAGGGTTTGCACATAATTTAGGATTTCTTTTAGAGAGGCTATCAACTTCTCATTTTACTTTCTCTATTATCTCCTGTTTATACATGATTTGATTGTAAACTGTGCAGATCCCACGTAAATTCACTCATCATATAACAACATTATTGTTTTTTGGATTTGGGCTATGGTCGTTGTGGGATGTATTCAAAGAAGGGTAACACATATTCATTTCCTTTTACTGTCTTTTTGCATTGATAATTCTCATCATGGCAAATGTCATTTCCTTGTTACAAATTCTTTTTTCTTTTGGTCCTAATAGGGATGCTGAAGAATTAGCTGAAGTTGAAGCAGAACTGGTTCATCTCTTTTCCCTTTCATGACTTGCCCATATTGACCCTGAATTTCTTCTAATCTTACCTTCATTGTGTTGAGTAGGATGTTGATCTAAAAATAGCTAATGGAACAGCCAAAGAAAATAGCAAGGTATGGCCAGAGTTTAGTAACTTTCTCTGTGAACTCTAACAGTGCTTATTTGCTCTCTTTCTTTCTTTGTGGCTATTGTGTAAGTGACCTTTTTGCACTATGTAACTGTAACAGCCTACTTTTTTATAAAACAAAAACTTTTGAAGGTACCAGTACTTGGACATTTATCCAGTTTGGTATCAACTTATATCTAACTTCCTGTGTAGCTTGTGGCATCAATCTTTATGAAACAAAGTGTAAAATATCAAAAATGGGTTTGTTTGATGGTTTTCTTTTATTGATTGCTTTTTTTCGTGTTGACTGGTTATCTTACTGCCTTTAATTTGAATAAACAGAGGCCTCTATTCTGTGGTTTTACATTCGAGTTTATTTTACGTGTTGGTGTTTGCGTGCCATTGCTTTATTCGAGTAAGAACTTCTGTTGCAAGATTACAACTCCAAATATTTGTTTGGACAGCTTATGCTTTTGTGATGGCTAGTTACCCTGTTCCCTATTGAATATAACTTGTAAATTTCAATAATGAAATTTAAATATCCAAATATGGTTGAAAAAATTATGTGAGTAGCTCTACCTGCAGAACTAACAAAGAACTTAAACCTCATCTTTTGGGGGATCTTTGGTCTGTTGCTTTGCTTCACATTCACGGATAGGCTTTATAACCATAACCTGGTCCTTTGGCCATACTATATGTCAAGTCACACCTTGGCCCTGACTTGAATCTGCATAGATAGAACAGCAAATAGAGGGATAGATAGAAGAAATTTAGGGAGGAAAGAGATCGATTAGACAGATAGAATCAATTTGGGGAAAGATAGAAGGAGTGAGATAGGTGTGAGAGCAAACTTGCTTCTCAGATTTTCATATCATTCATTACTTGAAAATAAAAATTACAGGACTTTTATATTTATAGACTAGATAGACTTGCAGGAAAAGTAAATTCTAAACTACACCATATTCTCTTATCCTTCACCCATAATAACTAACTATCACATGTGCACACATTCTTACGCACAAAAAATACAGCTGCTAGAAATATCCTAATTATTCTTGCTGCCCAAAATGCCCTCTGCCTAAGAGTATATATCTCAATTTCACAATAGTGAAGTTCATGGAATACATTATTTCTAAATACTATTTCTCAGCTCTAAGATCCACTTCCTAATAATTAAAGAGAGAACAGTAGTTTCATTGCAGTTCGAAAACTTCTGAAGGTGAGTGCTTATATTACCTGAAAAGGGTACTGATGTATCATTTAGTTGAGTCGTCCTTCATTCTAAGACTTGGCTCAATCAAAAAATTTCTTCCTATACTCTTTGTAGTTTAACCAAGTCCTTTCTTCCTTGCTCTTTTTTTCCCGCACCTTTTCCTAAGAATAATAGAAAGCCCCTTGAGGACTCTCCATAACTTATATATAGATAAAACTTCCAAACTTCAGATGGTTCAGTAATAACACTGTACATAGGTTTGTAGTCGCTATTCCTAAAGTCCTTGTAATGAAGGTTTGTCATAATTATCAGCCATCTCCCTATGGTTGCATGAAGTTGGTTATAACAATCTTTATCTATATTCAGTATGCAGTTTTTCATGGAAATATAGTTCTACATCTTTTATAAATAATTTATTAAAGAGTTGAAGAAGCCATGTCAAATTGGTGCTGGAAATAATTTTTCTACTAAAAAGATTTATGCTGGAAAACTAATGGAAGTATCTTTATGTGCTTTATTTGTGAGATTCTACATGTCTTGTTAAGAGAAAAGTGTGCATTTCAATTGCTTAATTTCCTCATTTCCTGCATCATTCCATAATTTTTGAACCACTTTTTGATTATTTGATATGATATGAATATTTGATCAAAATTTTTGAAAAGGACAAACGTGTGACCAAATGCGTGCTCAGTTTTGGTGACCCACTGTCATTCTTCATCACTTGTACTTAACTTTGTTATATGTAATTTATATAGGTGGTCTATGGTGTTTCATTTTACGTTAAATTTGTGTTTAGAGATGTCCAAACAATTTTATTTTAAGCATCTGATATATTTTTACTCTCCCAGGCTGATGAAGATTTGAAAAAGAAGACACGGCCGTTTCTCACTCAGTTCTTCTCGCCAATTCTTCTCAAGGTTCTATTCCCCTAAATTATTACTCAATTAACATGCAATTAATAATTACTAAGCAGATACCTTTTCCTGCTTTACAGGCATTTTCTATCACATTCTTTGGTGAATGGGGTGACAAGAGCCAGGTTAGCGCATTAGAACTAGAATAGCATATACAGAATATGCTATTGCTTTCTTCCTCTTTAACACGGCATATAACTGTCTTATCAGATAGCTACTATTGGTTTGGCTGCAGATGAAAATCCATTTGGTGTTGTACTTGGTGGAATCTTGTAAGTTACCTATCTCTCCATCTATTTGTTAGAGCGGTTTCTTGAGACCTTTCCTTTTAGTTGCTACTTCTGAATATATAGCCCTTTTGGCAAGTGCTCTCTTCCATTTTCCCCCTAACAATTAAAACCCCTCCTCCACAAAATAAGAAAGCACTGAAACTATTGTTAAACTAACATTACGTTAAGTACTCTTAAGAACTTGTTCTACTTTTGCGATCCGTAGTATCTCATACTGGTCCATAGGTACCTAAAAAGATTGATGGGAAATCAGATATATGGCTTGGAGGAGAATCATGATATAATTGGATGAAAGGAATATATATTGTGCTTGTCGAGGGACCAAAACGGAAGAATGGGGAGTGAGAAGATGCCAAACTAGGAACATAAAATTAGATTTTAGCATCTTTTGTAAATAAAACAAACATTCACTGGCTTTCCCAAGACCAACAGTGTCTGGATGCGTGCTATCCCAGAATTTCCCAACCAGATAATATATACTCCTTGGTTCCTCGACTCCTAGCTTAATCATTAGCACATAATTCAGGTTTTAACTGGATATTTAGGCAGCATAGCTTATCCCAGTTTTGAATCAACAATCTCTAGCTCAATAGCTGTCATGGTGTTCCTATGTAGAATATTTGTCATTACTCAATATTTCAGGTTTATGAGATAACTTCTCTTTGAATTTTATTATAAGTAGTATTTGATGATGTTTCTGGTTTCAGAGGACAAGCCTTGTGTACCACTGCTGCTGTCCTGGGAGGAAAGAGCTTGGCTAAACAGATATCTGAGAAACTAGTAAATAACTGCACCTACTTTTGTTTCTTTCTTTATCATCCATTGTATTCACCACCTTCTTTAACTAAGCATTTGTAAAACTAAAGTTTTGTATACACATTCTCATGCAGATTGCACTCTCAGGTGGAGTTCTTTTTATTGTTTTCGGAATCCAATCCTTCCTGTCTGCAGTAGAGTCATAAGGTGTGGTAATTATTGTGCCCATCACTGCATTCACAATTCGGATCTTTAATAACATTCTTAATACAAGAATGCTAGTTGGTAGCATGGATATAGTTTCAATGGGGAGTGTTAATTACATGCTCGGAAGTGGGAGCTAATTGAGCCAACTCTGATTTGTAATTTGACTGTTTTTCTAAGTCTTTACCATCTCTTCCTTGTGCTTTATTGGCACTCTTAATATTTATTTACATTCTTGCATGTGGAATCCATCTCAAATTTGGCGGATAGATTGTACTGCAGTGTAGCAAGGTCAAAGAAGAAAACCTACACTTCGACATTTTATGAATCTTTGACAGGACCAAGGCATTGCATCATAAAAAGCAAACACAATATCAGAAAGAACTGATTCAGGAGCTATACTGTATTTTTTATGAATTCCCATGTTGGCGATGTCGCTATGGATGATGTAAATGTAATGGTTCTGTCTTGATTTGTACTTTTATGAAGTTTGATTAGGTATCCTTCTCTCTAATTTTCCAATATTTACCATATTTATATTATTAAAAATTGTAGTATTGATTTATATTTTCAACCACCGAGGCATCTTTTGTTTTTTTCTCCCAAAAGATCCTAGGCAAGGAAGCAAAGCACTCTATGGATGTTCATGTTCAAATAACAGTAGATTAATGTTCATCAATATGTATATAATTTTTAGAAACAAAAATTATAAGTACAAATAGCTTCCACTTTTAGTATTTTACTGATAAATTAATTTTTGGGTATGGGATATAAGAACAAAGAAAAAGATAGTAATACGGGTACCAAAATATGTTTGAATATAAACCTACTTTTGTTACATTTTTTTGTATTTATATACAAATAAGTAGGTATAATTTAATTTACAAACTATAGACATTTGTTTATTTGAAATATCACACACACACACACACACACACACACACATATATATACACACGCATATATCGCTAGTGATTCTAGTAATTTCTTAACCCATGCCTTCACAGAATTGTTTTCAACCCTCAAAATTGAAGAAATAAAGTATACAATAACTAGAAGGAAATATATTAAATAAATTATTTTAAGAAATTGTATAAAGCCGTATAATTTTTCCCTAGAAACTCAGCTATGGGAATTTTAGCTGGCTATTAACTAGATGCGCCCATGCAATCCAGGTACTACCACATGAAAGACAATTACTGCAACAGTTATGAGTTTAACCAGTAGTTATCAACTTAAATATCCCCCGCCTCCTGGCATGCTTGGTGGACCTTGTGATGAAACTTGCCCCTGAGTTACTAACTGTGATCGAGCTGGACCTTGAACATAAGGTTGACCCATTCCAGTTCCAACCATTTGTTGCTGCTGCGGCTGTTGTTGCATCTGTGGAATGTGTTGCTGTGGTTGCATCTGGGGAATCTGCTGCTGTTGCTGCATCTGGGGAATCTGCTGTTGTTGCTGCAATTGGGGAATCTGCTGCTGTTGCTGCAACTGGGGAATCTGCTGCTGTTGCTGCAACTGAGGAATCTGCTGTTGTTGCAACTGAGGAATCTGCTGTTGTTGCTGCAACTGAGGAATTTGCTGCTGTTGTTGCAGCTGTGGAATTTGTTGCTGTTGCTGCTGCTGCTGCAGCTGCTGTAGCTGCTGAAGCTGCTGCTGTTGTAGCTGTGGATGCTGCTGCTGTGGTTGAAGCTGCTGGTGTTGTTGCTGCTGATTGGATATCTGTGGTTTAAACACAACCATGTCCTGAAATTACAGGAGAAACTAATTAGTAGCAGAGCGAAATAAAAGTGGATTGTACAAACTACCTCTATCTATTTGAAGATGAGTAGGATACAAGTAGGAATAATCATCACTTACCCCAGGAAATAGCATCCCAATCAATCGACAGGCTTTATCAGAAACTGAGAGCAGCAATGTCTGCGATGGTAACTGTATTACTGCACACTAGATATTTATAATGATATGTTAGCATTAAAAAGGTGCAACATGTCACACGGAGAAAGGTCATCAATTCTCCCAAACATTTATTGAGTATGAAATTGAAGTATTTACATGAACCAAAACATATCCCAGAATTATCTTTTCAATTTGTCAACTTACCAGGTACAAGGATAATAAGATAAAGGTGTTAAGGTATAGGAATCAGTTATAAAATTAACAACATTAAACATCAATGTATGCTAGGGAAACATTGATTTCACACCATTAATTTATGCCAGCTAATAATATGATGTAACAAGTTCCAGATTTAGGTAATAAAATATTGCACTGACATTGATGCAAAACAATATGCAAACCAAAAAAAAACTGAGAATTGAAATCTGAAATTCTTATTAGCGAAACTAGTTGAAAAACATTAACTTAATTTGGATCGAAGTACTTTGGGGGGTAGGAAGTGTTCTTTTTTTTTAATTTGGGGGGATGTGGGTTTTTTTTTTTTTGGGGGGTGGGGGTGTGAGAGAGAGAGAAATGAGAATAGGCAGGGAACCTCACAAAGTTTTGGTTCAGTTGAGAGAGACAAAAAAAGACCAAGGAGAGGGAGAAAAATATAGGGACCATTTAACCCTTAAAAAGTAAAAACAAAGCCAGATGGACAGTATCAACAAGAGAATTATTGATTTCGCTTTGTGCAACTATGCCGATAACAAGATTTAGTATAAAAAATTAATATTATCCCTTGTAACTTTCTAAAGAGGAAACTTTTCCTTTTTATGTGTTCCCTTTGATTTATCAATCCTTCGTTTCCTTTCCCTTCTTTACATTTTAATTAGTGACGTAAATTTCTTTACTTTCCCCGTGATTAAGGCTGTAAAATGAACCAAACAGTTCGGGATCGATTCTCGATCGATCGACTGAATTGAACCAAACAGTTCGGGCTCGATTCTCAGTCGATCGACTAAAAGTTCGATTCAAGCACGACTCGAAAATATAAATGATTTAAATATGAGTAAATTTTAAAATTCAATAAATTACTCGAACCTCTTCAAATTACAATTTTCTATTGATAATCGGATCATATTTGCTCGAAAAGTTCAAACTGGTCGGGCTCGATTCAAAATCATGCTCAACTCGGTAGCTAAACGAGCCTCAATCAAACCTTATTTCATACTCGATAAATTTTTGTGAACTAAATCTGAGCAACTCAATAGTAATGTTCTAAAAGGCGCTAGCCAGGAGGCGGGCGGCCGAGGGGGGCCTAGGCGGGATTTTTTATTTTAAGCCAATTTTAATATTTTATCTTACATTTATCCAAACAAAACAATAATATAAAGCAAAACAATCTATAATAAAGATAATAAAGGCATTTGCTTAAAGTTAAAACACATATCCATATTGATAATGTCAAAGGTCAAACACAAACATGCAATTGTTCAACGGTTAAACATATTTTTAACGTATTAGTTTTATTCATAAATAAAATTGCTATTAAATAATAAAATTTAAAATTTCAAGAATTTAATTCAATATTAAAACTTAAGAAACTAAACATAAATTGAAGAATTATATTGAATTAAACTAAATATTACAAATGTATCATCATTTATATAATTTAAAGTTGGTACAAGTTTAAAAAATTACAACTATAATAAAATTATCCATTTTGACTTGATATTGTTCACTTCTTGTTGTGATTTGATATATTACAACTTGTATTATGAATATGGTAAATCATTAGAAAAATAAATATATCAAGATCTAATTTGGGTAGTTATTAAAATAAATAAAAAACTCTCCGCCTAGGCCCCGCCTAATTTTCTGGAGGAATTTTGTTGTTGTCTTGGGACTAAGTGAGGCGCCAGGGGGGCCTGGCGCCTAGGCGGGGTGCTAAGGGGGGGCCTGGCACCTAAGCGGGAATTTTTAGAACACTGCTCAATACTTGGCTCGGCTCGACTCGGCTAATTTCATTTACACCCCTACTCATGATCGTTCATATCTATAAAGAGGTTGGAAGACACCAATCTACTCATACAAAGATGGAAATTGGCAACTGTCACCCTCAACACCTATAGCCATTTAACTCTTACACTACACAAAAAATTGCAACAATGACATTACTCCTTCAATTTTTCCTACAAAAGTATAAATAACTACGACACCACCATTATTCAGATTTCCGTAGTAAATTCACTTGTCTAAACTTATAATCTTTTCTACTTTTTCACTATTCAACTTAACAAAACTTTGTCAACTATTTTAAATTACTTTCCAATTGATTATACAACTATTAATGTAACACACCAGTCTCACATCGAAAGATATGAGAAAAATGTCTGTGTATAAGGAATTAAGTTAGTAACAATAATAAATTCAGTCATGATTTTGTGTCTATGGTAGACTAAGATGACCCAAAAAGATATTATTAGGCTAGTGGTTTAAGGCTTTGTTTGGATAAATTTGATTCGATTCAAACTTGGAATCTGACCTAAGATTTGTTCCGAATTCGGGTCACATATGGTATCAAAGCCGATTCTCGGAAGCTCGGGTCGGATCATTCGGTCGGGTTGCCGAATGTGGGGACACGAAGGCTGGTGGTATTATCCCGCAATGGAGAGAGAAAGGTCCGGAGGTGGTGACACGAAGTCGGCCGCTATTATCCCACAATGACTAGAGGGGCAAAGATTTGTGGATCATGCGTAGGGATGTCAAAAATGTAGGTGGAGTTTGTAACACCCCCATCCCACATCGAAAGATATGGAAAAAATTTGACCTACGATTTGTTCCGCACTATGTCAAATTTTGACTTCGAGTTATTTAAGATTAATTCAAAAGAGAATGGTTTAAACAACTTTTTGGATTGATTCCATTAGGACTTAGGATTTTAAAACCCGTTTGACGAATTTGGAACCGCATCTAACATAAAGAGAACTCGGTAAAAACCGAAATCAATCCACCTTCCTAAACCCCCGCTTTTTCGAATGCGGTTTGGATCAATAAACCGGTTTTGGTCAAAACCTGGGTTGATTCGTTGACCACCAATCCAACCAGTGGTCCAACCGGTAAATCCGGTTAAATGACCCAGTTAACCCGATTTTTAAATTTATTTAGTTTTTTACCAAAAAAAATTTAATATTAAAATTAACCACTTTTATTAATATTGTAACTCATTTTTATTATGTTTTAGTTCATAAAAAATGAGATTTTAAAAAAATTATTAATTACTAATAATATATTTTTATATATTAATGACGACACTTGGTCCCAACACTTCATCCATCCATCCAACCCAAGATCCATCAAACCCGAGATTGCTTTTCAATTCTTTAAGAAACATGCAAATTTATGGACTCCGGATGTCTATGTAAATTTGTCTTGGTGCCTTCATGAAGAATTTCCTCTAATGCTTTTCCTACCCTATACTAAGACGTCAAATATGAAGCAAGAAAGACCAACCATATCACTGTATGTAGCGAAATGTTTAGTAGATTGATCCTACATATGCCTTCATTTACTAAAGCAAGAAATATACCCCAAACATCATTAACAAAATAACAAATGAGAAATAAAGAACAAGATTCCCAGATGTCCATACCCATCACCTTTCCACAAACAGGGAGAAGGTTAAAAAATTGTTTAGTGACTCAAAATTCCTACAAAATCCAAACTTGCCTCACTTTACAGTTGACAATGATCCACAATAATGTGGAAACATGGTCTCTTGCAATATATTTTTGTGTACATATAGTATATGAAAAAATAATATCCAGTGTGGCACACTAGATAACTTATCTAGAAATCACCCAAAATGACGTAGTTTAGATTAATGAGTGGCATATTTGTAAATGTGTATTTGATTTCATATTTGTTGGATGCCACTATATTTATAAATGTACCACTCATTATTATAAACTACGTCGTGTTGAGTGATCCTCAAGATAAGTTATTAAGTGTGCCAGTGTTCTAAAAATCTCCGCCTAGGTCCGCCTAGGCCCCCCTTTGGCGCTAGGCCCCCCTGGCGCTTCGCCTAATCCCGAGGCGGCAAAAAAAATCCTCCAGAAAATTAGGTTGGGCCTAGGCGGGGTCTTGGCGAAGAGTTCTTTATTTATTTTAATAACTACCCAAACCAGATCTTGATATATTTATTTTTCTAATGATTTACCATATTCATAATACAAGTTGTAGCATATCAAATCACAACAAGAAGTGAATAATATCAAGTCAAAATGGATAATTTTACTATAGTTGTAATTTTTTGTACTTGTACCAACTTCAAAATATATAAATGATGATATATTTGTAATATTTAGTTTAATTCAATATAATTCTTAAATTTATGTTTAGTTTCTTAAGTTCTAATATTGAATTAAATTCTTTAAATTTTAAATTTTATTATTTAATAGCAATCTTGTTTATGAATAAAACTAATACGTTAAAAATATGTTTGAACTTTGAACAATTGCATGTTTGTGTTTGAACTTTAACATTAGCAGTATGGATGTGTTTGAACTTTAGCAAAAACCTTTATTATCTTTATTATAAATTGTTTTGCTTTATATTATTGTTTTGTTTGGATAAATGTAAGATAAAATATTAAAATTAACTTAAAATAAAAAATCCCGCCCAGGCCCCACCTAAGCCCCCTAGGCACTAGGCCCCCGGCCTCCCGCCTAGCGCCTTTTAGAACATTAGTGTGCCACCCTTGATGTTAAAATCCTACCACATTATATAAACTTGTAGACATGTATAATGTATATTAACTGTACATACGGGATATGACCCACAATGGTAAAGGCATTAAATTTGCCATATTAATAGATGTTAGATTTCTATATTAATATTAGGTGTTAATTTTGCTATACTGAAACTGGGTGTTAATTTTGCTTAACTGGTATTTCTGATTTTTCAACTTTCAATGTCCAACATCATTAATAATATTTCTCCCATTGTTTTAGATACTATCTGTTCAAATAAATAGCATTAAACATGGATTAAATTTCATTCTATCCATTCTTTTACTTTTAATATATACTTGAGCTATGGTAAGTGCTAATGACAGAAGAAACTTAGTCTTCACATCACTTACAAGCTTCTTTTCTTGCAGCTGTCCAAGAAACCCATGCTGATTCATTGCCCGGAAAACTAGAAAGTCTGCCTTCCCAACATATTGCCTGGTATTAACCAAGGAAATGGAAATTGATCAGAACTAACAAATTAAAGTTACAAGGGTAAAGAGAAGCATATTACAGTAACATAAAAAAGAAGTTACTTGTTATTCATGTGGTCTTGGGATATAAGTCGTACTATTTGCATAGTCGGTGGCCAATTTGATGCCAATCTGAGACAAGAAAAAAAAAACACCTATCATCCTAATTAGACTAGTAAGACAAGCTTGCAACCATAAAAGGAAGAAAAACACAAGGAAGCTGGAGGACAAGGGGTTGACACCGGAGGTTAGGTTTCAATGTGATCACCAATTTAGATGTACTATAGTAAAAATATCATTATCACATAGACGTTGAGAGCCCTTGCAAGAAATATGAAGTTCTGCAGAATTTTTATATGATACTACTTTACAAAACTGATGTTCCTTTAAACAGTGTTCTGCAAGTAATCCATGTGAGCCGAGTATGAGAAACATTTCCCTCCCAAATAAATGGTTAATGATTTAGATGGATTATGAGGAATACAAACAAAAGAGACTGTCAAAACACAACAAAATGTTTTATCCTAAAACATATACACCAGATGACATCATTACTTAAATTCAGACTTCAAATTATGTATTCTATAATTGGGAAAAATACAAAATCTCACAACAATTACATTAAAGTTTAAAGTACTAAGGAGGCCAGGTTTTACTGGCTCTAAAGTGTCAAATAAGCCAGCCTTCAAGGCCTTATTTTACCATTGTCAAAGAAATATGCAATATAAACCTTCGAGAAAACTTAGTACCAAATTTAACAATCACAAATAAATAAATAAACCTTCGATAAATTAAAAACTTTTGCTTGTACACCTCTAAGGCTCTAAGAGGAAATTAGATTAGATTTAAAATTTAAAAAAAAAAAACTCAAAAGAGCAAGTCAATTTAAACTAAGGGAGTATTTTTTAAGATGTAGCACATTGCTAAGATTAAGGTATTTGAGACTCTTAGATAGGATATGAACTCATCTAAAAACACCATTTGTTTACACCCCTAAACAAGTTCTTTTTTTTTGTTGGGTCGTCAAAGGAAGAAAGTTAAGTTCAGCATGATTTTAATCTCACTATATTTTTACTAACAAAATATAAAATTGCCAAAAAGAACATATTACAACTTGAAACCCAAACAATAAGTATATGAATAACTGAAAAGTAACTTCTTAAATTATAGTGATACTCTTGACTTACGTCTCGGAAGCTGATGCACTCCTGTACCCCTGCCACAAATAAATAGAACATAAGTCCAGTACGATCAATGAAGTAATTTCCTAATTTTAGTGTATGAATAGATGTATAATATTTTAGTGTATGAATAGATGTATAATAATTCGGTAGCTTTATCCATATTCCGAAATCCGAATACCATAACAGATTTTAGAACGCGACAATTTGAAGCAGCACTTTACAAATTACAATACTCAGTAGAATTGTTTAATCCAGTTAAACTACATATAAGATCAAAATAAAAGACTATGCTTTATCATTAAAATGTCTTCCTGGGGATGTGAAAATGCACTTACTTCTAATCTGGTGATGAAAACAGGTTGTCCTTGCCGCTGCCCAGATAAGTTTCCCTATATTATTTAGATCATTAATAAAACTGAATTGATTGCATAACTACACAAGTTTACATAAGGAAAAAGAAATTACTAGTTGACGAAGTACAAAAATGCCACATATGGCTCTGGAAAATTAGCTTTGTTCTCGTGGACAATGAAATGGTTATTATAAAACAGGTTTGATTCGTAATGAGCAAGAAGTATTAAGATTAAAGGCATTATGGAATGAATTGAAACAACTGTCATATCTAATATGTAAGAGGTTAACGAAACAAAATAGTAAATAGGTACTAATTTATAAATATATTGAGAGCTGGATAACTTGAATAACATCCAACCACATAAAGAACCGACTGAGCTGGGAGAATACATGATATTCCAGAACCATTAGCTTGTTACCAAGAAGTTTATAAAGTATGCAGCAAATATTAATTTTCTATTTTTTCTGTATGTATATTTGGCTACTAAGTATGTTTTCTCCACTTGATTTTATCAGTGACAACGACTCCTGGGGAATTAGTTGAATGATTGCTTTAGCCTTTTATAACAGGATCATAACCGATAGAAAATTTTGGAGGAATTAAATTATATAGTACTATACAAAATCCAATCAATTAAGTAAATAATTTTTTTTGGCAAAAGAACATGCACAACCACATGCAAATACAAGTGAGGTTAATAAGGGTAAAATTTTGCCATTGACCCAATTCAAAATAATAAACCTCATCTCGGATATTTCAAAACATCCACATGAATCAACTTTACCACCATATTACAACCATCTTTTCAGCTTAACCAAAGTCTGGTTAAGAATAAACTCTATATACATATTTAAGATGCATATGCACATATTTCTGTGATTCAAACTACTGGCAAAAAAACATTCAAAATTTGTTATGTATATCTAACCAGGAAAAGAAATGATTGTACTGTATATACAAAACATCCTTCCTAGAAAGCTAATGGCAGGCCTACTCAACTTCATGAGAAAGTAAAACCAGATAATGTCAAATATTACACAAAATGCACTAATTTGAATCCCTCTTATAAGTACTTCAGAAATTACAAACTTTAAAACAAAGATGTGAAGAAAGAAAATCAGCGTCTTTTAAATTCACTGCTGATGTTTATAGGTGTTTTTAAACTTGATCAAACTTTTTCTGAGATAATTGACCAAAAATACATTAATATTGCATAAAAAGTCTTGGTCAAAAGGATTTCAGCAAGATTCTGCAGTGCCAGCAGAAAATTGAACAAAAATCCCTTGGTGGTAAAAATTCATAAACCACTTGAAAATAGTTAATCACGAGTTAATATCTGCCACTTATGTAATACCCGGTAAAAAAAATTAATAAATAAATAAATATTGAATAATAAAAAAATTATTTTGTTTTAAAACATATTAATTGGACTTTGTCATTTATTTTGGGTCAAACTAGTTATTTAATTTGTGTGGGCTAATAAATATTAATAAGAGATGGGTAAATTAATTTAGTACAATTTGGGCCTTTAAAATTAATTGGGTTTAATTTAATTAAATGTGGGTAATAATAAATCCAATTATAATTAGGAGAATTAATAAGATTTATTAATAAATAAATAAATAACTAAACCTAATCTTATTTTCCTTATACAACCTTAGAAAGAGAAAAGGAGAAAGCCGCCCTCTTATTATAATTGTGAGAGAAGTGCGTATCAAATAGAAGAGGAACACAGGTATGGTTGTTCTTTTTATTTTGTACATCCTTGTATATCAATTGTTGTTATGTGTTTAATTTCTTTTAGTTTACAATTAAGAATTGAAAAGTGTACATGGTTGATCATTATATATGTACATCGGGCTTATCTTTTTGTTCAATCAAGGAAATCTAACAACTACGCTACTGTTATATATATATATTAAGAATTGAATTGATCGTTATATATATATATATATATATATATAAGAATTCGTAAATTGATTTTTTTTTTTTTAGAACTACTGGTACATAACTGTGTTATATATATAGATATATTAGAGTTACTGTTTTGTCTAAAATAATAAAAGGGTAATGATTAAAAGATTTATTTTAATTTAATTTGAATTTGTCTCATAAACTAATGTAAATTAGGAAATAAATTCATGTTATTATAAATTATAGTTATTATGTAACTTATATTTATTATTATTTTGTTTAATTAGTTCGAACAGAAGGAATTTAACGAACTATATTGGGATAATAATTTTGGGTATTACATTGCTTAATTCAGGTACGGATTCCGTACTCTTTCAGCGAGACTCTTTTGTTTTTAATTTGTTAGTTTCGTTATTCATTTCGAAATTTAGTATTGCCTCTCATAATTATTTCTTGTCAATTTATTGTGATAAATTTGTTCTAGCGTTGTATTAGAACTCATTTTTGTACTCTTTAGACTAGTGTATCATGTCTAAATTTTATTTTGATATTTATAGTGATGTACATGTTAGTATATTTTTTGGAGACTTGTGTTGATGATTCGTTCGATTTAACATGTACACGTTAGAACCCCTTTGTGTTGATATTTTGTCGCATGTGTTGTGACATTATATTTTTGTTAGAATGTCGTAGGGTATACCTGAGTTATAACCATCTGTGGGGGTACCACAGGCATGTCCTCTTGGCACCGAGACATGACACCGAGGCATGACACCTTTCGTGACGGTGTGATCAGTCCACGGCGTCTCCGTATTGTGCTCCGGTGGGAGTTGGCCATTTGGTGTTTGTTGTGGGAGGCGTATGGGTCAACCCTAGTTTTCTGTTCAGTTCTGCGGATTGGTGATATTTGTGCCAAACACACCTTCCGATTTACATGCATCTGGATCCGGCCGGTCCAATGTATGTTATGCCTGTGTGGTATTATTTTGATTTGCCTATGTGGCATTATTTGCCTGACCTGTGTGGCAAGGTATATTACTATTTATTCTGAGCTCGGTATGAAATAACACTCAGCCATTTGATTCAGCCTATTATTTCGTTGTGTTAGTTTTGTTCGTTTGTTTCAGTTCGTTTCGTCTCTTTTAATTTAATTGAGTTAGTTATTTCGGTTCATTATTTGTATTCTATATCCGTACTGGGCATTTGGTTCATGCTGTGTTTTTCTTCCGGCAGGTAATCAGGGGGATCAAGAACAAGTGTGATGAGAGCTCCTTTCATTCCAATGGTTTAGAGTTATTTTGTTTAGGATTGATATGTTGGTTTATTTGAAATTGTAATACATATTTATTATAGTTTGTCTTGGGATATTAAATCATTATGAGACCATTCTTTTATGACATAAAGCTTTCATTTCAGTTTTGTTGTGTTTGAGTAACCTCTCTTTCTATTTCGTAAAAGGGGTGTTACATCTTATCTGGAAACAACTATTTGTAACTGGTAAATCCTTGAGGACTGGAATCTGATGTTCGCAAATAAAATATCAATTCAACGAAAGTTAGGGTGATCTTACCTCCCACACTTTTACATATTTAGATTGTGCTGATTGTAGTGCACTTGATGTCTGCTGCGATAGAGGCATATTTGCTGCTGCATTGTTAGTCACCCCAAGAGACTGTGGTCCAGGTTGTACTTGTTGACCCATTCCAGGAGTAGGCATCATAGTGCCAGTTACAGAAGATATACCAGATGGACCAATGCCACTCATCATGTTTTGATTCATTCCAATTCCATTCTGCACCATTTGTGTTGCTGAAAGGTTTCCTTGGCTCATGCCAGGTACTGGTTGACCCAAACTAACACCTCCTTGAGAATAACCCATTGGTTGTGACATGCCAAGGTTCGAATTCCCAGACATATTAGAAGTCGTGGAAGCAAATGAACCAGGAGCTGAATTTTGTGCAACCTGTGCAGTTCCTGATAACGTTCCTGACCCAGTCATTGATGTGATACCTGATTGCCCAGATGATAATACAGTTTGAGTAGCAGGTACGGAAGATGCCATTCCACTAGATATCATATTTGACATATGCATGGCCATAGGAGTTCCACCCATAGATTGAAGTCCGATTGAACTTCCACCAGCAAGGGCTGCAGAATTCATCACTTGTCGTGCTTGAGAGAGATTGTTTAGAATGCTTACATTCGCTGCCGCTGGACCCACAGGACGTAGTGACTGTGTCATACTGCTAACCATAGGTTTCAAATCTGGCACACTCTCATTACTAGAGATCATCTCCTGAGAAGTAGATAACGGTGAAGAAGTTTGCAAGCTTGGGACTGCTTGCGAAGCAGCACGAGGAACCGATGAAACATGCGAATATGCAGGTCCAGATACCATTGAAGTCACAGTGGATGGCTCCTGAAAGTATATTATGAGATTGTGTCCACTAATATAGTAGTACTAGTGAAGTTCTAGAAACTATGATACAGCAACCTCCTAATTTTAACTGTAAGCAAGAGAATTAGAACTATAACGAAAGAATAAAAGGAAGGATAATGAGCCTTACAATTTTTACAGTTGCTGGGGCAATATTTCCAACCATAATTTGTTGCCGATTCATGATAGATCCATTAGCTGAAAAAGAAAGGCAAAATATTATCATTTTCCATGTAATTATTGAGTTGAAAATTAAACATAAAAATAATGTTATTAGCCTATACTTTTTATGGACTTTTACATGTAACAGATTCGCAATCAAAGATTTGCTTGTAAAACATTCATTTTCAGTCTCTTGAATTGCTAAATCTATATTGCACTTCTACTATAAAAAAGCAGTACTAAGCAAACTGTTAAAACATGATATACAAGGTTGATCTTATCTTTTAACAGCTTAAGCTTGTAAAGCACTAGTAACTTTACATTGTATTTCAGGTATCACAAGGTCTAAGGTTCAAGTCTTCCTGCTTGAATTGGTAATTCATTACGTTTCCTATTATATTGTCCATGCAATTGTAACTTATTTGTCTTTTTTGTAAACTATGATTCACCATAGTTTCTCTCTCCACATGCAAATGGGAGTTGCAGGTGAAGGGGAGTGTTAAAGAATGATATATATTTTCGAGCCCATTCTTCAACAGTATAAACCTATAAACTTTTGAAGCAACTGAAAACCTGACATTAACTATTGTAACATAAAGAGTTGTACGCTCCTAATAAAAAGGAAGGAACATAGATGGATATGCATATATACATATCAACATGAGTACTACTATAATATATTTGAGATCACTGTGCTTGGAATCTTGCAGCTGCATGATGGACTTGAAGAATGATCCCACGCCTCATCCAACAGATATGAGATTGTGTGCTCAATTGCTCTACCACATTAAGGCATTCCCATACACTTGAAAATTCAAAATTTCAATGCGGTTGTTCAAAGCTAAAAATCATTTTACCTCTTTCTCTAAATATAATTGTATTTTGATAAAAAGGTAGGAAAGCTGTTTCAAATGTTATCAGATATCCGCTAATTGCATTCTTCTGGGGTACCCTAATGTCAGTTTAGGTGCTGCAAGGATAAAGAACTACCAGAATAGATATTATTCGGTAGTGAGTAAATGTCTGTATGGAATGATTAAGGAAGAAGTACAGCTCTGAGTAGAGCCAAGTGAAGAAACAGGGATTCATTAAATTTTAAGCTCCAATTAAGTAAAAGATAACTGTGTCTGGAACATAAAAATCTTCTCCACAAGAAACTTCCCAAAAATAATGGTGTTTTCCTTCTCCAAGTCAATTTGTTTAAAATTCCTTTTAAACAGATTGAGCCCTCCTTTTTTTCTCCTTTTTATTTTTTAATTTTTTTGGGGTGAAATGTTGTATATCAATGATAAATAGGTGCTAAATAAAATTTGGCTACATGCATCCACGATGTTGCATAAATGAAGGGTATATACATGAAATCAACTTTTGTTGATTGAGGATTTTATGTCCACCCATAGTCTTCCTCCTAAGATAATACTCCTATTGTTTGATGTTGGTTCACTGATAAAAACTAAACAAGAAAAATAAATATAGAGTTATGCTGCTAGTTATTCAATCTCACTCAATCAAGTAAGAGTAAATATCTTGAACGGGAAAGGCTGAAAGGAAGAAAATGAGTTGAAAGTGTGAAGGACCTGATGTCAATTGGTTTAAAATTCCTTTTAAGCAGATAGAGCCCTTCTTTTTTTCTTTTTCTTTTTGTTCTCCTTTTTATTTTTTAATTTTTTGAGGTGAAATGTTGTATATCAATGATAAATAGGTGCTAAATAAAATTTGGCTACATGCATCCACGATGTTGCATAAATGAAGGGTATATACATGAAATCAACTTTTGTTGATTGAGGATTTTATGTCCACCCATAGTCTTCCTCCTAAGATAATACTCCTATTGTTTGATGTTGGTTCACTGATAAAAACTAAACAAGAAAAATAAATATAGAGTTATGCTGCTAGTTATTCAATCTCACTCAATCAAGTAAGAGTAAATATCTTGAACGGGGAAAGGCTGAAAGGAAGAAAATGAGTTGAAAGTGTGAAGGACCTTATGTCAATTGGTTTAAAATTCCTTTTAAGCAGATAGAGCCCTTCTTTTTTTCTTTTTCTTTTTGTTCTCCTTTTTATTTTTTTATTTTTTGAGGTGAAATGTTGTATATCAATGATAAATAGGTGCTAAATAAAATTTGGCTACATGCATCCACGATGTTGCATAAATGAAGGGTATATACATGAAATCAACTTTTGTTGATTGAGGATTTTATGTCCACCCATAGTCTTCCTCCTATGATAATACTCCTATTGTTTTATGTTGAATAAATTTAGAGTTATTCTGCTAGTTATTCAATATCACTCAATCAAGTAAGAGTAAATATCTTGAACGGGGAAAGGCTGAAAGGAAGAAAATGAGTTGAAGGTGTGAAGGACCTGATGGAAGAGAAGTCAAAGGCGGCCCTGAAACCGGAGGAACTGAAGTTGCATCTAGTTTTACAGGACTCTGATTTGGTGCTAAATTAGTCAATCCAGTCCGACTTAAAGCAGCACGAGCCTCGATGAAATTCTCTGAGATTAACACAAGATAATGAGGACTTTTCACATTATCAATAAAAGGATCTGCTGCTCGAGGATTACGTTTTCCCTGCAAAGAGAAGTGGTGAATATACCACAAGTCGAAGAAAAAATAATACTGACATCAATTTTCTTTCATCAAGGGTTAAACTATACAAATATATGTATCCTGATACATATGCAAACAAATATAGCTTTAGCAGAAAATGTTGTCCAAGATTATATGCCGACAACATCAACAGTCTAGTAGATAAAAGAAATTATCACTGAAAGAAAGGGGAACGAGAACTTGATTTAGTAAGGTGGTTTGTGATGTGAAACAAATAGTAAATAACATGCATTTCATCCTAGATTATAAGAATTAGGCATTGTCTTAAAGGTGTGTGTAGACCGTGAATGCAAGCAAGACGACCTGCTTTTCTGATAGTATGCATGAGTACACTAATGCCTTGAAAACAGATAGTAACTTGAAGTGAAGCTTCAAAACAATTCTTATAAAAAGTAATGACTTTTTGTTTGGAGCTAATTTATGCATTTAAGAGGTTAAAAATAATCACTCTCTAAATTTCCTTCTGCTTATATGTATTAGCATCCTAATCTAACCTTTGATTTGATAAAATGATGCTTAGCATGCGACTACGACTTACTTCTAAAAGCCATTCCAAAGAAACTTTTACAAATAGTTTATCTAAGCATAAACATTTAGCTGTAGTACAATATTATCACCAAATCACTTTATTAAATATATGTCCCAACGTTAAATTCAACTACACCAGCTAGTTAGTTTCGCCAACCAACTTTGAAAAAACAACTAGTTTTAAGCACTAGTTCTCTTAAGTTAAATGTTGAAAGAATGAGTGGTTGTTATTGGACAGAATCTGCACCAACATAAATGGTCGAGCAAAGTTCGATACCATAATTGGTGGACAAAAGGTTCAAGTGAAATGCAAGTGCTGCTCGACTACAACTTGGACAGGCTCAACAATAAAATAGCATAAATATATATAAGGATAATAAATTTTCCATCATTACCGCATTGTAGATTGCTCTAAGTTTTGGAAGCTGTTTCGGACAAATAACTGATAGAGAAACAGAACACTGCAGGTAGAAAAAAAATGAGTTGACTGACACACAAAAGAGAGAACCATAATATCGTGAACAAGGAAAACACAGCTTTATGATCAGTACCTGCACAAATGATTTAGCAACTGTCTCAGCATCAGACAGTCGACTATCTACTTGTGTCTCAATATTTTCACTCTGCTCCAACTTTTGCATTTGTGGTCGATAAACTGGTGTGGGCAAGGGATAAGGGTTACTTGCAGCAACAAGAATGCAATGCATTTGCCTATCCACGTTCTGTTGAGGCTGGTTTCCATTCAATGAAGAGCACATCTGGTTGATGCATCAAGATTAGTTTTAATATAAAATGTTTAAGCGCATAGGAACTATCTGTAGAGAAGCAGCAGCATGGTTCAAATGCATAAACAATTTGTGTGCTATGATCTATCACAAAATATTTATCAAGCTAGTTCATTGTTATCGAGAACTCGAATCCAACTTAGGGAGGTCAATCTTTCATCATTCATTCAAAATATGAGCTTCATTCTCTACAATTTTACATATGCAAAATAAATCAGAAGTGTCTTTAGTATCTCAATTTAAATGTAAACAGGTCAAAAGCAGTAAAAAAAGATGGTTTCTATGCAGAATTTTTTTAAGAATCTCAGAAATTTAAAATTATCTATTCTACTTTAAAGCGTCAGTATCATGAATGTGTGACTGGGTAGTTTTCACATACAACTCTAGCTAATTGACACTTGGCAAAACAAGATTGTTTTAACTTTTAAAAAATAACCATCCACTCAAAAGCCAAAACTATCTACAATAGATTAGAAATTATTCTCCACCTTCCGGTCCATGCACATCACACATTACCACCATTACTTCTTAAAACCACAATCCATCCGGCCAGAAACCAAAATTCATAACATCCAACCGAAGTCTCTGAACTACAATCACCACTTCTCCTTACAATAATAATACACACGCACATGTTAAATATTTAAATTTTCTCCAAAATGAAGAGTGAAGGAGGAACGATGATAAGTATACAAGTCTTATAAACTGAAAATATGATTTTTTTTTGCGATCTAGGAGCTAAGATCTCAAGTCATACAAAACATAAAAGAAATTGAGATATTCAACATTACACACCATCAGAGCTTCAGAAAGCCCTTCTGCAATTGCAGCATCACTGAAACCACCACCAGCAAAGGGTATAGCAGATAGCCACTGAAAGAAATTATCAACATCTCTTGTCCAACCACTCCTTTGTACTAAGCAAGCTGCATGGAGAGTAGTGAGAAATGAGAAAAAAAGAAAAAATATGAGAGTTGAGGGAGGGAGAGAATATTTTTAGAAACCTTCTGAAGCATTATTAGGTTTTGCTGCGGATTTTCCATCCAGGTGTTAGATAAAAATAAAGCCAAATGGGTGTCCGGGTGGGTGTGGGTGAACATGGGTGCAGGGTTTGTATATGATATTACTGCAGTTTTGTAGGTATAAGTAATAGTATATTGACCACTCAAAGCAATATAACATAAATTAAAAACCCCATAACATGCATTTACTAAGAGTGAGGAAATACGTACAACTATAAGATCCATGAGCATTAAACATGACAAGCGAGAATTCAACATTAGGAACAGATGGCTTCTGTATATCGAAGTAATAACAGTGATAGTTAGCAAGCTAGAATAGTATATTAAAAAGGACAGCATGGTTAAAAATAAAAAATTTGGAACAGATAATAGTATTTACCTGCCCTGTTAACTCATTACCACAAAAACACCTGAACAAAAATAATAAAACAAAATCAAGTTAAAATCAGAGCCGCAACATTTTCCTCTTTTTTGATAAGTAATTAGAGCCAAAACATATAACAACTGACATGTTATTTTAAAAACAAAATCAAATATGAACAATATGTGCAAATGTCATATTACAATTCTGAAAGTTAAATAATGAGTAAAAGCTCATAGCACAAAAATATATTAAAATAAAGACCGTATTCAAAATAGTCATTCTCATTCATTTTTTTAACATAAATTATTCACCTCCATGTTCCCTATGTACTCATTCATGTTGTGGGCTTGTTAATAAGATTTATCCCACATGCTGCCACATGTCTAAGGAAATTAATGAAGCAAAAAATCAATAAACATCACACGTATAAATGATACCAACCAATACAAACACTTGTATAATCTTTATCATCACACGTATGTTCCTGCTTCCTAACCCGATTTCCAGAATATTTTTTACATCATTTTCTTAAAAAGTAAAAATGTTAGTTCACATCTTAGTTTTTAAAATCTTCTTTTTAATAAGTAGAAAATACTATTTGCATATGACTTGATATATTCATCATATTTTGACCCTTTATGGCCAGTTAATATGAACACGGAAAAGTTCTTATCCCTTGGCTCCAATAAAAAGAGGATATACACATAGAACAAAACAAGCATATCAAATACATGTTAATGAAGTTTTTGTCCCCTGGCTCCAAAAGAGATTCCTCCTTCCTAACCCGAGTTTTAGTCAGTAGTTTTTACAATTTTTTTAGCAAGTAGAAAATACTTGCAACTTAGGTGGTGTTTGATAAAACTAATGGTTAAGATCTGAACAGTATAGACATCTGAATAATATAGAGTATCTGTCTAGAATTGAATCTGAATGAAAAAAAGTTGTTTGATAATTAACTTTTTCAAAATGTCTGAATAATAGTATTTTACCATTTTAACCCTATGAACAGTTTAAGCAAAAACATGTTTGATAATAAAAAAAAATGTCTGAATATTATTCTAAATATATATTTATAATATTTTGATCACAATATGATAAAACAAAATGTATCAAATCCAATTAATATTATAATAATGAATTGAGAAAACAGAACAATAATATTATCTCCTCACCATCGGAATAGATAAAAAGACTAGTATAAAAAAATTGTAGAGAGAGAAAGTGCAGAAATAAAGCACCTAACCCTCACCAGCTCCATCTTTTAATTTCTTCACCTTTTTTTTAATCTCTGTATAATTATATATGTGTATGTATGCATATCATTATCAATTTCATCATCTATGTTGAAGCCTCCCACTTTAAAACCCTAGAAAAAGCTAAGAATCTGCTTATTGTTGTTGGGTTTGGGGTAAGTAATGTTACCGGCGGTCTATATGTCGGACGAAAATACCACTTCGACAAGAGAAAAAGAAACATCACCGGTTAAAATTGTATTGGGGGATAAAGGAAGAATTTTGTAATATTGTTGAGGTTATTTTTGTCCAAAAAAACAAAATTTCACTCATATGGGGCTCTTAATGGTAAAGCATTATTTTTTAATCTAACAGATTAAGAGGTATTAAGAGACATAAAAATATTTACCAAACAAGTTGTGCCTTGACCGAATCAGAAGCACACCTATTGAGAGCCATTAAGACCCAAACAAACACAGCCTTAGGTTGTGTTTGATAAATTTGGGAATTAAGATCTGAATGATTATGATGTCTTAATAAATTAGATCATCTGAATGGTTATAAGGTCTGAATTTAAAAAATTGTTTGATAACTAAAAAGTAAGTTGTCTCTTAATGACACTATTTTACTATTTTAAAAGGTAAAATTTTATTTAATAATTTTAAATATTCAATTTAATATAAATGAATGCATAATATTGTTTAATATATTTATATAAAAAAAATTTAGCAAAAAAAATTCATTAAGAGGTACTTCTTAATTATTAAGATTTCATTTTCTGTCTTACCGATTAAGAGGCATTCAGAGGTAACAAAAAACAAAACAAACAGCATGATGCCTCTTAACGAATAAGAGACAGTCCATTAAGAGGCTATCAGATGTAAACAAACAGCACCTTAGTCTTTTTATATTTCTTTTTAATAAGTCAAAAAACTGTTTGCACGATTAGTGCAACCAAAAATACTCTAGATTGGGTCAGAATGCATAGTAGTCAAATATTAATGCCTAAGAGGATCAATTCAAATTTATTCAAGGTTCCAAAACCATATATTAAAAATATTCAATCCGTCAAACATATTTGGAACCAAACATTCATTCAGAATTCATCATAAATTTCAACAAAGTTACATGAATAAACAAGAAATTAGAAACCCTGATCATGATGAGTAACCAGCAACATTATATAGAATGTTAATAAAACTGAACAGGATGTACCCTAGACCACGACAGATTTTTATCAAACGTGTTCCCACAAATATCTATATAAATAGAGATTCTATACAAAGAAAGTACCGGATAATCTTCTCCAGGTAATCAGTAAGGATGGTATGCCAGTAGGGACCCATGGCGGCAGTACCTTCAACAGCCACGATCAACTGCTTCTCCGCCATGCGAATATGTATGATCAGAGCTTTTGTTCTCTCTCAAACTCTGATCAAATTGAAGGTTGCGTGACAGAAAGTGGGTTTTTGGAAGTCGGACAAGTTGCCAATCGGTGTGTGAGTCTTCCACAAATTAGAGCTGCGCGAGGAAGATGGAAAAAAATTGGGTCTGTCGCTTCAAATTTAATAATAAATACTTGTAGTGGAAAGAGATGACAAATTAGGCACTTTTGCTTGTTAAGAATCATGTAATTCGGGAGCATTTGATTTGAGTAAAAGATATGACAAGTATTAGAGTTGTGGACAACTACGGAACAAATGATTTTATAATATTAAATATAATATTTATTATTTTTATTAAAAGACTAAAATATTATTTATTAAATAAAAAATAATAAAATAATAAAAATTATATTTAATACTTGGGATAATATTAAAAATTAAATAATTAATATTTATTTAAAATTATCAAATAATTTATATTAAATAACAAAATTACTTCTCTAAAACGACTTATATTAAAGCACGGAGGGATTAACATTTTACGGGTGCATTTGTTGTTTGGCTTGAATGATGAAAATTATGTCTGTATCTATATCTATATACATATATAATAAGCAAGACTAAATTTTTTAGTTAATTTTTAAAACTAAAATTTATAATGATAACTTATTATCCTAAACAATTGTATTCCTAAATAAATATATATTAAAAATATAGAACAAATATTATGAGAAAATAATAATTAATGTTAAAAGTGTAAGACATATTATAAAATATATTAATTGTGACGCCCCCAAAATAGGTATACATCATTTATTCTGAGTCGTCAGATATCACATTATAAAAATTAAATATAAACTTTATTTATACAACTGTTGAACTGTCGTATAGAATACGACCACAGTTAACTGTGAGTTTTAATACAAATGTATGTAACTCTCATGGTGCCTCGACCACAACCTTATAATGATACTTTACATAAAAGTATAGTCAAAAACTATTTTAGAAATTGAAATATTTGGGAAGTGCTCAAGAAAACCTTCGTACATGGGAGATGTGACACCCCAAAAATAGGTATACATCACCCATCTAAAGTCGCCAAATACATGGTACAAAATTCAAATACAACTTAATTATACAACAGTCGTGTAAAATATGACAAAACATATGTTGTGAGTTTTAATACAAATATTGTCATCTAGACAATATCCACACTCAATCGAGTCCTCATTACATTTATTATCACACTATTTAATGTAATAGTGAGGACTACTAATACTATTATCCGGACCGTCACTCCGCTTCCCGACTAGTCCTCTCGCTACGCTTTCATTTCACAAGATAACAATGAAAGTAAAAGGTGAGCTCAACTAGCCCAATAAGAAATATTATGACTAAGATAATACAAAATAAATTATCGTTAGCCTTCAACAGTGTTAAACTGATACAATATAACAAACATCAAGTTTAATTGCAGCGGAACAAACAATCCATTAAAAGAGTCAAGTAGAGAATAAAATCTACTATCTTTTATGATTTAAAAGGCTTTTCATCACTTTTATCACGGGGACTCAACAATAAATAATCCACATCATCCCCGCACTACTACTACAATGATATTCATTAGTATCACAACCACAAATTATCCATGCACTACGGACAAGGATATTCGTGTATTCATCAATGGTCATGATCATGCCAACAACTGTCCATCAATGCACTACGGGCCAAAGAGGACTTTTACCACATCATTTGTAACATTACGGTCATGATTATACCAAATAATTCCTAGTCATAATCATACCAAATCCATCTATGCAATACAGGCCACAGATGACTTTCAACATAATATAAACATGAGAATGATAACAATGATATAAGAATTCAATAAAACAAGTTCAAGAATTAATTTATCCAGGAACCAATAACGTCCAAATTGTCAACATGATACTGCTTTGTGGGGTAAAATTCAAGAATGCTCAGAAGAATATTTCTATGAAAAGATACTGGATGAAGCACAAATATCAAAGATATTCCACTAATTTCATGAAGTATAGAAGTCAAAATTTTAATCAACTGAGTATAATAAAGAATGGAATAACAAAAGAAATCACCAGCATGCGATAGATCATGCAGAAAAGTGTTATTCCAATGAATAATAAATAACGGAACCGTATCGGTGTAAATTACGACCGATAGGATATTCCAACAGAATAATAAAGAATAGAATAACAACAGAAATCACCATGCATGTGATAGACTGCATAGACAGGTTATTTCGACAAAATAATAAACAATGGAACCGGTCGTGCGTAAACGCACGCATGTGATGATGTTCCAATAGAATAATAAATAATGAGAACTGTGTCACGCATAGCGTATGCATGCATGTGATGTTCCAACGTAATAATAAAGAATGGAATAATGTAAGAAATCACCAAGCGTGCAGTGCCCCATATATTAAAAGTTATTCCAACATAATAATAAAGAATGGAATAATGTAAGTTCTCTTCATGAAGACAAAAGAAATAATATCCCTTACCTTAGAAGAAATCGGATATAGGAGTAAATAAGTAGCAAAATACTTTTCTTTTTTCTCTCTATAGTTTCTCTCAGAGTTTCAAAGAATTAAGTAAGAAATAGTTAAGGAATTAGCTTCATTTATAGTAGAATGGACCTGAATAAGAATTAATTCATGAAACAAATTGATTGATTTACTTTTAAACGGACTATCCAGTATTGGTTTACTATAAAATATTCTAATAAAACAAAAATTTTAAATAAAATATAATATATTCTATTTATAATCTAATAAAACGAATAACTTTATAAAAGTATTATGTTTTATATAAAAAGATTTTACTATATCTGAACACTATGCATAATATAGAATATAATATATTCTATTTATAGTCTAATAAAACGAATAACTTTATAAAAGTATTTTGTTTTATATAAAAAGCTTTTATGTTTTATTACATTAATAATACTAATAAAACAAAACTTCATCATCATTATTATAATTCACACTATTAATCGACCATGTCGTTCCCAGGAAAGAGGGGGCTTTCCAATAAGGATTTCTCCCTATTGGGGCGCAATTAGGTGACCAAACCTCTCTTGGCAGAACTTCTAGACATCGTTAATATTGCAAATAATAATATTAATAACTCCGTCGTCTCAATTGTTGATTTAATAATATATAAAATATCGACAATAATTGAATCAATTAACGTGAGATATTATGCAACAATTACATAAGCAATAATTGAACAAAACTGAGTGACTTCTCACGTAAGCATCAATAATTAATACCGTGTGCTACTACGAACTACGCCTGTATTCCTCGCACTTTTAACACCGGTGTTTCAACATAGATTAACGATAAAACTTCCGCCGTTATTTACATAAAATATTTTGTCGCTTACTCAATCCAACAATAATTTCAGTTGTGGGGTCCACGATGATTGTGCCATCGTCTTTAATATTCTCTCGTTAAAACGAATATTCCCCACCAATCGAATATTATATAACAACTTTAGCATTTTTGCAAAATTTATAACTATTACCCACAACTATAACATTATATCAAATTCATTCCATAATATTCAAAAATGATAATTATAGAAAATTCATCTTTATTCATAAAAGTTGGGGTCTTACAATCTCCCCTTCTTATGAAATTTCACCCTCGAAATTAGGGTACGTACCTGGTATGTCGAAGAGGTAAGGATACCTTGATTTCATTTCAGATTTTAACTCCCAAGTCATTTCCTCAACATAGTGGTTCCTCCATAAAACTTTGACTTGAGGTATAACCTTGGAGCGTAGAATATGTTCCTTCTTATCCAAGATTTGAACAGGAACATCTTCATACGTTAAATCTTCCGCTATTTCGTTCGGTTTTAACTCAATAATGTGGTTCGGGTCTTTCACATTTTTACGTAACATAGATATATGAAAAACGTTATGAACACGAGACATACTTGGCGATAAAACGAGTCTATAGGCTACAGTCCCTACTCGATCAAGGATTAAAAATGGGTCAATAAATCAAGGATTGAGTTTTCCTCTCTTTCCAAATCTCGTAACTCTTTTCATGGAGCAACACATAAAAACACATGATCTCCAATATCGAATTCCACGTCCTTTCGATGAAGATCAGCATAACTCTTTTGTCGGTCTTGTGAGGTTTTTATACGTTGTCGGATCGTTTGAATCTTTTCCAGAGTCATATACATACAACTCTGTTCAAAGTCAAGGACATAGTAGTCTTAATAAATCTTCAAAAGTTTGAATAGTCCTCTCGATTGTCCGTTCGTCCGAGGATGATATGCCGAACTAAATCGTAAATCCGCTTAAAATAACCAAAATCGTGAATCTTGGGTTCGATCGTAAACATAATTGATCTAATCTTACAATCGTTTATGTATACTGAGCAAGACGTTCGCAGTTTACAGTAAGAAATGAGCAGATTTGTCAATCTATTAACAATGACAGATCTACGCTTTAAAAACCTTGGGAAGACCAGATGTCAAAATCCACGAAATGTCTGTTCTCCATCAATGGACCTTTGGTACTTGATCTCTTTTAACTCACATAAGTTAAACATTGAGATAAGCATGCTCTTCATAACTTTCACTGAAAATGCATAACCAAGATCATTATACATTTTGCACTCAAGATGGATTATAAATATGTGTTATCATCATGATTTTATACTTTAATTTCAATCGTTAGGAACACAAAGTCCGATCGATTGACTATTCTCTTCTTTTGATCATCTCATAGTTCATTCTTGTACTTTCTTCGCATGCATCTCCAAGATGATTTAACTTCATCGATTAAAGTCGGCTCTACAGATATTTGTCATCCGGGTCATGCGCTATCTCCATCCTTTAAGTCATACAAAATCCTTCACGTTCAATTCCAAGATAGTATGATCTTTCAACTCAATACGTTGCCTACCACGCTTTGCAAGATGGTATTGGATGGTATGATCCTTTCAGCAATCGCCTCCAACATCATTTGTCAGCGTTTGAGTGAAGAAATATGAATCCAGAAGATCTCCAATCATACTGTAATGCTCAGTTCTTCTCAGTTCTTGAAAAATTCTCTCACATTTCTCGCTCCAACCGAATTTTGTATCTTTCCGAGTCACCGAAGTTATGGAATAACGATTCGAGAAAAATAAATGAGTCCTTCTACGAATCTCCGATAATTAATCTTTCCGGTTTTTCGAGAAAACCGTCCGCCTTTTTATTCTCGCTGAATAACTAAAGTATATAACTTTCTCACTTTAAATTGGTTATTATCTGAGATTCATGTATGGGTTTTCTCGATCGCTACTCCCTTAACTCACCTAACCCTGAAAAGATACAAAATTCTATTGGAGCGAGGAATATGAGAAGTGTTTCAAGAACTCAAGAGAGACTCATTTCAAAGACCGCTCGATAATACCATCCGGATCGGAGGGATTTGTCATCTACAAAGGATGCTTCTAGCAAAGGGTTAGTTGTGTTCTCATGCAACACGGGAAAGTCATAGCCTATGCCTCACTTATTAACTCAAAGAATACGAGAGGAATTATCCTACTCATGATCTAGAATCAAAGCAATGCTTTTTGCACTAAAGATTCGAGGCATTATTTGTATGGGAGAAAGTGGAGATCTTTACGATCATAAAAGCCTCAAATATTTCTTCACTCAAAAGGAACTCAACATACGACAACAACGCTGGCTTGAACTGCTGAAAGATTATGATCATACCATCCCGAAAAATGAATGTGGTAATGACGACAAGTAAGATCATACGCGGCACGAAAGTGCGATATTGTCAACGCAAAGGCCAATTTTGTATGACTTGCAGAAGGATGGAGATAGAGATAAAGACTCTAGGGACCCACGTGATGATGGCGAATATACGAAAGAAAACCAACTTTAATCAATAAGGTTAAAGTTCGCCAAGCTACGCACACAAGTCGATGCGAGAAGAAAGAAAGAAAGTGCAAGAAGGTGCTACGCCTCAAGCAAAAATCGATGATGAAGGAATACTTCGAGTCAACTCCACTTTGTGTTCCTAACGACTCGAAAGTTAAAGTATAAAATTATGATGGAGGCGCACAACAACACACCGCTTGGTAATCCATCTCGGGAGTACCAAATGTATCGTGATCTTCGACATACATTTTGGTGGAGCAATACGAAGAGAGAGATAATGGGTTTATCTCAAGGTGTCTAACTTGTCAACGAGTCAAGGCGAGCATCAAGTGCCAAAAGGTCCATCAGCAACCACTTGAAATTCTAGAATGGTAGTAGAAAGACATTACCATGGATTTCAAGCATTAGTCTTCCCAAGGTTTCTCAAGGCATGATGCGATTTGGGTCATTGATAGATCGATTGACTAAGTCCGCTTCATTTCTTATCGACACGAGAAACTTATACACTTGAACGCCTTTCTAGTATGTATATAAACGAGATTGTAAGATTGCATGGTACGCCAAAGATCCATAGTTTTTGATCGAGACCCAAGATTCACTTCAAGATTTTGGATTAATTTGCAAAAAGCTATAGGCACGATTTACGATTTAGTTCTAAGATATCATCCTCGATTTTGGACGGACAATCGTAGAGGACTATTCAAACTCTTGAAGATTTATTAAGACTCGTGGTCCTCGACTTCAAGGGAAGTTGGGATAAGTTCTTACCATCGGTGGAGTTTTCCTACAACAACAGCTTATCAAGCAAGTATCGGCATGGCTCCATTCGAGGCGTCAGGGATGGAAGAAAGTGTCGCTTTTCCAAAAGATGTTGGGATGAGGGGGGTGAAGCAACGTTGTTGGGACCGGATTTGGTACGTATGATCGCTGCTTCGATTTTGCAACCGAAAAACACGCGCAAGTATACGCGGTCTTAACAAGTAATATAAGAAAGTAGAGTGTCGAACCCACGAGGACAAAGATTTAACTAAACAAATACTAAGGTAAAGTCGCTACTAAACTTATCTAAACGATTGAAAGTAATGGTTGGTTAAGCTTATTTCAATAAGTAAACTAATTAAGAGAAGTTGATCACTAGAAGGTAAGATAGATTACAACTCCCCTAATGTTTCGCCTAATCTTCTAACTCTCTCGCAATACAAAACGAATCAAGGAATGGTCGACATAGAACAAAATTAGGCATAAACTTCGTCAAGGTCATACGCACATCCTTAACAAGCTTGTAACACCATATGTCTATGGGTGAAACTAATCGGGTCGAGGTCATTAAACACATTTCCAAGGTCGCACAAGGCAAATAAGGATATGTCTATCCTATTGGCACATTAAGCCCACATTCAAATGACAAGGGCATAACAGTGTTGTTGCATTAAAAGATGTATGTAATATCCATTTATCAATTTCCATTACTATCAAGACAAATTTCTTTATCAAAAAATCGCATAATATAAGCAAAATACAACAACCCATTCCAAAATGCTTCATTATATAAAACGAGAGAGAAAGCCGATTATTAAGCTTATTCAAAAGGTTACATTGCAATCCTAAAAATGAAGTTAGCTTTCATAACTATGGGACTAACACAAATTTTTATCAAGACTATCCATTATCGACAAATACAATAAATAGAATATTTGAACTAAGAAAACCCCGTAGAACGGGTTATCTTCTCGCCAAATATTCTCTTCAAGGCTCCAAATTCGAAAAATGTGGAGAGCAAGATCTTCCCTTTCCTTTAAGCTCCTCCTTCCTCTCTCTCTCTATCTATTTTCCGGTATGAATAATGTGTGTCCGAAAGTCGTCGCCCCTTCCTTCTAACATGTTTTCCCCTTTTAAGCCAGTCAAATAAAAGACTTATCTAGAACCGGAGGTGGCGCCACATGGCACTACCATGTATTGAGTGAAATTAGCATGCGCCACATGAGAAATCAGGACGCTGAGCTCGTGGCCGCAGCCACGAGCCAAGAGAGGAGGAGTGGCATCATGGCCATTACGTCAAGATGCGTGGGACGTATGCCAAATGCCATTTATTGCCATTAAGCTCGGCCTTTGGCAAGCATGAAAGAAGAGTAAAATGACTATTTTGCCCTTTTAAAGTCAAGAAAACACTGTGAAGCTCTCATGATGCAACCATTAAACACAATAACACTATATTTCTATAAAACTACATAAAAACTACGAATTCAAAAAGTATTTAAGTCATAAAGTATCCGATTCATGTTTAAATCCCACTCATCAAATACCCCCAAACTTAAGTCTTCGTTGTCCCTCGAGCAAACTATCTAACACAATAATAACAAAGAGATACTAAGAATGTGAAAGGAATATATATGTAATAATCTATACTAGCATCGTGGCTATGAATCTCTAATTAAGCTTACTCCCAAAGAATAAGTCAAACATAGGAATGAGTAAGGGTTCATTATATTTCAAGCATAAGATCAGATTCGATCCATTTTAAGTGTACGTGTATGAAGACCAACCGTCTCGACTAATCATAGCTCAATTAAGTTCGCACAACGATTGTTAAAACCCAAAGAAACTCCGCAGACTTAAACATTCAACAAGATTAAGAACAAGACGCAAATGCAGACAAGATCAAAAGGCTCTAAAGATGCCGACAAAGAAAATCGACTTTGACAAGATTTAATTACCTTAGGCTACGAACTACCCATGAATGAGCTTTTGATCAAATGACTCCCAAGCCGATGACTTTAGGGCACTAGGTGTAGAACACCCCTAAGAATCTAATGACTCGAAAGCAAGAAAGGCCACGTAATCAACATAAGCCAACCGAGATTTCACAACAAGAACGAAGGTTAAACAGCGAGTGCATTTTATGCTCCATCTCGATATCGGCCTCAAGGTTTATGGGCGAAAGTCGCTTTTACGCTCCATCTCGACCCACCGCAAAACTTTCGATATAAACACTTCTATTCTAATCTTATTCCCTTTTTTTTTCAAACAAGCTAGAATCCAAGATCCAAAACTGCATAAACATCTAAATCTTTTATTACCTTGTACAAATGGAATTTTATAAGAGTGAACAAATTTTCAACACAATAAATACACAAACTATAGTCGAAAAATAATTAGTTAACACAACTTGGCTCAAGTCTTGAGTTGGACGTTGCTTGCTGTAAGACTCGGATCAATAATAATACTAAACTTATCAACTCATAAACCCCTAAAGATACATGGCATGCTTGACACAACTCTACGAGAGACATACTCATTTGGCACTGATATAGCCACAATCAAAAATTAGAATGATAAATATAACACCTCTTTAGCTAAATTAAATTAACTCAAAATAGGTGAAAAGGCCATTTACACGGCACAAGCATATAAATCAGATAAGCCCCAAAAAGATGGCTAGAAACCATAATCATGCTAATAAACTCGAAATAAGACCAAAAAACAGCTTTATGGCATCCATAATGATAAAAATATTCACATAATCCTCGCCAAAAGATCGCACTACAATACCGATAAATACAAACATAATAAAGATAGAAGTCCGGCAATCCTAAAATGGCAGAATGATGAGATAGATGTGATAAAGGTTCAAAATGCTAAAACACCCCCAAACTTGAAGTGAGCAATGCCTTCATTGCTAAACATAAAGCAATTGAATACAAGAGGGCTTCCTCAAGATCGCCACTCAAGAATGAGATCGGCTTCTTCGTCCTCATCCGCACGCCCCGATCACCTTCAGCGCGTGATGGTGGAGGCATAGTGGGAAAATAGAGGGTCGAAATTGGTATGGCGTGAAGTCAATGCCTCGCCACAAAAAGTCGCCAGATGCTTCAGATTGGTTCACCACCAACTCAGTGCATCGCATTGCTATCTCCCCGCCTCGAGCCACCATTGCGATATGCCTCCACGCCTCAATGCCTCGGCCCCCGCTTTTGATGCAAAGAAGCGAGGGATGCCATGATGTTCGTTAAAAGACCCTCGACCAGCCGTGGTTCCGCCTCGTGTGCTTGAGAGCTCGCTTCGCTTTGGCCTGGCTCTACCAAGGAGGCGGTCTTGTAGGTGGTCCGTATCCTTCGCCCCGACATGAGACTCGCCTTCGCCCCAAACAAAGGAAGCGCTTGATCGTTTGATGGTTGATGATGGGTCATGGGAGGCGGTTATCTCATCAGCCCCCATCAGACTTTACCGCTGCACAAAAAAGCATGATCACGGATGGATGGGGAAGTCCCGCAACGATCGCACTCTTGATAGCCTTGATGATCGAGTCATGGATGAGAACTCCAATATCCAAATTCAAACCCGTGTGATAATGGCGAAAAGCGAATCGCCTTTTTCTTAGTCACATCGCTTAGGTGGCGGGTCAGGGAGCATGGTGGCATAAATGAAACTGCATACACGCCTTTCCATAACGATCGAAAGCACAAGCAATTGGAAGCTAGTCTTTTCGCTTCAGATAATCATTTTTCTTCCAAGTCATTCCTGCTCAGAGCCTTCAGATGACATCTTCCTAGTCATAGCCACGGAATCCTAGCTGCATATAATCATTTCCCGCGTAATTTGGTGCCCCGAATAGTGCATTGATGGATATACTGTCAAATGCTACGGACCTACCCCTGACTTGAACCACAGCAGGACCCTCAGGACTAGTGTTGGTATAGAATTCTCGAACCACCGAGACAACAGTTGATACTGACGGTTTGGTGAAGTTAATCCACTTTCGCTCGATGATCATATTCATGAGTTCCCCATCTTTGCGATCCGGCCGCAACCCCCGCTCAAGAATCAAATTACGCTTGCCGAAAGAGTCTTTGTACCGCTTGAAAGTTTCCTCACTGACAAACTTGGCAGGGTCCCAAGCCTGTGGTGGAGCCGTGGAAGATGAAGAAAACCACCGACGCTAAGTCGCTTCCTTTTAGGGTGCCATGTCTTAATTCGTTGATGAGGTTCCCACAAACAAATTTCAACAAAGGCTAATAATCAAGAAGACGACCCCGAGGTAATGCACAACAAACCCCAATACAAACCCAAATAAATCAAGCCAAAACAAATCACTTCTCTCATAGGCAAATAATCAAACACCTTGTGTGCGCTTTCCAAACTATACTTGACAACCTTTTTTTGCTTGTTACATTCACGACCGATTTCCAAAGAGTGGAAATCACCCCAAATCACACAAGAAGAAGAACACAGAAAAGCAATTAAACCAACAAAATCTCTGATCGAATGAAAAAAACCCTTAAAATCCTTATGATGGGTTGTATGCTTTTAGGCTGCCGAGAGAGAGAGCTGAGATTGTTGAGAGAAATGGAAGAAATGAGGAGTCTTAGCCGAACTGCCTAATTATAACTACAATTAGAATTCAAAAACACGCTTAACGGGGCCATGGCCATGAAAGTGTTTGTTCATTACTTCTACTCTACTACCGAAAGTTAATAGAAGTCGGTACTTAAGTGGCCGCATGGCATGAAAGTTAGCAAAGCATGGGTACATCTTATGACGCACATGCGATGCGATATCTCCTTTCAGGATGAGGTACAATACAAGGCGAGATAAAGAAGGGCAAAGATGATAGAATGGTATGCGTCAAGTACGAAAGACAAATAGGAAAGACTTGTACATGGCCATGAAAAGCTGACGGACTCAATTTTTTCATCTACTATCTGCACATACCAAAATAAGTACAACAACAACACTATACAAGCAAACATACACTGTTAAAAACATAGTAAACACATAACATAAAATCTATCAGCTAATCTATTTAATAAAACGAACAGTCACTAAGTAAACTAGAAATGAGTAAAAGAAAACATAAAAAAAATTTATACCGAGATGGGGGTGCCTCCCCATCAAGCGCTTGTTTTAAAGTCGTCGGCTTGACTATCATTCCGACTTAGACCGGGTCTCCAAGTGTAATGGAGGTAGATCTCACGGCCGACTTCACGCCCAAAGAATGCTTTAACCTCCGCCCATCGACCTTGAATGTTGAATCCAATTGGGGTCTTCAACCTCTATTGCTCGTCTGGATAAACCTTAGCAATAAGTGAAAGAGCCCGACCATCGAGACTTTAGTTTCCGAAAATAACTTCAACCGAATTAAACAATAAACCTTCCGCCCGGCTCAAATGCCTCTCAATGATTTTCTTGTCATGCCACCTCTTGGTCTGCTCTTTGTACAACTTGGCGTTTTCATACGCCTGCATACGAAACTCATCTGCTTCATTTAGTTGTAGAATAACCGCTCATTTACCGCCTCAAGATCAAAGTTAAGCTTTTGAATCGCCCAGTAAGCGTTGTGCTCCAGTTCGACCGGGAGATGACAAGCTTTACCATAAACTATCCTGTATGGAGACATTCCGATGGGTGTTTTATAAGCTGTGCGGTAGGCCTACAAGGCATCATCAAGCTTCTTCGACCAATCCTTACGGGTTGGGTTAACAATCTTTTCCAAGATTGGTTTCACCTCTCCTGCCGAATTTCATTTGGCCGTTGGTCCGAGGGTGGTAAGGAAAGGGGCTATTTTATGAGTTACCCCATACTTGGCTAGAGGGATTCAAGATACTTATTGCGTAAGTGCGACCTTCATCGCTAATTATGGCCCGAGAGTGTGCTAAACGGTGAAAATATTCTTTTGGAACCTGAAGCACCACCTTAAGATCATTCATTTGTCGGCAAACGCTTCCACCCACTTTAAGACATAGTCCACTGCCACATGGATGTGGAGATTGTTGAACGAGGATGGGAATGGTCCCATGAAATCAATGCCCCAAACATCAAACAACTCTACTTCCAAAATATTCTCGCAATGCAGAACTCATGCCGCCTTGAAATAGTGCCCACCCCTGGCATCTCATCAAAGATCATCATATGCATGAGCATCTTTAAAAAGGGTGGGCCAATAAAATCCTGACTGTAGCACTTTAACAGCAGTTCACTGGCCTCCGAAATGACCTTCATAATTAGACGAATGGCAATGATGCAACACGCCTTCCATTTCTTCTTCAGGCAAACATCTACGCAAAATCTGATCCGAGCACTGTTTGAATAAGAAGGGCTCATCCCATAGATATTGTTTGGCATCTTTGAGGAATTTCTTCCTTTGTTGGAAACTCAGGCCTTGAGGTATAACTTGGCATGCAACGTAATTTGTGAAGTCCGCATACCACGGGACCTTGTCATTTACCACAAAGAGCTGCTCGTCTGGAAAAAAATCATTTATAGCTTTGTTGGCTTCGCTCAAAGATGTGGTGTTTTCCAATCTACTTAAATGGTCGGCAACCTGATTCTCAGTTCCCTTCTTGTCTCTGATTTCTAAGTCAAATTCACAGTAGGTTAGAAACCCACCGTATCAATCTCTTGGCCAAAGATCCTTCTTTTCGATTAAATACTTGATCGCCGAAAGTGATCGATGTATACGATCACCTTCGTTCCGGAAGATGAGGTAGAACGGAACTTGTCAAAAGCATACACTATTGCCAAAGAACTCCTTCTCAAAGGTGGTGTAATTTAACCGAGCATCGGCCAATGTCTTATCGGCATAATAAATGCTATGGAAGACCTTCTCCCTTCTCTCTCGCCCAACACCGCCTTATAAAGATAGTCATCGCGTCACACATCAGCTCAAAGGGGTAGGCCCAGTCTGGAGCTACCACGATAGGCGCCGAGACAAGCCTTTTCTTTAATAACTCAAAATCGCTCAGGCAGGCGGCATTGAATTGGAAAGGCATGTCCTTCTCCAGAAGAGTGCACAACGGTTTGGTGATCCGGAGAAGTCCTGAATAAACCTTCAGAAAACTCAAGGTGCTTCGAGAAACTCCTCGCCCCTTTGACTGAGGTGGGTGGTGGAAGGTTATTGATCACATCGATCTTTGCCTTATCAACCTCAATTCCACCTACAGATACCCGATTACCTAGAATAATGCCTTCTTCGACCATGAAATGACACTTCTCCCAATTCAACACCAAGTTGGTTTCAACACATCGATGGAGAACTGCCGTCAGATTAGTCAAGCAATTGTCGAATGAGCTCCCAAAGACTGAGAAGTCGTCCATGAAGACCTCTAAGGTCTTCTCAACCATGTCGAGAAGATTGACGCCATACACCATCGAATGTATGAGCATTACATAACCCGGCGGACATTTTTCTAAGGCAAAGGTCCCATAAGGACATGTAAATGTCGTCTTCTCCCGATCTTCCTGGAGGAATAGAAATCTGATTGTACCGAATACCCATCAAACAAACAATAATATTCGTGCTCAAATTAACCTGGTCCAAAGATTTGATCAATGAAAGGAAGGGAAAGTGATCCTCATACAGTTGATTTGTTCACCTTCCCCGTAATCCACGCACACTATCCACCCTTGGCCACCGCCCCCAGTGGGAATCGATTCGTTATTTTCGCTGGACACCACTGTCATCCCTCCCTTCTTTGGCACACATTGGATTGGACTAACCCAAGGACTGTCCGAGATGGGGTAGATAATGCCCGCATCTAGCAACTTAATGATTTCTTTCCGGACGACCTCTTTCATAATAGGATTTAGCCGCCTCTGATGCTCTATAGATGGCTTCGAGCCTTCCTCCAAAAGAATTTTGTGCATGCATAGAGTTGGGTTGATCCCTTTTATATCAGCGATAGACCATCCTAAGGCCATTTTGTACTTCTTGAGCACAAGCAGCAGCTTTTCTTCCTGACACTTGGTTAGAGAAGCAGAAATTATTACAGGTAATGTAGATGAAATTCCTAAATAAGCATACCTCAGGTGAGTAGGCAAAGGTTTGAGCTCAAGGACAGGAGGTTAGATGATAGATGGCTGAGCTTTGGATGTAGAGGCCTCATTATCATTCAGAGACTCGAATTGTCGATGGAATGGCTTTGATCTTTGAGGTTCATCAAGCCACATGGCACATTCCACATGCACAGGATCTTCTGTAGTACTAGGCCCAATTAATGAAGCTTCCAAAGGGTCAAGAATGCAAGTTTCTGAGAATACCCCTTCCACTGATTTATCAATAGCTGTAATCTAGAAGCAATCCTCAGGGGTATTAGGATATTTTATGGATCGGAAGACATTGAACATCACCTCCTGATCATTTACTCTCATTGTCAACTCCCCATTTTGGACATCGATGAGGGTCCTCCCAGTTGCCAAGAACGGCCTTCCCAATATTATTGGGATTTCCCTATCCTCCTCAAAATCAAGGACTATGAAATCCGCCGGAAAAATGAACTTGTCAACTTTCACTAAAGACATCCTCTACAATTCCCTTCTGTATGTCGTAGATCCGTCGCCTAATCAAGGGTGACACTTGTTGGCTCGGCTTCATTGAGGCCTAGCTTTTTATAAATGGAGAGGGGCATCAAGTTGATGCTGGCCCCTAAATCACATAGAGCCTTCCCAATAAACCGTCCCCAATGGTGCACGGATTGTAAAACTTCCGGGTCTTTCAAATTTCGCTGAAGCTTGTTTTGAAGGATGACACTACACTCTTCCGATCACCCAATACCACCGTCTCGTAGTCCCCCAGTTTTTGTTTCTTGGACAAGATGTCCTTCATAAACTTGACATAACTAGGCATTCCCTCGAATGCCTCTGCAAACGGTATATTGATATGCAATCTTTTGAACACCTCCAAGAATTTGGAAAATTGCTTATCCAACACATTTTCTGCACCCTTTGGGGAACTGCAGAATCGGCGGAGAGAGGTCGAATGACCACGATCGTTGGAGGAGATGGTGTTGAGGGCTATCTTTACCACTTTCTTCAACCCCACTTGTCTCAAAGATTCTCCTTCACGTAAAGTTCCTCATCGACACCGCCTCATCTCTCCCACAGAAATACCTCTCCACCTTGCACATTAGTGGTTCTCCCACTTCGTAGGTTACTTGCTTTACACCGCTCCTTGCCTTCCCGCTTTGGGTTGACCTCGGTGTCACTTGGCAATGCTACTGTGGTCGATTATTCAAGGCAAGAGCTAACCTCGACCCATCTGTATTTCAAGATTCCTAATGGAGGCTTCTTGATTGTTACTTCTGGTTTCGTTCTGGGCTATATACCTCGACACAAGATCTTCTAAACTGGGTTTCCTTTCCTGTTGTGGTGGAGGATGGTGAAACTGATTCTGATTGCTCTGTGGATGTGGGTTGAACTGAGTCTGCGGTTGGAATCCAGGAGGATTAGCATAATTTGGTCTGGTTGATGGAGGTTGTTGTGGATTGTTGCCCCATGAGAAGTTGGGATGGTTTCTTAACCCCGGGTGGTAATGAGTAGGAAGACTGGTATTTTGTTATCGCCCGTAGTTAGAAACAAATTGAACCGATTCAGGGCTTATCACACACTGCTCGGTTGGGTGGCTCCCTTGACATAATTCACATTGAACCACGACACTCTGCACGTTTTGAATCGCTAAAGGTCCTAGGGTGTCTAGCCTTTTTGTTAGCGCTGCTACCTGAGCCGCTAACGATGTGAAAGAGTCCACTTCATAAACCCCCACGCTTCTTCTTGGGGCTTGCCTATCATTAGGCCATTGATAATTGTTGGCAGCCATTGTCTCCACCAGTTCATATCCCGCTGCGTGGTGTTTGGCCATGAATGCCCCTTCAAATGCGGCATCAATACTCGATCGAGTAGACCTGCATAAACCATTGTAAAAGGTCCGGATAGGAGCCACTCGGGCAAATCCGTGGTGTGGGCATTTCTCGCAGATCCTTAAAACGCCTCCCACGAGTCGTATACAAGGATTCTTGGATTCAAACCGAACAAAGGACGTGATGTCATGCCCGAGCCTAATTTGTTTTAAGCATGGAAAGAATTTTGCCACAAATTTATGTGCCAAGTCGATCCATGTAGTAATGGAACCAGACGGAAGTGAATGAAGCCAGCTCTTGGCTTTGTCCCTTAATATGAAGGGAAATAAACAGAGTCTGATGGCTTCGTCATACACTCCGTTGCATTTGAAAGTGTCACAGATCTCCACAAAATTTATCAAGTGATCATTGGGGTCATCATTCTAGCCCCCAAATTGGATGTTGGTGCACATTTGAATGGTGCCGCTTTGATCTCAAAATTGTTGGCTTGGATGGCGGGCCTTTGAATGCTCGCCTGGAGATCATCAATACGAGGCATAACATACTCCCTCAGAGATTTCTGAAGCTCCTCAGCCATTATAATAGGAGCAGGAATGTCCTCGAGTGCATCTATGGATTTCTCTCTCCGCAGTCGTCAAAATGTTCTATCAACCTCGGGATCAAAAGGTATTATATTGCGTTTCTTCCGAGGTGGCATAAACAATGGAGACTACCTGAAAAGAGAATTAAATAGAAAAAATTAGTTTAAAGTAAGGATCGTATTGACTTAGTTTCAATATTGTAAAGCAATTAATTCTAAGTCCCCGGCAACGGCGCCAAAAACTTGTTCGCAATCCATCCTGGGAGTACCAAAATGTATCATGATCTTCGACATACATTTTGGTGGAGCAATATGAAGATAGAGATAGCGGGGTTTATCTCAAGGTATCTAACTTGTCAACGAGTCAAGGCGGAGCATCAAGTGCCAAAAGGTCCATTGCAACCACTTGAAATTCCAGAATGGAAGTGGGAGCACATTACCATGGATTTCGTTACTAGTCTTCCTAAGGTTTCTCAAGGCATAGATGCGATTTGGGTCATTATTGATAGATTGACTAAGTCTGCTCATTTCTTACCGATAGGAGAAACTTATACACTTGAACGTCTTGCTAGTATGTATATAAACGAGATTGTAAGATTGCATGGTATGCTAGTATCCATAGTTTCTGATCGAGACCCAAGATTCACTTCAAGATTTTGGGTTAATTTACAAAAAGCTATGGGCACAGATTTACGATTTAGTTCGAAGATATCATCCTCGCACGGACGGACAATCGAGAGAGGACTATTCAAACTCTTGAAGATTTATTAAGACTCGTGGTCCTCGACTTCAAGGGAAGTTGGGATAAGTTCTTACCATTGGTAGAGTTTTCCCTACAACAACAGCTTATCAAGCAAGTATTGGCATGGCTCCATTCGAGGCGTTGTATGGAAGAAAGTGTCGTTTTCCAGTATGTTGGGATGAGGTGGGTGAAGCAACGTTGTTGGGACCGGATTTGGTACATATAACTGTTGCTCGATTTTGTAACCGAAAAACATGCGCAAGTATACGCGGTCTTAACAAGTAATATAAGAAAGTAGAGTGTCGAACCCACGAGGACAAAGATTTAACGGAAACAAATACTAAGGTAAAGTCGCTACTAAACTTATCTAAACGATTGAAAGTAATGGTTGGTTAAGCTATTTCAATAAGTAAACTAATTAAGAGAAGTTGATTGCTAGGAAGGTAAGATAGAATTACAACTTCCCTAATGTTTCGCCTAATCTTCTAACTCTCCACAATACAAACGAATCAAGGAATGGTCGACATAGAACAAAATTAGGCATAAACTTCTGTCGAAGGTCATATGCACATCCCTAAAAAGCTAGAACACCATATGTCTATGGGTGAAACTAACTGGGTCGAGGTCATTAAGCACATTTCCAAGGTCGCACAAGGCAAATAAGGATATTTCAAATGACAAGGGCATAACAGGTGTTGTTGCATTAAAAGATAGACAGTAATATCCATTTATCAATTTCCATTACTATCAGTACAAATTTCTTTATAAAGAAATCAGACAATATAAGCAAAATACAACAACCCATTCCAAAATGTTTCATTATATAAAACGAGAGAGAAAGCCAATTAAGCTATTCAAAAGGTTACATTGCAATCCTAAAAATGAAGTTAGCTCATAACTATGGGACTAACACAAATTTTTACTGCACTATCCATTATCAGACAAATACAATAAATAGAATATTTGAACTAAGAAAAACCCCTGTAGAACGAAGTTATCTTCTGCCAAATATTCTCTTCAAGGCTCCAGTCTGAAAATGTGGAGAACAAGATCTTTCCTTTCCTTTAAACTCCTTCCTTCTCTCTCTCTATCTATTTTCTGGTATTAATAATGTGTGTCTGAAACCTGTCGCCTCCTTCCTTCTAACATGTTGCCCCCTTTTCGCTAGGTCAAATAAAGGACTTATCTAGGAACCGGAGGTGGCGTGCACATGGCCACCACCGTATTGAGTGGCGCCTGTGTGGCGCCATACGGTAAATAGAGACGCTGAGTTCGTGTTGCAACATATGAGCCAAGAGGGAGGAGGCATCATGCAAGGCCATTACGTCGCCAAGATGGGACATGGCGTACAAGGGTATGGCCATTAAGCTCAGCCTGGCCTGGCGCATGCGCGAAAGAAGAGAAAAATGACTAATTTACCCTTTTAAAGTCAAAAAAACATCATGAAGAAGCATCGCGATGCAACCATTAAACACAATAATAACATATTTCTATAAAACTACATAAAAACTACGAATTCAGGCAAGTATTTAAGTCATAAAGTATCCGATTTACGGGTTTAAATCCCACTCATCAATGACTACGGAAAAGATTCAAACAATCCGACAACGTATAAAAATCTCACAAGATCGACAAAAGAGTTATGTTGATCTTCATTGAAAGGACGTGGAATTCGATATTGGAGATCATGTGTTGTTACGTGTTGCTCCATGGAAAGGAGTTATGAGATTTGGAAAGAGAGGAAAACTCAATCCTCGATTCATTGGCCCATTTTTAATCCTCGATCGAACAGGAACTGTGGCGTATAAACTCGCTTTACCGCCAAGTATGTCTCGTGTTCATAACGTTTTTCACATATCTCTATTACGTAAATATGTGGAAGACCTGAACCACATTATTGAATTAGAACCGGACATGATAGAGGAAGATTTAACCTATGAAGAGTTACCTGTTAAAATCTTGGATAAAAATGATCATATTCTACGCTCCAAGGTTATACCTCAAGTCAAAGTTTTGTGGAGAAACCACGACGTGGAAGAAATGACTTGGGAGTTAGAATCTGAGATGAAGTCAAGATATCCTCACCTATTCGACATACCAGGTACGTACCCTAATTTCGAGGGCGAAATTTCATAAGAAGGGGAGGTTGTAATACCCCAACTTTTATGAATAAAGATGATTTTTCTATAATTATCATTTTTGAATATTATAGAATGAATTTGTTATAATGTTATAGTTGTGGGTAGTATTTATAAATTCTGCAAAGTATGCAAGTTGTTATAAAATATTCGATTGGTTGGAGAATATTCATTTTAGTAGGGAATATTCGCATAACCAGCAAGCATCATTGGTGGACCCCACAATGTAATTATTGGATTGAGAAAATGACAAAAATATATTTATAAAAATAACGACGAAAGTTTTACCGTTATCTTGTTGAACTACTCGGTAGTAAAAAAGTACAAAGAATACGCTGTGGTTGCATAAGAAGAGACTTACCAGATTGATTATTGATGCTTACGTGAGAAGTCACCAATTATACTCAATTATTGCTACAAGAATTGTCGATCATATCTCTCATATTATTGATTCGATTATTGTCACAAAGATCATCCGTGATAATATGTTATTTTATTAAATCAATAATTGAGACGACACAAAGTTATTCATATTATTAAATCGCAATATTTACAATATCTAGAAGTTCATCGATGAGAGGTTTGGTCATCTAATCAACTAATAGGAGAAATCCTTATCGAAAAGCCCCTTTTCCGGGAACGACCTGATTGATAAATATTGTGAGTTATAATATTAATGATGAATGTTATTAAAATTGAAGTTATGTTCGGAGTTGAATTTGGAGACGCGGACGTGATATTTGAGTCCGGAACAATGAAATTAGTAAAAATAGACTATAAACACAAAATTTTCCTGATTTTACTATTTGGTCCAAAAGTCAACAGTTGACTTTTTTGGGAAAAGTCAAATTTCAAAATTTATATTTTTGATAAAAATAGTTTCATAGTGTTGGAATTATTTGTGTTAGTGAAAATCGACATTTATTTCGATAGTAATTGATGTCTGGAGGTTATATTGACCAATCGGGCCTTTAACCGGATAAATGAGCAATTGATTGCTATTATTTCACATGATTATAACTATTTATTCACATGTGTATATTATTGTTTCACATTCTTGTTACTATTAAGGGAGTTGGTGCAAGATTGATAATATTTGCATGACTAAGTTAAAAATGGAGGTATAGATGGAGGTACTATACTGTAATTCGTATTTTTCACATGTCTAGAACTATTAAATCACATTATTTACTATTAGGGAATGTGGTGCAAGTTTGATAATACTTGCATGACTAAATTAAAAATAAAGAAAAAGTTGGAGGTATTGTACTATAATTTTTTGAGCCCCAAAATGTGCAATTATTGAAACTATATTTTTCTATAAATAGAAGCACATTCTTCCTTCATTTCTCACCAATTCACTAAAGCTATAGAGCAATTATTATAGAGAGAAATTGTAGAGAGAAAATCTGTAGAAGAAGAGAAGCCTGCTACTTCACTACTCATATATCCAGTTTCTTACAAAGGTAAGGGGTATTATTTCTTTCTTTCATCTTCATGAAAAGAACTTCTGTTATTCCATTCTTTATTATTATGTTGGAATAACCATGTTATGCGAAGTACCGCATACATGGTAAAATTCTTCTGTTATTCCATTCTTTATTATTCTGCTTGGAACATCCTCGTCATCTTTCTGCCTTTTCCGGTTCCGCTCTTTATTATTCTGTTGGAACATCATGTTACCCTTTTTACGCTCTGACCGATTCCGCCTTTATTATTCTCGTTGGAATATCCTCGTCATGCGCTTTTACGCCGGACCGGTTCCGCCTCTTTATTATTCTCGTTGAATAACTCGCCATGTCTGTGCTTCACCGCATGCTTGGTGATTTCTTTTGTTATTCCATTCCTTATTATACTCAGTTGGTTAAAGTTTTGACTTCTATACTCCATGAAATTAGTAGAATATCCTTGATATTTGCGCTTCATCCAGTATCTTTTCATGGAAATATTCTTCTGAGCATTCTTGAATTTTACTCTACAAAGAAGTATCATGTTGACAATTTGGACGTTATTAGTTCCTAGATAAATTAATTCGTGAACTTGTTTTATTAAATTCTTATATCATTGTCACCATCCTCATGTTTATATTTTTTTGAAAGTCATTTGTGGCCTGTAGTGCATAGATGGACTTGGTATGATTATGACCAGGGATTATTCGGTATAATCATGACCGTAATGTTATAAATGATGTGATAAAAGTCCTCATTGGCCCGTAGTGCATTGATGGACAGTTGTTGGCATGATCATGACCATTGATGAATACACGAATGTCCTTAGCCCGTAGTGCATGAATAATTATGGTCGTGATACTAAAGAATATCCTCGCCATAAAGTGTAGGGGTGATTCGATGATGTGGATTATTTATTGTCGAGTCTCAAATGATAAAAGTGATGAAAACCTTTTAAATCATAAAAATAGTAGATTTTATTCTCTACTTGACTCTTTTAATGGATTGTTTGTTCATTGCAGCTAAACTTGATGTCTATTGTATTTTATCGCTTTAACATTGTTGAAGACTAATGATAATTTATTCTCGCATTATCTTAGTCATAATATTTTTCATCGGGCTAGTTGAGCTCACCCTTTTGCTTTCATTGTTCTCTCTGAGAAATGAGAACGTAATGGGACTAATGGGGAACGGAGTGATTTATCCGTAGGATAAGATTAGTAGTCCTCACTATTCTCGTTAAATAGTGTGACAATAAATATAATAAGGACTTATTCTCGAGAGTGGATATTGTCTAGTAAGGCAATATTTGTATTAAAACTCACAACTCTTTTGTTGTATATTAAAGATTGTATTTGTATTCGTACCATATATTTGGCGACTCAGGGATAGGTGATGTATACCTATTTTGGGGCGCCATAGCTTGGTATCAAAGCTTAGGATATGATCCCCTGCTGATGATGTGAGACAAGAACTAGGAGGGAGAGACGGGAATTCCTTCGCTAAGTATGACCTACCTAAGTTTATTTGGTATTTAATTGGTCACGAGTATAGGGATAATATGTGATATGTTAATTAACCCTTGTTTTGTGGCAAGATTTGAAAATGGCATCCGAGAATGTTGAGAACATCAATGGAGCATGAGAGACCGCTGAGTCTCCACGCATCAATAACCGTGACAATGTGCATCGTGAAGGCGAGAATATCCTCATGCAAACAACAACACTGACCAAATGATGAATGACGGAATGTTCCGAGGCTTCATGCAATTCATACAACATCGTGCAGAGCGGCGCTCATCAAAATGCAGTGGAAACACCTAAGAAACTCTCGGATGGTCACCGCCAAATAGTTCAAGGAGCTGGGACCACCGTAGTTTTTTGGAGAGCCAAAACCTCTTAAGGCGGAGATGTGGATAAAACAGATCAACAAGATATTTGATGTCTTGGGTTGCTCCGAGGAGCAAAAGTTTCCCTTCGCCACCTTCATGTTGCGGGCAGAGGCAGATTACTGGTGGGAATCTGTAAAGCGTACACAACCTGCCGCACTGAAGATGTCTTGGGAGAAGTTTCAAGAACTGCTTCAACGACAAGTACTTTTCCGGAAAGTATTCGCTATATGAAAGAGGTAGAGTTCATTAAACCGAGCAAAACAACATGACCGTGTCGCAAAGACGGGCCAAGTTTGCCGAAATGTCCCGGTTCAAGGCTCATTTGGTTGATAATGAGGAGAGAATGACGCGAATGTTTTAAAGAGGTTTGAAACCCGAGATACGCCAATATCTTATCTCTCATAAACCGTGTTTGTATTCAAATGTTGTTAATAGGGCTCGCTTATTGGAACGCGATAACGAGTCAACCCAACCAAAAGAGAGCGAATTTAAGAAAAATGATAATACTCAGTGAGAGAGTAGTCATCGGGCGGTGACAACAAGCGTGGAGGAATCGGCGATGCTGTAAATGGTAACCACTTCGGTGGTAATCAGGCCAAAACAATAAGAATGGACATTTCAAGAAGAGGAGATTCAACAATGATGGAAAGACGTCAAAGACCAAAGACCTGTTGTGAAGGAAGGAGAACGACCACCTATTATATGCTTCAAATGTGGAGGGAGGACACATTAGTCCAAATCATGATGTTATCCAAAAGCATGTTATAATTGTGGAAGAGAAAGTCACCTAGCCCGATTTTGTCGTTCATCGAAGACAAGTTCAATTAGGATAGAGGCACCAAAGGCCGTCCCAGAAAAGTCAAAGCCGGTAATGCAAGGGAAAGCGTTTGTTGTGACCTCCTAGAAAGTAAGGAACCCGAACGAGGTCATCACGGTAAGCTTATCATAAACTCTAAATAAGTCTATACCTTATTTGATACCGGTTCTACCCATTCTTTTATTTCTCCTACTTACGCCAACGCTTAAATTTGACTCTAGAGAAATTGGACTTTAACTTATTTGTTGAAACTCCATTGGGAGAAACCTTCATTACATCCAATCGCTTATAAGTCTTGTTTAGTTCAAATCGGTACCCTCACATTACCTGTTGATCTTATTTCATTGAAAATACTTGCATTTGATGTGATTCTAGGGATTGATCGGTTAACTACTCATCATGCAAAAATTAATTGATTTCGTAAGGTTGTTAGCTTTCATATTCCTAACCAACCTATTATGCGAATTCAAGCAACCAAACCATTAAAATCAATCACTATCATCTCAAGCCATAAAGCTATTCGTTTATTAAAAAACGGATGTCAAGCTTTCTTAGCTCATGTCACGGATCTAAATAAAAATACGCCGTTTTGAATGATATTTCTATTGTTAATGAATTTCCGACGATTCCCTTAAGAACTTCCCCTGCCTACCCCGAGCGTGAAATTGAATCTTGTATCGACTTTGAACCCAGACAAAAACCTATTTCCAAAGCCCCATATCGAATGTCTCCTATTGAACTTCGTGAGTTAAAGACCCAACTGCAGGAATTATTAGACATCGGTTTCATTCGGCCCTAAAGACGCCTCCTCGGGGTGCTCCTGTTCTATTCGTGAAAAAGAAAGATGGGAGTATGCGACTTTGTATTGATTGTCGAGAGTTGAACCATGTCACCATAAAAAATAAGTACCCATTGCCACGTATTGATGACCTGTTTAACCAATTAGAAGGAGCCAAATTCTTTTCAAAGATTGATCTTCGTTCTGGTTATCACCGATTGAAGATTAGAACCGATGACATTCCAAAGACGGCTTTTAGAACTCGGTACGGGCATTATGAATTCCTAGTCATGTCTTTTGGATTTACTAATGCTCCTGCTGCCTTCATGGATATGATGAACTGAGTATTCAAGGAATATTTGGATCACTTTGTGGTCGTCTTCATTGATGACATCCTTATTTATTCCAAAAGTCGTGAAGATCATGAGCAACACTTGAGGCTGATACTCCAAAAGCTTCGTGAATATAAACTTTATGCCAAGTTGAAGAAATGTGAGTTCTGGCTTGAGGAAGTAGCATTCCTTGGGTACGTGGTGTCAAGTCATGGAATATCTGTTGACCCAGCAAAGATTGAAGCTATTCAAAGTCGGGAGCAACTTAATCGATGATCGAATATGTAGCTTTCTCGCTTAAGTGGTTATTATCGGAGATTCATAGAAGGGTTTTCTCGAATCGCTACTCCCTTAACTCAAATTAACTTTCGGAAAGATACAAAATTCTTGCTAGAAGCGAGGAATGTGAGAAGAGTTTTCAAGAATTCAAGAGAGACTCATTTCAAAGACTGCTCGATAATACCATCCGGATCGGAGGGATTTGTCATCTACAAAGTGATGCTTCTAGCAAAGGGTTAGGTTGTGTTCTCATGCAACATGGGAAAGTCATAGCCTATGCCTCACTTATTAACTCAAAGAATATGAGAGGAATTATCCTACTCATGATCTAGAGTTGGCAGCAGTCGTTTTTGCACTAAAGATTTGGAGACATTATTTATTTGGGGAGAAAGTGTAGATCTTTACGGATCATAAAAGCCTCAAATATTTCTTCACTCAAAAGGAACTCAACATGCGACAAAGACGTTGGCTTGAACTGTTGAAAGATTATGATCATACCATCCAATACCATCCTGAAAAAGCGAACGTGGTAGCTGACGCATTAAGTAGAAGATCATATGCGGGTACGAGTGCGATATTGTCAACGCAAAGGCCCATTTTGTATGACTTGCAAAAGATAGAGATAGAGATAAAGACTCCAGGGACCCACATGATGATGGCGAATATACGAGTAGAACCGACTTTAATCGATAAGGTTAAAGTCGCTTCAAGCTACTGCACTGGAGTGATGCATATGAGAAAGAAAGTACAAGAAGGTGCTATGCCGGAAATAAGAATTGATGAAGAAGGAATACTTCGAGTCAACTCCAGACTTTGTGTTCCTAACGATCCTGAGTTAAAGTATAAAATCATGATAAAGGCGCATAACACACCGTTTGTAATCCATCCTGGGAGTACCAAAATGTATCATGATCTTCGACATGCATTTTGGTGGGGCAATATGAAGAGAGAGATAACGCTGTTTATCTCAAGGTGTTTAACTTATCAACGAGTTAAGGCAGAGCATCAAGTACCAAAAGGTCCATTGCAACCACTTGAAATTCCAAAATGAAAATGGGAGCACATTACCATGGATTTCGTTACTGGTCTTCCCAAGGTTTCTCAAGGCATAGATGCAATTTGGGTCATTGTTAATAGATTGACCAAGTCTGCTCATTTCTTACCAATACGAGAAACTTTTACACTTGAACGCCTTGCTCAGATATATATAAACGAGATTGTAAGATCAAGATAGTATGTCAAGATCCATAGTTTCCGATCGAGACCCAAGATTCACTTCACGATTTTGGGTTATTTTACAAAAAGCTATGGGCACGGATTTACGATTTAGTTCTAATATCATCCTCGATTTGACGGACAATCGAGAGAGGACTATTCAAACTCTTGAAGATTTATTAAGACTCTATGTCCTTGACTTCAAGGGAAGTTAGAACAAGTTCTTACCATTGGTGGAGTTTTCTTACAACAACAATGCTTATCAAACAAGTATCGGCATGGCTCCATTCGAGGCGCCAGATGGAAGAAAGTGTCGCTTCCAAAGATCTTTGGGATGAGGTGGGTGAAGCAACGTTGTTGGGACCAGAGTTGGTATGTATGACTACGGAAAAGATTCAAACGATCCGACAACGATAAAAACCTCACAAGACCGAAACAAAAGAGTTATCTTGATCTTCATCGAAAGGACGTGGAATTCGATATCGAGATCATGTGTTTTTATGTGTTGCTTCATGAAAAGGAGTTACGAGATTTGGAAAGAGAGGAAAACTCAATCCTTGATTTATCAACCCATTTTTAATCCTTGATCGAGTAGGATCGTAGCCTATAGACTCGCTTTTATCGCCAAGTATGTCTCGTGTTCATAACGCTTTTCATATATCTATGTTACGTAAAATGTGAAAGACCCGAACCACATTATTGAGTTAAAACCGAACGAAATAGCGGAAGATTTAACGTATGAAGATGTTCCTGTTCAAATCTTGGATAAGAAGGAACATATTCTACGCTCCAAGGTTATACCTCAAGTCAAAGTTTTATGGAGGAACCACTATGTTGAGGAAATGACCTGGGAGTTAAAATCTGAAATGAAATCAAGGTATCCTTACCTCTTCGACATACCAGGTACGTACCCTAATTTCGAGGGTGAAATTTCATAAGAAGGGGAGATTGTAAGACCACAACTTTTATGAATAAAGATGAATTTTCTATAATTATCATTTTTGAATATTATGGAATGAATTTGATATAATGTTATAGTTGTGGGTAATAGTTATAAATTCTGCAAAGTATGCAAGTTGTTATAAAATATTCGATTGGTTGGAGAATATTCGTTTTAGTAGGGAATATTCGCATAACCACAAGAATCATCGGTGGACCCCACAAATGTAATTATTGTTTGATTGAGAAAACTACAAAAATATATTTATGAAAATAACGGCGGAAGTTTTACCCTTAATAATCCGTTGAACTACTCTAGGTAGTAAAAAGTACAAAGAATACGCTGTGGTCGTGCATAAGAAGACACAAAGATTGATTATTGATGCTTACGTGAGAAGTCACTCGCTTATACTCAATTATTGCTACAAGAATTGCTTGCATCATATCTCTCATATTATTGATTCGATTATTGTCACATTATCATCCGCATAATATGTTATTTTATTAAATCAATAATTGAGACGACAAAGTTATTCATATTATTAAATTGTAATATTTACAATGTCTGTAAGTTCTGTCGATCAATGAGAGGTTTGGTCATCTAATCAAGCACTAATAGGGAGAAATCCTTATTGAAAAGCCCCCTTCCTCGGAAACGACCGGTTGATAAATATTGTGAGTTATAATACTAATGATGAATGTTATTAAAATTGAAGTTGTGTTCGGAGTTGAATTTGGAGACGCGGACGTGATATTTGAGTCCGGAATAATGAAATTAGTAAAAATAGACTATAAACACAAAATTTTCCTGATTTTACTATTTGATCAAAAAGTCAACAGTTGACTTTTTCGGGAAAAGTCAAATTTCAAAATTTATATTTTTGATAAAAATAGTTTCATAGTGTTAGAATTATTTGTGTTAGTGAAAATTGACATTTATTTCGATAGTAATTGATGTCTGGAGGTTATATTGACCAATCGGGCATTTAACCGGATAAATGAGCAATTGATTGCTATTATTTAGCATGATTATAACTATTTATTCACATGTGTATACTATTGTTTCACATTCTTGTTACTATTAAGGGAGTTGGTGCAAGATTGATAATACTTGCATGACTAAGTTAAAAATGGAGGTATAAATGGAGGTACTATACTGTAATTCGTATTTTCACATATTTAGAACTATTGATTCACATGATTTACTATTGAATCACAGTATTTACTATTAGGGGAGGTGGTGCAAGTTTGATAATACTTGCATGACTAAATTAAAAATAAAGAAAAAGTTGGAGGTATTGTACTATAATTTTTCGAGCCCCAAAACGTGCAATTATTGAAACTATATTTTTCTATAAATAGAAGTTCATTCTTCCTTCATTTCTCGCCAATTCACTAAATCTATAGAGCAATTATTATAGATAGAAATTGTCGAGAAAAAATCTGTAGAAGAAGAAGCTGTTCTTCCACTACTCACTACTCCTATATCCAGCTTTTTCAAAGATAAGGGGTATTATTTCTTTCTTTCATCTTCATAAAGAGAACTTCATTATTCCATTCTTTATTATTATGTTGAATAACTCGTTATGCAAGCACCGCATACATGGTAAAAATTCTTCTCGTTATTCCATTCTTTATTATTCTGCATTGAAACATCCTGTCAGGCTTTTACGCCGGACCGGTTCCGCTTTTATTATTCTCATTGGAACATCTTGTTCAAGGCTTTTACGCCTGGACCGGTTCCGCCTTTATTATTCTATTGGAACATCATGTTCAACGCTTTCCATGGGACCGATTTTTCGCCTTTATTATTCTGCTGGAATATCCTTTCACATGCTTTTACGCCGGACCGGTTCCGCTTTTTATTATTCTCGCTTGGAATATCCTGTCATGCGCTTTTACATCTGACTGGTTCCGCTTTTTATTATTCTGTTTAGAATAACTCGCTCACATGTCAAGGCGGATTACCGCATGTTTGGTGATTTCTTTTGTTATTCCATTCCTTATATATACTCAACAAGTAAAGTTTTGACTTCTATACTCCATGAAATTAGTAGAATATCCTCGATATTCAAGGCTTCATCCAAAGATCTTTTCATGGAAATATTCTTCCGAGCATTCTTGAATTTTACTCTACAAAAAGAAGTATCATGTTGACAATTTGGACGTTATTAGTTCTTGGATAAATTAATTCGTGAACTTGTTTTATTGAATTCTTATATCATTGTTATCATCCTCATGTTTATATTTTTTAAAAGTCATCTGTGGCCTGTAGTTCATAGATGGACTTGGTATGATTATAACCAGGGATTATTCGGTATAATCATGACCGTAATGTTATAAATGATGTGATAAAAGTCCTCATTGGCCCGTAGTGCATTGATGGACAGTTGTTGGCATGATCATGACCATTGATAAATACACGAATGTCCTTGGGCCGTAGTGCATGGATAATTGTAGTCGTGATACTAAAGAATATCCTCGGGTAGTAGTGCGGGGTGATTCGATGATGTGGATTATTTATTAATTGTCGAGTCCCAACGATAAAAGTGATAAAAAACCTTTTAAATCATAAAAATAGTAGATTTTATTCTCTACTTGACTCTTTTAATGGATTATTTGTTCACCGCAGCTTAAACTTGATGTCTATTGTATTTTATCGCTTTAACATTGTTTGAGACTAATGATAATTTATTCTCGCATTATCTTAGTCATAATATTTCTTCTTTGGGCTAGTTGAGCTCACCCTTTTGCTTTTATTATTCTCTTCAGAAATGAGAATGTAATGCGGGACTAGTCGGGAACGAGTGACTTGGCCGTCGAGGATAATAGATTAGTAGTCCTCACTATTCTGCATTAAATAGTGTGACAATAAATGTAATGAGGACTTATTTTGAGAGCGGATATTGTCTAGAAGGCAATATTTGTAATAAAACTCACAACTCTTTTGTTGTATATTAAAGATTGTATTTGTATTCTGTACCATGTATTTGGCGACTCATGATAGGTGATGTATACCTATTTTGGGGGCATTACATGCGTACTTTGCAAAATTTATAACTATTACCCACAACTATAACATTATATCAAATTCATTCCATAATATTCAAAAATGATAATTATAGAAAATTCATCTTTATTCATAAAAGTTGGGGTCTTACAGGAGGCCATGCGTCTAGGTTATGATAGATATCATATGTCCACAGAATTATCCTTGGTTGACCCAATAGACCCCAAAGAAAAACGAGAAGATTACTATCATCTTCTTTCCAATGGTGAGTCTTCTCTTGACATATAATTATCTTCACTGTCTCCAAGTGAAAATTATATTTCAAATAAACTCTAAGATCATATGAGTAGTGCTCGTAGATATATTCAGCAAGTAGATGTGCACAACCCTGTCTTATGATAACATGAGGTTGTATGTCATTAGACATCTTGTATGATAGTGGTAAAACACCCTTCCAAAGTTGGGTTCACCTCACCCTATTCGGTTCACCAAAATTAAATATCAAATGACGTATACAATACGACACACTTATCTAAAGTTCTTAATAAATTTATTTCCATACTATTTAGGGAGAACCTCAATGTACTATGTAGACCACCGTTCTATTCCCCTCATTATCCCCGCTTCACCCGATTACACTCTTATTACACGAAAGAAATTGTGAAGCAAAAAGGGTGAAGACAACTAGCCCAAGAAAGAATATCATGACTAAAGATAATTTACATCATCAATAGCCTTCATCGTAAATAAATCGAGATTTAGAACATATGGTAGATGATAAAACTTTTCAACCATAGTTACAAATGAACGAGCAATCCATTAAGAGTCAAATAGACCATCGATCTATTATCTTCTATGTTAAAAGTCCACCGATAATGTTTTATCCTCGTAACATCAATCAACAATTTCATCAACAATCATATGAATAACTCATAATCATAATTGTGATTCTAAATTCCTCTTCGCACCTGTGATCGAAGATAATTTTCATCACCTATCTTCACCTGAAACATAAAATATTATGGTTATACCAAATCACAATTTCTGCTCATAATCATACTAATAAATTCATCTTTGCACTACGACTAAATATATTCATTAACAATTCATCTTTGCACTACAAGCCAAAGAAATGCAACTGTACTTTAGAAGAGTCAAGTAGAGCATGATATCTACTATCTTTTACGAATTAAAAGTTTATTATCAATATTTTATCGCTGAGACTCAGCTTAATAAATAATCCACATCATCGAATCACCCATGCACTACGGTCAAGGGTATTCGTTAATATCACATCCATGAATTAATATTTCATTGCTGAGACTCAGCTCAATAATTAATTCATATCATCGAATCATCCTTGCACTACAGGCCAAGGATATTCGTTAATATCACGACCACGAATTATCTATGCACTACGGGCCAAAGATAATCGTGTTTTTATCAACGATCCTGATCATGCCATAAAACAATTCATTTTTGCACCCTTGGACGAAAAGAATCCATAGCCATAATCATACCAAAAACTGTCCATCAATGCACTACGGGCCAATAAGGACTTTTACCACATCATTTATAACATTACGGTCATGATTATACCGAATAATCTCTGGTCATAATCATACCAAGTCCATCTATGCACTACAGGCCACATATGACTTTCATCATAATATAAGCATGAGGATAATGACAATGATATAAAGAATCAATCAAATGAGATAAAGGATAAATATTAAACATTTATAATATAATTTATCGAGCGTTCAATAATAACCAAATGTTATTAATCACTTAATAATCTCATAATCTAATATCATTAATATTATAACAATATTTTAATCATTTCTTAAACTTATAAATAATTTATTTCAATTGTTTACACTTTATCAAATAATGCATTTAATCATTCAAAAATGCCATACTCATAAGATTTCTTCATCAATGATCAAATCCCTCATAAAAAATCTGCATATACCCTATATAGGATTCCCAAGCCATAAAATCCTATTTTCTAATTTTATTACTTCACATAACATATTTAATTCATTTACTCATAACTAGTTCATTTTCATGAAAAATATCAAATCAATCCCAAAAATATTTCTTTTCTGGGATTTAACAGAATATAGTCCCATATTGAACATATATTTTTCTCAGAATTTTTAAAATTCATTTACTATTTTTCATATGGCTAAAACTGCCGAATATTTAGACATTTATCATAAATTATACTTTTGTCCAAAATTTTTGAAATTTACAGAATATACTCTTGTTATATACATGTACTCCCAATAAAAAGTTCACCAATTTTGGAGTTAACCACAAAGAGTTATAAGGGTTTACTTTTAAAATAGTCTTTTCCCGTAAAATTCATAACTCTTAATCTATACATCCAAAAATCGATATTTTTGGACACAATATAGAAAACTCATCAATTTATCATTTCAAATTTTTCCAGAATTTTTGAGGGTCAGACAAATTACGAAACTGCAAATGGATTTTCGCCATAATGCGCAGAATCCACGTAGTATGATCATTTCCACAATTTAATAAGAAATGAATACGAAGGGTCATTCACCATGCATGTGATAATCTACATAAACAGGTTATTCTAACAGAATAATAAAGAATGGAATAACAAAAAAAATCACCATGCATGCGATAGACCGCACAAACAGGTTATTCCAACAAAATAATAAATAATGGAACCAAGTCATGCGTAATACGCACAGACAAGATATTCCAACAGAATAATAAATAATGGAATAACAGAAACTCTCTTCATGAATACAAAAGAAATAATACCCCTTACGAGTACAACAAATAATATCCTTTACCTTAGAAAAAACTGGAAATAGGAGTAGTGAAGCAGCTTAATACTTTTCTTCTTCCTCTCTATAGTTTCTCTCTCTAGAGTTTCAGTGAATTCGTAAGAAATAATGAAGAAATGAGCTTCTATTTATAGGATAATGGACTGAATAGTAACTAATTCATGAACGGTCCAGATTGATTTACTTTTAAACGGACGATCCATATTCAATTACTATGTAGTATTAATAAAATATTCTAATAAAATAAAATCTTTTAAATAAAATATAATATATTCTATTTATAATCTAATAAAACGAATAACTTTATAAAAGTATTCTGCTTTATATAAAAAGATTTTACTATGCAAATACTATGCAAACACTATGTATAATGTAATATTATATATTCTATTTATAGTCTAATAAAATGAATAACTTTATAAAAGTATTCTATTTTATATAAAAAGATTTTACTATGCAAAACACTATGCAGTACTATGCAAACACTATGCATAATAGAATATTATATATTCTATTTATAATCGAATAAAACGAATAACTTTATAAAAATATTATGTTTTATATAAAAAGATTTTACTATGCAAATACTATATATAATATATTTTATTTATAGTCTAATAAAACAAATAACTTTATAAAAGTATTATGTTTTATATAAAAAGTTTTTTATTTTATTATATTTATAATAATAATAAAATAAACTTTATCATCATTATTATAATTCACAATATTAATCGACCAGGTCGTTCTCAGGAAAGAAAGGGCTTTCCAATAAAGATTTCTCCCTATTGGCGTGCAATTAGGTGACCAAACCTCTCCTTGGCGTAACTTCTGACATCGTTAATATTGCAAATAATAATATTAATAACTTCGTCGCCTCAATTATTGATTTAATAATATATAAAATATCGATAATAATCAATCAAATAACGTGAGATACTATCAAAGAATTACTAAAGTAATAATTGAACAAAATCGAGTGACTTCTCACGTAAGTATCAATAATCAAAACCGTGTATGCTACTATGCAAACCACGCCAGACATCGCATTTTTTTAACACCGAGTGTTTCAACAGTTAACGGTAAAACTTCCGCCGTTATTTTCATAAAATATTTTTGTCGTTTTCTCAATTAGACAATAATTCCGTTATGGGTCCACCAATGATTGTACTATCGTACGGATATTCCCCCACAAAAAGAATATTCTCCGACCAAACGAATATAATACAATAATTTGCATACTTTGCAAAATTTATAAATATTATCCACAATTATAACATTATATCAAATCCACACCATAATATTCAAAAAAATATTTCGAAAAATTTAAAGCTTTATTTATAAAATTTGGGGTCTCACATTAATAATTAAACTTTAATTACTAATTTATTCCAGATAGAAGATATTTGGCTAATAACTGTTATAAACAAATCTGACTTATATATAGTTATTAAAATTTAAGTTACCGTTAAAAATAAAAAACCATAATGGTAACTTATTAATGTACAATAACTTTATGTGAAAAGATTTAAAATAAAAACAAATATTAAATTTAAAACTATATAAAATGAATATTAAATTGAAAACAAAAAAAAATATTACTCACATTGTATTGTAATTATTTGATAATTGTTTGTCTAGCATGATTGTAATCATTTTATAATAAGTTAAATTAAAATTGAGAAAAATATTTTATAATCATTATATATATAAAATAAATAAGGAAATAAAAATAATTTATTAAAAAATAAACTCGTGTCATTTAGTAGTTTATATAAATAGAAAATTGATAAATTTACAACAAAATAATATTTTCACATGAAAGTCGTCCTAGACTTTCATTTTTGTAAACCAATATATTAACGATTAAAAGTTTGCAAACCACTTATTTCATATACGAGATTTCGAGTTAATTATTTATTTTAAAAAAAATCAGACTTGTATATTACTAATTACAATTTAATTACACTTTAAAATTGAAATTATGATTGTAACTTATTATTTTACAATAATTTCATTTTTATAGAATTTATTTAGTTAATAATTATACAATAAAAGATGACTTAAATACTACATTTAGACAGGGTTGCATTCAACTTTAATTAAAATGTATATATAAATACGAAAGATTGATTATAAAAACTAAATATTAAAATTTAAAACTATATACAAAATTAATATTAAATTAAAAATAACAAAAGAATGACATTAGTAACAGTCAATTATGAGTATTCGACAATTGTATGTGATCTATATTCATTTATTTTTAAGCAAATTTTGTAGTCATTTTAATAATGACATAAAGTCAATTTAAAATTCAAAAAATATATTTTATAACTATTATATAATATAAATTAAAAATTAAAAATTAAAAATTAAAAATAATTTTATTTAAAAAATAATCCGTGATTCGTACAGGACACTTACCTTGTCTTTGTAAATTATTTAAAATTTATGTAATTGACTTTTATTGGCTTTAAGTTTTCTCTCTTTCTTTTTCTTTTTTTACATTTCATAGTAAACAAACTAGATATGGGCTAAACCGCGTTTAGCCCAAACTAGGTGGCTGACTCTGGACTCTGGAGGTGAGGGAGCCCACTCTATAGCCATCTGTATATACTTACTAGAGAAGGAAAAATAATTGGGGGAGCGAAGTTTCAAATGAACAAAAAAGGTTAGGATTTCAGCTGAGTGATGAGTGAGAGGCAATTGATACACAGAGAGAGGCTGTTTTAAATGCAAATTCAAGTGAAGCTCATCGATTGTTAAGAGACGGTGATAACGATGATGATGATGATGCTGCATTTCGCGGATTCTCTGAAACTCAAAACCAAGAAGGTAAAACTCCCCTTTCACATCTTGATTTATTTGTATACATGTTCATTGGGTCTCAATTCTTTATACACCTAATAGATAATAGTTTGTCTTTTATAGCAAAATAATTGTGTTGCTCCTTTAGAGTTATTGTGTTAATTCTTTATAGCAAAATAATTTGTCTCAATTCTTTATACACCTAATAGATAATAGTTTGTCTTTTATAGCAAAATAACTGTGTTGCTCTTGGGGTTATACGCAGTTCTTTAGTTATTGTGTTGGTCAGTATGTCTGTGGACAGTAATTTACTACTAGTATCCGTTTCCATATTGTTTTTAGTGTTAATTTGTTAATTCCAGCTAATCTGTGAGGGGAAAATGTGTCTTTAAAATGTTGAAGAAGGGGAAAATCGGAAGAATTGCAAGTTTAAGACCATGAATTACGAAGAGGTGGCAAATGGGTTGATAATTCTTTTGTTACCGAGTTTTTTAATGATGGAAAAAAAGAAGAAATGGATGGAAAACTTTACTGCTAAGCTTTTTCTGTCCAAAAATGAACGGACTTGGACAGAAAACTAAATAAGATAAGTAAATTGTTTATAGTAGCTATTGAACCCTTTACATTATAAACATAACAAAATTAATATAAGGTTAAAATAGTATTTTGAATATAAAACTTAAATTTTCTTTTATTTTCCTTTATAAACTCAGTAATAACATGAAAGAAAACTTTTAAGTTTTTTATTCTTTTCTTTTTCTCATAATATTTAAGTTTTCTATTCTTTTATTTTCCTTTATAACTCAGAAACCTAGTGGAATGTGTAATGGATAATGAATAACTATTGGGTTGGGCAGACAATTTTAAATGGGCTGAATATGGGTAAATTTAAATGAATATTGGCCGATCAACCAATATAAAACCCAATAATTAAGTTTTTCAATATTTCTCCATACAACACAAAGCTTTACTGACTTCGTTTCAAGGCAACTGTGTTTGATCCGGGTGGCAGTTTGGGTCTACCCTTTCTGAATATGGATAAATTATAATATGTATGTTTCAAACCCATTACCCACATCCAACTTCTATACATTTTCGATGGAACAACAAAAAAAATTCAAAACCTTTTTCATGGGTTGGGTATAACAAGGCGAAATTTTATAGAGAGAATGCTAACATTGATCGGGGGAAAGAAGTGGAGACAGATTGTATCCATAATTAATCTCTGCTCTGTTGTGAACTTTTCTTGAAGGACTTTGCAGTCTGCATCTATATAAGCTTCTTTAATTCTTCTATTTTGGAGGTTGGTGTATTATAGTTTTCACCTAATCCACACACACATAGAAAGAGAGAGAGAGAGAGAGGGTTATATGCACAAAATGACGTTAGATATATAGTGTTATGAAAGACAAGCTCCAGTTTAGAGAGAGAGAAGAAATGTAAAAAATGTATGCAGTACCAAGTTGATTCAAAATTGATAAAAGAGTTTGGCAGTGGGACTTTCATTTACCCAATTTCTAACCTGTGGGTTTATCCAGTTAATCATTTTAGTGGTTATCCGTTTAACCAAATCCAGCTTTTGACCTGCCAAAATAAGTGGGTTACCCAACCCGTTAAATCATGATTAAATGGACAAGTTGGTGGACTGGGCTTAAAAGTTGCCAGGTCTAATTATGATAGGTGGTGGCTGGAATTTTTTGAGGATCATGCCACTTTTGGTGAAATATTTTCTTGTTTTATTGATTGAATGGTGTTTGTTTTGATTTGGGGGATCTTAATGGTTGTTGGGGGGGGAGAGAGAGAGAGAGTTGAACTTGAAGTTTCTATCAAAAGTACATGAACAAAATAAAAATAAAAATACCAGGCATGAAAAAATCAAGATAATCTTTCTTATATCAGAATGGATTGAATGGGAGTTAGCTTCACTACTGAATGTGCAGTTGAAGTGAATTTGATCCTTCGAAATGCATTTCATATATAAGTATGTTTAAACTATGATTGTTGTCTTTTTGGTGGTTATATTGTATTGTTTTTGCCATAGTATTAGTGGCTCTCTAGAATTGGGATCGAAGGATGTCACATACCAGTATGGTACATAGTGTACAGATGCAGTTGAATTTGATAGTAATATTTTATAGGTACAGGTTTTGGGGAAAAACAACCACAAAACTTTTTTATGCTGATATAGACAATTGGTGTTTGATTTGACGTGAATGGCCTTGTGGTTGAAATAAGAATTTGAAATTTAACATAATAGGTTCATTTAATAGAACTTTGTTTTACTATTTTGACGAACATATTTTCATAAAAGTTTTGCTTTTATCTTGTTTGGGCTACAGAACTAGGATTGAAGGCCTCAGTTCCAATTTCAATGTCTTTTCTTGTTTAATATATCCATCCACACACAAATGTTTAGGAGAGGGAGGGATTATAACCTGTTTATTTGCTTAGTATTTTGAGTTTTTTTTTTCATTTTCTTTTTCTAGTGCTTATTGTTCTATTATATTAGGTCAGAGATTGATCCTTTAAATCAATGTAATATTATTTTTTATTACTGCATGAATTATGAGGATGATTTAATCTTGACTTAAGGCACTTGTAAAATGATATTGGTGTGGACAGGTAGTTTTTGAAGACATATACTTTGCTTGTGATTCTGGCACACTTGAGCAACTGAAAGAGTTAAGCTCCACGCGCAGAGCAATAGAAGAGTCCATTAATGACAGAAGCTTTATCACAAAGGCTGTTGCAAGGGAAATGTCTGGAGGGTCAACTTTGCAATGTGAACAGGTAGCAGCATATCAGTAGTAGGCATGTCGAGATGGCCATCTGGAAAATGAAAACTTTCCATGTTACTGTTTTACTCTAGTTTGTTTCGGTTCTTTGTTATTCTATTTGGTGATTTGGCCGAGACAACTTTCTACATGATATCCCTGAATGATTATTTATTAATGTTCTCATTAAAACCCAACGTTATCAACACTCAACAGAGTAGGTTGTGCTAATGTTCTTTTGTTCTTTGTAAAAATACCAGGACATTCAAAAATTGGAGAAGTACTTGCCATTATTGGAAAACTTGGTTCACTATGTAAACTTGGTTAGTGACAATCCTCGGATGGTTCTTTGGACTTCAGACCTTAAGATAAGATGGAGCAGTGCTCTTACTTCTTCATCTTTCTTCATTAACAAGGGTCAAAAGTTCTTTCAAATTGATAGTCTGCTGTTTGAGTTTAGTATGGTGCTTTTCCTTTACGGAACCTTACTACAAGAATGGGCTTCTGAAATTCTGTCTAAAGGTAGGAATTAATTTCTTACCCCATGTTTGCATTTGCATAATAATTGTTGTGCTTACTTGTTTGGCATCATTGTAGATTTGGTGCAATCTGCCACTCTATTTAGAAAAGCTGCTGGAGTTTATCGCTATTTGGCTGATGAGGTTCTTCCCTCTTTACAGCCTCAATTGCCTCAAGAAAGACCACCAGAAGCTACATTGTCTGTGGCTTCTGCTATGAGCCTTATTTGCTTAGCGGAGGCCCAGGTGAGAGTCTGTTTTCTCATTTGGTTAGTTGTGAAAGAATAATATTTCCTACTGTTCACTTATCCCATTTTTAACATTTGATAATGGCTATATTTATTAATTACAATAATGTATCCAAAATATTTTTAAAAGGCTGTAACTGTAAGGAAGGCTGAAGAGAAAGGAACCGCAGGAAGTCTATTGGCAAAGCTGCATTATGGTGTTGTACAGATACTAGACGAAGCAACAGTTATTTTAAATTCAGCCACCAATGATAGCAAAGATATTTCAGTGCACTTTGTGGTAAGTATGCAATATGCATATCATTTATAGTGGTTTTGTTTAGTAAGTTGTTCTTTCGTCATATCTAATTATCTATGTTTTTTGTTACACTTGTCACTATATATCTACAATCTTGTTATTTCTGTTTGAACGAGCGATTGCTTTGTTTATTTCATGTCCTCTATATTAGTTGACTACTGTCTAGTAGAAGCCACTGCAAAGATCAAGAGCACACAAAATTAAAAATGAAAAAGAAGAAGAAAAAGTGATTAATGTAAAGGGACAAACAAAACAATAGAGAGGTGAGAGAAATAAACTAAGCAATCATTCTTTTGAGAAAAGCTTAAAGCCAGATGTAAACATATAGTTCAGCTTTAAGACAACTAAAGGATCCAACTTCGACAGACATTTTCTGGCCTCAGATATTTTCTGGGACATTTTCTGACATTTAACTTGAGATTTTCCCAAAGGGATTATCTCTTCTCCTTGGGAAACCATCATTACTGCTACTCCATGGATATAACATTTTTGCAATTTGTTTCAATGGCAAATTTTTTCCTTTGGTGTAGTTTTCTCTAGGTGATCTTTCTGGTTTGTGCAGGAATTCATTTCATCTTGCAAAGCCCTACATGAGTTGAGAAGTTATACGTACATTGCAGAAGGTCTAAAGACTGATGGTCGAATTGGCGTTGCAATTGAAGTTCTTCGGCATGCTCTAATTACTGCGCAGAAGAATATGCCAGGAAAGGAGTCGTGGCGATTGGTTCTGAAGCAAGAAGTTGATAATCTGACTGGGTTGGTGCGGAAGTATGAACATGAGAACGATTTTGTCTGGCACGATAAGATTCCGACTCACCATGAGTTGGCCTTAGCCGAAGGTAAAAGAATTGTAAATTGTATCCCTTATCATCCTCAAAGATGGGAAAGACCACTTTCTTTCAAACTGTAAATGTACAAAGAACTGTACAGCAAGCAGAGCAGGCTACTTTCAAAATGTAGGTGTACACAATAAACTGTTTCAGTTTAGTTTGCAAACACTTGTCTATTTATGGGGAATTTCAAAATCCGTTTGTTTACCATTAAATTGGATCGAGGCATTGTCAGAGTTGTATGGACCGTCTTTCTGATGTACATTGAAACAAAATAATTATTGATAAGCTACTGGAAGCAACAGTCTCTCCCTCCCTCTCTCTCACAAACACATCAAGTCTGTTTGGCGTGGAAATGGGTCCGGGGTCCGGTACAAAATGTACCGTAAGTGCGGTACAATGTTGTTGATTTTTTTTTTTTTTTTTTACCACAATTATCAGAATAATAAATAAAAAATAATAGAGCAAATTTGAACAAAAAACAGTAAAAAAAATATATTTTTTATTGAAAAAAATACTGTATATTTTTTTTACTGTTCTTTTTTCAAATTTGCTCTATTATTTTTTATTTATTATTCTGATAATTGTGGTAAAAAAAAAATTAACACTGTACAGCACCTCCCCCAATTACGTGGAAATTGGGACTTAAAATAAGGTCACCAAAACTCTAAACATAAAAATTTATCTATCTCAAACTTTTTATTTACCAAATAATAGAGCTATAGAGCTGTGTATTTAGCGTGCTTGCTTTCACAGCTAACTATGTATGTATTGTCCTGACCCTAAATAATTTTCATTTCCCATCTTCTGCATGCGCTCGTCACGACCTTAAACAACGATCTCCCTAAAAAGTTGTTAAATAAGTCTTGCACCAATTAAACATTACAAAAACTAGTAAAGAAACTTTAAAAGGAACAAAAGAATACTTAAAAAGAATGTTTTATATTGCACACGAGAACTTGGAGAATGTTTTTTCTAGGATGGTTTGCCAAATGAGGCCACCCTTATATTTATAGGTATCTCACCTCTGAAGGATTTTAGATCCTACGATTGTTTTTAGGTACAAGATTTTAGATATGTACATGTTTCTATAATTTTCTACCAAAATCTAGATTATTCTACAAAAGTATGGAGTATACAAGAAAAATGTAGAATCTTTCAAAGGTTGTCCATGCAAAGCTCCAACGAAGTGCTGCTTAAGCGTCCCCTAAGCGCCAAGTCATCGATCTGCATGACATAACCTCGGCTAAAAGACAATATATTCTTCTCCCCCACCTAAGCTCCTTGTCGAGTCGTCGTGGAAAGTCTTGATCTTGTCATCAAATTGCCATAAAGCTTCTTTAGGCTCCCAACTAGCTTCGCTCTTTTAAGTTTGGGTGCAACTTACATGGAAGACCGGATGCAATTTAAGTTTGGGTTGCAACTCCACCCTATAGAAAGTCTAGCCAACTTCGGCAAGGATAGGAAATGGTCCCTCGTACCGTAGGAGCAACCCCTTGTGTCGTCCACGTAATCTCTTTTGTTGCTCGGCGTTTAGTTTTACCAAAACTAAGTCCCCACCATTATACTCCACGTGCCATCTACTTGTATCAACCAATTTCTTCATGTTCTTGGCAGTCTTGTCAAGATAGGATCGAGCGATGTCAACTTACTCGTGCCATGACTTAGCCGCCTTGAACGCTGTCGGGCACGTCTCTTATGCTACGTTTGGATTGAAGGAATGGAATAGAGTAGGGAATGGAATAGATGATGAATGGAATAAGGAAGGAAATGGAATGATTTTTTAATATTCCACGTATACGTGCTTTATTGATGTTAGGAATACATCTAAGAATGAAATAAATAATTAGAAAGTGACCTAAATACCCTCAAATGTTCAAATTTAACTTAAATTCAATTTATATTAAAATTTAACACATATTTCATTCTTAGAAATAAAGGGAGGGGTGTGGTGGGGGGGGGAAGGGTGGGGTGGGGGTGGGGAAGGGTGGGGTGGGGGTGGGGTGGGGTGGGGTGGGGGGGGTGGCGTGGGGGGTGGGATGGGGTGGGGTGAGGTGGGGTAGATGGAGTGGAGTGGGTGGGTTGAGTGGGTAGGGTAGGGTGGGTTGGGGTGGGTTGATAGGTAGGGTGGGTGGGTTGGGGTGTGGGGGTGGGGTGTAGGGGTTGGTGGGGGTGGGGTGGGTGGGATGGGGTGGGTTGGTAGGTGGGGTAGGTGGGTTGGGGTGGCTAGGGGGGGTAGGTTGGTGGAGGTGGGGTGGGGTGGGTGGGGTGGGTTGGGTTGGTGGGTGGGGTGGGTGGGTTGGGGTGGGTGGGGGTGGGGGTGGGGGTGGGTGTGTGGGGTGGGGTGGGTGGGGTGGGGTGGGGTGGGGTGGGGTGGGTGAGTGGGTGGGGGTGGGGTGGGTGGGGTGGGTTGGGTGGGGTGGGTGCATGGGTTGGTAGGGGTGGGGTGGGGCGTGGGTGGGGGGTGGGGTGGGGTGGGGTGGGGTTGATGGGGTGGGTGGATGGGTGGGTGGGGGTGGGGTGGGGTGGGGTGGGGGTGGGGGTGGGGTGGGGGGGGGGTGGGGTGGGGTGGGGTGGGGTGGGTGGGGGGTGGGTTGGTGAGGGGTTGGGGTGGGAGTAGGTGGGGGTAAGTTGGTAGGGGTGTGGAGTGCATGGGCGGGTGGGGTTGAGTGGCTGGGTGGGGGTAAGTGGGGTAAATTACGAAGAAATACAAATATTGAAATTCCGAAGAAATTATCAAATTTCGGCCCCTTTTCTCTCGTCGTTCCCAGATCGATCGAATTGAATGAATGTATAAAAAATCTTATTATATATTTAGGGGTATATTTGTCAATTACTTAAAAATAATGGATAGAATGATTTATTCCTGGTCACCCCTCAAGGAATGAAAATTAAAATTTTAAGTTAACTATCATTCCATGAGGAATACATTATTCCGTTAAAATAAATAAACCAAACAACATTTGTATCATTCTAATGGAATGATTCATTCCATTTTCCCTCTTATTCCATCCATCCAAACGTAGCATTAGTACTTCGTCATCAAAATTTGTGGAGTAAGGGGTTGTTGGCTTGTCGCCAACTCAAATGAACTATTGTTGGTAGTTTAGCTTCGTTCGTTGAAGATTATAAGAGAATTGTGCAACATCAAGTAGCTTCGTCCAATCCTTTTGATTAATACTAACAAAGTGCTCCTTAAGAACTTCGTTAGTGTCCTTAAGTGCCAAGTCATCATAATCTCGGCCAAAATCAAGGAGGACATGACACGTGTCCCTGTCTTTCTCACTTAAAATGTTTTAATTTCTTTTTTCAAAAAATATTTTTATTTTTTATTTAAATTCTGTGTATCTTTTTCTCCTTCTTCCTCCCAATGGATGCTGCAGCTTGTAAGAAGTGAACATAGAAAAAGGACCCCTTCAGCTTTTACCCCAAGTCCCTTTTTTACTCTCTTCTTTGATTCGAAAAATACAGATATTTAAATAAATATAAACACACATATATTCATATCTTTTCGTTGTATCCCTATTATTGACCTAAATTATCGTCGTCTATATTACCTTCGTTGTGACCGACCTCTGTGTCTATACATCTTTTCTATAATCTATATTATTACCGAATCTTTTGGTAATCGATTCATGATTCAAAGCATGAATCTTTTCTAATTTCCTGTGAGATTTGATTACTTTTTGGCCATTTATTATTCCATTTTTTCTGCATTTAAGAGCTTTTGAATTGAATTTATGGCATAATCTATTTATTATTTTTTATGCAGATATGGTGAAAGTCTGGGGAATTCTCAATTGCTTCGTCACAGTTTCGAAATTTGTATGGTTTCTTAAAAATCTGGTTCAAGTTCTGCTTTTTAATTCAAATTTATATTTATTTTGAAGAAATGCTGCTTTAACTCAAAAGAGATTCTATTCAAATTCGAGAGGTGTGGAATGATAATCTCGAGGAGGAGTTTGCATTAATTCGCGACGTCGTTGATGAATTTCCTTATATTGCCATGGATACTGAATTTCCAGGAATTGTTCTCCGTCCCGTTGGTAATTTCAAAAACAGTAACGATTTTCATTACCAGACATTAAAGGACAATGTAGACATGTTGAAATTGATTCAGTTAGGGCTTACTTTTTCGGATGGAGAAGGAAATTTATGCAATTGTGGCACCGATAATTATTTCATTTGGCAGTTTAATTTTCGGGAGTTTAATGTCAATGATGAGGTTTTTGCACATGATTCAATTGAACTTTTGTGCCAGAGTGGGGATTGATTTTAAGATAAATAATGAAAAGGGAATTGATGCACAGCGATTTGGGGAGCTTTTGATGTCGTCTGGGTTGTTTTGAATGATAATGTTTATTGGGTTACATTTCACAGTTGGTATGATTTTGGATACTTGCTTAAGCTCTTAACTTGCCAGGATTTGCCTGATACGCAAGCTGGGTTATTTTCTTTGATCAATATGTACTTCCCCACAATTTATGACATCAAGCATTTGATGAAGTTCTGCAACAGTCTACATGGTGGATCCACCAAGCTCGCAGAGCTGTTGGAGGTAGAAAGAGTTGGTGTTTGTCACCAGGCGGGTTCTGATAGTTTGCTCACATTTTGTACATTCAGGAAGTTGAAAGAAAACTTTTTTAGTGGGTCACTTGAGAAATATGCCGGTGTGTTGTAAGGTCTTGGTGTTGTGAATTAACAAAAGATCAAAAAAAATAAAAATATGAAAAAAAATGAAATGATAGCTGATTGTTGAGTTACATGCGTCTGTTATGATTTCACATTTCTTAGTATACAATGGAAAAAGTAACGGTCTTAATTATAAATCTCTATTCTGATGGCGTAATTCCTCACTTCTTTTGTTCATAGTTTCCAATTACTTGTTGTAGAGTGGTGTCTTTTGAGTTTTATAGTTCTGGTTAATGGTTTTTCTTTTGGCTGGAGAACGAATTCAGGCGGTTAGATCTTTTGAGTTGACCATTTGGCATTTAGACAATTTCTGGGATGATCTTTACTTGGGGGAATTAGCTGCATGTGATTGTGAAGTTCGCTAGCTGTTCTTTAAATGTATAAAGCATTCATAGCAATTTTCTTATCTTTTGAGTATTGTTTGTTGGTTGTAGCTGGTTGAGTTTTGATATTTGTGAACATAGACACTTGGCAATGTTGCGTAGCAGCAGAAATATGTAGTCCTAAAAAGTTCAGTTACTTGTCAATAATGGAATTTTTCTCTGGAAATTTACGTATCGAACATGCCATATACAATATACATGTTATACTTACTAAGGTAGGTATGGTGGACCAATGGAATCCACCACCACCATCATCATAGATTTAGACCATTATACTTTGGCATCTAGGGATATTGAACTTTGGTCATGCAGATGTTCCATTGGATTGCCTTCATTTACTGATTTAGACAATAATGCATTACTATTTGTTGAAGTTTTGAGTCTGGACACCATTTGTTGCTTCACCAGCCAGCACAGGATGGTAATTACAGTGTTCTGACCAAATTTACATGAGGTTGTTGAATAAAATTAAGGGGTGGGTTACTGATTTATATATCTACAAGAAAGGGGATATGCAACAAGACAGCTTTGTTATCTCATATGTAGGTAATTGACATGTCTACATTCTGGTCTTTCCGCTACCTGTTAGTGCCTTGGTAAGCCTATTCAAAGCTAGGTTATATATGATGCACTTGCATTTTCTTCCGTGGACTTGGAAAGCTGTTCGTGTATTTCATTTTGTTTTCAGCCTCCTCCCACTCCACCCTCAATTATCCTTTTCATTAAGTTGATCATGTAGTATGCGGTGGTATTTTGAGTGGTGGTTTTCATTTTTGGTCTTTATCTGGTGGTCGTGCATCCTTTGGTATTTCTATTAATTTATTGTTGCTGGCCTCGAGCTATTAATTGTTACTCATCTTTCAGGCTGTGTTTTAATCATGAAATATGTTTAGCATTTGTAGTTTTTTGGTATTACATCTTGTAGTCCCATCATACGTTGTGGCTTGATTATGAAGCAACCAATAATCTCTTGTGGAGAGAGCTGTTTGCATTATTTGGGTGGGGTTTTATTGTAAGAGTGTTGGTTGAGTAGGTGAGGGTGTAAAACTAGATCATCTATCTGGTTGCTGGTTGCTGGGAATCTTGGATTACGTCAAACCAGTCATAAACTAAACTCGAGTTTCAAATGATGCTTCAGTCTCTTCCTTGACCTTTTGTTGGAGGAAAAAAAAGTACACTACTAGATTACTTGAGAGAGAAATATGTAGCTTCGAGCCAGCTGAAGTACTTGGGCCAACAGCCCAACGTCTTTTAGAATAAAGAATATGTGGTACTTAGGGACGGAGCTATGTGGTGTTTGCAAGGGGGCCATGCCCCCCCTTTCCCCCAGATTTTAAATTTTTTTAACTATCTCCTACTATGTTTTCTTTTCTGTTGTGCTGAACTCTTGACAAAATAATTTTTTTTCTGTTGTGTTGTAGTATATATTATGACATGTACTAATCCTGATGCTTAATAGTAATAACCCTTTGCAAGGGTAGATAAATATATGCTCTTGTTAGCAATCAAACAGTTGTCCTTAACGGTTTATGTATATCAGTGTGCATATATATATTATGTATGTGCAGAAATAAATTGGGGTAGTTAATTGAATTTTTTGTTTTTTGTTTTAGAGTAATGAGAAAATCACATACTATTGAGTCATTTTTCAAGAGAAAACAATCAAATCATATTTTAGTAAAACGTTGGGTGCAATTCTGACAAAACTTTGATATGTTCTAAAAGATTTTTTTTTATTATGTTTTGTTATCTTTGTCAAAACAAATTCTATTCTTACATTATTTTTATTTTAGTAAAAATATATTTTATAATGATCCCCCGCCCCCCCTCCGCCCCCTCCCAAAAAAAAAAAATCCTGACTCTGTCCTGGTGGTACTTAGCGAACTTGTATGCCAAAACTCTTTTGTTGGTAGTATTTATATTTATTTTATTGGTGGTAACGAGAGTGAGAAGGGATTAATTTGTTTTGGAGAAAATTTTTATTTTTATTTTTTTTGAAGTCATAATCACGTACATCATCATCCCTCTATGGGAAAAAAGTAGGTGTAGGGTTGTAGGTGGAATCACCAAAAAAAAAAAAAATGTAATGTTACCCGATCTTAATGTCTAGGGAATACGATTTTTCTTTTAATTTTTTTTATATAATTAATAAAATTTTAGTGCCTCAATACAAATAATGAACCGTTGACCCTACTAATTGATGCATCAAATAATGAGCTTGTACACAAGATCAAATCTTAAAGAACCAGTTTGAATTCTAAGTCTCTTCTTATGAATATGAGTTTCACCTAGTAACTTAGCAAAACACATTTGGCCTTTCCATTCACCCAAGGGCAAGGGACGTACTACTGCTTTTTACTTCAGTACAGATACCATAATACATAGTAGTACATACCTTTTAATTTAGTCAAATAATTAGGTGGGAATTAATAATTCATGAACGGCCAAATTGAATAGAAAAAATAATACGATGGGAAATAAGGAGGAATCTTGCCTTGGACAAGTCAAGATTCATTCCAGGATCCGAATATCTTTCTCCTATATATGTTCTTTAATTAATTACCTACAAGATAACTTTAAATAAAAAGAGAGGGAATATACTTTGACCAATAAATGATAAACTCACATCCACATTTCTATACGAAAAATGAATAAATAATATATATTGCAATTCTTTCTGTTTGATTTTTTTAATCTGTCTTACGTCGACAAATATTAATAATAATTTTAAAAAAAATATATATATTTTTTAATTTATTATATTAATATGTTTCACGATTATAATTTAACATACATATAACACGACTCTTTTTATATTAATTGGTAGCTCAACATAATGCGTCATGATTAATTATATGCCTTGGAATATTCGGATTTGGGCCATTGTTTGGTACGTAGCAAAAAATAAAAATTTCTCACAAATGTTGTGAGTTGTGACACAAAGCATTTGTCTTATATATTTAGCTGTAGTTATCAACAAAATGGACTATTTTTATTGGCAGTCGATTTTTAATTAAGCCGCCACGCCACGTCTACATTATAATTGTACGGAGACATACCTGTATCTTTATTTGGACAGGAGTCCATTTTATTTTGTCAATTAATTAGCTTGATTAGCCGAATGTGCATGCTTTGTGCTTTATTTTGCTATTAGCCTTTAATAAATAAATAGGCCCGGGTATACACAATGATACATTTCTATATATATATATGCATGCATACTTTTAATTAGAACGTGACACGATCCATAAATAAGTACTATTAGTTTTTGGATAACACAAGTTGGCATTAATATCCTAAAAAATTAATTAATTTTACGAAAACATAATATTAAACTAACATGCTTTGCTCTGACAGTTTTTGTAACCGTTTAATTATAGGCACTAAAATTATCATCATGCATAAATAATTAGTTTAATGAGGATTAGCCTTCATTTTAATTTCATAGAGAGAGCCATATTAAGTGGATCCTTGTATTTTTGGCAACGGTAGGATGGTCTGGAAAAATGATTTCAATTTTCATTTAATTATATAGAAAAATGAATTTATGCATTAACAGGAAGTTCAATTCCAATCATAATTTAGAGTGAGAAATTATATGGTTACGGAGTATCATTTTATTATTATTAGAAAAAGGCCCCTAAAACTGTTGCTTTACTACTTAATGGCTAGGAGTTTATATTATTATTACGTTTAACCTTTTGGCATGAAAATAAATAAATAAATTAATGGTTTCTCTTTATGGAGAGAAATTAAACCTGGCTTTTATTCTACGCAACACAACCAATATTTCCAGGAGAACTTATTAGCGATACTGCAATTGTTAACTATTTTACATTTAAAGCATGAAAGTTGCTCAATATATACTCAATAGTCAAGATTCTCTCGTGATAAGGGAGCATTATATATATATATATATATGTGACTCATATATGAATGAACCTGGAGGAGCAAAACCGTCGCTATAAACGATAAAAAAACTGATCGTGAGTGATAGTTTCTATAATTTAAAAGATACACTGATCATTCCAGTTATATATGATATAGTAAAGCGTGACTGAGACAAATTTTTTGGCTATATTTTTGATATAATCTCTCGCCATATGTTATAATGACGGAAAAAATCGTTATGATGATGGAGAAGCGGACTGAAATCATCTTCACATCGAATAATGAACCCTCAAAAACCCTCCGCTCCATAGGTTATAAAATTTGATTTAGCTTACATAGTTTAAGAAAATTAATTGAAGTGGTAATTTTTAACATAAATTTTTATACATATATATAATGAATAATTAGATCCTTTTTTCACACTAACTTAATATTTTATTATTATTTTAGTCTTGATTAATTTATCATTTTATTTCAATGTTGGATTACTAAAATTGAACCATATCATCTTCACATCGAATGTAATAAACCCTTAAAACTGTTAATTAAGATCAGCTAATTGTGATAATTAATTACAAATCGAGAAAAAAGAGATTTTCTCCCATCGAATAATGAGTGCCCTAATTGTAACACAAAAGATGTTATACTTTTAAGTTTTATTATGAATCTTTTTTATTCCACTATAAAAAGCATGCAAAACATTACAATTATTACTGCCAAACGTGTCTTCAATTTCACAAACTCAAAAATGTAAAGAAAAGAACACAATAACTAAAGTCTATAACTATGTCTACTTGATGTCAACGAAGAAGATTACAAGAGGGATTCACAAAAAGATTCATTACAAAAAATCTACATGTCACTCTCATGCATTCACAGCATTAAGCAAGATATCAAAATGCAGGTGAATTTCTAGCTAGCAGTATCATGTTGAAGCTGAGGTAGAAGGGGAATCAGAACCACCTCTGCCTTGGTTATGGCTGCTACTTTCATTGGAGTGCAATTGTTTATTGCTACTTTGTTGCCTTTGCTTTGAAGATTCTGTTGCTTCTGTGAGGGCGGCTGCTGGTAGTGTAGCTCTTGGTGCATAAATTCCATTAGTAGGGGAATGCATGGGAGCTGCTGCTGCAGCTTCACCTGAGGCCGCGTATTCTGGTGGTGGCACCCATATCCCTCCCACCACCACAAACTGGGGGGCTTGAGTATTGTTGCTGTGAATTGAAGGGCTTGGTCTTCTTGTATGTAAACGATATTTCTGTAAAAATGAGCTTTTAGACAATGCATGATTTAAACTGCCTCAAGAATTTCACATGATGTAACACAACAATATGATGTTCTTATTTAATTTCATAGGTTACATGATAACATAAAATGATTGATATATACAAGGGTATGTTGAATGAAAAGGCCTTATGCATATGTCTTTTCCCTTTTCAGTTTTCTGTCAAATGCCAAGATTCTACCACAAACATCCTTAAGTTGGTGTAGAGATGATCTATGATCTTCCGACTCTAGAGTATACTAGGCAGATTTATATATGTAGGGAAGAAAAAGTAAATAAAGTGGTACCTATTTTCTTGGTTGCGTTGAAATATGTAGGTGAAAACAGTGTCATCTTTGAGGACCCTATAAGATTCCCACTTTGCAAGGGAAAAACAAGGGGAATAGTTCTTATCTCAAATGCCAAATTCCTTTATTTTTCCTATTTCTGATTCCAACAGATAATTTTGAAAACTATGTACTGTTGATTTTAATGTAAGAATATGGAAATTAACATGAGGAATTAAAATATCTTTTTCTATTGTTATATCCCTCCTTCCAGCTGAATTCAGCATATTCTTACCAAAAGATTTGCAATGATCATTGAGATAATCAAATTAATTAGCACCACTTTAATGATTTCATCTACTAGTACCTCAGAAATATGGAATGGATCCATCATGAAGAGGCAATAACAAACAGAAAATGACATATAACCCCTTAAATGTTGTACCAATAACATTTCTACACCACCAATACTTGTAAAGAAAATGGAGATATTTCATGTATTTGTACCTGTAAATGGCTTTTGACTTCATCGTTGGTAAGCCCATCAACCTTCATTAATTCCCTAATTTGCTTTGGTGTAGCAACTGCAAAAAAATATTTAAGACTTGGTAAAAAATTAGAGATTCAATTACATTTAAACCTAATTAAATTAGTGTTTAATGGGAATAAAGATTTCATTTAATACTACATACCATGAGCACCACCAAGTTGTTGAAGGGCATGCAAGAACCGCCTATGCAGCTCAGGGGACCAGCATCGCCTGGCCTTCCTATGAGAATCTTCTTTATTTTCACTCTTACATTCATCACCACCACCACCACTACTGCCACCAGTTTCTGCGGTGGAACTCGCAGCGGCCGGAGCTGGTTGTGCAGTCCCAACACTTTTCTCTCTCTTAAAAGGATGAAAAGCACCACCATTACCATTTTTCTTCACCTCGACGACTGACACTTTTCTTGGTGAGTCCTATAAAATTAATAAGTTTTAACCTTTAATTAAATTAACGAAAACACATAAAATTAAAATCGATTATTTTGGTAATTAAGAAATTATCTTACGTCTTTGGTAGGTGGATCTGGGGTTTGATTCCATAGTTGAACAGATCTAAGCCAATCTGATTTCTTTGATGATTTGTCACTGCTGTCTTTGCTCTGATTCTTACTAACATTCTTGGCCTTTTTAGATTGTTGTTCATCCTCTTCGGAAGAAGAAGTTCTTTTTAGAGGAATAAATTTTTCCAAAACAGGCCCTTCACTTGATATCTGCTCAGAGCATTCAGGCAGCCCCTGAAAGTACAACTCTTTCCTGCATGTTTCAATAGCTGCAAAAAAAAAAAAAACCAAAACCCAGAAACACAAAAATCCATCAAAATTCTAGACAGAGAAAGTGAAATAATTTCGAAATGTATACATTAAAGTAGTAAATTAAATAGATTGATTTAATTATGAAAATATATTATATACCTTTAGAAACAAGCTCTAGACAGAGGGAAGCTCGCGCTGAAACACTTGAATCTTGCGACGACGTTTCTTCTAAAGATTCAATATACTCTACACATCTCTGCATTTTGTCTGTATAATTATCACTTTTATTATGGTTGATTATCTTATGGACTGATAATATTATTTTTTCAACGGGAGATTAAATTGCGAGGAATTTGTCTGGATGCATAGAGAGATCCGGAGTGGAGAAGAATATAAGGATCTAACTAGAATCACAAAAAGGAATAAACTTGGCATACAAGAAAAATATTTATATTGGTCGTAGAGGAGAGAGAAAAATGAGCGTAGTATAAATCGGAAGGGTTGTGGCTGTGGGGATCGAAGTCGGGGCGTCGCGTACAAACAAAACATTTGATAAGATTTTTAGAGAGAGAAAGAGTGTTGGGCCTGAATATTCCTTGTGGGCTGCCCAGCTGGCAATGACGTTATCCAATAGATTAAGAGATAAGATCAAAGGCCCTTCTTTTCCTGTGTCAAAATTTGATGGAATATACTTGGGGCGTAAGGTTAGGTTAAGTTGGAGGAATCACGAGGACGCTCAATGGTGAAAAGGGCAGAGAATCTTAAGTGAGAGCGTGGATCAAACGCATTCCCATATCGCGTAGATTGTAAGGACGAAGTTTTCTTGATCAGACGAAAATGTGTTTTGTGTGACCCTTTTGTTGTTGAAAAAATTAATGTTGGCTTTTCGGGCCATGGAAGGGTCCCTTGAATCTTATTATGTTTTGGCCGTATGTTTTTGCTCGGATGCGCGTGACGGTGACGCACAACAGGATATGAGACACGTGGACGCCTCCAACGACGTATCATGGGGTGGAATATTCTAACCAGATCATTGAGATACCTCCTTGCAACCAGGAGACTGCAGCTAGCTGTGCAGATTTAAAAATGGGGAGTCTCGTTCAGATTTAAAATATATTAAAATTCTGACATTATAATAATAAGAGAAAGAGATGATAATAAAAAATATGCAAAAAAATAAAAACTCTTGATTTTTTTTAAAATAAAAAGAATCCTAATCTCTCCTCATAATGATAAGCAAAAGTATAAATTTTATAGTATATATTTGGAGTCAGTCTGGACAGGTTTTATCGTTAAATAAAAAAAGAGTTTTGGTGCATCCCGTGAATAGCTTTAATTGATTCGTCCATCAGACATATCTGGCATATACTACTACTAATGTGAATTGTGAATGACTACATTTTATGACTTAAGGAAAGTTGTCTATCAACCCAGCCCAAACCCAATCTCAGCTGTATGTCTTTATTTTTCAAAATTTCCACACCATGCGGTCATGTGGAACAGTGGACCTGACATTACATACACCGATGTGACAACTTCGTCTCCGCATTAATTCTGGTAGGACCTTATTCCTATCGGGCTGGTTTCTAATTGGCCATTTTTCTAGTAGGCCTCTATAGCTATGCTTCATTCACATGCTTTGGTATGAAATGGCAAAAGAATTCGACAAGGCCCAATATCAGTCCTCTAGTTGTTTTCCTTAGTAATTCAGTAAAATGGAAAAGAAAGAAAAATAATATACATGTCAGATAAATATGTGATAAAATAAAATTATAAATAGAGTACAAATTTATATTATAAGATAAAATAAATTAAAATAAAATTATTTTTAATTTTTATCTATTTTATATATCACAATTATAATTTGACCGAAAATATTAACAATATATAACATGACTCAAATGAAAAAAATACATTAAAATACTCAGTCTTTCTGAATAAGAGAGTTATATTTCATTGCTTGGTTATTTTTAAGATTAAAATATACCTTTGACACTTGGATATTTCTCTATTTTAGAGAAAAATAAATTTTATTTGTCAGTTTCTTTGTAAGAATATTTTCCCTTATTTTCTTTGATATTATAAAATGATAAATTGTTGTCTAAATTGTATCCTCACTTTAATTTTATTATCATGCCATGACTACTAAAAATACAAACTAAATACTTAATAATTAAAGTTATGGGTAATAATTAAAGTACAAACCAAAAATAATGTTTAATTTTGTCAAGCAAACTTTAGCCTTTAAATAATAATAATAATAATAATAATAATAATAATAATAATAATAATAATAATAAAAACACTTTGATTTCAATATAAGTATATAGAAAAGTGGTTAGTATGAAGTTTATTTTCGATATTATCGACACTTGTTAATTAAGGAGATCTATTAATGGAATTTATAAAAAAAAATAACTTTAATGGAGTCCAAAGATGTATATCTATATTATACACTATTAATTAAGGGATATATAAGAATTAATGGAGTCCTCATTCGTTGTAGAGAAGCAGATGATTATTTTCTCCTTTGTAGGAATGCACATCATACTTCAACGTTGGACATAATTAAATTTCTTTTGTAAGAGTCTCCATTTCCATGATATAGTCAGAAGGCGTACATTTTTATTTATTTATTTTATATTTCAAATATGCATGTTCCCGTCAAAGTGTAAGAAATGATGGATTAAATAATTATTTGATTCCTGTCCACAATAATATAAAAAATTAAATATTTGATTAGAATTAATTTCATAGCTGCTGATAATTTAATGGCATGTTTGGCAAACGAAAAGGAACTGGTTTGAATAGTAAAAATGACAACCAATCCCGTAAGAATAAATGAAGAATGGTGCATATATGGATTAGGGTTCCACGACTTTTTTAGTTAATTATTAACTATCAAAAGAATTATTTTAAAAAGAATCGTGCTTTTTGATCCCCACCACGTATGTGTAAATATATGAGATAAATAAAAATTAAGAAGAATTTTATTTTAATTTATTTTATCTTATTGTATACACTCACGTCGATCCTAAATTAATTTTATCAAATATTTAATGTCATACATATCATTTTCCTTTAAAAAATTATGTTTATGCCTTTTCTATGGGATTAGTTCTTTAATTTGTTATGAACGAAGGCTGAAGCAACTTATGAGGCAAAAAATAAAAATTAAAGCAACAATTTAATATAAAATTAAAGTTTTATAAATTAAATACCGTACGACTAATTAAAGGGGTCAAGCTTAGGCTAAAATCTTGTTCTGAAGATATTCCTGATTTACCTTCAAATGAATCCAAATGCTAAATAGGCCCACCGAGAAACAACGTTCCACCCTGGTCCCCAATAATAATAATAAAAAAACTGTCTTGCATGGTACATATAATATCGTTTTGAGGCTTTGAGCACAAGTAGCAGCCAACTACGTACTAGTAATTCAAGACCTTTCCTGCTCCAAAAACCTCTTGTCAGTGACTGTTACCCATACCTAAACTTATTGGCCTTATAAAATCTGTCTGAATTTTCAAGCTTATGTAATCCTTGATAAAAGACACGTACTCAAAAAGTTTCACAAAAAGAATTCTTTTTTCAGTGGTACTTAAAATGATACAATTTTTTCTACTTTATCATCAAATTTCAGTATCCTACTGCAGTAAACATAGAACAAATATACTATCTTAATATTTAAATTTTGTAGATAAGATTTTTTTTGTGAAAATAAAAATATATTATTATATATTATTATGACGACGATTTTAACTGTCATAAACACAGTACATTGGAGAGCCAATATATATAATAAATATATATATATATATTATATATGGATGAGTCAATATATATATATATATATATATATATTTATTTTTTGATAAGTAAATTGTAATGCATGAGTTCCTAGTATATATATTATATATAGACACACATATATGCTTGCTCAAGCTGAGTTGGTTAATTACTTGGCCTATAAATTAGGTAGAATCATCTCTTTCATAAAATAATTAAGTCGCTCATCACTCACTTTGTTCGATACAAGAATTGAGAATATATATATCATCCCGACAGGAGAGACCTAGCATACAAACACCTGAATCTCTTACGATATATTACACTGTGTTTGACCAAGAAGTATTTAAATCTTCATGACATATATACATGAAAGTAGGTTAGCTAGGTGTTAAAAGCCTAGCCTAGTAGTATATGTATAAGAAAGCCGTCAAATCAAAGAGTGTGATGTTTGATGAAAATGGCTGGCTATCATGTGAATGTATGAAGAAAAGGACTTTTGTTTGTTTATATTTTATATGTAAATTAATTTGATGGATATGACAAAGGAGCTAGCTAGGTACATGAGATGACTTCCCCTGGTTTATTCACTGCAGTGTAACATCTTCCCATCTTTATATTGCACCGCATCTCTTTCATTTTCTACTTTAATAACAAAAGTGGAAAGAGAGAGAGAGAGAAAAAAAAAACCCACGCCCTTCCTTTCTACACTAGTACTACAATAGCTAGATAGTAAAAATATTACTCTCTTCTGCATCATGCATGGTATCTATCTATCTGTCTATCTATATCTATATATATATATATCTTTCTCCCTTAATTATGTACACAACATATATATATATATAGACAGAGAGAGAGAGACATGAAATGGAAAGGGGTTGGTTGGGAAGCGAGCAAGCAGGGAAAGGGCTAAGATCTTTAGCTAGTGTTGTAGTACATAATGTTAGTTCACCATTCTATGCAAATCCTATTTTATTTCTTAATTTCATCCCTTGCCGATCACTTGTCTGTCTCCACCCTTTCCAAACAAGCCAAAACCACATTTTCTCAATTTTACTCCATTCCACGTGCACATTTACGCAAACACCCACTAAAACTCTCTAGCTCCAAGTAATTATAAAATACCTCAGACCTAGCTAGCTATATATTGATCTATATATGCCATTTCTTTATTTATAATTGTCTTTCTTTATACCTTATCGATCAAAACCTAGCTAAAAAGTCTTTGTTTTTGACCTTATAATCTTGGTTTCTAGATCCTAGCTAGCTAGCTCCAATTAATATATATAACCATGCAAAGTCCTCATCACACATACATATCTTCTACTAGTGAAAGTGGTAATAATTGCTATTTGGAAGGTGGTGATCAATTAGAAGCTGATGAAGACTCCATTCTTCTTTCTCTTGCCCCTCCAGGCCAACACCACCACATCAATAATAATCATCGAAACCCTAGAACGTCTATTGCAGATCAAACTGATCAAGTAACGGTAGCTCTTCATATTGGTCCACCACCTACGACTAATCCAGGAGCTACCTCAATCAATCCTAACAATATTAATGATAATGTCGTTGCCACCACGGATGCCAAATATTGGATCCCCACGTCAGCTCAAATCCTTGTCGGATCTACACAATTTTCTTGCACTGTTTGCAACAAAACATTCAACCGATACAACAATATGCAGGTTTATTTATTTCAACAGTTCATTAATTAGTTTGTGCAACATTTGAAAGGGTTACAATAATATATAGCTTTACTTTTACTTGAGACTTATATTATAGTTTATAGTATTAATTCTATTATTATAAGTTTTACGTATATGCTTTATTAACTATTTAATTAATCATAATGTGATTTTGTTATTTTTCTCATGTGTACGTTGAAGATGCATATGTGGGGGCATGGTTCTCAATATCGAAAGGGGCCGGAGTCACTAAGAGGGACAAAAGCAGCAGCAGCCTCCTCCTCAATGCTGAGATTGCCTTGTTATTGCTGTGCTGAGGGTTGTAAGAACAACATACAGCACCCAAGATCAAAGCCCCTAAAGGACTTCAGGACACTGCAGACCCATTACAAGCGCAAGCACGGAACCAAGCCCTTCGGCTGTCGAAAATGCGGCAAGGCTTTTGCAGTGAGAGGAGATTGGAGGACTCATGAGAAGAATTGTGGGAAGCTGTGGTTTTGTATTTGTGGCTCAGATTTTAAGCACAAGAGGTCACTTAAAGACCATGTTCGTGCCTTTGGAGATGGCCATGCACCACATACTGATCAGTATAACTTGTTTGACCCACTTGAAGAAGATGATATTGATATTCATCAACAACATAAAAATGAAGGTCATCACGGTAGTACTTGTGTAATGTCTTAATGTTAAGTACTTAGCTCTACTTTTAATTTCTTAGCAACTAATGCCGCGCCAGTAAGTTATAAGTTTTAATAATCCACTTACTTGATATCGGGAAATTTATGAAACATCGACTTACCATTCGAAAGAATTAAAGTAATTAATGGATTGCTTTCTTTATCCACCATAATTAAAACCATAGAAATCTTCCTGCTAATAAGGGGGAGGGTACGGTTACTTCATTTTGGTGAGATTACAACCGCTCTCTTTAAGTCTACTCAACTCTATTCCAAGGAGGTTTAATTTGGAATACTCGAGGCCGTCTAAATTGGGTTGTAGTATAGGAATGAGTTTTTAATTGAGAGTTGTAATTATATAATACATGCATGTATTATAATAAAAGGTCGATCATCTAAATGCAACAATCTGTTATACAAAATTATTACATATATCTCAGTTATATAGAATTCCCAAATGATCGCTTGGAATCAGGTTCCACTCTGACCTCTCACTCTATTTCTGACCTTTGTCATGATTTTATTTGGTATAAGAGAGAGGAAATTGACAAGCAATATAGTGAAAGCCTTGGTTGTATTATTGTATACTTGTATGCGTTAATGATAGAACTGCTAGTTCAATAATACTACAGTATGAATATATATTAATTCTGTTTTACATTATGATAAATAATAATACTACTATTACATAAAATAATCACATACAACTCACATATTGCTGACGTGGTAGTATATGATTTGTTGTTGACATGATCCACTTTACTTAACAACAAATCACATACTGTCACGTCAACAGTATGTGATCTTTATGTTACCATCTTTATATAATAGTAATATTATTTTATGATTAAATATCACTTAGAGAGATAGAGAGGGAGAGTATGTATGTGTGTGTATATATATATATATATGGGTGGGGTCAAGAAAATTCAGTCACATATAGTACTGCAGAACAGAACAGAGGGGCAGATGGATACAGATTCTACTGTTCATCAGCTAATAAACATTTGCATGCCATAGATATTGGGGCGGGACTGGTTGCTTTATTTATTTATCTGCGAGTGCTGTGGTGTTATTAGATAGAAACATGCATGCAGTGAGAGTCTTATCAGAGTGAGTCTTTGTTTCTCAGGATCAGTCGCTCTGAGCGAGCTCAAGTTGGACTACTACTATTACTATACTACTAACACTTTGAGAGAGCTTTTGGTCAGAAAAGGTAACATATATACATTAATAGCTACCCAGGACCACTGAAACTTTCTGTTTTTGGGGTTTCACCCAAAGCCATCATCTTTTGCCTTTACAGTACTCATACAACAAACAGATAACTCCACTTCACGGCCCATTCCATTATATATATATATATATATATATATATATATATAGAGAGAGAGAGAGAGAGAGAGAGAGAGAGAATTTTAATCTTACAACAGTCTTACCGTCCATCTATAATTATCCACAGTTTAATTTGGCAGATGGTAAATTACTGTCCGAAGTTTAGTTGTGCGGATGATTGAAATATTTTACCATTTAATCAAATTTTGAACGATGAAATGTGTTGTAAAATTATGCTATTTTTACAACTGTAACTATATATATATATATATATGTTTATGTTCCTGACCTTATTCACTGCTCTTCCCCTGCCTGCTCTTCTTCTTTAATCGTATTAATTAATAATTGATACACCCTCCGATGCTGTGCCTGTGTGCATGCATGGTCTTTCAATTTCACCATTGTTTCTATATGGCTTTTTCGGTTTTACCTTTTACCTTTCTCTCTTTGCTTTAATTTGGTACATCTTTGATGAGTTCATTTCTGTATTAATTTGACATTTGTGTACGTGTTGTCATGCATATATTCACACACTTTGTCGTGGTCGTTACTTTCACAATCATCATCAAATATATGTAATGATACATGCATGCATGTATACTTTTTATAAAATTAATTTGTTTTCTTCACAAAATTTATATGCAAATATTCTTGTACATATGGTGTAACAAAACAAAACATAGGTGGGGACCAAAATTGAACTAAATGGGTTAAAAAGTTCTCTATAGACTTGAAATGATCATAAACAATTTATTTTGAAATTTCACCGCTTCAAACAGGTAAACAGATGATATTATCAATTTCATGATAGCGTGCATATAATTAATTAGGTCCATTTAGTTAATCCACATATATGTGATTCATAATATAACGTGCAATAGTTTGCATATCAATTTAAAAATAAGACAGTCTATTGAATCTCTAGAGTGCCCATAAATCTTTGTCCCAGGCACACCCAACCCACCTAGACATGACTAAAACTCTTCTCTCCCTCCCTCTCCCCCCCCCCTCCCCTCCCCTCCCCTCCCCCTTCCCGTTCTAAAATGAAATTTAATTAGTTGTCCAAGTAAAAAAACAGATAAAAACTGAAAACTAAAAAGCAAATTAATGACACATTGAATTCAAAGGCTTAACATTTCAACTGGATTTAACTGATTTGCATCCCCTTATATTCATGTTGAGCTGTTATCCCGGTGTATTACTGCGCTCAATCTCTCTCTCTCTCTCTCTCTGTGTATAGAGAGAGATTATATATACTACTACTAAAATATATTGTAAGATTATACTAGTAAAATACATATGCCAAGTGGCCCAAGTCTTTGGTCTACAGATATAGTTGTACCAGTAGTAAATGAATAAATACAGTTAAAAAAAGAATTAAGATACTTTCCATTTCAAATAAAATAGAAAGAATTCATTTTAGGGTTCAGATTTAAAATGTGTTAGAATATAATGTCTTGATGATGAGAGAGATGATGATAGAGAATATACAAAGAATAGAGTCTATGGAAAGGATCCTAGTACAAAAAAAAATACCCCGCCCCCTCTTTCAATTAAACATAAACATTGACTTTTTAAATTAACTAGTAAAATTTTAAAATTCAAACAACTAGAACAAGGGTTTACAAAACTGAAATAGGTTTATAAATTAAAGTCTCAATAATAACTTCTAAGGTATCAATAGCAACATCTTTAATTAGCCATGCCCTCTTTGTAAGGTAAAGATAGCCTCCCGTACTTGTTAGTAGCTCTAGCAAAAAGTTAAAAAATAAAAAATGAAATGAAATACTGGGGTTGATTATAACTTTTTTTTATGATTTACAAATGAGGAGCATACTCTTGTATAGCCCTGAACCATACAACAACCAATTGACGTTAGCATAGCCAAACAACCGCCTCATGGGAGTTTAAGCGATGACATGGTATAACCTCCTTAAAAACACTTATATAACACTACACTTATAAACAAGTCAACCAGTTTAAAATATATCTCAACTAATTTTAATTATATCGCTTAAGAAAATTTAAAACAATTCGAGAAACCGATACTCTTATCGTACCGATACTCTAACCTGTAACATGCAAAATAACAATAACATTATGTTTCTGTTTTTATTCCACGTACCGTATCAAACCATAATTCAAGTAACATTGGGAGGAACAATATCTACATGAAGCCGTTCTATACCTTAAATGTCACAACAAGAAGACTACTTATGAATGAATTTATTATTCAACATTTTGTCAAAATTTCGGCCCCAGTTCTGGTAATCAAAATTGTGTGCTCAAACTGTGCAGAAGGGCTGCCATCAGCTGTCAGAGTTGTCCAATTATCTTTCCATGTTATACACTCGGTGCTTCCCAAAGTAAGAATTGGTTCTGCAGCAAATAAGACCAGATCTTTTAGTGGCTGTCCTTGTGAACAGACAAGCCAGTTTTTAAACATGCTGACATTTATCATTAATATCACTTCCAGGAATTGATGTGTGCGCGTAAATATTTCACTTCAATGAAATGGAACTAAATTTTGCAGATATTGTTGTGTACCAGTAGTATATATTTTGAAATTTGTTGGAGTAGATAAAATTGTTACCAACTTTCAGTGCTTACACAAGTGCTAGGTGCTTCTTAATCACGTTTCAGCATACTTGAATACATATTTTATGCCAAACATGTAAACTTAACATACTTATATCAATTTTTTCGGCAATAAAAGGTAATGCACTCACCAATGGTAAACGTTTGGCATTCAACCATGGTACCAGGCTTGTCATTGCCTGTAGAACAAATACAAGTTTAAAAAAACACAAAAAATAGCATCAATGCAAAGGTTGCAACAATGATAGAAGCATATGATATGCAGTGACGGAACCAGAACATATATTAAGGGGGGGTAAAATACATCAATAAAAAAAATTTATTTATTGACGCTTGAAGAGCTTCTTTCGGTTGTAATGAAGTGAGAGCGGAATAACCGTATCCTCATGAAGTCAGAGATAGTTTGAAAACGTCTCAAAATTTGTTCGTTTTCAATTGTTGAAAAAATATCATTCTCAATATAAACTACTAGACTGTCATTCATCCACTCGTCTCCCATTTTGTTACGCAAGTCAGTCTTGACAATTTTCATCGCAGAGAATACTCTTTCAACAGTAGCAGTTGCAACTGGTAAAACCAAAGCCAACTCGATCAATCGATATACCAATGTAAAAGTCATATGTCTTCTTGTTTCAATCAATTTCTTAGCAAGACTTCCCAAACCCAAATTTTCGATCCCAAAAAATTGACTATCGCATAACGAACCTTGCTTCAAAAGAAGGCGTGTGACATCCAAAGCCGCCGTTAAACGTGTGCGATAAGCAACCTCCATCTCTTGCCCTTGTGCTAGTAGTATATGTGACACACTCTGCCTTTGATTTTTAAAACCTTGAAGTTGTATTCTAGCATCATTATGAGCACTATTCGAAGCACCCACATGTTCTTGAAATCTTTCAATTGCCTTTTTCCAGTTGCTGAAACCTTTTTTTGTAAAAGCATCTACTCTGTTTGAATTGCCAAATAGATAGCAGCAAAAGCAAAAGGCCGCATCCTTGGAAATGCTATACTCCAACCATTCAAATTTTTTAAACCAAGCTGGCCGAAAGCTTCTCTTCACATTAGAAAATACTTTTTGGGGATAATTATAGGCAATTGGTTGACATGGACCTCTAGTCAAATACTGTAATAACCCATTTTTTTAATTAAATATTAATTGATTTTATCTTATACAATTGTGTTTAAATTGAAAAAGGTAAATAATTTTTGTTTCCCTCTTTTCTTCCTTGATTTGTTTGGAAAATTAAATTCTTTTAGTTGGTAATTAAATAACTGATTAAATTAAAATTGAGAAAGATAATTTCTTTTGTTAAAGTCTTGTGGTAAAATCATCCGGAGCGGGAACTACTTGGGAGATAGAGGAATCTATTCGAGCGGAGTATCCGCATCTTTTGATAATTAGATACGTTCCATTCCTGTGATTCCGAGGACGGAATCCTTTTTAAGGGGTAGGTGATGTAATACCCGGTAAAAATAAATAATAATAAATAAATAAATAAAAAAATATTTAAATTCATATTTTAATTGGGCTTTTCTTATGTTGGGTCAAATTGTATTTAATTTGTGTGAACTATAATAAATATGTGATTACATTTATTTGGGCTATAATAAATACGGAATTTCATTAAATTTGGGCCTTAAAACTATTTGGGTTTTTATATTTGGGTAATATTAAATCCTATTATAATTAAGAAAAGTTATAAAATATTTTAATAAATAAATAGATATGTAAAACCTAGTTCTGCTAGTCATTAGTTTTGATACGTAAAAGAAGAGAAGAGGAGGAGCAGAGGCGGCAAAGAAACAGAAGAGGAGAAATTAGATTCCTTTGTGCAATACATGTAAGTCTTTACCTGAGTTGTTTTTTTTTAAAAAAAAATTTACTGTATAGGGAAATAATCATGGATAATTGAAAACATGCTTCTTGTACTAGTTTTGTTTAACCTAATTAGTTAATAGAAATTGAATGCTTCTGTCCAATAATCATAGCATATGACCCCACCATCTTCTTATCAATTCTATTATTTTTTTTTCACCGTTTTCAATTGTGCAGAAACAAAAGATTTGCTTAATTAATAAATTAATGGATGCGAATTAATTAGCAATAGTCGTAGTCATTGTTTTCTTTAAAATTTTGATAGCTATTATGGATTGTGTAAAAGAGAATATGTAAATTATTTAATAAAGTAAGTTACTGATTCTTTGAAAGTGATTGCTAGCATGCTTCCTTATTTTATATATATATATATATATATATATATATATATATATATAGAGAGAGAGAGAGAGAGAGAGAGAGAAATCATGTAAATTGCGGCTGCAAACTTATAAGTCGGAATTGGTAAATTAAATTGAAGTTATGTATATTAATTTAAATTAATTAATTTTGCTTTAAGCATAGTTATAAAAGTTCTTAATAATAAATTAAATAATATTATGTTTGTAATGACTAGATTTGTAATAAATTTTATTTTATTATTTTATTATTAGTTCGGACGAAGAGAATTTAAAGAGTTATATTTGGAATATAAATTTTGGAGTATTAATAATTGTTATAAGGCGATGATTAAAGGCATATTAAATAGATTATGAATTATTTTGGAATTATTAGTTTGAATTGTTTTTAATTTGAGGTGAATATGTTTAAGTTGCGAATAACGTTTCGTATTTGATATCGTTGGCATTTAAGGGTAAGATTTTGTGGAGTGTGCTATAAATGGTTTGGAGGTATCAGGTAAGGATTCCGTACTCTTTCAGCGATAATCTTGTTAAATTTGCTTTGTTCGTTTTGTCGCTTGTTCGAATTTCGTTATTATTTCACATAATTGTTTCCTGTGAAATAAATATATTAGTTTCATTTTGGAGTTGATACATATGACTCGTATTTGTACTCTTTGAATTAGGTTATCATGTTTAATATTTATTTTTGATAATTGTAGAGCGGTACATGTTGTTACCTTCTTTTTGAGACCTTGTGACCATAATTTGATTTGGTTCAACATGTACATATATAACCCTTTTGTTGGTATTATGTCGCATGTGTTGTGATATGGTATTTTTGTTAGAATATACCGTAGGGTATACTTGAGCTATAACCACCTGTGGGGGTACCACATGCATGTCATCTTGGCACGAGAGACATGACACTTTCCGTGGCAGTGTGATTAGTCCACGGCGTCTCCGTTTTGGGCTCCGGAGGAAGTGGGCCATTTGGTGTTTTGTTGTGAGAGGCGTATGGGTTAACCCTAGTTTTTTGTTCTGCGGATTGGTGATGTTGTGCCAAACACACCTATCCGATTTGCATACATTTGGATTCGCGGTCCAATGTGTGATTTGCCTGTGTGGCATTATTTTGACTTGCTTGTGTGGCATGGTTTTGACTTGCCTGTGTGGCATTGTTTTGACTTGCCTGTGTGGCATGGTTTTGACTTGTCTGTGTGGCAAGATATATTTCTGAGCTCAATCGGTATGAAATAACCCCAGCCATTTGTTTCAGCATATTATTTCATTGTGTTAGTTTTGTTCGTTTCGTTTCAGTTCGTTTCGTCTCCTTTCAATTAATTGGGTTAGTTATTTCAGTTCATTATTTTCTTTACTTATGTTTGTTTCGTTAATTCTGTTAGTTCAGATATATTCTATTCAAATCTTTGGGGATTTTATTTTTTTGTCAGAGGCAATATTTTGTCTCTGTTGATTTCATATTTCAGTTATATATCTTTTGTATCTTTATATCCGTACTGGGCAATTGGCTCATGCTGTGTTTTTCTTCCGGCAGGTTTGCAGGGGTGATTCAGGGCTAGCTAGTGTGATGAGAGAGTTGCCTTTGACCATTTAGGTTGTTTCGAATTTTATGTTTTGATTATTTTGATTCTATTTGGAGAATTGTATTTAGTACACTATTAATGGATCACCACTAGTAATATTTTGATGTTGTTAGTGCTCTGTTTATTTATTTTGAGGTTGTTAGTACTCTGTTTATTTATTTTGAGGTTTGTTGTGCTTTGCACGTGACCTTCCTTTCCTTTTCGGGAAGGGGGTGTTACAAATACTCTCTTCGAACTTGATCTCTAATCACAATAGCAAAGTCTTCAATTGATTTACGTAACTCCGGATCACTAACAATATCATTCGGATTGAACTCCCTACGTGAATTATTAAAATCACCACTTGCTTCAGAACTTGGTATTTGATTATTAGAAAAATCAACAGTTCTTTGTCGCTTAATCAAGTATTTATCCATAATCTAGTATAAATAAAAACATCAATTACTAATCAATAATTTAATTAATTTAAACACTTGGGATAATACGAGATCAACAATTGGGATAATATAAGATCAACACTTTAAGCAAGGCTTTCTCAATTTAAGGTATTAAACCATCTTAATTTTTATAATTAAAAATAAAATCAATTATTCCTAAATTAACAGAAAATCAATTAAAAATAAAATCAATTTTTATTCTTTTTCTTATATTCCTAAATTTATTTGTCATCATCAAAATTACATAAAAAATGGAGACCTAATTAACAGAAAACATTAATAGTATGCAAATTTAGGCTAAATTAAAATTAATAGTACCAAATTTGAAAGACATTTAGGCTAAATTAAAAGTAAAAATTACTTAAATTACTTACCAAACTGTAAAGAGGGAAGAGATAAGTATAGGCGGTGGCGACAAAGAAGTGGGTCAAGCCTTGAAGACCCTAAGTCCTAAGAGATGAGGCGATCAAAGGAAAGAAGAAGCGGAAGAGGGAAGAGGGAAGACCGGAAGACTAGAAGAGGAAAAGGGAGGCGGCACAGTCTGTGAAGCTGAGAAAAGACGCACAGTTAAGTTTCCCAAAACCTAATAAAAAAAAATATTTTTTTTTAAATTTTTTAATTGAAACGACGTCGTTTCACTGTAGTTTAAAAAAAAAAAAAGGACGAAGATGATCGGAAAGAACTCTCAGACCGCCGTGCCGCTGCCCCCCGCCTGCTTCGGCTGCTCTCCCCATTCAGGCGCCACCCTCACCGGGTCAGTTGCCCCCGCCCCGCCTAGTTCCGCCTCGATATGATATGTGTGAGCACTGAAAGCAACAAATTCAGAATGCAACATAATTTAAAAGTTACTTACGATGATGAAATATCAATGGCTCAGAGTGAAATACAGTCCCCACACCGTGCCCAACAAAACGGTCCACCACGCCATAACCAAACTTTTCAGCATGTTCACTGATCACCAATTCAAAAGATTGTAAAAAAAAAAGCACCAATGCTCGTAAACCACTGAGCATGTGATTGATCAAATATTCATCTACAGAAAATGCAACTCCATTCCAGATCAAGTGCGTCATTGACAAAATAAATTACCTAATCATCTTCCCAATTTTCCTAAAAGGAGCACCGTCTTTGCAAACAGAAATGCCTAAATGCAAGCACTCTTCTGTCACCTGCCAGAAATGGAAAAATGGGATAATGAAATTCAAAGTTGATAAACAACCATGAAAGAAGCACGCTTAAAGAGACATTTGTCACATAATTTACAATTTCAAACATACTTTTAGCAGACAGGAACTATACTCTGAATTTCTACCAGCTAATACAAAAGCATCTTACAGAATATTCTCTTTCTACGCAAGTAAACTACGTATTCAATAAATTATGATAATGGTGATGATTAATGTCAAAGAATAGAAAGTCTCAGTTGTTAGTCGTCACTCTATAGGTAGAAACAAAATGTTACCTTCACAAGCCTTTTTGTCGCATCATTAACATTGCCACACAGAAAAGTCTTTGATGTATCCCCATGATAACCCTAAAACCAAAATAAATTCATTTTTAAAGAGAATTAATCACTCGACTTTAAAAATGAAATAAAAGAAAAAAATAAATTTTGTAGCGGAATTGTACAATCCATCCCAAATAGTTTATCAAAAGGAAAGGTGGTCCAACATGCTTATTGGGCCGGTCTACAGTGTGCATAAATGAATTGATGTGAAATGGATTGTACAATTCTGCTACAAATTTTGCAGATACGAACAAAAACCTCAAAGATGCTCTCCAGAAAATGATGTATTCAATCAAATGGAAAACTAATCAGTAGAATAATTGGATTATCAATATTGGGAAAGAAAAAAAAACACTATAATTTGGCTCTATTAAAGACTTTGTATGGCTGCCACAAGTTAGACATAAGAAAGAAAAACTATGATAACAATACAAAATGAATGCAAAGAATTTAATTTTATTCATAAGGAGCCAATAACGTAGATGTTAACTGTCACTGAAAAGTGAACCCTAATCAACAAAACAAGAAGTATACATGGCATAAATGAGTGAACTAAATATATAAAACAAAGTGTCCAGCAACTTACATTCAAGTATACTGTCACGTCAATGTTTATAATGTCTCCGTCCTGAAAAGGGATGATCATTCTGATGAATACTATGCATCTTGAACATAAATCAGTAACCAGAGATATCACAAAAACCTGTAACTGGCGAGAATCAGGTATTCCATGGCACATGCATTCATTGACTGAAGTGCATACGCTCTTTGGAAAGCTCCCATAGCCAAGTGGTGAAGGATAGGCACCAGCATCAATAATCATTTGGTGCACTGCTTCATCAATTTCATTTGTTGTCACTGATGGCTGATAATGAAATTAAAGCATCTACATCACGTTTGCAGCATAAGCAATCTGTTTCACGTTGATATTGCAACAAGGTACAGGGAATAACAAAATGTTACCTAAAGAAGAAAAATAACAAATAAGGATATGCATATACTTGAATATACATAAGAAATCCCTGAAATATCTAACATCACATAATATTTCTCAACACCATAACTATAAATAAATGGAATGTTGCAGTAGGCCTCCTATGTCTAGAAACAATACAGCCAGTAAAACCCGATATATTAATCCCGTAGTAGGTCAACAATAAAAGTTTATCACTCATAACATAATATAAGTGTACAACCAACTTGATCTAGATTTTTCTTAATTTTATTGAGGTATGTCTCCAAAGAAGTAAAAGTATATATCTTTCCAGAGATACAGAAAATACAATTCACTTCATCTTTTCTGTTATCACCCATATTATCACCTAGTAGTCATGATTTCTATACAAAAATCACAAATGATAAATCAACAACTAACACAATACAATTTTAAGAAATTATATAATCCAAATTTGCAACTCACGCAAAACTTTCAAACCAAAGCATATTTATTAAAATCATAGAAAGTGTGTAGAAATAACCTTTAACCTACAATCCTTGAAGAAAATTAACAACTAACAAGTGACCAACAAAACTTACTTTTGCATGCAAATGTAGTTAATAGCCCACAGGATTAAATCTTATTTGATAAAGAATTGTATGAACATATGTAGAAGATTTAAGAATCCTCAAGTGTAAGTCATAAATTATAACTTTGAGAACTCTATAGACAGAGGTCAACATCAAACATATGTGGTAGTCCAGACGAGTCATAATTGTGGATATCTATACAAATACTGTTTATTATGTAAATTGTAAAGTATGCATTTAAAAATGACGCCGGGGCGGGATAGCGATTATTCTCTAATGTGTATATTATATTTATCAAATTAAAAGTTATTTTCCATTCAAATCACAAGCCGGATTTTATAGCTAACAAAAACTCTCACCAAGTCACTCTAGAATATTCTTAGAGATACGAAAACAAAATCCTCCTAGAGATATGAAAAACAAAATCCTAACAAACTTCAAAAAATACAGAAATAAAATCCTAACAAGTAACAACTTATTCTAAAAAGATTTACTACCTAATAAAATACTATTACTATAAAGAACTAAATAATAATAATAAAATCAGACCATCGACTTCCGAAGTTATGACGCCATTTCCGAAGAAGTTCGTCATACATTCAATTCATGACCCTATCCGTCAAAAATCTTGACCTCAAGACATGAACCAAACACCGATCCCAAATTCAACCGATACTGCTATACCGATCCCTTAACTTTTGATCTTTTAACATCATCATCGTAGTGTCCGACCATTCAGGATCTTCGGCCTGAAATCCTCCTGCATCAGTCTTTCCGTGTTGGAAAGAACTTGTCCTCGAGTTCGACACAGATAGAATGGAAAATGTACAAGAAGGTACTTCGGCAACTGAAATATTTTCCTTTTGATTCGATCTTGGGACAAGATATATCTGGTGTTGAATGTCCCTCATTGGCGATAGTCCTGATGGAAGCTCCTCGGACAATTCCTGCACATCAACTGACACTTTTGTACTTTTTTCTGTCAAACTGTTCCCACAAGGAAGTAGAACATACATCACATCTTCACGATCAGCCTCCGATAAGATTCTAATCATGGACAATAGGTTCGATTCTCGTCTGCTCGAGCCGAATTGTCTTCTTCTCGTTGAGGCGCTAACATAACCTTCTTCCTTTTAATACTAAGGGAATATGTATTCTTCCAACCATCATGAATGACATGTTTGTCATCATAGTTGCTAAGGCGTCGCCTAGTCGGGCTGAAGCAAGTAATGCGTTTGAGCGACTTGGTTGAGGATCGAAAGTCGGGCGCCTAGAAAAAAAGGCGACACCATGGACGTCTTTCCCGACGACGCAGACAAGTTGGCGAGCGACTTGAGCTGTTGGGCCTTTTGGGTTTTAAAAAAAATATCAAAACGACGTCGTTTTTCCATCACTGCCCTAATCCTAAATCTAATCGTGAACGATTTTCAGTGGAAGAGGGACTAAAGAACAGAATTAAAGAAGAAGAAGAGAGAGGGGAGAGCGAGCAAGAGATACTTATCGATTTACTACGAGGCGACGAGCAACGATCGACGACGCTTCTTCAGGTATGCTCCTTTCTTCTCTGCGATACCAGCCCTTTTTTTTGTTCGCTGCTCTGTTTTCTTTCCTCTCTTTCTCTGCGACGCTTCTCTGTTTTCTTTTCTTCTCTTTCTCTGCTTCTCTGTTTGTTCCGAACTCCTTATCTAATGTTGCTTCTTTATTTCTTTTACACGTCTCCACAATTTGTCACATATACAATTAAATATAAATATATATATATATATAAATTTATATATTTATGTTTTATATATGTACAATGTACTGGATTTTTTTTTCCAATGTATAGATAAAATGCTAGAATTTTTTTTCAATATATAGATAAAATGCATTGAATATTAATTAAGTTTCATAATTGTCATCTCAGTGGAGTCTTGTTTTTTTTGGAAAACTTGGACAACTGTGTATGGTAAACTAGTAGTAGTGATATTGTTGATAGGTTCTTCTTCTCTCTCTCTCTCCTGCTTCGCTCTCGCTTTCCCTTTATTATCGACTGATTCTCTTGATCCCTCCTCTTTCTCCTCTGTTTCTTTTTTTTCCCTAGTTTTTCTATGTATGGCTGTCTCATAACTCATATGTATAGCGTATATAATATTTTTACACTTGATGTATGTGTGGACTGTGGCTGTATGCAATATTAGGAAATAAATATTAGGAGATAACTAATGTATATAATGTCTCTGATATAAAGTACAATCATTTTTACACTATGTATATGTATTTTCACTGTAATATCATTTCCCTGATGTAAGTATTTTAATTTTTAGGCAAGCTGATTTTAGGAATATATTGTGATTAAATGGTTGTACTTTAAAGTTTAAAATGTACAAAATTATATGAGAGTTGTTTATTGTTTACTCTTTTTTTGTTCACAAGTAAAAATAAAAATATGTCAATGACTCAATTGTCTCTAATATATTGTTTGTTTGATTGTATTTTGTAGAAACTAGAAAATAAAATGGCAGAAAGTTCGGGAACCGATGGTTATGATATAACCAAGGACCTGAAAAGAAAGGCCAAATTAAATGAGCCGGGTTGGAAATATGAATATTGGCCGGACATGAGTAATAAGGATATAGTGCAATGTATCCTTTGTGGGAAGCAATGTCGTTCGGGAATCAAAAGGTTGAAGCAACATTTAGCAGGAAATTTTGGAGATGTAGCGAAGTGCCCCAAAACAACAACAGAAATTATGAGGGAGATGCAAGCAACTTTGAATAGTAAAAAGAGGAACAAGCCACTTGAGCTAGATGATGATGATGATGTAGTAGAAGTGCAAGAAGCACAATCATCTGCTCGTCCAAGCATGGCTTCCAATACTTCTTCTAACACTATCCCAAGTTCTGGGACGGCTTCTAAAAGGAAGAATGATGTATTTCAATTCCAAGTTCCACAACCAAAAGCTAAGACGGTTGAAGCACTTCTAAGGAAGACTCCCGAAGAAGTTGTAGAGGAGAGACATAACAAGCGTTTGAGCCAAACGAGTATTGAAAGTCGGTTGAGGACACCGGAGGAAAAGGAGAGAGTCCAAATGCACGTTGCCGATTTTTTCTACGAATGTGACATACCATTCAATGCTGCAAATTCAAGGAGATTTGAAGTAATGGTCGAGTCCATAGGGCAATATGGGTCGGGTTTCAAGCCTCCAACGAGTTAAGGGTTCCTTTACTTGAGAAGGCAAAGAAGAAAACCGATGACTTAAAGAAGAAACATGAAGTTGCTTGGAAGGAATACGACTGCTCACTCATGTCGGATGGTTGGACAGATAAGAGGGGAAGACACTTATTGAATTTTCTTGTTAATAGTCCGGAGGGGACTTATTTCATGGGTTCTGTTGATGCCTCCAGTCAGTCTCAAGATGCCACAATGTTGGCAAATCTATTTGATAGCAAGATCGAGGAAATTGGCCCCGAGTATGTTGTTCAAGTGGTCACAGACAATGCCTCTAATTATAAGGCAGCGGGGCATATACTAATGGAGAGGAGACTTACACTGTTTTGGACACCTTGTGCCGCTCACTGCCTTGACCTTATGTTAGAGGACATAAGCAAGTCAAGCAATTCCACCCCACAATCACAAATGCAAGGAGAATTACAACATTCATTTATAGATATGGTCGCCTTCTTAGTGCGATGAGGAGAAAACGAATGGGAGGGATCTTGTGAGACCTTACTAGATTTTGCTACTGACTTTCCTCACCTTGCAGAGTTTGTACAAGAATAAAGATGCATTAAGGCATTTGTTCATCGACGAGATCGGTCAAAATCAAAGTTTGGCCATCAAGCGGGGAAAAAGTATGTGATAATCGTTATTTCAACAACATTTTGACATACCGTTGAGGATTGCATTAGGGCATCACATCCACTTCTTATAGTCTTGAGGATTGTTGATAGTGATGAGAAGCCTGCTATGCTTACGGAAGTTATTCACGCGATGGAATGCGCGAAGAAAAAAATCAAAGATGCATTTGATAACAAACAAAGACCGTATAAGAAGGTGATTGAAATTGTTGAAATGCGATGGGAAAATCAAATGGAGCAAAAAATTATACGGGCTACGTTGTTTCTCAATCCGCAAGTACTTTGATATCAAAGAGGAACGCTTCGATTGTTTGCTAATGCTTTTCACGAGATGATTTCAATGACGTTCTTGCAAAGATGGTGCCCGAGTTAGATTTGCTAGACAAGCTGACACCTATGATGCTTCTCAAGATACTTATGCAAGAGAAATGGTGATTAGGCAACGGAAAATAAAGAATCCTCGTACATATATATTCAAATATATAAAAACTAAATTATGATTATAATTTATATACATTCTTCCTTTCCTCCCTTTAAAAATATTTATATTTCTTTTAAATGTTTGCTAGTTGATTGATGGAATGCTTTTTGGGCGTACGGCTATTGAAAGCTATCCTCGTTTGCAAAAAATTCTCTAGGCCTCTCGTTGTTCTTCTTCCTATTATGAGCCTTAATTGGAGTACATTTGAGTTTGTAAGTACTTTCTATTGTTAGTTCAAATTTCAAAAGTAATAAATCATTCACTATTATTAAAATTTTATCATTAATATTATTATTTTTTGTTCTATTTATTTTAGATTCATACGAAGAAGAGGAATAGATTGGAACACAAACGATCGAGTGACTTGGTGTATGTCCAATACAATCGAAAGATCGACTCAAGGTTCCAAAAGAAGCATGAACTTGGCAATAATTTTGATCCATTAGTCATCATTGACTTTAAATGGGGTAATGAATGGATCGATAATGATGCCGATGTTGTTCATCCCGGGGATCTTACATAGAATGATGTGGATCGAGCAACCGTGCATCCAACACGCCGAGGGTCGCAATCTTTCAAGGAGTGCTCGTGCTTAATACTAGTAATAATCTAATGACATACTCTCGACTTGGTGGTGGTTCAACTTCAAGGAATTAAGGTCATGGATTCCACCCCGATAATGAAGTTGAAGAAGAGAGAATTCCAAATGATGATGAAGATGTGGAGGATGATTTTGGAGAAAGACCACCACCTACGCCTTTGAATGAGAGTAGTTCTCGTGGAAGAGATGGAGATGACCTTTTCTATGATGATTTTGATTGAATGATGTTTCTAGACTAGTGTAAAGAGTCTAAACATTATTTTGGCTTGCTATGGTGGTGTTTTATTAGTTATTAGACTACATATTTGTGATGGTTGGTTGCAACTTTATTTTCTATGTGGTGTTTGTTGAATTCTTAATTTCTTTTACTAATTTTTAATATTAAGTGTGTTGTTTTTGGATTGTTATTGCTAAGTATTTACATAATTATGCCTTTAATGTTATTCCATAGTGTTATGTTTTGAGTTTTAATGTATATAAAATTTATTGCCAATTTACTTGTTAAGTAAAATAAATAATATATAAATTGCACATTATAAACGACTTGTCACTTTACTTGGACGCCGTACGCGGTCGCCTTGTCGCCTAAGCGTCGAGCGTGCATGGCATGGCCATATGACTAGCCAAGTGTATACCAGAATAACTATGTTTGTCATATTGCCAAGGTCGACCCAACAACACATGACATGCGTCCATTGACACCACAGCGCACCAGGCGTTATCCAAGTACCTTTGACCGATCTAGAATGATACTAAACACTTTTTATTCACTTTTACCTCAACAACTTTATTTAGCCAAGACAACTTATATGGTTCGGGATGCCGATCCGTCTTCAACTGTAATTTCTGGACAACCTCTTCGGACACCACATTCGCACAGTTGCCACTGTCAATGATTAACTTGCACACTTTATTTGCTATGGTGCATGTCGTTTGGAAGATATTGATTCTCAACCAATCATCTTCGAAATCACCTTTAAGAGTTGGTAGACTCTTGCGAACAATCAGAGTCACTTGACTATCTTCAATACGACCCATTCTCCTCTTCGTTGTCTTTTTCATATTCGTCATACTCAGGTTCTCCATAAAGTTCTCCATCTTCATATTCATCATAATGATCTTCTTCATCTGCATATTTATCATATACAAGTTCTCCATACCCATCTACTTCTTCGGCTACTTCTTCCTCCACTAACTGTTCATCAAAACCGGAATAAAAATTATAAAATTCCTCATCATAATCAAGGTGCGAGAAATATTCTGGGACTTCCTCGACCAAATACTGTCCACGAGAATAATAACCCTCCTCGTCATGACCAAGGTGTGGGACTTCCTTAGCCGGAAACTGTCATGATAGTGATCAAGGCGCGGGACTTCCTCGTTCAGAACCTGTCCATGTCGACCCCGATTCTGCGCCTTGAGACGCAAGGTTAACTCTGCAACCTGTCTATGTAAATCCTCAATCATCGCGTCCTGAATGTTATGATCATGGTGTTGGACTTCCTCAACCGGAACCTGTCCACGACAACCACGACCACGACCACCAGCCATTGAAACTGATGAAGTCTATTCCCATAAAGGTGTTGAGCTTTGATACCAACCGACGCTGGGGCGGGATAGCGATTATCATGCGGGCTAGGCAACAAATAAATTCACAGGTGAAGGAACAAGAGACTCACCAGAAAAACACATAAAAACTTCTCTAATGTGTATATTATATTTATCGAATCAAAATTTATTTTCCATTCAACTCACAAGCAGGGTTCTATAGCTAACAAAAACTCTCTCCAAGTCACTCCAGTGTTCTAAAAATCCCACCTAAGTCCGCTTTAGCCCCCCTCGGGCGCCCACCTAGGCTCTAGGCCCCTCAGCGCCTTTGAGCCTTTGTGCCTTAGGCCCCATCACGCCCGCCTAAGCAAGCCCCCCGACGCCTCACCTAGCGACAAAAAAATCCTCCGTAAAATTAGGAGGGCCTAGGTGGGATCTAAAGTGAGAGGTTTTTTTATTTTAATAACTACCCAAACCAAATCTTAATATATTTATTTTTCTAATGATTTACCATATTTATAATACATGTTGTAGCATATCAAATCACAACAAGAAGTGAACAATATCAAGTCAAAATGGATAATTTTATTATAGTTGTAATTTTTTGAACTTGTACCAACTTCAAATTATATAAATGATACATTTGTAATATTTAGTTTAATTCATTATAATTCTTAAATTTATGTTTAGTTTCTTAAGTTTTAATATTGAATTAAATTCTTGAAATTTAAAATTTTATTATTTAATAGCAATCTTGTTTATGAATAAAACTAATATGTTAAAAATATGTTTGAACTTTGAACAATTGCATGTTTGTGTTTGAACTTTGACATTAGCAATATGGATATGTGTTTGAACTTTAAACAAAGACCTTTATTATCTTTATTATAGATTGTTTTTCTTTATATTATTGTTTTGTTTGGATAAATGTAAGATAAAATATTAAAATTGATTTAAAATAAAAAAATCCCGCCCAGACCCCACATAGGCCTCCTAGGTGCTAGGCCCCCTCGGCCGCCCGCCCGCCTCCCGCCTCTCGCCTAGCGTCTTTTAGAACATTGAGTCACTCTAGAATCTTCTTAGAGATACGGAAACAAAATCCTCCTAGAGATATGGAAAATAAAATCCTAACAAACTTCCTAAAAATAGAGAAATAAAATCCTAACAAGTAACAACTTATTATAAAAGATTTACTACATAATAAAATACTATTACTATAAAGAACTAAATAATAATAAAGTCAGTCCATCGACTTTCGAAGTTATGACGCCATTTCAAGAAGTTTATTACATACCAAGTCACGACGCTTATCTCAAGCCAAATCCCGAATTTCGAAAAAGACATGAACCAACGCTCACCAAGTCAACCGATACCGCCAAGGCTTAATTCCTTAACTTTTGGTCTTTTAACATCATCATCGTAGTGTCCAATCATTCAGGATCTTCGGCCTTAAATCCTCCTGCATCAAAAAGCGAACTAAAGAGAGATACTGAAAGTCTAAAACCATGTACAATGACCATATTGTAACAAAAACTTGTGGGATGGACTGAACTGTATATTAGGTCTTAACTCTACTACTAAGATTATCGATAACTAGTGATGAGTTTTGAGTGGGCTTGTGGTGGGACAAGATGACCTAAAAGTCTCTTGGGAAAGTACCCTAATGGCTTTTTACTCATGCAGCACCAATTCACCAATTCATTCTACCCTTAACTCAAGTTATCCCATGTGCCCATCTGAATAGAATATTAATACTTTGCAGAAAAGTTTCCACAAGCCTCACTCTTCCATCTTATGCCATCAAACTGCACCCGGAAAGTACAAAAGTTTGCCAGTGAAGACAACAATGCCCCACATCTTCAACTCAAAAACCTTATACTCAGCTACATATACCTCTAAAATTGACAGTTATGTCCACAATTTGTGAATATCACATTAAGAGGGACGTCCTGCACCAAAAATCAATTCAATCCTTATGGCCATCTCCCAACACAAAATATATAAGTTTAACAAACTCCACACATCCTTTCACAATTGCCTTCCAAATGTTCACACCTAATGGAGTTCTATATCTACAGAAAAATAAAAACATGCAACTGCAACCAAAAGATGCTACAAGTAAATGCAAGACAGCTAATCTATGCATGACAGTGAAACACCAAAAGGGATTATGAAATTACTCACCTTAACCAATGTTCCTGCATTGTCCAGAACCTGAGCAGCAAGCTCACACGCAGCCCTCATGTGAGCAATGCTTTCAGCATTGTGAATTTGATATTCACTTGAAATTTCTGGCAACAAAGTTGAACTTGTATAAGGAGGCTTCTGTATGTGATCAGGCACAGGAAGACGCGGCGATACCTTTCCACGCCTTAAAGGTGGTCTACGTCGAGTGGCTGTTAATGTTTTATTAAGTTCTCGTTCCCTACATGTGCAAAAGTGTTGAAGATCAGTTAAGATCCAGTTCGACCTTCATAGAGCAATGAGATAAATAATGCCAACCAAATCGCACAACATTTATTCCATATCATAAGATCATTAATCAACATTAAACATCTTAGTATAAACCATAAAATCACATGAAAAAAGATAGACCATAAAAGATACACAAGAAAATAAAAAGTTTACAAGATCTTCAAACTTCCATACGTTTTCAACTCAACTTTTATGTTACAAATGATTAAACATCACATGAAAAACTACCCAAGCGAGAGCCTTTAGATTTTTCTTGGCGGTTAACCAGACATCGAGTAGTTAGGTATTAAGTAAACATGACAAAGAAAAAAAGAAGTAGACGAAAAATGGAGAGGTATGTTGGAAAATTAGCAGAATTAACAAGACAAATAACAGAGTAAATTGGAACAACTTAGCTGGAAACCGAGGCGTAGCAGCATTACTGTCCTAAAGAAGTGATTTCGCCCCCACTTATAATAATCACAGGTACAATTGGGCTGCCGGCGGTCACTCTCCAGGATTTAATGGCGAAGTCTCCGATCGTATGTACTCACAGAAGGAGACTTTGGACTTGTCTATGTGGATTGCCCAAGTAACAGAGTATTTGTATATCGAAGGAAAGAAGAAAGAATAGAGTTTGTATATGTATTGTGAACAACTGGTGAAGAACAGAACATAAGACACAGGTATATATATACAGAGATAAGAAGAACGTTGGGAGGAGAAGACGTTAGGAATCAGTAACTAAATAACAAGAACGTTGGAAAATAAGTAAATTGATTTACGTTACTGAACGTTGAGGAAAAAACTAAATAACATGAACGTTCAGAAACGGCTAGGGCAAAATAGCTTATAAAAAGAAATTAAGGATTTTAGCAAAACAAAGGCTACTACAGGTGCACCCTACGCAGGCATATCATCAAGCATTAGCACACGCATTAAGGTTTTCTCGAATCAAAATCCGAGAACCAAGCTTGGCTTAGCCCAATTCCTTAGTCACCCTCATATGCATGAGCCCATCCTTATTTCCTCAACTTCTACAAGCCCAAAGCCAACATTTACTAATATACACAAAGAATGTTCTCAAATTAACCAATGTGGGACTTTGATAAAACCAATAAATTTGAAGCATAACCAACAATCCTCCACATGATTCAAAATTATCAAAGATAGAAAAATTAAATAAAAGTGAGAATGGCAATGGATTTTAGATACATAACGTCGATACCTTGTGGATTTGAATCAACACTTAGTAGAACAAGCTCATGATTGTAGATTATAGGTGAACTATATTCTTGAACCTATTATCTATAATACAAACAATCAAACTTGCACACATATCAAAAATTTGAATCCACACAAGTCCGCGGTTGGGAGCGTTCAAGGCCATGCGCCATATCCCAGATTTTCATAAAGGCTCTAGAGAGTTTGCCAAAGACTCTCATAGGAAGCGGCCTACACTTCCACCTTTATATAGGTGAACCCATCAAGTTTATACTAACATACACCACCCTTTAGGGCTACGAGTTTCATTAAGAATCTAAATGATTCATCCTATCACAATTTGTCAGTAAGCACCACATACACAGGGAGAAATATAAATAATTGTAGTGCTTTAATTAAATAATTACATGACTTGTTGTTACCCATTGAACCCAATTCATGGGATCTCCAATCACATGGGTTGGGTTTCCATCATATATTATTTACTCAAGATGTTGGCAATAGTCCCATCCCTCCGGATGCTTCTTGGACTATCTTTTACTCAAATCCTTAGTAAAGCGGATCCGCTGTTCTTTTCGCACCTCACAAATTCCATGGAAATAACCTCATTCTTGATCGATCCTCGTCAATATTATGCCTCAAGCGAATATGTCTCTGCTTTTCCATTATAAACATGGTTCATTGCCTCGCTAATAGTCGCTTGAGAATCACAATGCAGAGAAATAGAGGAATTGGCTTATACCACAATGGTATATCACCCAATAAATTCCTTATCCACTCGCTTCAGCACCGCCAATTCTAAAACAATAAATTGATTCCATAAGAGATCTAGCAAAGACAAGTTTGTTTAGCAGATTTCCAAGAAACAACTCCTCCACCTAAAGTAAACACATAACCACTAGTGGAGTTTGTTTCATCATTATCAGATACCCAATTAGCATCACAATATCCTTCTAAAACACTAGGATGACCAGTAAAATGTACACTTACATTAACTGTTCCTTTTAAATACCTCATTAGTCGTGACAATGCATTCCAATGTTCTTGTGAAGAATTATGTGTATATCTGCCAAGTCTACTAATGACATATGCAATATCAGGTCGAGTACAGTTCATTAAATACATTACACTACCAATGATTCTAGCATATTCAACTTGTGCAATACCATTCCCTTTATTTTTCTTTAAATGCACATTAGTCATAAGGGGTTCGTAATGACTCTTCATTAAAGAAATTAAATTTCGTAAGAATATTTTCCACATAATGAGACTGTGATAAAATTAAACCATTTGCATGTTTATTTATTTTCATGCCAAGAATCAAATCCGCTTCTCCTAAATCTTTCATGTCAAATTTAGAAGATAAAAAGTCTTTAGTAGTTTTCACAACTTTCTCATCAGTACCAAATATTAGCAAGTCATCCACATATAAACAAATAATCACACCACAATTTCCATTGAATCTACTATAGACACAACTATCAGATTCATTTGTCACAAAATTATTAGACAAAAGAGTTTTATTAAATTTGTCATTCCATTGTTTTGGCGCTTGTTTCAAACCATACAAAGATTTTACAAGTCTACACACCTTATGTTCTTCACCTGGAACGACAAACCCTTCAAGTTGACTCATATATATTTCTTCATTTAACTCTCCATTCTAAAAGGCAGTTTTAACATCCATTTGGTGGATTATCAATTTATGAATAGAAGCCAAAGCAATTAAAATTCTTATAGTTGTTAATTTAGTTACTGGTGAGTAAGTGTCAAAATAATCAAAACCTTCTTTTTGAGTAAACCCTTTTGCTACAAGTCTTGCCTTAAATTTATTAATAGACCCATCAGCTTTTAACTTCTTTTTAAACACCCATTTTACATCCAATATGTTTACATCCTCTAGGCAAATTAACTAGTTCCCATGTATGGTTAGACATAATAGAATCTAGTTCACTATTAATAGCATCTTTCCAAAAATTTGCATCAATTAATTTCATTGCTTCTTCATAAGTTTTAGGGCCATCTTCAGTTATGAAAGCAGTTATAAAATCTGGACCAAAAGTTTTCTCAAAATGTTGCCTTTTACTTCTAGTAGATGCAGATACAGGTTCTTTATCTTTCCTTTTAATAGGTTCACTAGAAGAAGGATTGCCCTCATCTCTTATTTTCATTGGAAATATATTTTCAAAAAATTCTGCATCTTTTGTTTCCAAAATTGAATTATTTTGATAATTATTAGTTGCATCTTTAATTACCAAAAATCTATAAGCAGCACTATTAGAAGCATATCCAATAAAAATGCAATCCATTGTTTTAGGTCCAATTTTATTCCTTTTAAATTCTGGTATAACTACGTTAGCTAGACACCCCCACACTTTAAGATACCCAAATTAGGTGCATGTTTCTTCCATAAATGATATGGTGTAGAGTCTATCTTTTTATGTGGAACTCTATTTAAAATATGATTTGCAGAAAGGCAAGCTTCTCCCCACATATTAGAAGGTAAACCAGAACTAATTAACATAGCATTCATCATATCTTTAAGTGTTCTATTTTTCCTTTTTGCGACTCCATTAGACTGTGGGGAATAAGGAGGAGAGGTTTCATGTATTATTCCATTTAGTTCACAAATTTTTTTAAGACTTCCCGAATCATATTCACCTCCACGATCAGATCTAAATCTTTTAATTTTTCTTTCTAACTGATTTTCAACTTCAGCTTTATATTTAATAAACATTTCTTCCGCTTCATCTTTAGAGGAAAGTAGATAAATTTGAGTATATCTAGACATATCATCTACAAAAGAAATATAATATTTCTTACCACCTCTACTTGTAGTATTTTTAAAATCAGCTAGATCACTGTGAATTAACTCAAGTAGTTCAGTTTGTCTTTCAATACTTTTAAAAGGTTTCTTAGCATGTTTTGCTTCTACACAAATTTCACATTTGTCAAACTCGGTATTTGCAAGATTAGGAATAAGTTCAAGTTGTTTGAATTTTTTAATAGAAGCTACGTTTACATGTCCTAATCTAGCATGCCACATATCTAAAGATTCAACAATATAAGCAAAAGAAGCATTCTTATTATTCAATTCAGCAGAAGCATCAAGTACAAATAACCCCCCATTACAAAAACCTTTCCCAACAAGTTCCCCATTACGAGTAAGTACAAGTTTATCAGACTCAAACACAAGTTTAATGCCAGCTTTGTTCAACAAAGACTCGGACACAAGATTCCTATGAATATCGAGCACATGAAGTACATCTTGTAGGGCAATTGTTTTCCCAAAAGTTAATTTTAGTAAGACTTTTCCTTTTCCCGCAACATTAGTGGCTCGAGAATCCCCCATAAAAACTTTTTCTCCATTAGTCACATTTTCGTAGTTGAGAATTACGTCTCTATTCGCGCAAATGTGTCTAGTGGCCCCGATATCTACTACCCATTATGTGAAGTTGTCAACAAGATTTACTTCCGAGACAACAACAATAATGTCATCGGATTCAACTAAGTTCAGTTGGGCTTAGGCTGAGAGTTATTATTTTTGTTATCTTGCCCCTTACGAAAGTGACACTTCATAGCAATATGGCCAGGTTTGCCACATATGAAGCAAGGACCTTTAGTGAAAGGTTTCTGAATTTGATTGGAACTGTTGAACCTATTATCCTTTCTTCCCATTGATTTTTGATTTTTCCCTTTGTAGTTTTGGGACTGATAATTTTGGCTCTTCCATTGTGGCTTTTGTTCTACGAGATTAGCTTTGACAGTTTGACTTGGAACTACATCTCCTCTTTCTTTAGCCCTATTTTGTTCTTCAATATGGATATGAACTACTAATTCCTGCATAGTGAAATCCTTAGTTTCATGTTTAAGGTTCATCTTATAATCTTTCCACGAGGGTGATAATTTTTCGATATGTACAACAACTTGAAAATTCTCACATATTTTCATTCCTTCCCCAATGACTTCCCCCACAATTGTTTGGTATGTATGAACTTGATCTATAACTGATTTTCCATCTTGCATCTTAAAATCAAGAAATTTCCCCGCAACATATTTCTTAAGTCCAGAGTTTTCAACAACATACTTAGATTTTAAAGCTTCCCAAATTTTCTTAGCACTTTCATACGGATAATATATCTCAAACAATGAATTAGACAAATAGTGCAACAAATATCTACGACATGTACGATTATCCTTAACATAATCCCCTTTTGTAGACTTATCAGAATCTGTTTTTTCAACAATTTCAATAGCAGCAGGAGTAACATCATTAACAGTAGTAACAGCAGGAGCATCCATATATAACACATTCCAAATTCATGGTTTCCAAATAAAATAATATATCTTCAGACCATCTCTTAAAATTAGAGCCATCAAAACGTTCAATTTTAGATAAGTCTAAGACAGATTTCATCATCTTGTTAATAACCAAATCACTTCTTTAGTTTGTTGGAAAATTAGCAGAATTAACAAGACGAATAACAGAGTAAATTGGAACAACTTAGCTGGAAACCAAGGCGTAACAGCGCTACTGTCCTAAAGAAGTGATTTCGCCCCTACTGATAATAATCACAGGTACAATTGGGTTGTCGGCGGTCACTCTCCAAGATTCAACGGCGAAGTCTCCGATCGTATGTACTCACAGAAGGAGACTTTGGACTTGTCTATGTGGATTGCCCAAGTAATAGAGTATTTGTATATCGAAGGAAAGAAGAAAGAACAGAGTTTGTATATGTATTGTGAACAACTGGTGAAGAACAGAACATAAGACACAGGTATATATATACAGAGATAAGAAGAACGTTGGGAGGAGAAGACGTTAGGAATCAGTAACTAAATAACATGACCGTTAGAAAATAAGTAAATTGATTTACGTTACTGAACGTTGGGGAAAAAACTAAATAACATGAACGTTCAGAAACGGCTAGGGCAAAAATAGCTTATAAAAAGAAATTAAGGATTTTAGCAAAACAGTGGTGCACCCGCAAGGCATAACCGACCGGATTGGCACCCCCTGCGCGGGTGTATCGCGCGCACACACGCACTAAGCTTGGATTAGCCCAATTCCTTAGTCATCCTCATGTGCGCGAGCCCATCCTTATTTCCTCAACCAAGTTACAAGCCCAAAGCCAACATTTACTAATATACACAAAGAATGTTCTCAAAGTAACCAATGTGGGACTTTGATAAAACCAATAAATTTGAAGCATAACCAACAAGGTATTATTATTATCTATGTGTGGAGCCTATGGGAAATTCTGGCTCCCCATCAGCTGACCTATTTTCAACTCATATTCAACAAAACTTGATCATGAAAGATTGATGTGGTGGCTAACAAGAAATTACTATTTGTGAACCAATCAAAAAGATTTGGGCTAGAAGGCCAGATTATATATAAATACCCCAAATAACTAGCCAGCCCTGGCATTGGCACCCTTAGCCTCACAAAAGATCTAACGCAAGAAGTCTAAACAAAGGGCAATTGGACTCTGACTAACTGCGCATTGCAGCAAAGTTTTCACATTTTATCCACCTTCAGTTGGCCGAAAGATATTACTCTACTTTACAGAATTGATACCTTCTGATTCTCATAGCCTCCTCCAAGCCCGATACCCTCTTTGAAAAAACAAAGAATCGATTTTGAGACTCAGAATCTTTCCCTGAACGTAATTTAACAACTTATAACCATTAATCCAAGAATTGAAATCAACTACTGAAAATAAGTTAGCGTAATACTAGTAGAATTAGAGTATAAAATTCAAACCATACCCAGAGAAAGAATTTTTTTTATGATTTCACATTATATATATTTAATGAGAGAAGAAAGTGTGATAAGGCGGTACATACCAGAGAGAGGAAGAGGAGAGAAGGTGATCTGGGTCCCCATGAAAAGAGTAGAAGAGGAAGATGACAAGAAGGATGAGAATCTCAGAGGTGCATGAGAGAGTGAAGCCATTTTTTGAGAGATACGGAGCTGAAGTTATGTTTGAACGAGGAGCAGGGGAGGAGGATAAGGTAGAAACAAAAATTCTTTGGAAAATAGACCAATGTACAGTGAGAATTTTTATGGGCTAACTTGTGGGTTTTCGACTTTGGTTATCTACCTCAACCGACGGCCTATGGATTTTTCTGCTTAGAAATAAAAAGAAAATAATAATACTAGTATCATGGGCTGGCCCATACAAATAAGTTGACATTGGTGAAAATTAAGCACCTTTTCCATTGGCATGACAACTCTTATATGCTATGCTACACATGCACTACTATAATGAGTTCAGATTATGTTTTTATATCTATAATCTATCTATATATAAAGATTCACTTGACTAACAAAGTGGATGTGTATAATAATTAATAATTATACACTTCAGATAATCTCATGGTTAAAAGTTAAAGTATGTTATATAAATTGTATTGTCGGATTTGATTGAACAGCACAGCCTTTCAGAGACAGAATTGGTTGCAATTAAGATCCCACATTTTCTTACTCTCAGAGACTACATTCATGAATCTGGACAATCAGCATGCATTCATTATCGAGAAAGAATCATATATATATATAGCACGTGATCCCTGTAAGTTAATGAATCCACGAACTACAGTGTTTATTAAAAGGGTAATGTTAACTTGTTTGGTGTGTCTTAAATAATGTATTCATATATTTGTCAAGTAAATTTTTTTGTGATTGTTTATGAAGTATCATTTAAACATTGAATGCAACATCTTTTGTTAAAATAAAATTTTGACACCACTAACAATACTCTTGAATGATATTCACTACATATAATTAATGATAAATTTCAATTCTCTTGACTCCTCTTCATCTCTCTCTTTAAATATGTATAAATGAATAGAGACGAGCTGAGTATTGAATTGTTAAGATTTTGTTCAAAATATTTATCGAGTATAAAACAAGATTTGATTGAGACTTGTTTAACTATTGAGCTGAGTCAGAACAATTTGAATTTTTCGAGCGAATATAATCTGAGTATCAATAGAAATTTGTAATTTGAATAGATTTAGTAGTTTATCGGACTTTAAAATTTACTTATATATAGATCATTTATATTTCGAGTCGAGTTCGAATGAAACTTTTAGTCTAGCGAATACAAATCAAACTTAAATTGTTTGATTCATTTTACAATCTTAAACACGATAGAGAACACATTACACCCATTCTATTATGCTAAATTACTAGTCAAATTTTTCCTTTAACGTCCTCGTTATTAATCGTCCAAATGGCATAAATCTTTAAGCAACTTGAAAGAACTTTGGGATGGATGGCCAAAAATTAATAAAGATGTATATATAGAGCAATCTTCCGTCTTTATAATGAAAACCCAAGTGTTACTTTAATTGGACAAGTCCAAGAAACGCTCATCATGTCTAGAATATTAATTACTCCATCAAGTATGTTTTTGAGCCGCCCAAAAGGCCAAAAGTTAAGCCTCCTTTGTTTTGGACAGCAGCCTAAATCTAATATATATATACCACAAAGCATAGATACTACCAATCAGGTACAATAAGTAGTAAACAAGATCATAAAGATTTATAAAGCAATTAATTAATTAATTAATTCAAACTTTGAACAATACAAATTGACATTTTTTTTCCTTTGTATTACATAGTTCCACCTAAGTTGAACTTGGAACAGCTCTCTTCAGCTGCTTTTTTTTTGGTCTAACAATATTTAATTAATATACAATATAATTCATCAACTTTGCAAGTTGCAGCAAAATACTACGTACCACTACCACTACCACTGCCACACCTGATCTCAACTTTACCCAAAAACATGAAAAAACAAAAACAGAAAATGCTACAAGGCATCAATAGCCCTTTGTTTCTTACTGCAATCTACTGCCAAAAACTCCATCTCTCTCATTCTCTTACCATTGCAAGAACTATCAACAACATTGACAGTGCCAGCGGCCGGTACCTTAAATATGTTCACTCCAAATAGCCTCACCATCTGAACCGGCGGGCAGCTGGTCAACGCACCAAGAACCGTAACCGGCCCGTTCCTCGCCTTCCAGTCTATGTACAGCTGCTTATCCGGTCCGGTGGATCGCTGAAAGATGACAATGTCACCGGCCTGTAAGCACTTCTCCTTCACAAACCGGCTCCACCCTTTGGTCAACACATAACTCTGACTGCTATTCCAATAAGAATACCGAAATCTCCATACTTTTCCACTCATATCTTCGAAATTTAACAGCACCCCTTTGGAAGTGCTTCCGCTTTGTAACGGGAAGTGCTTTTCGGCATGTTGCTTTGGAATCACAAGCCGGTTCAGCTTCCCGACATCGCTCGGCGTAACGGCTTTTTCGAACAGTTGATCTCGTGCTTTCAGGATTCGTTTATCAAAAATCACCGTCTTTTGTTGGAAACCGCGGTTCTTTTTGCTTTGCTCCAGCTCATCGTTATAAGTATGTTTACGAAGCATATCCACAATCTCGGTTTTGGAGTGGGAATTCAAAAAGATAGTTTCCGTATCGTCCACTTGCGTATCGGATAATAGCTTGAAGTTGGTAACGGCATCGCGGCCTCGGAATCGTTGGGCCGCGATATCGTAAGCCTTAGCGGCTTCAAGTTCTTCATTGAAAGTGCCGAGCCAAACTCGCTGATGCTTCTCGTAGATTTGAGCCCCCCATCGGCCATTAGGCTGAGGGACGACTCCTTTGAATCGTGATGAAGGGAGTTTTCTGGACTCGGCTTCGACACCGCCTTCCGAGTCGAGGATGACGCTTGTACCGCTTCCCATTCGGCATAGACTTATTTCGGGTGATTTTGTGGCGGCGGGTGTAGTGAATATAGATGTTGTTGTTATTGTTGGTGTGATGGATATGGAGTCATGACTTGTTGTGCTCTCATCCATGCAACTTCCGTCCATATTTAGAACTAGTATTTTTTTTGTTTTAACCAAAGAAATTGGAGGGAGAGAGGAAAAGAAGAAGGGGTAGTAGCTGATGAATTGAAGTTGGTTTCGGGAGAGGATGAATATATATATATATATATATATATATATATTGGAACGGAACTGGGCTTCGTAGGTATTTGTGTGTTGTGGACCTATCTATCTAATCGTATATTTGAATACTAGCACTAGTAATATTATTATATTATATATTATATTGGATAGAGATTTTATAGTTTGGTAAAATGGATGGAGATCATACGGAGATTATGGGGTATAGACATATTAGCTTAGTGGGTCAACTCAAGAGATATATTGGTGGTAAGTAACTAGGAAGATTCACATTCATTCATATTTTGGTTGGGTAGGGTAGCGTAGGGTTGGGTTGGGTACTTGGGTTGGGTGTTGTGTATGAGAGAGAGAAGATGAGAAAGGATCGTATGCGTATAATGTGGTGTGTGCTGTGGGTTGAGCATAGGAGGTGGGGCCAGAGCCAAGTTGATAGGGGTTCACATGAGGTGTGGATCGTGATATACTTAAATTCACCACCCCTGAATTTTGCTGCAACTGCTGACTACGAGCATGGCATCCTCCTACTCCTTCTCTTTTTATTTTTTTTAATGTTTGTTTATCGTTATCTGAAGTACAATCGGTGAATGTACTAAAACCAACGACAAATAATAAATAAATTTTGGATCAGTGATCAGATACCTTCCACCTCAAAATTAGATATATTTTTAGGACGATCATTTTTCAAAAGATGATTAAATAAATTTTTAACATTTTTATGATTATAATAGTGATGATAAAGACATATTATTAATTTCGCGTAATTTTATAATATAGGTTAAAAATATTTTTTAATTTTCAATAAATTAATAATATATCTATAATTTTGAGAATTGGTTAAAAAAAAATTAGAGGAGGAAGGGTGGGTGATGTATAGTGGTAGTATATTTACAGCAGGTCGGAGAAGCAGTGGCGGAGTCAGAGGATTTCAATAGGGGGTCCGGATTATGCATGTAATTTTTTTTTCGACGGCCTCTTAGTTCGTTGATTTTTTTTTTCCATATTCCTAAATCACAAATAATTCAACATTCAACAAAATCATAATCCTAAATCACAAGTAATTCAACATTTCAATTAGTTACTCAAATTCAATTGAAACAAAAAAATCAATTACAAATTGAAACACATTGTTGATCATTGAACCCAGAATTAGATTTAGAACGACGGAGTCTCTCTTCTGAGTTCTGGATAGTAAAGCGCGATAAATCCAACTCATGCGAGTTCTCATATTACGAAAATGTTGGATAATCACTTCATTATCAATGCGCTAAAAAATATCTCTCTCTCGACATAAAGACACCAAACGATGGTGAGAAAGTCATCTCCCATCTTGTTGCACAAATTTGTCTTAACAATATTCATCGCAGAAAATACTCATTCCACACTAAAGCGATGCAATGAGCAAAAAACTAAAGCCAACTTGATAAGAAGATATACTAAATGAAAAGTAGTGTGATATCCCACCTCAATCCTAAGTTATAAAAAAATAATTACTTTTTTTTTCTTCCCCTTCCTTCTTTTTCTCAAATAAGACTTTCAGACCCCTGCATTTTTCCAAGAATTTCAAAATTTGGACCTCTCTAATATATAAAAAATTTCTCTCACAACAGGGGTGGACCCCCACTCCCTGAGAAGCACACAAATTTTAAACTAAATATAATCTAGGACACATATTTCACTCCAGCAGCAAGACTAAATATAGTTTATGAGATTTTTCGATGAGCCAAAGAAACTATATTAAAGAATTATAATTTGGTGGATTATAATTTTAAATATATTAAAAAAGAAGTATGAAAAAATGATTGATGGACAATAATTTATTAAATATAATATAATTTTTTTATAATATAATTTATTAGATAATCTATCTGTTAAAAAGATTAAAAGACTATCTCATATATTAAATATAATATATGATATAGTACACTTTATTAGAAATGCTGTTAGTAACATGGTTCCACTAGGGTTGGATGGAGTTTGGTGATGGGCCAAAAGTTTTAAGAGGGATGGATATTGGAGAGGCATGAAGGCAAATTAGGCTAGGCTCATCCAACAAAAAATTCCCATAAGTCTTACCTGGCATGATTTGATTCGTCCTTTCTATCCTTTCTTTGTCTTTATTATCTATGTACACCCCCAGCTCCTCCCTCAACAAATCAAATCAAATTAAATTAAAATTTATACAATTTGTTTCTCTAACAAATCATAAGAACTGAATTAAAAATAAACGGGTTATAGCAACGTTTTTTTCCGTCGCTATAATATAAAAAATTGATTTTTTTTGTTATAGTGACAGAAAAAATAAACGTTATAGCCGGTTCGTTCTTAGTTCGCTCTTTTTAATTGGACGGACAAAATTTATATGTATAAATATTTTCCCATTATTTGCAAGTTCCAACCAAACATTGACAACTAATGCGGACTGCCTTCCCTCCAAGTGGCCGTACCGCTTGTTTTGCTGCCTTTTCACTTTCAATCTATCTTTGTTCTCCCCTAGTTTTGCTTCTTTAATTTGCCAATTCAAGAAAGATGAGTAATAATTTAATTCCCTCATTTAGTTTTTGGGTGATCCTATCCATATCTCAAAAAAACAACATCCTAATAATACTGTAACCTTCTTCAATAATTTTGGATGTCCTGTCAATTCAAATAGACTAAATTCCCAAGTGGAATTAATCATTTACTTTTTTTTTTTTTTTTTTTTAAGGATGAAACTCATATGAACAACATACAATAAATAATATAAACAATTTAAAAAATACCCCACATATAAATTAAAATGTCAATACATATAGATGTTTTAAAATGCTGGCATGTGTCTATTATTTTAGGCGAGCAATTGGCCGGATGAGGATAACATTGTCTTTTACAAATTTTTTAATGAGTCAAACTTTTAAATTAAAAACGAAAACCTTATCGACTTAAGCGAAGAATATCTTTGTTTTACCCTTAAATACATTCTATTGGTGTCTCACAGTAAAAAAAAGAAAAAGAGTATAAACTCACATTAAACATGATACTAAATATTTTATAGGTATCGGATTTAACTATCAGACTAAAATTTCATTAACGTTCACTGTTGGGTCGTGATATTTTTTATCTTTGGGCCGAGAATATTGAGCCTTTATTTTTAATCCGTTAAAGTCATTGGGCCCAGTCACCATATTATATCTGTTTTAACCTTTAAGACCGGGCTCATTCAAAGGATCGACCCATTAGATATTTTAATATCTCATTATTGACTTGTGATGATGAAAAAGCATGACGGTTGACCAAACTTCGCCACGCATTAATGTGAATGGGATCATAAGCCATTGGCGATGAAAGCAATGGCCAAAAACAAAGATAAACCTTATACGCCACAGAGCCCATCGGATCGTAGGGGTGTCGGTGTAGTAGTGGGTGGCACGAAGAATCCAAGCAAAGATAGTATAACCTAAAGCAAGAAAGTCATCGCCTGCAGGCACGCGTTCTCATATATTTTGATTTTCAGATTCTCTCACATACACACAACCGAGATTTATTATCTCTCTCTGAACACTGAGACGAGACATTCCTCCATTGTTAACCTTGTGAACATATACTAATTCTCACGCTGAGCTATCCCCGACGGAACCGCCAAGCCGTCGAAGCGTGGTGTTTACCGTGTTTATCGTGCGGTGATCGTGGACGTCTTACGTGATTGGGACGTGGCGTAAGATCCCGGCGTTAACATTGGCGGCTAGAAGGAGGGGTTTTGAGTTCTAGTGTCATTAAAATTTTCAATCACAATCGTTTAACCTACTTTGGAAGATGATGAGGAGTAGGGATGAGTGCGCTAAAAGGGCGTACGATGGTCATATTGGCTCATCATCGCCTCATGTTTCGGTGAAGGATCGTCTGGGTCCTTCCAAAAGTGCTCACGAGAAACACTACCTAAGCATAATTCGTGAGATCTCCGTCTCAAGATTCTGGCCAAGGGGCTGTATTTAAGATTGGTTTTCGATGCGGATGAGGAGCGAGATCATGGTCGAGATGGTGGAAGGCTCACCACCAAGATTTATCATAAAGTAGTCGAAGGTAGAGCCGCCAAGTAGGCAAGGATGGCGGACGAAGCGAGATAGAGCCATGGAGGTCCTGTTAAAAGCAAAGAGAGATATATAATTAAACGATGCTTGGTGGCGGAATTACGGACGAAGCATCTAATCATGATCGATCCAAGAAGGACAAAGTGGGCATAAGGAGGAGTCACGACGAAAGGGTAAGGAGCCAAGCGTTATGCGTGTTTCTAGGGATCATTCTCAAGTAGGAGGAGATCGAGGAGTTAGAAACTCCCGTGGCCTCGAAGAAGGCAATAATGGTCGTTACACTCTCAAAGATCGAGATGATTATCGACAAAGGAGCGGTCGAGGAGGTCGTGCGAAGCCGTGGTAATGGACTATCAACGTGATCATTCTCACCATAAGGAAAGAGTTGTGTCAAGCGGATCAAGAAGTCCTCCAGGCGAGAGGATCGGCAAGAGGAGGTCGATCCTCTCGGAGACATAATGTTGTTCACGAGAAGAGGTTTCCCCACGACTGAAGGCGTTGATTTTCTCAGTAAAGGAGCCGAGAGAGCTCGAAAAGAATCGGTCGAGGTCCAAAGAGTGAAGGGACGCCCGGAAAAAAAGCATCCCTTTTTCCTGGATATTCTCAAGGAAAAGGCGGATATCACTAAAAAAATTGCCTCGCATGAAAAGTTACAATGGAACCGGGATCCTTATGACCATAGCCAGCGTTCGGCCGGCTTAATGGACTATTACGACTTCACCGATGCTACCAAATGCCACACTTTTTACGATATCACGAGAAAGGATGCGAGATGATGGTTGGGAACTTTGCCTTCAATTCAATATCCTCTTGACCGAACTTTGTGATAAATTACATGCCCGCTTTGAGTAATGCAAGAGGAAAGCCTACGGGTTCTCTGCGCATCTAGCGATTTCTAGCAGTGAATCTTTGGGCGATGTGTAAGGAGGTTCGAGAAGCGATCGGTCAGTGTCCGATCTTAATGATCTCCAGTCAGTAGGTTTGTTCCGAATGGATTGGATCGTAAAGTCCGAAAAGTTGGTGAAGAAGTTGATGTTCAACCATCCAAGAGCTTGGTCAAAGCCTTTGACAAAGCGAAGGCTATATCGTTGTGGAAGAAGCTATGAAACGACTGAAGCATCCTCCTTCGTCGGAGTGAAAGAGTCGGTAGCTCTAAGACCAAAGTTGAGCAGAGGAGAGAGCAGAGGGGGTATAATGATCGGACGGAGGCGCTTTTTTAAAAATATACATAATTCTGGTGGCGAAGGAAGCGATCATCCCTCCGCTTCTACCCCAAAGGTGAATAAGGTCTACACCAAACTAAACACCGATAGATCTATAATTACGAACCAAATCAAATCAACCTTTCTTCGAGCCACCCGTGATAACTACCGGGCAAGGCGGTGTAACTCTCGTAAGTATTGTGGTATATCATCAGTCACCGCCACGACACTAACGAGTGTTACAATTTGAAAGACTTTGTGGAGAGGAAGATTAAGGATGGCTTGTTGGCAGTGCGAGATGTGGCCTTGAAAGGATCAAAAAAATATTAACTGCATCGCTATTGAGGGCGGTTCAAATGGCCCCATTGCCGCCGTCAAGGCATGTCATCGATGTGATAACCGGTGGATCTAGAGGGAAGTTGATAGGGAGAAAGAGAAGGGCTTACACGGATTCGGCCATGACCCATGACAGATGCTCCTCGAAGGTGGATAGACCATTCCCGGATCATCATATATCATTCTTGACGTCGATTATCCTTCTCGGAGCCCATCGAGCCACATGAGGGGGCCTTGGTGATCACAGCGCAAGTGGGCACGGTGGACATGAAGCGCATGATGATAGATAATGGATCTTCAGTGGATATTCTGTACGCCCATGCCTATCAGAGGATGCACCTTGATGGGCAGAAAATGGAGGTCGGGCAGGAAGCTCCTTTATACGGCTTCAGCAACGATCCGGTCAAAGTTGCAGGCACTATTGAACTCCCGGTTATCTTCGGCACAGCACCCCAGCAGGTCGAAATAGTATGTAAATTCTATGTTGTGCACGTTGATTCAGCTTACAACGCTTATCTTTGGGAAGACTCTACCTTAATCGCTTCTTTCAAGTCGTGACCTCCATCCCTCATTTCAAAGTCAAGTTCCCCACGGCTCATGGGGTAGGAGAGGTGGCGGGGACTTGGATCTAGCCCGACGATTCTACCTATCTTTGTTATTCCTCCGGAGTGGGGTCCGCAAAGCAAAAGCGAGCGATGGCAATTGAGATTGAGCCCTTTACCGAAAGTAGTTCCGAGCCGATGGTGATTCTCGCCAAATGGGGCCGGAGGAGGTCGAAGTTGATCATCTGAAAGCCCGATAAGACCGTGAAGATCGGTTGGTCTTCTACTGAACCTCTTCTGGACAAACCTTATAGAGCTCTTACGTTCTTTATGCGGATATTTTTGCATGAGAACCGAAGGACATGCCTGGAGTTAGCCAGAAGATAGCTGAGCACAGCCTGAATGTAGATCCCTCGAAGAAGCCAATTCGGCAAAAAAGGCGGATCTTTACCGAAGCGACGTAAAATCATTGATGAGGAAATAAGAAAGTTTGCTTGGTCACCGACTTCATCTATGAAATTGATTATCCCGAGTGGATGGCGAATGTGGTGTTGGTGCGAGAAGCGAATGAAAAATGGCGGATTTGCATCGACTACACCGACCTCAATAAAGCTTGTCCGAAGGACTTTTATCCTCTGCCCCATATTGATCAGCTCATCGATGCCACTTCGGGGTATGCATTACTAAGCTTTATGGATGCTTTTTCAGGTTATCACCAAATATCCATGCGTAAAGAGGACATCCCAAAGACCGCGTTTATTACCCACCGCTCGGTTGTTATCGCCTACAAGAAGATGACTTTTGGCCTTATAAATCTTGGAGCCACTTACCGAGAGAATGATGAACTTCATCTTCGATAAGTACGCTTAGGAAGGAACATGGAGGTATCGTCGATGACATGATCGTGAAAAGCATGCAGTTTCGAGTCATTTAGACGATCTGAGGAGTGCTTTCGGTCGTCCGTCATCATCGTCAATCGAGACTTAATCCGCCAAGTGCACTTTTGGCCTCGGTGCGAGGAAGTTTTGGGTTATCTTGTCGATCAAAGGGGTATCGAGGCCAATTCGGAGAAGATTCGAGCCATTCTTGATATGAAGACTCTCGATCGTTCAAAGATGTCCAACGTCCCGATTGGTAGGATTGCATCTTTGAGGAGGTTCGCGCGCAGATCTGCGGAGAGGTGCCTTCCTTTCTTTGATACATTGAAAGGTCCAAAGAATGCGAAGACATTCCAGTGGACTTCAGAGTGTGAAGACGCCTTCCAGGCATAAAGGCATATCTTCTTCTTGGCTCCTTTATTGGTGAAGCCCGCTCCAAAGAGAGACCTTATATCCGCATTCTCGCAGCAAGTTCGTTAGCGGTTGGTGCGATCGATTCGGAGGTCCGTGGAAAGCAGCAGATCCGGCCTATTATGTCGATCACGTCCTGCGAGATCTTCAAACCAGTATCCAAATATTGAGAAATTTGCCTTCGCGCTTGATAATTGCTAGTAAAAGCTTGGCGATTTTTCAAGGTCGGCTCCTGGTCGTCTACACGGATCAGTCATTGAAGAAGGTGATGGGCAAGCCAGAAGTTTCAGGAAGATTAGTGGCATGGACAATGGAGTTGTCACAGTTTTTCATCGAATACCATCCACGAACCGCTATCAAAGGTCAAGCTTTGGCCGATTTCATGGTAGAATGTTCGTTCACCGCCGAGATCCGAAAGTTATCGGGTCGAATTGTTCGATCGAAATTCTAGCTTCTTCAACAGGAGCAGAATGTTTGGACTCTATATGCAGATGGTTCCTCTACCCTAACTGTTAGTGGGGCAGGAATTATCTTGACAAGTCCTAACGGATTCAAAGTTCAACAGGCCATCAGATTCGGATTTAAAGCGACGAACAATGAAGCCGAGTATGAAGCAGTGCTAGCGGGTGTTCGATTGGCAAAGAGTCTAGAGGTCCAGAAGCTTATCATTTACAGTGACTCTCAATTGGTCGCGTCAAGGTATTTGCCGGGAGATTATGAAGCTCGTGGAACTCGGATGATCAAGTATCTGGCGGAGTTAAAGGACCGACTTGATGTTCGCTTCGTCATTTAATTTGGGGCATAGAGCGTAATGACAATTCTATCGCCGATGCATTGTCGAAATTGGCTACTACGGATGCGTAGATGTTTTTAACGGATCGGTTTACTTAGAAGTTCTGCAATGTACCGAGTGTTCAAAGATGAAGCGATGATGTGTATCGAAATGATCTAACTTCTTTGGATGACCCCTACATCGAGTATTTGGCGGATGGCGTCCTTCCTTCCTGGATCGAGATGTTAGCAGAAGAAGATCAAATACAAGAGCGCCAACTTTGTTCTTATTGATGGGGATCTTTATCGATTGGCCTTTTCTTCACCATTATTTGAAGTGTCGTGTCCCATCCGAAAGGCGAATATGCTTTCTTGGGAAGTTCACGAGGGCATTTGCGGTGATCATATACCGCTAAATCTTTGGCTTACAAAGTACTTCGACAAGGATACTATTGGCCTACAATTTTCAAGGAAGCTACAGAGTATGTCAAGAAATGTGAAAAGTGCCAACTCAATAAATCCAGATCCATTATCACCACCGGAAGAAAGCAATACTCGATTTTATCTCCTATACCCTTCACCGTCTGGGGTAGATATCTTTGGGTCCATTGCCTAAAGCTAAAGGTCGTTTAGCTTTATTCATAGTTTCTATTGATTACATGACTAAGTGGGTAGAGACGAAGCCACTTTGGTTAATAACGGAGCAAGAATGTTTGATGTTCATAAAAGAGTCCGTAATGTTTCGCTTCGGGATTCCTAGAGTATTAATATCGGACAATGGACGCCAGTTCGTGGGATCAAAATTTGAAGCATTTTTAAAGGAGTTGGGGTTTCAGCATAAGAAGACTTGATGGCTCATCCACAATCAAATGGCTAAGTTGAGGTGACCAATGAATGACTGTTGAATGGGATCAATTGCGGACTAGATGAAGCTAAAGGAAGATGGCGGAGGAGTCGCTTTCAAATGTTGTTGTGGGCTTACCGGACTACACCAAGGACTACCACCTGGGATTCACCTTTTCGATCGACCTATGGTATCGATGCCTTAGTCCTGTCGAAATCGGATCTCCAAGTCTTGGTCGGTCAATACAAAGAAATATACAATGACGAAGGATCAAGGCCAATTTGGATCTGCTTTAGAAGAAGTCGAGAGGTGGCTCTACTTTAAACCGGCCGCTTATCAACGAAGAAGAGTAGCTAAGCATTATAACAAAGGAGTCAAGCTTGATGATTCGAGTAGGAGACTTAGATCTCGAAGGTTCAAGCTTCTACATCTCGAACACGGAAAATTAATGCCAAACCGGGAAGGCCGTATGAAGTGATCGAAGTATCAAACCGCACTTATCTGCGTTAAAGGCGTTAGATGGTTCCGAAATGAAAAACACTTGGCACGCCGGTAGGCTTCGAAATACTTTCAATAAAGATCAAGTTAATTCATCTAAGTCAGATATTATTGTTCATTATCAATAAAAGTCACTTTTTCACTATTGATCTGGTCCTATTTTGTCCTATGGTCACTATGGTGTAAGGAGGTATGGTAGGACTTCTTTGGCCATTCGATGGCGACCCATTTGTCGTTCTACCCCGGTGGGTGAGCGAAGGATCCTATATTGATTTTACCAGGGTGGTAAATCAATGGTCACTATCGATCCCGGTCCTATTTTGTCCTATGGTCACTATGGTGTGTAAGAGGTATGGTAGGACTTGTTGGCCATTCGATGGCGGCCATTTGTCGTTCTACCCCGAGTGGTGTAGCGAAGGATCCTATATTGATTTTACCAGGTGGTAAATCAATGGTCACTATTGATCCCGGTCCTATTTGTCTCTATGGTCACTATGGTGTAAGGAGGTATGGTAGGACTTCTTTGGGCATTCGATGGCGACCCATTTGTCGTTCTACTCCGAGTGGTAGACGAAGGATCATATATTGATTTTACCAGGGTGGTAAGTCAATGGTCACAATTGGTCCTTATATCTTGATCCTTATATCTTCATCCTTATATCTTGATCCTTATATATTGGTCCTTATATGATTGTTCCACCCCGAGTGATAAACAAATGACCGATCTCACACTTCGGAACCGATGAGTATGTGTTACTTTATTGTATTTAAGTGTTGAGTTCAGTCCTTTCTGTTCAGTTAAGTTAAATTCTGTCCATGAAATTCAATTCACTTCGTCTCATACATTAACTATTATATGTCTTAACTGATTCACTGTTTAGGTTCATTTTATTGATATTGAATTATTGACAAGAAACTAACCGAAAACATAGTTCACAATTAAGGAAATTACAGATTCATCAGAAAAACTAAAACATTCATTCGATCTATTCATTTATGAACTAAATACACCAATATAGAAAACGTAAAAATATATAAAATTTCAAAATAATCCCAAAAACGTAAAAAGTTTAAACAGATAAATTTTTACATAAGTCGAAAATAAGCGGGAAGAACACTGCAGGCACCACCTTCGTCTTGAGAGTTGAGCAAAGTTGATCCAGTTGAAGCGTGAGCAGTTTTTCTTTTCCTCTCTCTCAGCGGTCTTCGTAGCCTTCCGAGTAGACTTTCATGATCTCGACGTTAAGCTCGTCCGAATCCCTATATTCTGCCTATATCTGCTTTCTGAGCTCTTCGGTCAGAAGAGGACCCCTTCCTTCAAGCTCCTTTATTTTATGACGAAGTTTGTGGCGTTTGTTCTTATGTCTCCGCTCTTCGTCCCGGGCTTTCGATTGAGCGTCGCCAAGCTGAATTGCCAAGCTTCGGTTGGTCGAAGAAAATTCCTCATTTTTGGCCTTCAGAAGTAGGTTTTCTTCACCAGTAATGTTGCTCGATCGATTAAAGTTTGTTGGTTGGCTTTCGATCGTGAACCCATCCTCAGGGTGTTTTAGTTCATCGTCGACGTCTTGAGTCCATCTTGGCTCGATCTAAGTCTCACTGGAGGCCATCGATGGTTTGAATAGCGTCTTCGTTATTAGTTCTTTCTCGAGTCAAGGTTGATCTCAGCATGTTTATTTCTTGTCTCATGAAATCTTCCTCGGCTTCCCCATTTATGTTCCTTGGACGCAAACGCCCAAAGATAGCATTGGCCTTCATATGTTCAAACAGTACTCAAGTTAATACCCAAATATCCAAGCAAGAACAGAGATATAGGAAATAAAGAAATGCTTATTTACCTTAGCCAAATAGCTCATCCCTTCATCGAAAGCAGATTTAAAATCAATGTGATCATTTGAACAAGCGATCGTCGGCCGTTCCTTGGGGAAGGCCCCGAAAAGGTCGAAGGAAAGTTAGCATTGAATCTAGGCCTCGTAGTCGGAGACCCCATGGCCTCGGCAGATGATAACCATGACTGAAGGATCGGATCGTTTCAGGTGAGGTCTCGACCTTTCCGGGAAGGAACCGGTTGCTTCGGGAGGAGTAGGTTCGAGTTCGGTAGACACACGCTTTGGAGATGGAGATTTGTTTGGGCTGAATTCTTGGAAAGGAGCTGCAGATGCAGAGCTCGGATAGCTGTCGGGGGTGCGTTTCCTCTTCTTGGACAGGGTTTAGATAGCTTCATCCTGATCACCCTCTTTGTCAATCTGTATTTCTACAAAGCGCTGATGCGAAGGATGGATGATCGAAGATCGGGGCACCCTAAGCTCTTCTTGGCCATCGGAGGAGTTATTTTACTTTTCGCTTTTTGGTGCGGAGGATGCTTCTTGATCGGGACGATCGAGTAGACCTCCTCGGCGTGGGGACGGATGTGGTGGTTGGCTCAACTTCAAAGCGTGGTTTCGTAAGGGGTTGGAAAGGGTGTTGATCTTGGCTTTACGATTGCCCTCCTCTTCAGCGACGAGGACGGAGGTCTCGTCCGGGCTGGAACCTCATCGACTTCGGTTCACAAATTCAACTCTCAAATGCGTATGTGTTTCCGGATTGGTTCGGCTTTGGGTGCGACTTACATTGCGGAGTTTCCACCGCTCAAAGACTTCCTTGATAAAAATCTTCAAACTCTTTTATCTCCAAAGAGCTCGGTTTGATCAAAGATACTTTGATAACCAACCAACTCCGTGTTAGAATCCACATTATAAAAGCATTTTCAAAAAATTCAGATACATATAAAATAGACCGATACTTATATTTATGGTCATATAACCATATTTTGCTTGAGAGAGTCCGTATTTCCACTCCTCCTTGGGAAATTGTCAAAAGTTCCATCATTTCTATTTCTCTTTCTTGAAATGTCTCCAAAGTCGTGAGAGATCTTCTCGTCGGTGGCCCGATTCGGTATGGAAGAGATTTGGGGCCTTTGACGTAGAACCACTTTTCATGCCACCACATTGTTGCTCGAAGGCGTGTTCACCAAATGAACGCCTCTCAAACTTCTCTCCCGACTTGGAGAATGCTTGCTAATGGCCTTGAACCCTTTCTCCTGGATTGTACTTACTTTGTATCTTCGTGAAGAAGAAGTCCGGGAGGGCTCCACGCCCAATTCGTGATGAAGGCCACGAAGGCCAAGATGTGAATGTATGAGTTCGGTGCTAGTTAGGCGAACCCCACCCCGTAAACCCCAAAGAAGGTTACTATGAATATATCTGAAAGGAAACGAACCCCTTCTCCAACAGAGTCACAGAGGCAGTAGTCCAACCTTCCGGCCGCTGATACATCTTCTCACCGGATCCGGGAGCCCTAATCGCGTGGGTATCCTAATGTGGCACCGGATCGAGTCCTCTCAGAACTCAAATTTCGATCCACGATAGAGGAGTATTGGTATCGCGAAGCTCCAATGCCCTGTAATACTCGAGAGGGGTTTTGGGAGTTTTGGGAGAGGATTCTTGTCGATTTTCAACCCTTTGGATTCGAAAATCAAGTTTCTTCGTGAGCGGTAGGGTTTGGCGAACAACGTTGATCGGTGTTACTAGTATGGGAGAACCTTGTTGAGAATTTTGGGAAGCCATTGTTGTGTTTCACAGAAGAAAAGATAAAGTTCGTAAAGTTAGAGAGAGTTCGGAAAGGCGCTCAATTTCAAATGGGCGAGTAAAAACTGTCAAAGTTGGTAAAGTTACTTTTTATAATCGATTTGGTTACCACACGGTTCAAGGCCTACCATTAAATGTTAGTAATGATTTGGAATTTGAATGGGAAGGGTCCTGCCCGGTCCATGATCTATTAAATAGGGCTTTTCCGATTTGGGCCTCCATTCTCTTCTCCTTTCATTTCGTGAATAAATTGATTGGGTACACTTCAATTATCTCCTATTATGGACCTTTAGTAAACTATCTTGGGCCGTTCATAGTTTTCTACTAAACATTCTGCTTAACAAAAAACTAGGGGCAATGTTGGGTCGTGATATTTTTTTTATCTTTGGTAGGAACATTGGGCCTTTATTTTTAATCCGTTAAAGTCATTGGGCCCACCACCATATTATATCCGTTTTAACCTTTAAAAAGTAAGAATTGGGTCATTGGGATCGACCCATTAGATATTTTAATATCTCATTACTTTAACTTGTGATGATGATGAAAAATTTATGACGGTTGACCAGGCTCTTTGCCATGCATTAATGCGGATGTGATCATACCGTGCACGAGAGAAAACAAAGTGTGCCAAAAGCAAATAGATAAACCTTATACGATCGGCAGAGCCCATCGATCGTAGGAGTGTCGTAAGTAGTAGTGGGTGCACGAGAATCCAAGCAAAGATAGTATAACTTAAAGCAAGGAAGCCATCGCTCAGAGGTAGTGCGTTCTCATATATTTTGATTTTCGATTCTCTCACATACACACAACCGAGATTTATTATCTCTCTGACACTAGGACAAAGACATTCCTCCATTGTTAACCTTGTGAACATATACTAATTCTCACGCCTAAAATTTATCCCCTCGACGGAACCGCCGGTCGAGCTTGTGGGTGTTTATCGTGTTTCTTGTCATGCGAGGATCGTGGCGTCTTTACGTGATTGGGACGTGGTAGAAGATCCTGGCGTTAACATTCACCAATAAAGAATCTATTTAAATGCGTAATGGTGAGGCGAATACACTCTTTTTTTAGTAAAATATAAGATCAAATATTTGGCTTTTTAAAATTGATGCAAATCATTTGATTTTTAAAATGTGTAATAATTTCAATAACTAGTGGAGTATTTTATACAAGTAGTTTACCATTTTATAATTATATGATTTATAGTATCAATTTTAAATTAATTTTATAAAATCAATCAATATTAATAAAAATTATACTCCACCTTAGAATGTAGAAAGGATAATGCTCCACCACAACACCATAGCCATGTACGGACGTTTCCTCGGTCTTTAGAGGACCCTACCCTACAATGCTTTTTCACCCCCTTCAACAGTAAATGAAAACCGAGCGGTGGGTTAAGCCGTTTTACCTTGGGTGTGGTTGTGTTTCATGTGTTGGGTCCCACCTGCGGTGAGATTCCCTTAAATTAATTAATAGGAATATTATATTATATTATACTCATTACCAATGTAACAAGAATATATTAATACTAGTTTGTTTTATATTAATATTGATTTTAAACTAAGTACTACTATTATTTGTGTTTTAGGAGAACAGTAGGTAATTTTTTATAGTGATAGGGAAATGATCCGGTTAGTATGAAATTTATTTTTTGATAAATTGACGATACTTACACACATAAAATTTTATTTATATGTCAGTACTTTATTGATTAATTGATCAATTTATTCAAAAATAAATTTCATACTAACACTTCCATACAGATGAGGAGGAGGAGGAGGAGGAGGAGGAGGAGGGGCTGTCTTTTATGTTATTTCCACCCCACTCCTCACAAGTGGGAAGTTTAAATATGTTGTTAGTTTGTCATGGGAAGAGAAGGACATAAATTATGTGATGGGCCACAACTCTATCGTCCTTTATGGACCCTACTTCGTGCTTCTGTTTGCCCTATCTCCATGAGTTGCCTGCCTGTCTGTCTTGTGTGAAAATATTTTTCACCATTTATTTTAGTTTATTACTATAATTATTTACACCAATTAATTACCCGAAACAAATTTACTTCTATTTTAAGGAGTCCCAAAAGTCTATATATACTTGAGCAATTAGTAAAAGTAATGCATGTTAATCGAATTAATTTTTTTAATTAAAATAATATTAATTGAAATGTTAAAAGTGATTATAATGAATGGTTTATAAAACATTTTGGGTTATATATTGTTTATCTTTTTCCTTAATTTCTGTTTTGTTGCGTCCAAATTTCAAGCATAAGCTTAAAGTGGATCGGATATCAGGTAGCACCTGAAATTAATAGTCTCTATTTTATGAGTACAGTACTACTACTACTATATATGTGCATGTCTATATATATAACAAGTACTGTTGAAAATGATGCATGCATGCATGGATGGTAATATAAACACAAGAGAGAGAGAGAGAGTCTGTTCGACCCTACTAGAGATTATTTTAGTTGTTAAGTAAAACTCATAAGATCCCAATTAAACATGAGGATAATCTTAATTATCTTAACTACAATAATTAATTTATTTATGAAGATGTGATTCACTGTAAGTTAAAAAAAATACTACTTGGGGCATGTTTGTGCTTCCCTACTCATCTTTTTATTCTTTTCATCATCATCATCGTTATCTACACTTGGTGATCTTACAAAAGGGATTTTGAAGTTTCTCCCAAAATGATGTATCTATTCACAATGGCTTATCTCTTGTTGTGAATGTGACTATAGGTATCATTTTTCAATTGGATGAAACCTAGTCTTTTTTGTCCTTTACTTCTTTAACATGTAACTTAAGCTGCTTTTTAAATCGCATTCACAATTAATTACTCTCTCCGTCTCTAATTATTTGACGTTTTAAAGTTTTTCATTTGTCCCTAATTATTTGACGTTTATTCAAATCTAGGAGAATTAATGACAAATTTTCCAAAATTACGTACCCCTCATTAAACTCTCTCTCTCCTTATCCCAACAAAACTCTCCTTATCTCAACAAAAGATTTAAGGGTATTATAGACAATTGAGTACTATATTTAATGCTTTCCAATTATTTTCTTAATTCTTGTGCCCACCTCTAAAACGTCAAATAATTAAGGACGAAAGGAGTAGTTGTAATAAATAGTCTATTAATTAAACAGATGTTTATAACTATCATCCATCTAACTACTACTCCCTCCGTTCCTTAATATAAGTCGTTTTAGAGAAATATTTTTATTCCTTAATACAAGTCGTTTTATAATTTCAAGTAAGCATTAATTGCTTAATTTTCAATATTACCCCAAGTATTAAATGTAATTTTGATTCTCTCACTATTTTTTATCCAATAAATAGTAACATCTTTTTCCAATACAAGAGCAAAATAGACAATTGATATTATAGTTAATGCTATACAATCATTTCCTTAATACTTGTGCACAACTCTAAAACGACCTATTATTAAGGAACGGAGGGAGTAGTATTTTTTATATTTGTTCAACTATATATTTAACAGATTATTGTCTACTGTCTGCAAATTAATACTAGTACTCCCTCCGTCCCAAATTAATTGTTCAGTTTTGACTTTTTTAAGTCAAATTGACTATTTTTAGAATTAATAATTAAGCATATATAAATATATTTCTAAAATTATAAAAATTGGGGTTAGTAATAAATTGTACTCCCTCCATCCCAAAATAATAGATGTTCTAGAGAGTTTCACAAAGATTAAGAATAGTTATAATTTTACTATTTTACCCTTAATTAATATTGCGTCTTTTTTCTCCTGAATCTGATAATAGTGGTGGGGAAGGAAGGGTAGAGAGGGAAAAAAAATGCCAAAATATTTTTGGGATTATAGAACGTCAGATATTTTGGGAGAAAAAATATATCCTAAAACGTCTATTATTTTGGGATGGAGGGAGTATATTCTTTCTTTTGGTTATAATCTCTTCACCTATATTTTAATAAAAATAGTAAAAAGATTAGTTTTAAAAATAGACAATTTAACTTTAAAAAATCAAAACTGAGCAATTAATTTAGAACGAAGGGAGTACTTCTTATTTATCCCTTCTATGTAGTAGTAGTTGGCAATTAATTAAAGTAGTAATGAGGTGAGAAATCCTAGCTCATTTGTCAATTGAGTTGAGTTTGTGCCTATATTACTCAAAAAGTTAAAAGAGCATGCATGCATCTCTCTATCCGGTAGAGAGCAGATCCTCTATTTCTAAATTTTTTGTTCTCTTGTATCTTGTAAGACCCCAAATAATTAATAAATAAAATTTAATTTTCTCTATTTATTATTTTGAAATAGTAAGGGTTGATTTGATTAATGTGGATAGTTATGGGTAAAATACGCAAATATTTCAAAATAAGCAAGTGGTTATAAAATATTCATTGTTGTTTTAAATATTCGTTTGGTCGTGGGAATATTAATATGCTTCTGGGAATATTAAATGCGGCACAGCATGACCATAATAATGGGCCCCATAACTGAAAGCGATTGGATGAAGAAAATGACAAATATAAGTTGTTTATAAATAATCTACGTAGTTATTCTGAGTTAATATTGTTAAAATACTCGGTGGTTAAAAACACAGTAGCACACGATATTGCACCAATTATTGATTCTTACATAAGAAGGCACTACTCAATAATGGTTACAGTAATTACTGTTCAGTATTTTATTAATTTAATAATTGCTGCGTTGATATTTTATATTGCTGTTGTTTCCATAATTGTCATTACACAGTATTTTTCATTATCGAAGCAATAATTCATATTATCCGAATAATATTATTAGATAACATTATTGGCAATGTCTAGAAAGTTACATCTAAGGAGAGGTTTGGTCACCTAATTGCGCGCTACCAAGTAGGAGAAATTCTTATTGGAAAGTCCCTCTTTCCTCGAACCTACTGGTTGTCGATATTGTGATTCTCGTAATATTATTTGTGAATAATTAATTATTGATTCATATGATGAGGAAAATATTGATTTTATGTGGATATAGATGGAGAAAATTTTTAATGTGACAATTGTTGAAAATTAAAATTTTATATTTTTTGATAAAATAATTCATTTAAATATATTATTATATTTTAATAATATAATAATGATGATATTTTTACGATGAATGTGGGATATATGAGTATATGTGGAGGAGGAGTATTTTTGTTACCAAAAATATTTAAAGCATGTTTTATGTGTTTGGGACCCCATTTCTTGATTGAAATTTGATTATAGTTTGTAAAATCGCCTGCTTTGTGGATTTCGGTCAAATTTCGCTTTTGGAATTTGAAAAAACTTTTTTCTGCAAAGTTATAGAGAATTGAATTTTCTATAAAAATCATGAGATTCAAATTTTACGATAAAAGGGCTATTTATTATGAATTATTGAAGTTTCAAGTTCAAAATAATTGATTTTGAAAGTTTAAAATATTTAAAATAGGAAAAACGTTTTTGGAATGTTTAGGTGGCCTCATTTAACATGTGTAGGAGCTGAATTCAATGGCAAGTAAATGTATGAGGTTTTGGAAAATATATATTAATATTATATTAAATTTTACGCTTTTGGTGTTCTAAGCATTTTCCTATAAATAGGTGTTTGGGTTAAATTGAAAATTACACGAAACTCAAGTTTTCTCTCTATATTATCGAGCGTATTCTTGTGAGTATTTTGAGTATATTTTGAGTATTGCTATTATCTGGTGCAAGTTCAAGTCATAAATTTATATCCTGTTTTTAAATAGAAGTACTTAATCTTTCAAGTAAGGGATATTATTTTTTTTAATGATATTATTTATTCTAATATCATTATGCCAAGTATTGATCTCGAACTTTTTAATCAAATTTGAAACTTTTAGTGTCGGAGTTCTTATTCACGTATCTATGACTATTCACGTGATATCTGATCTTATTCACGAATACTGGACTATTCATCGAAAAATGAAAATTTTCCTTTTCGTCCAAAATATTTATTCTGGATACTAGCTTTGATTGTATCCATATTTTGATCGTTCTTGAATTTTACACCACTATGATTATTTTTGAGGTATTTTTGGACATGGATAAAATAAAGTACGAATCCTTAATCCTTGTCATTTTGTTTCACTGGATTCGTTTCTTTAAAAATATTTTTCATCATCCTCAGTCTTAAATGATGTTATTATTGAATATCTTTGGCTCAGAAAGCAAAAGATGAATGATTTCGATGAATATCTTTGGCCCGTAGTGCAAAGATGAACAGGTGTTTAGATGAACATGACCAACTGATAAATATCTTTGGCCTGTAGTGCAAAGATGAATATTTGATTTCAGATATATATTGATTAATATTACAGGGATAAAAGATAGACGATGAACTTTTAAATTCATACATAGAAGATTGTAGTTTGCATTCTCTACTTAACTCTTCTAATGAATTATTATTTTCGCTGTGAATATTGATTTAAAACTTGTTGTCTATTGTATTCTATTAGATTTTTTCTTATTGAAGACTAACGATAATTTGTTGTATATTATCTTAGTCATAATATTCTTTACTGGGTTAGTTGAGCTCACCCTTTTCCTTTTTATTCCATTTTTCTTCTCAGGAGGCGAGAATATAAAGCAAAGACGCAGTCGGGGTATGGAATGAAGGTTTTAGAGAGAGTTGTTTAGTAGTCCTCGCCATTTTGTAAAATAATGTATCAATAAATGTGATGAGGATTTATTTGAGTATAGATATTGTCTGAAGATAATATTTGTATTCAAACTCACAGTTTCTTGTTGTAATAATAAAGTTGTAGTTGTTTCTGTACCATGTATTGACAACTCAGAATGGGTGATGTATACCTATTTTGGGGGCGTCACATATCTCTTTACTTAAATTTTGATATCTAATCTTTTATTTAATATTAATTAATTTTAAAATTAAATAAAAAAACATGTGTCAAAATTTAATCGAAGGAAGATAAAGGAGACAAAAATTTAAGAACAAGAGATTTGCTCTCTATATGGTAAACTCAAATCTTTAGAGCTTTTGATTACTACTTGCATAATCTGTATGATTATAATATTGATTTAATTTAATAATATGGAGTATAATAATAAGAACGTGTTACATTTCCCACATTCCAACTCCTTAGGGCACCTTTTTAGTTGGAGATGACTTAATATATGACCTAAGATCAGCATGCCACATCATTATATATAATAATTATATGCTCACCGACACTTGCAACTGCTGGGATGTCATACTTTTATACTATATATATATATATATATATATATATATATATATATATATATATATATATATATTTTATTTTATTTTATTTTGGATAAAATATAGTATTATAATATAAGAAATCATTGATATTATGAAATCTTTGTTTGGATGTGGAGAACGTATAATTCTTTATTTATAAGGAGTTTATGATGATGACATTGATATTAATTATTATGAAGTCTTCTGTTTGGATGTGGAGAAAGTATAATCTTCCTTTATGCGGAGTAGTGGTTATCTAAAACCTAGCGTGCGCCTATAAAATGAGAGAAATTAATTTAAGGATAGAAATAGATAATTTTGGTAGGTAAAAATGGATTCCAGATCATTTATTTCAATCTCGTACCATTAACTTATTGATAAAGGAGCACCTAGGTGATTTCAATCTCGTACTATTATATAATTTTACAATGAAAAAAATAAATTTATTTATTAAATTTAAAATTTAAAAGTTACAGTATCTCAGTGTTAACCACTAGATTAAAATTTACAAATAATTTTATGATTTTATATACTAGGAAAAACATGAAATTAAAAATGAGGTGGAGATAATTAAGTGAGATAATCTGTAACAGTTGTCCTTTTCTTTTCATGCAAGGAGTATTTGTTATAATAATTCATTTGTGTAAAAAATAATAAATCTTGTTGTGCTAATTTCTTTTTTTTCCTACCAGAATTATATAAAAAATTTCCTAGTTACACCTACATGTCGTTCTTTTTCTTTTCTTTTAATTGAATGAAGTCATCTGACAATCACGTGTATATTGCCAATGACGTGTTGATTTTAAAGGCATACTATATTTTAGTATTATTTCGCCTTTAACAATTGTTAATGTTTATTTAAAGAAAAATACGTACTCGATTTTAGTAATGCATTCGTCACATTCTTTTAGTAATACAATTTTAAAAAATAAATTAATTATTCGGAAATCCAAATGAAACTTGGAGGGTGACCTAATTAATTTTAGGACACAAAATAGAAAAAGATGATGAATACTACCTTTATTATAGTTTAACCTAATACTGTAAAATGAGTAAATAGTTTGGACTTGATTTGTATTTATTCTACTAAAAGTTCAAGTTAAGTTCGACTCGAAATATAAATAAGTCAAATATGAGCAAATTTTAAAATTACTCGAATTATCATTTAAAAAATTTAAATTGCTCGGATTCGATTCGGGATCGTATTTAACTCGGTAGTTAAATGATATTCAATCAAACCTTATTTTATAATTAATAAATTTTATGAACTAAATCTGAGCAACTCAATACTGATTTATTTATGCCTTTTTAAGCTAAGAGGACGTACAACAAGCAAATAGAAAATTTCCACTTGATCTAACGGTTATGCCGCCGCGTCAACCACAACATATTTTGGTTGCCTTTTTTTGTTTTGTTATCCTCTCACTCGGTCTAGTCTACACGCAACAGCAACACCACAAACCACTAATTAACTTCATTAATTAAGTACTTCATTTACACATATTTACTGAAATTTTGAATGAATTAAATGGACAGAACTGTTGCTTAAGTTTTCTGCTGCCAACGTGGACGTAGACCCAGTTTTTTTAGAGAAATTTGAATCCCATTTGTATTTAATACGTCTATAATTTTTATCGTGATAGGTTAAATAGTTACAGAGTTTCAAAAAAAAACGGTTAAGATCTTTTCTCTACATTAATAATATAGAAATATATAACTGATTTATTACCTACATAGTATGAAAATTTAGTTCTGGTTAATTAGAATAGCATTGACACTACATATAGCATGACATTTTATTTTAATAGTGTTATTATTATTATATATTTTAGAAGTGAAGAATAAATTATAGATTTGTATTTATGAAAATAATTTTCTTCTCTTCTTATATAAGTTCATCTTTTTCTTTTTTCCACTATATTTTAAAATTCAAAATGTTCCTATTATAAAATCAGTAGATATAAGAATTACTAGCTAAACCATGGTGGAAATGAAATTAAATATATGTCAATGCTCAATAATTTTGCATACTTCGGAGCTTTACAATTCCATAAATCAAGGGTTAGGGTATAATGAGTGCCGAGGTGTCTGACCTTGCATGCCTACATGCACCTCTTATAAAAATAAATAAATTGATATATGTAGAAATAAAAGTATAAAATAGTAAGTTATTTTTGTGAAATTTCAAATTCAAACTTAATATAATAAGATTCATTTGATTTGGGTCAAATAAGATTATAATTATTACTGTAAAATATCTTTAAAATACTATTAATTATTAAACAAATTTGTTTTTATTAAATAATCAAAATGAGTCGCATTAAATTTAAAATATTTTAAATTAATTTTAGAAAATCAAATTTATTGCTATATTTTTGCAATGGAAGAAGTTGGTCAGAACTCAGAAGCAACATTCAACATTGTAGCGTTGACCAGAAGAAATTTCTAATTAAAAATGAAGGAATCAAAGGGTACAGGCTGGCCATTGTTTTGAGTTGAAGAAAACAAAGTAATTCAGCCACTAGGCTTTCCTTGTTGGGACCACTGCAATTGCCAAACGGAAATATCCAAACTAAGAGAAGTTGCTTTTATTGACTAGGAATTAATTTAGCTTATTACTTAATTAGTTTACTAGTAACTAATTATCATCCCATTAGCCTAAATAGGACCTACCAACTCTTGTGCTGCCACATATATAAGTACTCTTCCCATTTTAGTTCATAAATAACTCAAAAAATTATTGAAATCTTGTCAAATTATTAAAAAAAATACATAAATTATTATTTTTGTTTTAAAATTATTGAAATTTTAAATAATTATCAAAAATAAATCAAAATTTAAAAATTCTTGTTAATTATTTGAAAGTTCAGTAGTTTTAGTCATGCAAAAAATAATTTCTATGTTATTTTGATAATTTAACAAGAGTTCAGTAATTTTTTTTCGGTCATTAATCTAATTATACTAACAAATAAATCATGAGTTGGACTTATTTAAGACAAAACTGCATGCATGAGGTGAAATGATTGCATATCCTCCATAAACACACTTCTGCATGTCCCTGTATTTCATCACAGTAATGCTATTATAGTATGCTTTAAATTTTAAGAAAAACTTCAAAATATTTTATCCTTCTAGATCTGAATTAATTATGTGCATGGTTAGCCAGTCCATCCGTTGGCGTTGGGTCTCGACCTCTTGAGTATTGACTTCTTCAATTGAATCCAAATTCTTTCAAATTTGTTTGTAATATCCAAAATTTCCACTCATATATTTATAATGTACAAGTTGGACCAGAATGTGGACCACATAATTAAGAGAATGTGGATCATTGCTATACAATATGCTCAATTATGCATGAATAATGCAACAAGTCATGACAATTTTGTTTTATATATATATATATATATATATATATATATATATATATATATATATATATATATATATATCACACGACTTCAAAGAGAATTAAGGGCATCATCGCATCCTTCTAAAATATCAAATTGAAATTATATTAAAGTAAATTATGGGCCAAAAAATCAAATTGTCAACACGGTAAGGTTTTATAAGTTTTTTTATTGTGATCGTTTCTGAGAGATGTGTTTTAGACGAGGGGTACTTGTGCGCATGAACTAATGAAAATAATGAGTGCATGTGCATCTGTTAGAATAAAAAATTTCAAATAATTGAAATAATAATAATATTCAAACATATTCATCTCATCAATCAATTTTATGTATGAAAATTAAGAGAACTAAGAAGACTTATATAATTAATTCTAGTGAGTAAAAATATTAGTTGTGGACCTATAGGCCTTCTAATATTCAAAAAGTTGATAAGGTTTTAGTCATATGCAGGACACTAAAAATTAAAACAAAATGGAGAATTTCGCAGAAATTTCTTGATTACCTTATCTATTGAATCCCGTATAAAACAAATTATATATATATATATAGCGCATAGATTAACTATATAAATACTCTTAAATAAGGAAACATGCTGGAAATGTATGAGGATGAGTAGCATACTTGGCTATGTTGCCGACATGGCAAGCACCAACTAGCCTTCATCATAACCCCCCCCCCTCCCCGTCTCACCACCACACACACACACACACATATAGTTAAAGTCAAAATCTGTTAAGCCACTTGGGGTGTGCAGTTGGCATACCAATGATATAAAAGTCTTGTTTTCTTATGTTAGTAGCAGATAAGCATTCATCTCTTCTACTACCATGCATTATTCACTAATTGCAACAACACACAACCAAACACAAAATACGTACGTACTCATGTATTGTTTTATCCAATTTATGCATGCATGCTCATATATAGCTAGTATGTACGTACACGTGTACACGTACTTATGTATGTATATACGGCCTATATATTATTATATTATGTACCTTGCATTATGTATGAACTAGCTTGAATTAATACACAAAATTAAGAGACATATTTTCTGACGTTCCTCACCTCTATTATGCAATGTTTTCAGACTCAATTAGTCATCCAACCAGAAAAATTATCGAGTGAATGAGTTATTGGTTCAATCGGTAACTGTATTGAACCGATAAAGTCATAAATATATAAAAATATATATTATTAGTAATTAATAAAAATTTAAAAAATATTATTTTTTTATGAACCAAAACATAATAAAGTTGAGTTACAATATTACTAAAAGTGATTAATTTTAATATTAAAAAAAAATAGTACAAACAAAAAATAATGAAAAATCAGTTTATTAGATCAACTTAACCGATTTGAATCACCGGTTCGACCAGTGATCAACCGGTTCAATCCAAATTTTGATTAAATAGTTCAACCAGATTAAATCAGACAGAATATAGAACTAATCAGATTAAATCCCTTTTAATTTTAAAATTTTATGAATTGACTTAAATTAAAAGATCAAAATGTGACTTTTTGTATAAAACAGAACGAAAGAGTACAATGTAGGATTACATAATGTACGTAATATATATATGGTACAAAGTAATTAATAGAAATAGTGGCTCGAAATACTGTTTTAGAAGCAGCAGTAGGAAACGGATGTACAATTTACACATATATTTAAAAAAAATAAAGTAATTTTTTTTAAAATTTATCTTTAATGATTCAATAAAATTATATAAAGTTATAAATACTTTTATTTTTTATATTAGTATATCCTACTAAATATTATAATTAACTTTCAATTTACGTATTTTATCTCTTGTTTTTAAGAAATCTGTACCTTCACGGACGGAGTATAAAATAAGTTAAAAAAAATAATTGGAGGAAAAATTAAACAATAATGATACTATTACATAAAAAAAAATTCACATAATACTCATATACACATATATGTATACTGTTAGTTTCTGTCTGATACGTAAAGCTCGCAATATACATATATGTGTGTATGAATATTATGTAAATATTTTTTTTATATGATAGTAATATTATTTAAAATTAAATTAGAAGACGTATATTATTGGGTAGTTGTTTGTTTGGGAGGAGACTTTGAGTAAAGCACGTAGAGTGAGGTCAGTGAAGTCAAAGTAGAAATTGGCACTTGTTCATGGACTGGACTAACCTGTATACTATACTATGTACTACTAGACTAGAGTAGTAGACTTGACAAATAACGCGCTTTTGCATTATTATTATTCTCATCATCATTCTCCTTCTCTAACTCTTTGTTTTGTTTGGTTTTCAAAGTAAGCGCTGCGTATGCGTGCAACTTGAGTTGGGGACCAAAAATCACATGCAGGCTATACCTACTATTATCCCCAACCCCTCTCCTCCCCCTCTCTCACCTCCCTTATATATATATATATATATATATATATATATATATACACTAATGTATTAATAATCATTTTTATATACTAATGACATTTCAAACATTTCGCCATTTTACTATAACTATATTATTGTGAACTTGATTTATAGTACATAAACTTAACTGTGGCAGCATATGCCACAATTTTTTTTTCTATTCTATATATACAGTTTTTTTGTGGTTCAGTTTACGTCAAAACTGTCAACTGGTTGAATGAAATTGATATATTATGTACTACTAGACAGTCTAGTCTAAGGAGAATATTTAGGAGATATTATAGTGTTTTGTTATTTCCAAATATATTCGTAAATTTCAAACCCCGCATTTATATTCATATTCTAGAAACAAATTGACTTAATTAATTAACCTAATCTTTTATCATAAAATTAAGAAAAACAAATTTGTGCTAGGCTGCTAGCTAGACTATATATATATATATATATATATATATATATATATATATATATATATATATATATAACTCCGTCTTTTGCGCATTTACGTAACAAAAAATTAAATTAAAATTCAAAAAATATTACATTATCTAAAGACACATACCACTACAACAATTAATACATACTCAATCATCAATACATATCCAACCACCAAAACATTGAGCTAGTCGGTACTAATTTCAAAAAAATTTGGCAAAATTTCCTTTAAAAATAGATATCCAGAAAATTCTAACCATGTCTACAAAACTTATAATCATCAATACATATCCAAACCACCAAAAAAACCATCAATCCATACCCAAAATCATCATAACTATATATAATTAGTTAACTTTACAAAATACGGAACACACAAAATGCACACAATCATCAACACATATCTAGCCACCAAAACATCAAGCTAGTCGCTACTAATTTTAAAAAAATTCGACAGAGTTTTCTTTAAAAATAGATATTCAGACAAATATAAACCTGTCTATAAAACTTATAATTATCCATACATATCCAAACCACCAAAAAGCCATCATTTCATACCCAAAATCATCATAACCATGTATAATTAGTTAACGTTACAAAATACAGAATACAAAAAATACATACATGAAGAAATTAACACATACTCAATCATCAACACATCCAATCACCAAAATATCAAGCTAATCGCTACTAATTTCAAGAAATTTCGGCAGAGTTTCCTTTAAAAATTGATATCCAGAAAAATCTAAACCTGTTTACAAAATTTACAATCATCCATACATATCCAAACCACCAAAAAAAAACATCATTCCATACCCAAAATCATCATAACCATGTATAATTAGCTAACTTTACAAAAGACGAAACACAAAGAATACATACATGCAGAAAATAGAGAAACAACATGTTGAGCATAAGACCCTTTACTTTATAGCTTACACCAAGTATATTCTTTACAGCTTACACCATGTATCCTTCAATATATACCTGAAAATATTTGAAATTTAAAAATTATTGAAATATGTGAGTCAAAATAAAACAATTATAAATCTGAAACATAAGACCCTTTACTTTACCCTGAGAACACATATTTGTATGTAGGGGGGAATGATTTAGATTGATGTAAGTAAGAATTTAGAAAGATTGTAACAAATAATCAATTTATTTAGGAAAAGATATGGACTTACAATCAAATAAACTTTTTTTAGTACCATTTCAATAAACGGTTCATTTACTTAATGATTTAAATCATAAATCAGATTGGTGGCGATATAATGAATGTGTGTGTGTATGCCATGTATTGCTGAAAGAAAAGAAAGCAGATTAGACACCCATTGTAAAAAAATAAAATTAAAACACCCAAAGTTAAACTGAAGCTGTCGTCGACTTTATAAGAAGACCTATGATGAAATAGATAAGAATTTTTAACTGAAGCTATTTGAAAATTTAGTTAAAGATTTCAAGGTATAACTGATACTAATGGTTGATTCACTTGATAGAAAATTCATGATAAAAACAATTTTAATTTAAACCACAACTCAGTTGATTCTTTACTTACTTCCAACCGCTCATTTTCCATTCTTTACTTCTTTCTTTTTATTGTTTTTAACTCAATCATTGGTCTTGAGCTTTCGTTCCTTGACCCTAATTTTAGAAATCTTTGTATTTTTCTTCTCATTTGAATATCCCAATCTTTGTGTTTTTCACCCAATCAATGAAGCCTCTTTGCGTTCTTTCTTTTTATTCTTTTGAACCCAAACTCTATTAACAACCTTTATCAAAACTGTAGCACTCTTTCCACAAAAAATTCTAGACAAATCATAGGTGACAAAATTTGATATCACTAAAGGTAGGCAAAGCAGTATGTGAGATGGAAAACAACATACAACTGTTAGGGACTAATTTCAACACATATAGGCAAGACTTTTATTTGGGCTTGGTTGGGTAGGGTATTGGAAACTTAAATAGAAAAAAAGCACTTGCTTACTGTTTTGATTAAAGTGGTTGTTCTGAACTCTGATATTGGTAAAAGTAACCCATTAAAAATAACTTGACTTGTCTTTTGTGTTTTTTGTTTTGGATTGTAAGGACGTATTGTTGTGGAAGGAAGGTTGATATTGTGAAGTGGGTTTATTAGGGTTGGAAAGAGTAGCTTGATAAGGTAAGATAAAAAAGAGAAAAATTCAGGGATTGCACCTATATTTAGTTGAATTTTAAAACACTGATTAAGTTTATATTGCACTAAAATTGGCAGGGCTTTGAAGCTGATTAACTTGATGTTTTCACAGTAGAGCCACCGCTGAAGGACAATAAGTTGGTACAACATGAAAACGTAACTGTAACACCACATCTTGGTGCCAGTACCATGGAAGCTTAGGTTTGTGATGACCCATCACTTTTCATTCTTAATATATATTATAGTATCGTTCATGATGTCAAAAATTATTGTTTGATTATGTCAAAAAATTGTCGAAGCTGTTGTTGGACCCTTGAAAGGGGAGCTTCCTGCTACTGCTATGAATGCACCCATGATTCCCGCTGAGGTATATTAAGAAACTTGCCTAAGAAAGAGCAGTGCAAGTCCTAAATATCATATGTTGCCACAAAATCACTCTCATTTTAATTTTTTGTGTTCATAATTTATTTTTATTTTTTTGAGAATTATACAGTGCCTTCAGGCATGGGTTATCGGTAGTTAGATTTATAATATAGAACATGTTTACATGCCTCTGACAATTGCCCACATCTCAAGTTCAGATAACAGACTAATTAATCAAACATGAGATTAGGTAAATATGGCAATGTATGATCGAATATGGAGCTGCATAATGAAGGGAAAAATTTTAAGCACTGAAAAGAAAATGACCACAATGATATAAATAAAATTCTCATTGCATAAAGATTAAGTATAGTTCTTACATAAAGCTTACATGTTAATCGTGGAAATGTAAGCTTTTGGGTCTTATCTAAGATGACGGGAAGCCTTTGGTTGATGATGCTTGGATCAATATACGCAGCAGAGTCAAGATATCATTTCAGAACATTAACTCAAATCACACAATGCAAGTGAAATGGAAACACTTGAAAGTTTATATAACATTAAGAAATCAAAACTGCAAAATAAGATAAGGAGCTAAAGGTAAATAAAATATGGTAAGTGGCTTAAACAATTTTCTTCTGATAAGTTGGCAAGTGGTTTAAACATATCAGAACAAAATCATTTAAAACCATCAAGAATTCAGTAAAATATTTGTACTGACATCCCAGAAGTATTTGTTAGAAAAGCTACATGAAGAAAGAGAGGCATGCATGTGATGTGACGCCCCCAAAATAGGTATACATCACCCATCTTGGGTCGTCAGATATATGGTACAGAATACAAATACAATCTTAAATATACAACAAAAGCTGTGAGTTTTAATACAAATATTGTCTTCTAGACAATATCCATTCTCAGAATAAGTCCTAATTATAATTATTATCACACTATTTCATAGAATAGTGAGGATTACTAATGCTATCATCTGGACCATCACTCCGTCCCCCGACTAGTCCCTGCTACGTTCTCATTTCCTGAAGAGAACAGTGAAAGAAATGGTGAGCTCAACTAGCCCAGTAAGAAATATTATGACTAAGATAATGCAGAATAAATTATCATTAGCCTTCAACAATGTTAAACTGATAAAATACAATAGACAACAAGTTTAATCTGCAATGGAATAAGCAATCCATTTAAAGAGTCAAGTAGAGAATAAAATCTACTATCTTTTATGATTTAAAAAGTTTTTCATCACTTTTATCGCTGGAACTCAGCTTAATAATTAATCCACATCATCCCTGCACTACGGCCAAGGATATTCATTAGTATCACGACCACAAATTATCCATGCACTACGGGCCAAGGATATTCGTGTATTCATCAATGGTTATGATTATGCCAACAACTGTCCATCAATGCACTACGGGCCAATGAGGACTTTTACCACATTATTTGTAACATTACGGGCCATGATTATACCGAATAATCCACAGGTCATAATCATACCAAGTCCATCTATGCACTACAGGCCACAGATGACTTTCAACAAAATATAAACATGAGGATGATGACAATGATATAAGAATTCAATAAAACAAGTTCAAGAATTAATTTATCCAGGAACTAATAACGTCCAAATTGTCAACATGATACTTCTTTGTAGAGTAAAATTCAAGAATGCTCAGAAGAATATTTCCACGAAAAGATACTGGATGAAGCGCAAATATTAATGATATTCCACTAATTTCATTGAGTATAGAAGTCAAAACTTTAACTAACTGAGTATAATAAAGAATGGAATAACAAAAGAAATCACCATGCATGCGGTGCTTGTGATAGGCATGTTTATTCCAACGTAATAATAATAACGGAACCGTGTCGGTGAAAATCACAATCGGCTGCGGGATGTTCCAACAGAATAATAAAGAATGGAATAACAATAGAAATCACCATGCATGCGGTTCAGATTATGAAAAGTTATTCCAATGTAATAATAAATGTAATATTAAAGACGGAACCAGGTCCGGTGTAAAACACACAAACAGGATATTCCAACAAAATAATAAAGACGGAACCAGGTCCGACGTAAAACACACAGACAGGATATTCCAACAGAATAATAAAGACAGAATAATAATGTAAGACCCCAAATAATTAATAAATGAAATTTAATTTCCTCTAATTATTATTTTGAAATAGTAAGGGTTGATGTGATTAATGTGGATAGTTATGGGTAAAATACGCAAAATATTTCAAAATAAGCAAGTGGTTATAAAATATTCATTGTTGTCGAAATATTCGTTTGGTCGTGGAATATTAAATCTTCGTCGGGAATATTCGTATGCGACGTAGCGACCATGTGTGGGCCCATATAACGAAAAAGCGATTGGAGGAAGAAAATGACAAATATAAGTTGTTTAAAAATAACTACGTGGTTATTCTGATTTACCGTTGGAATACCCGTGGTTAAAACACGATGTCTACGGCGTTGTTGCAAGATGACACCGCAGTATTGCACCAATTATTGACTCTTACGTAAGAAGGCACTACTCAATAATGGTTACGTGTAATTCTTTATTCGATATTTTATTTTATTGGTTCAATAATTGTTGCGTTGATATTTTATCTTCGTTGTTGTTTGATAATTGTCATTACACAAAAGATTTTTCATTATCGAAGCAATAATTCATATTATCTGAATAATATTATTAGATAACATTATTGGAAATGTCTAGAAAGTTCTGGCATCTAAGGAGAGGTTTGGTCACCTAATTGCGGCGCAGCCATGAAGGAGAAATTCTTATTGAAAGCCCCATCTTTCTTGGGAGCTGCTCAGTCACAATATATTGTGATTCTCAGTAATATTATTTGTGAATAATTAATTATTGATTCATATGATGAGGAAAATATTGATTTTATGTGGATATAGATGGAGAAAATTTTTAATGTGACAATTGTTGAAAATTAAAATTTTATCTTTTTCTCGATAAAATAATTCATTTAAATATATATTATTATATTTTAATAATATAATAATGGTGATATTTTTATAAAGAATGTGGGATATATGAGTATACGAGGAGGAAGAGTATTTTTGTTGTAATAAATGTTTAAAACATGTTAAACATGCTCGGTGGACCCCATTTATTGATCGAAATTTGATTATAAATTCTAAAATCGCTTGGTTTGAGATTTCATCAATTTCATTTGGAATTTGGAAAAACTTTCTTCGTAAAGTTGTAAAGAATTGAATTTCCTATAAAAACTTGCGAGATTCAATTTTCTGATAAAAGGGCTATTTATTATGAATTATTGAAGTTCAAGTTCAAATAATTGATTTTTGAAGTTTAAAATATTTTTAATTACAAAAACATTTTTTTTTTTTTTGAAACTCATTTAACATGTGGTTAGGAGGCTGAATTCAGATGGTAGTGTGCATAGAGATATTTAGAAAAATATAATATTAATTTATTAAATTTTACAGCGTTGGTGTTACAAGCATTTTCCTATAAATAGGGTCTTGGGTTAGAATTGAAAATCACACCGAAACTCAAGTTTTCTCTCTATATATTATCGAAAGCGTATTCTTGTGAGTATTTTGAGTATACTTTGAGTATTTCTATACGGTGAAAGTTCAAGTTATAGCTTTATATCCATTATTCCAAATTTAAAATCGATCTTTCGAGGTAAGGGATATTTTTTTTTTTCGTAATGATATTATTTCTTCAATATCATTATGCTAAAATATTGATCTGAAGTTTTTTTATCAAATTTGGAACTTTTGGTGTCGGAGTTACTATTCACGTATATGGAACTATTCACGTATCTGATCTTTATTCACGAATACTGACTATTCATCGAAAAATGAAAAAAAAAATTAAATCTAAAATATCTATTGTGGATACTAGCTTTGATTGTATCCATGTTTTGATCATTCTTGAATTTTACACCACTATGCTTATTTTTGAGGTATTTTTGGGCGTGGATAAAACGAAATACTGATCCTTAATCCTTAATCCTTGTCATTTTGTTTCAATTGGATTCGTTTTTTTTTAAAATATATATATATTTTCATCATCCTCGGTGTTAAATGATGATATTATTAAATATCTTTGGCTGTAGTGCAAAGATGAATGATTTCGATGAATATCTTTGGCTTCAGAGTGTAAAGATGAATGATTTACGAAGAATATCTTTGGCCCGTAGTCAAAGATGAGCAGTGTGTTTAGATGAACATGACCAATCGGGTGAATGTCCTCGACCAGTAGTGCAAGGATGAATATATGATTCGGATATATATTGATTGATGTTACGAGGATAAAAATATTGATGATGGATCGTTAAATTCATAGATATTAGTAGATTTCATCCTCTACGTAACTCTTACATGAATTAATATTTTTCATTGCAGTATTGATTTAAAACTTGTTGTCTATTGTATTCTATTAAATTTTTCCTGTTTAAGACTAACGATAATTTGTTCGTATTATCTTAGTCATAATATTTTTTTTCGGGCTAGTTGAGCTCACCCTTTTCCTTTTTGTTCCATTTTTCTTACGAGGAGGCGAGAATGTAGCGAGTACGTAGTGGGGTATGGAATGATGGTTTTAGAGAGTTATTGAGTAGTCCTCACCATTTTGTAAAATAATGTATCAATAATTATGATGAGGATTTATTTGTATGTGGATATTGTTTAGATGGCAATATCTCAGTATTTAAACTCACAGTTCTTCGTTGTAATAATAAAGTTGTAGTTGTTTACATGCACTGTATTGACAACTCGTAATGGGTGATGTATACCTATTTTGGGGGTGTCACGGTTGGTATCGAGCTTAGGGATATGATCTCCAGGCGGAGATCGGGGAATAGAACTAGGAGGGAGAGACGAGTAAATCCTTCGTTAAGTGTTTCTACCTAAGCTTATTTGATAGTTGAGTCAAGATATATAGGGATATTATGTGATATATTGATTTCCTTAATTAACCCTTGTTTTATGACGATGATTTGAGAATGTCGATGGGAATATTAACAATGGAAATGAGACGTGGAGACGCTCAGACTCACCAACGAGGAGAGCGTCGCAGCAATTTGCGATGTTCCTCCCGTGAACAACACCACCGATCGACGATGAACGACGCAATGTTTAGAAGTTTTTTGCAGCTCATGCAAAATCGACGAGGAGACTCGTGTTCAAAACATAGGAGGAAATGATAACAATTCACGGGTTGTCACAAATGCAAGCAGCTTTTAAGAGTTGGGACCACCGAATTTAAGGAAAGCCAGATCCGATCATGGCGAAACATGGGTCAAGCATATTACCAAGATATTCGATGTCTTGGGATGCACGAGAGAACATAAGGTTCCATTCGCCACCTTTATGTTCCGTGGCGAAGCGTATTCTTCGTGGGGAGTCTATGGCGTACCCATCCAAATTTTCTCAAAGATGTCTTGGAGAGCGTTTGAAATTATTTAATGACAAATACTTTCCGAAAGTGGTCGTCGTATGAAGGAAGTGGAGTTTATTAGGCCGGAGTAGAAACAACATAGCAAATTGTCTCAAAGACGGGCGAAGTTTGCGAGTTATCCAGTTTTACACCTCATTTGGTGGAGAATGAGGAACGATGACGCGGATGTTTACGAGAGGTTTGAAACCGGCGATCGTCGATATCTCATCTCTCATAAATTTTCTCTATTCGGATGTTGTTAATGTGGCTCAATTGTTAGAAGCGAGATAACGAAATACGGTCAACCGAGGTACCACAATCGAGGATCATCTTGGAGATAGTAGTCAACAAAACAACAAAACCCGGTGGAGAAAGAAAAAGATTTGACAAAAATGGTAACCACTCTGGTGGTAATCATGGCCATGAAAATAGAAGAAGCGAGTCGGGAGGATATTTTAAAAAGAGGAGATTCAACAACGACCATGTGAAGACGACGATTACAAAGAAGAATCGGTTCCAAGGAGGAGAACGACCACCGGTCATATATCTTTATAAATGCGGGGAAAGAGGGACATATCGATCAAATCGCCCCTAACAGTTCCTGTATGCTATAATTGTGGAAAGGAAGGACATATCGCCGAGATCGAGATTGCAGTGTAGCAAAACCTAGTTCAATGAGGGATCATGACTCAAAAAGATCGTCTAGAAAAGTCAAAGTCAATGGTTCTGGAAGAAGCGTTTGTTGTGACTCGGTCAAAATACGAGGAACCCAAACGAGGTGATCACGGGTAAGCTATTTATAAATTCTTGTGAAGTTTATACTTTACTGAATACCGGTGCTACCCATTCATTTATCTCTCTCGCTTGTGCTCAACGTTTAAATCGACTCGGAAAAATTAGACTTTAGCCTTATCTGTGGAAACTCAGTTAGGAGAAACTTTCATAACATCCAATCGCTTATAAATCTTGTCTAATCCAAGTTGGCACCCTTATCTTACCATTGACCTTATCTCTTTAAAGATACTTGCTTTTGATGTGATTTTAGGGATTGATTGGTTAACTACTCATCATGCCAAAATTGATTGTTTTCGTAAGGTTGTTAGTTTTCATATTCCTAATCAACCTGTTGTTCGAATTCAGGCAACTAAACCATTAAAATCAATCACTGTCATATCTAATCATAAAGCGATTCGTTTATTGAAAAACGGATGTCAAGCTTTCTTAGCCCATGTTATGGATTTGAATAAAGACACGTCAAAATTGAATAATATTCCTGTTGTTATTAACTTTCCTGACGTATTTCAAAGAACTTCCTGCCTACCCCGAACGTGAATTTGAATTCTTTATTGACCTTGAACTCAGTACAAAGCCCATTTCTAAAACCCCATATCGAATGACTCCTATTGAACTTCAGAGTTAAAGGTCCAACTACGAGAAATTGTTGGACATCGGTTTCATTCGCCTAAGACATCTCTCTGGGTGCTCCTGTTTTATTCAGTAAGAAGAAAGACGGAGTATGCGACTTTATTATTGACTATCGAGAATTGAATCATGTCACCATCAAGAATAGGTATCCTCTACCTCGTATTGATGACTTGTTTGACCAATTCTGAGGAGCACAATTCTTTTCAAAATCGATCTTCGTTTTGGATATCATCACCAAGATTATAATCGAGGATATTCCAAAGATCGCTTTTAGAACTTCGATGCGGGCATTATGAATTCTAGTCATGTCTTTTGGATTGACTAATGCTCCTGCGCGCTTTCATGGATATGATGAATCGAGTATTCAAGGAATATTTGGATCGATTCGTTGTTGTCTTTATTGATGACATCCTCATATATTCCAAAAGTCGTGAAGATCATGAGCACCATTTGAAGTTTGGTACTACAAAGGCTTCGTGAAAACAAGCTATATGCTAAGTTAAAGAAATCGAGTTCGGCTTGAGGAAGTAGCATTTCTTGGGCACGTCAGTGTCAAAAGATGGAGTATCTGTTGACCCGACGAAGATTGAAGCAATACAAAGTTGGAAGAGCAACCAAGAGGCGGTGGTGAAGATGTAGCTTTTTGGGTTTAGCTGGTTATTATCGGAGATTCGTGGAAGGGTTTTCTTGAATCGCTACTCTGTTAACTCATCTGACTCGAAAGGATACAAAATTCATATGGAGCGAAGAATGTGAGAAGAGTTTCCAAGAGCTTAAGAGGAGACTCATTTAAGACTGTTTCTAACAATACCATCCGATGCGGATGGATTTGTTATCTACAGCGATGTTCGGGCAAAGGGTTAGGATGTGTTCTCATGCAACATGGGAAAGTCATAGCCTATGCCTCACGACAACTTAAAGAATATGAGAGGAATTATCCTACTCATGATCTAGAGTTGGCAGCAGTCATTTTCGCACTAAAGATCTGGAGACACTATCTTTATGGGAAGAAAGTGAAGATATATTCAGACCATAAAAGCCTTAAATATTTCTTCACTCAAAAAGAACTTAACATGCGGCAACGACGTTGGCTCGAGCTATTGAAAGACTACGACCACACTATTCAATACCATCCTGAAAAGCGAACGTGGTAGTGACGCGTTGAGTAGAAAATCATATGCAGAGGACGCGAGTGCGATGATGTCAAGTATCTGCGACAGAGCCAACTTTAATAGAAAAAGTTAAGGTTGCTCAAGCTACCGACCCGGAGCTGATGCATATGAAGAAGAAAGTACAAGAAGGTGTTATTCCGAAAGCAAGAATTGATGAAGAAGGAATACTTCGAGTCCACTCCATACTTTGTGTTCCTAACGATTCTAATTTAAAGTACAAGATCATGATGGAGGCACACAATACACCATTTGCAATCCATCCTGGAAGTACTAAAATGTATCGTGATCTTCGACATACATTTTGGTGGACCAATATGAAGAGAGAGATTGCAAAGTTTATCTCAACATATTTAACTTGTCAACGTGTAAAGGCGAGCATCAAGTGCCTAAGGGACCATCAGAACCACTTGAGATTCCGAAATGGAAGTGGGAACACATTACCATGGATTTCATTCACGGTCTTCCTACGGTTTCTCAAGGCATAAATGCTATTTGGGTTATTGTTGATAGATTAACCAAGTCTCACACATTTCTTGCCGACACGGAGACTTATTCTCTTGAACGCCTTCTTAGATGTATGTAAATGAGATTGTGAGGTTGCATGGCATGCCAAGATCCATAGTTTCGATCGTGACCCAAGATTCACTTCAAGATTTTGGGTTAGCTTGCAAAAAGCTATGGGTACGATTTATTTATTCGATTCGGCATACCATCCTCAAACAGACGGACAATCGAGAGAGACTATTCAAACTCTTGAAGATTTATTAAGACTCATGTCCTGAGACTTCAAGAGGCGATTGGGATAAGTCTTTACCATTGGTGGAATTCTCCTACAACAAAAGTTATCGAGCAAGATAGGTGTGGCTCCATATGAAGCATTATATGGACGAAAGTGTCGCTTCCAATATGTTGGGATGAGGTGGGTGAAGCAACATTGTTGGGACCCGAGTTAAGACGTATATGATCACGAAAAAGATCCAAATGATTCGACAATGTATACAAACGACACAGGATCGACAAAAGAGTTATGCGGATCTTCATCGAGAGGACGTGAAATTTAGTATAGGGGATCATGTATTGTTGCGTGTTGCCCCATGGAAGGGAGTTACAAGATTCGGGAAGAGAGGAAAGCTCAATCCACAATATAGTTTCCCATTTGGCATTATTTCCCTTCTTTTTGTTTCAATTGGGCTCATAATATAGTTTTTGAACAAGTTTTTGAAATCATAAGCAGAAAATGGTCTGCGAATCCATTCACTCATTTTACTTGAAACAAAGGGAAACCCAAGACGAAAGGAACCCTAAAAAAAGAAAACCAAACTGAAATTGAAATTGAAATTGAAACCAAACTGAAATTGAAGAAAAACCAAGATAAGGTGCCGAGGAAGAAATACCAAGACAAGGATTCTTGGACCAGTGGGTGCCGAGGTGCCGAGGAAGAGGAGAGCGGAGAATGTCTTAGATCTTCGACTTCTTATTCTGCTTCTGCGTTTTTCAAGCTCCGTGAACCCAATTAGGGCGGGGTATGAGGGGGGTCGAGTTGGCTCTGTGAGTGTAAGAAGAACAGAGAGAGAGAGAGAAGGTTTGAAATTTGAATAGGAATGAGAGAGAGCTGATGACGTTAAGGTTAGATGGGACGTTTATGTATTTTCTCTCTCTGCTCTGTTTTATATATATAATTAATGATAACACGTGCTCAAGGCACTACAGAATTTAAAAAATTAAATTAAAATTTGAAAAATATTACATTATCTAAAGACACATACCACCACAACAATTAATACATACTCAATCATCAATACATATCCAACCACCAAAACATCGAGCTAGTAATCATCAATACATATCCAACCACCAAAACATCGAGTTAGCGATAACCCGTGCCTGAAGGCACTTTATAATTCTCAAAAAAATAAAAATAAATTATGAACACAAAAAATTGAAATGAGAGTTATTTTACGACAACATGTGATATCTGGGACTTGCACTGCTCTTTCTTAACAAACACATGCTACTAATAGGAGAATTATCTCCTAGTGACACAAAATCTAGACGCATCATGTACATATAACCATCTTGAAATTAGATTAGATGAATACCAGTACATGATGTACATATAACAACATAAAGGCACACCGTAATGAAAAATATTACATTATCAAAAGACATATACCAACACAACAATTAATACATACTCAATCATCAACACATATCCAACCACCAAAACATCAAGCTAGTCGGTACTAATTTCAAGAAATTTTGACAAAATTTCCTTTAAAAGTAGATATCCAGAAAATTTTAAACTTGTCTACAAAACTTACAATCATCAATACATATACAAATCACCAAAAAAACAATCATTCCATACCCAAAAATCATCATAACCATGTATAATTAGTTAACTTTATAAAAGATAGAACCAAAAATATACAAACATACAGAAAATAGATAAACAACATGTTGAACATAAGACTCATTATTTTATAACTTACACCAAGTATTCTTTACTTGTATATATTTGTGTGTGTGCACGTGCGCGCGTGTATATAACAATATATTTTTGGTGTTATGAAGGAGTGAGTACGCGGATATGTTTAGCTCATTTTATCAAGTAATAGTTAACTAATTAACTACGCAGACAACTTGTTTAAACAACAGGTTACAACATGTAGACTCCCACTCCGATATTATTTAGTCTAGATCTACTACTGTACTACATTCTATTAAGTTTTGAATTCTGGGTAGCGCACAGTCAAAAAAGACATACTACTAGATAATTATTAATTATAGAAAGAGTTATATATATATATATATATATATATATACACACACACATATATGTAATGATCAAAATCATATATTTGCTATGGATCTATATAAGACATGCACCACCTATACCATTGAAAATAAAAAAAAACGGTTATGATCAGAAATTAAGAATCAACATATACTATTATTAGTAGCGCGGATGATAAAAAAAACACATACCTTAGCCAACACTAATTAGAATAAGGGTTTAACTTTATTATATGGTTTAGTGTTTATTAACTAAAGTTTAAAGTTTATTAACTAGGATTTATGGTTTATTAACTCTGAATTAATAAGGTTAATAAACCCTAAACTCTAAAATAAAGTGAAACACTTATTTTGATTTGCGTTCGTTACTATTATTAGCGGATAGTATATATTTTTTTACCGTCTGTTACTAATATAAAATATCACTCTATGAGAATATATATATATATATATATATATATATATATATATATAAAATAAATAATTTTGTTACTACCTCAAAAGTCGTAGCTTAGACATGCATAAATGACAATCTAATTATTCAAACATTTGCATTAAACAAATGTCAACTTTGGGACGTTCAATTCCCATGATGGATGATGGAGTATATATTCAAGACTCAATTAATATATAAACCCATGACCCTGCCATATAACTAGTTAGGCTAAGTCAGCAATATTAATTGTAGTTTGTGCTCACTGCTCATGAAATCAACTGCATGAATGTCCCCGTGACCAAGTCATCGATCTCTTTCTCCAAGTTGACAAAGTCGGAAGGTGAATTTCATATATATATGAGAAAAAGAAATGAATTGCTTCGATCCCTCCCTCCCTCTAAAAATGGAAATAATTATTTGAACTAGTCGGTCAATTTGAAAGAAGAATGACACTACCACTTTATAAGGGAAGGAGACAAGTAGAGCCAACATGGTTATCCACTCCTTTCCTCACATGATATCTTAACTTTGTAATCCTTTATTAAAATATATTATAAATAATAAATTTTTATTTATTTATCACAATAACTTCTGAAAGCATTATATATATATTTCTCATTAATATTTGTCGATAGGATGAAGTATTTCTAATTTTTAGTAAGTTATTTTTATATTTTAAAAGGGAGGGAGTATATGTATATGTATATATTAATCTTCCAACCGATCGACTTAAAGTGAAGCTTTTGACATTTCAGCTCATCCAGTGGGAAAGCAAATAAATTCTATTATTCGGTCACACTCGTATTATTTATACGTACCAACTTGCATGCAATCATATTATAAAATCTTTAACCTTCAAAGCTAATTCTTCTATCCTGGCATATGTTCCGCTGTTATATAAATGTACTCCAACTCTATTATACTTTGCGACTTTAATGCTTTACCTTTTGCTATACTTTTCAAACCCTTGTAAAGATGATATATTAATTTACATATGAGCTCATCTAATTAAATGCATGGTCCAACATAAACATGTCTACTCTTGTTTTACTTTTTGCTGGACCTTAAGTATTAATTTTAACAACCAAAATGGAACTTTAGAGGATATTTTTATAAATTCATATGAGCCCTGTAGTCCAAATGTAAAAATATGTATAATACATTTTTGCCAATTTTAACTTGCTATTCGACACACACACACACACACACACACACACACACATGCACGGTCTATTTCAGATTTGGAAGGAATATAATTAATATAGTACCTTCTTCATATTACACCTGTAAAATCTGAAACTTTTCACATAGACCCATCACTACAACCAAAAATAAAATAAAAGGAATGGTAAAATTACTATTTCCTGAAGGCAATCTAGTAATAGCTAGCATCCAGATTCATAACTAGAAAAAACTCCAAGTATGAAACTGATCAGAGCTGATTATTGTTCCATGCCGAACCACTCGGTATATACGATAACGAGATGAGGATCTGCCAGAAGAAGATAACGCATTAATGAATTCAGGGACCACCTGATACAACTGTGGGTTTTATCTACATATATGTCATAAGGTTTGAATTCATATCACATCTACTAAAGTATACTACCAGTATAAAATCACACTTAAATTTGGTCTCTGTCGGTTTTGGTACAAGTTTTAAAACCAATTTATGAATTTAATGATGCGTTTAATACTTATTTGTATATGTATTCGAAGTAAAAAAGAAAAATGAGAATTGTTATACATAACAAAAAACAGAAAAACTTATATTGGTAATAAATTAATAGAATATAAACTAATATAACTCTATTTTGATACAACCATATAGGAGTTAAATTATATGTTTTCAATATTTCAATTATGAAGTTTGTAATATTTTTATGCAAACTATATATTAAAAAATTGAAATTATTTTGAAATTTTGGTACGATACATTTTGGGGCATTTGCTTTTTCTTTAGTTTGATTCATGAATAAAAAGAGATGCATTGCATTATACAGGTATGTGGTTTTCTGGGACCCAAAAAAAATTGAGACATTAAGGCCCAAACCCTCAGGGTCACATCTTTCTGAAGCAGTGGTGTGGCCAATCATCCCATAATGTTCTGTGCAGTTTGTTTCGACATATTAATTCACCCCCTCTTTACACCCAAGCTGAAGTCTATCAAAATTTATATTCTCCTCTTCAAGAAGACAGCGACTCAATTTGAATTATAAGTTGGTATAAGTCCTTTCGCGTGTTGGCGGTTGGCAATGCATTTCAAGACTCCTTCAGTCTATGATATCTGTTTCTCTTAGCTTTGAGCCAGTGCTGGCAAAGACATTATGAGAACAACATTTTAGTAGCAACATTGTGGGTGAGTATAAATGTCAAATATCGGCAACTTATTTATATATTCATTGGTATTAAAAACAAATCAAAGCAAGCATGCTGGAAAAATTGATGGCTAACATTAATTAATTATAAAGCAAAATTAACAATATCTGATGATACGAGATAAAAAAGCAGATAGTCCACTATAATCATGGACAATCACGTATAGTTTGCTCATCTTAAAGATCCAAAAGAAAAACAAAAATCGTGGAAGGACCATTGCTTCTTGTAACATACTTATTTGAGCAATGTGTTGAATACACTTAACCCGTACACCCACAGTTGGGGCACCTGCATCCTTGCTTAAGGTAGAAAATAATCGGACTTTTGTTTTCAATTAATTTTTTTCATCTGAAACCTGCCCAAGTACCACTAGCTAGACCCTTCTGTATGGCTCATAAGCTTCTGGCTAGACCTACCAAAATATGGTTATCGGTTGGTTTGGTTTATAATATATGATTATAGTTCTATTTAAGAACTAAAATTATATTAACTGTTTTTAATATAGATTGTGTGAGTTGGAATCATATAGTTATTGGTTCAAATATAAATTGACCCATATTTTAAATTTCAAACTTACCTTTATTATAATCTAATTAAATAAATTACTCCCTTTGTCCCTAATTATTTAATGTTTTAGAATTTTTCATTTGTCTCTAATTATTTGACGTTTGTTCAAATCTAGTAGAATTAATGATAATTTTTCAAAATTACCCATCATTACTCTACCTATTTTTTTGATACTTTTAACTCTTTCTCTCTCCTTATCTCAACCAAATTCTCTTTATCCCAACAAAACTCTTCTGTATATTTTGAGGGAGCACTACAAAAAAAAGACCTATCTGCGACCAACAATATCGGTGATCGCATCTATCTATGTCGTCACCGATAATGATATTAATGATCGCTATCTCTGCGACCACATTGAATTATAGTCGTTAATTTACTACCGCGACCCAGCGATCAGACGGTCATAGAGATAAATTTTCCCCAAAATTGGTGCGAAACCTTGGCGCTTTTTTTTGGACTAATCTTTGTCGATGATCGCGTCGCGGTCATTGTAAGTTATCCACGTCATTAAAAATCAATGATCGTCGGTCAGCAAAAGCAATCGGTTGATTAAACTTAATCTTTGCTTGATTCGGTCATTATTCGCCGACTCAAAGAAACGATGAAGAAAAAAAGAGAGGGAGAGAGCTCGTAATGAGAAGAGGGAGAAAGGGAGAAGAGAAGAAATAGAAGAGGGAGAAAGGGGTCGCAACGCCATCGAACCTTGCGCAAAATCATGACCACCACCACCACCACCAAGACCCTAGATCAATTTTTATTTCTTTCTCCCAATATTACATTTCTACTATTTATTCTTATGTTAGATTAGATTATATAATTGAATTGGATTTAATTAGTGCAATGTTAGATTTAATTAGTGGCAATGTTACTTAACAAAATGTAGTATTCAATATGTATCCTCCTCTCTACATAGATATAAAACTATAGAAGTTATCTCCGAAAGCTATTTCAATCAATGAAACAAGAAATGAAATTTCTTCAAATAATGCATCTTTATATTTAATTAGGCCTTATATACCAAAGAAACTCCGTAAGAATAAATAGTAAAACCATAAAATTAAAATCACAAGCCAATACTAATACTTTGAAATCTAGTATGCTTTTATTTTGGACGAGGAGGTAAAAAATTCTTTGAATTCAGCTTTACTCTGTGAATTTGATTCATCATTGTATGAGATATTTTTTTTAGTGTCAGATGTGAGCTAATATAATGTGCCTTTTGTTGTGAACTTATGATCACGAATACTATTAGTATCTTCGACATAATTTCAATTCCTCGTATTTACTTTGTAAGATTTTTTTATTAGGTTTTGAAAATTTCGGTGTGGATACCAACAGAGAAGCAAACACTAAGAAAACCACAAAATAGTAAAATGCGAAAGAATGAAAATTAGCAACTACCAAACATTAGCCTCATAGAAATCATATCCATAGACGCCTTTATCAAAATGCCATCATTGATGAAAACTTTTCATTTTCAATTTATCGGTTGGGATTTTCTTTTGGGTGATACATTACATAGGGAGACTAAATGGTGCGGGGACAAAATTTTGCATACAATGTGTTCATGAACAAACTACAAAGTCTTCAATGGGTATACTAAAGATAAATTGCCTCTCTAAGAGGTCATCAATTAATAACATGTTAATAGAGAAGTGGAAATGGAAAATTGAGAAATTGCGCTTTCTCCAACCTGTAATCTGCAAACTAAATGGAACCGGGAATGTTGAAAACATGAATCAAAGAGGTTATAATGCAACAAACATAAGATTTGGGCTTCTCCGTGAGGTTTGGTTAGCATGAGTTTTTTTTTGTATGTATGTTAGTAATCCTCGCTACTTAAAAGAAAACTATCATGACAAAAGGATAGGGGCAAACTTGCAAAACAAACCAAGAATAATCTAACATTGTATATGAGAGATGTCAACCATGTCATGTTACTCGTAGAGGTTTTGGCTCTTTCTTCTTCAGAACCCTATTAACCATCAACCCAAAAGACGAAAGCGCTTGGGTTGGGTCGAGGCCTAATCACGTGTGCCAAGGCCCTTGCTAATCCGGATGATCGCATTCTTATACGAATCCGTCTCTCCTCCGTAAAAGCACGTAAGTTAAACATCGTGTATGTATAAGGGTTTAATATTTCCATTGTTATAAATATATTTTAATGTAAATTCATCAGATATTGTAGTGATTTTCAAGATAGTAAAATTGTGAAGTGCATTTCACAATTATGTTACGTAATCGCCCACGCTAATGATTACATGGGCGAAAGCACACCTCTCGCCCATAAGGATCTGCTTTGACCGAATTTCGTATATTTTTTATCACTCGATAGTAATACATAGTTAATCAAATAATATTGTTTAGTAATATAATGCTTTTAATATTATTATTGTTGTTTTATTTGCAGTAAATTCGGTATAGATGGGATGACGCCAAGCATCGCTTATTCGAGACACTATTCGCGTAAATGCGCCCATCCGAACTAAAGATAATCTGAACAAAGAACGACAGAAAGGCCTGCATAATGTCGAGATTGACCATCCAGGACAAGGTGAGCAGTATATGCATGAACATAGCCCCTGGTGGTGCGCACAACCCATATGGGTGCGAGATGTGTGACCAGTGGAGAGTGAGAGAAATGGGTCAAGAGAGGCAAGAGACCGCCTCGAATGCATCTTCGTGTATTAGACTATGGCGAAAAGGCAAAAGGCACGACGGGGGCGGCGATATCACACCGCAAGACATTGGTCTTTGCCAGGTACGTATGTTATGTTTACGATAATCTTTTGTAGCTAAAATATCATATGTTTACATAATAATATGAGAAAATAAATTGTAGGAGTCTCGGTCTCAAGGTCAACCTATCAATTGGTTGGATGTGTATGTACCACCCGTGATGGTTCCGCTTCGAGGTCGCTCGATAATGCATAATAAGTTCACTTTATCCTAATATGTTGTTTATAAATTGTGACGACCTTTTTAAGTATTTTTTTAATTTATTTTAAACTATTTAATTGTTCATCTTCCGACAGACACTTATAAGGGCTTAATGAACGAACGATATCCTCAAGGCACCCCAAGTCTGGCTCGATTGATCAAGAATTATGGGAGAAGCGCCCATCGTGAAAAAAAATTATGTCAAAGGCCAAGGACAAAGACGACGCCTTGACCATCATCGGTGGCACAGTGCAGCTCCGCCACCCACTACTACATAAATATCAGTTATCCAAATTTATCATACTCCTCACCGATGTGAGAGAGCGATCTGTCAGATCGTGATCTTTCAGATATCTTCAAGGCATCTGCAGCCTATGAGTCCCGATGATGAGTAAGCGAGAGAAGCGATGGCGGCGGCGGCAGAGGAGCAAGACGACAATGACAGACAGAGGCGGTATATATATATATATATATATATATATATATATATATATCATTTATCAGATAGCTACATTATCATATATGTTTATAGTCTCGAGTCAATGTCTTACTTATATGTAATATATATGTTTTATTACTTTGTTAATTACAGGATCCTAATTTGATGATCCACGAAGAAATACTTTGCACTTGTTTTTTTTTAGATTTTTAAAGCCTTGTACTCTTTTAGATTCATTATTTGGACAATTGTATTGGTTTATATACGGATGTTTATGATATCGATTGTATTATGTTGGATGAATGTTTTGTATTGTATTTGATGAATGTTTATTCAATGGATGAATGTTTTGTATTGTATTGGATGGATGTTAATATGGATGCTTGTTTATATATATTCTTGTGTTGGGATTGAAAACAGTACAAAGCGAGTTATTTTGGGAAATCAATAAAACAGTAAAATTATTAAAAAAAATCAACATCATCGTGACGCGTCACCGCTACCACTACATCATCGATCAAGATAATCTAAATGATCGCACGCGGTCGCTTATTATCCGTCATCGCCATCGCGTGTCTTGACACCGACGAACGACTCAAAGATATCGCCGTCGTCAAATAAGAGATTCGGCCGCAGAGTCGCGATCGCTAATTAGTGGTCATTATTGTTGGTCGTTGATGTCCTCCCAATGACCGGATTATCTCGATTAGTATCGGTGATCGCGATCTGATCGGTCACGATCTTTCATCTCATGACCGTCGCTGATCGACGATATCTTGTCATTGATAAGCTTTTTTGTTGTAGTGGAGTGTAGATAATTTCTAAAGAATTTGATGCGGTTTTTATGGGGATGGATGGAGAGAGAGACCAATGAGTAAATGAGGCATGAGAGTTTTTTGGGGAGATAATTATGGAAAAAATGATGATTTAAGGGTATTATAGACAATTGAGTATTATAGTTAATATTTTTCAATCATTATCTTAATTCTTGTGTCCACCTTTAAAACATCAAATAATTAGAGACGGATGGAGTATTATTAGAGATATCATATCATGTATACATAATCACTAAGTATTTTATTTTTTCATACATAATCACTAAATATTAAATTTTTTTTCTGAGAATGAGGGTATAATAATCACTAAATATTTTTTTTTTTGATGAGAGTGGGGTGTATACATAATCGGTACATATTTTTTTTTGGATGGAGTGGGGTGAGGATGAGGGTGCATACATAATCAATAAAAAAAAATTAGTTGAGGTTAGGGTTGGGAAGTGGAGTGGAGTGGAGTGGAGTGGAGTGGAGTGGAGTGGAGTGGGGTGGGGGTGGGGGTAGGGGTGGGAGTGGGCGGGAGGGGGTGGCGTGGGGGTGAGCGGGTGGGCGGTGGGGAGAGAGGGGTGGGAGTGGGCGGAGTGTAGGAGTGGCATGGGGTGGAGGCGCGAGGTATAGGGGTGGCGTGGGGATGGGGGTGGGGTGGAGGGTAGGGGTGGGAGTGGACCAGTGGAGTCTTGGGTTAGGAGTGGAGGTGGAGGTGGAGGTGGAGGTGGAGGTGGAGGTGGGGGTAGGGTTGGGTAAATGTGGGGTGGAGGGTAGGGTGGACGTGGATGAAGTGAGGTGGGTGTGGGCGTGGGCATGGGCGTGGGCGTGGAGGTGTATAAATAATCATTTAATATTATTTTTTTGAATAAAAATATTTTGAATTTGGAGTGGAAAGAACTTTTAATTTATATTTAAAATAGAATATGAGTCGAAAAATGGTTAACTAATTTGGATATATATATATTTTTTTAAAATGATTCCAAACCTTAACCAAACTAAATAAATAAAATATATAACCAACCCATTTGATTTTAATTAATATAAATTAACCTAATAATTAATTAATTATATTATCAGGTTTACTTCTGACCAGCCAGGTTCCTACAAAGGCGCTACCGGCTTGTCTCTATCACTTGACAACCTTTAATGTGCCCTTATCTAGATGCTAGAAGTACCCTTTTTTTATGCCTTTTCTTAACAAAGCCTTAGAGGATGTCATTTCCAAATGGAGGACTGACTTGAATTATTTTAAAAATAGACCCCTGTCGAGGGATGGTGATATCGAGAGGTCTCAACAATAGGCCTTATTCTTAATTTCCCCGACTAATTCTTGTTGGAGGACAAATGACAGTGTCTTACTGTTAAGCACGATATTTATCGTTGTACCTTCTATTTAATAGTTTAAGTTTTTAAATGAGTTGATTATTTAATATAGTATTAAAGTTCTGAATGTACAAGATTTTAAAGTCAAATATTTCTGACCACACATATTTTAGATGAATTAGTAACTTAACACCTAGCAAATGTTGTGTGGTTACTAGCCTTACCATCTTAGCCAATTAACGTGATAGCTTGGCTTCATCCAACGTATTCCCTCCCTTTTATTTGCCGAGTAAGTTTTTGGAGGTCCAAGAAAGGTTTGGTTTAGCCTTCAAAGCTCGGGGGGAGTGCAAAACTGATGAGTGCACAATTGGATTGATGCAGATGCATGATGAAGGACATCGCTAAATTAATTATTAATATCATTCTTATTTATTAAGAGCTACTGTTTTTTGCTAACAAACAAAATTATCTTTCACAGTGAGTGTAGGCGAAATACGTATATCATTCATATGAAAATATATCCACCGACATATCTTATGATGGTAAAATCACAACAATATCTTGTTTATTTATATCTACATTCAATATAGCTAATCATGAAGTTTTAGTTGAAATACAGTACTAAAACATATTATTCAATTAGATATTACAATACTTAATGGTGATGTATTTAATTATGAGAATGTATTTTACTTATCACAATAAGATTTTAAAAAATAAAAATATTTATATATAGTCAATAGGTATGAAGCATATTATTCAGAACTCACTTATATCACGTGGCATACACCGTAATCTTGTTAACTAATGAAATTGAATAGGGTTTTATTTCTTGTTTCCTAGCTAGCTACATTCCTTTACAACACAATAAAATATTTCATTTTCATTATTCAAAAATTTAAAGATGAAAACTGAGTAGCTTGACTATTCAACGTACGTCAGGTGTGTCTATATGTATATATATATGTATGAGACCGGTCCGCAGTTAACCCTTGGTTATAAGGTTTCCAAATACACTGGCTGTAGATTGGAAGAGAGAACCTTGGCCACCAAACAAATAGCCGTCATAGATATATATGAATCACAATTTGAACCAGTAGCACCTAGCTACAATGTGTGCATGCAGGAGGCACATGCATATATATAGTGATGGACAAAGTTGCACTTCTAATCAGAACCTTGCTTAGTTTTATTACAAAACCATGCCAGTACAAAGAGCTTAGGCTTTCCGGTCCGAAAAGTTTGATGTGCGTTTCACTAATTATTCTTTAATTTTGAAAATAATCCCCCCTTTTTTTGTTCTTTGCATTTCGTAGAATTTAAAAATTATAGTACGTAGATCAGCAGCTGGTACTAGCTAGATTCTTTGATAATACGTGGTACGTATTGGGTTCCATAAAAAACCCACTCCATGCAAATCATTGATGAGACTCCATTAATTGGGTAAAATTATAATATCACCACATGCATGCATGCATATATATATGTTACCAGGTGTTTTATAATTATCTTTCTTACTATTTTAAGTTGATTGATGCATGTGCATCCTCTCTATCCCAAAGTATCTACCTCAATCATCGATCACTTGCGTGAAGGTTTCTATTTGAATTTGAAAGAAATTGTTACCACCTCTATTTCAAAATTAGAGGGAGATAGATAATATATTTTTATTTTAAGACGATAAATTCATAAAAAATTCTTAATTTATTATTATTTTTTTACTGTTGTTTTTAATATCACACACGGCTACTAACTTCCTAACTAGCTAGTATGAAGAGCACATTTGAAACCGTGTATTAAATTGTCCTTTAAAACGAATGGAGCATATATATATAAATATATAAAATTTGAGTTTTCAAAGCCTCTCGGCCACAAATTTAATTGATGAGGGTTAACAAAAGCTAATGCCTGGTGATTGACATCCTTTGTTTTTTTTTTTTTTTTTGGCTAAATAAAATTGTTTCACAGATTCTTGGGCAATTTCCTTATATATATAGAATAATTTTCCGAGCCGCAACAATTCCTATAAATGCTCGTGATGGAGAGGATCCTAGCCCACTATTACTAAAAACTTATTAATTGTCCCTCATGATTATCCTTGTCTAGAATTTTATAATTTAGTCTTTCGAGAATCTGATTATGAACCAACTATTTTACAGTAAGTATATATAGCAATAACCAGCTAGCTAGCCTTGGGGGGTTATGGCTTGGAGTCTTGGACCAGTGCGAAGAAAGATGCGTGTGAGTATCATTGAAAGATTATCGTAGAAAATGTCGATGAATACTTGTAGAAATTGTCATTTATTTAAAGTCTATAAACAAAGATAGATTTGAATGGGTTTTAGTACAATAATCAAGAAGATTAAGAAGATGAGATGCGCAGGAGCTTGGGCCTAGGGGACTAGGCTATCTGTACATATTTTTATTTTTTATTTTACACCTTAAAAAATTTCATATTTATCCTTTAGGCCCCCCATAATTTATATTAAAAATTATATATACATGTATATTCTTTAGGCATCTTAAAATTATGGAAAAAAGAGTACATGGAACTCTTTAAATAAAGAAAAAAGTGTTCTTTGTCATTTAAATATTTTTAAGTCAATTTAAAACATTAAAAGATGATATATCACATATGTATTTCTTTAAATGTTTTTAACTATCGTAACATTAATATCACATTCCATTCTAAGATCGATCTTTCTTTATCTTAATGTATGTAATGTAGGAGTCCTTGTGTAATGAAATATAATGATATCTTAATTTACTAAAAAAACAAATTTGAATTGTCTATTTAATTTAAAGCAGGGGCCGAAAACCCCGCTGTTTTTTCTATGACCCCTGGGAAAAAAAATTCTAGGGAATATCAATCCGCAAACCGATCAAATATTTGAAGGAAGATAGTACTCCCTCCATCCCAAAATAATAGACGTTCTTGAGAGTTTTACAAAGATTAAGAATAGTTATAATTTTATTATTTTACCCTTAATTAATATTGCGTCTTCTTCATCCTGAATCTGATAATAGTGGTGGAGAAGGAAGGGTAGAGAGGAAAACAAATACCAAAATATTTTTGAGATTGTAGAACGTCAGATATTTTGAGAGGAAAAAAATACCCTAAAACGTCTATTATTTTGGAATGGAGGGAGTAGTAACTAACTAATATTGTTATTTTGGTAAGTAAATTAAATTGTTAGGTCAAGTATGTCTTGTCAGTCTTACATTATGGTATTCAGACTCATCCAAGAGAAGACCTTGCCGTAATCAATTAAGAAGTTTACTAATAACAATTTTTATTTTGAAATTATATATGGACTCCAAATGAAGCGGAATATATGCATGGTAAGTGAATACCTTCAAACAAATGTTAACTAGCTAGCTAAAACTGTATATATGATTCAACAAATACCTACGTACCTTTAATTTGTCATGTTCTTGACCCCGGCCGGCCCCTTAAAAAGTAATTAATACCACAGAATAAAGATTAATTACGTAAATTAATAAACTGCGCTTTTTTTGATATATTAGTTTCACTAATGAAATATATATATATATATATATATATATATATATATATATATATATACACACACACATTGCCCTTAAAAGGAAACATGCATAAAGAGCACTCGTTGAGACGCATGTGCAGCTCCTTGTTCAGATCATGATGGATAATGGAGAAATTATTGAATTAAACAATAACTGCATGTGCAATTAACTCAAGTATACGGAAGGAAAAAGTAAAACGATTAGTTAATTAGCAGTTAATTAATATATATATATATATATATATATATATATATATATTTAATATATGTGTGTGTGTGTGTGTGTGTGTGTGTGTGTGAAAGAAATTAAGCGTTGAAATGGGGAGAAAGATTGGTAGTTTTGGTACGTACCAAATCTGATATAAACAGACTGTAAAATATCTACGTATGTATTTAAACCTAAGCAATGCACTTAATTTTCATTTGGATTGCACATGGAATTAGTGCACGATAAAATTCATTACCATTAATTTTGATAAGTTAATAAAATTAACTTTGATTAATTAAAAAATAAAAATTGCCAATGCTACTACTGACTGTCAATAGTCTCGCTTCTATTGCACGATTCAACGTAGATTATTAGAAGCTTTAACTATATTGAATTTGTCGTTGGATTAGAATAAACAACTAGATGCAGCGGGATTATTTAATTTTTTAATAATAAATATGTACGTATAATTAATAAATTAAAATATAATAAAAAGATGATAAATTATTGTGCGATGATCAAATTTCACACAGAACATCCAAATCATTCAAATTAAACACTCAAAGATCAACGTACTAATTGTGTTTAGAAGTTTCTAATATTTGTGACAAACCAAGATACGCAATAAAATGAGATAATGAATTAAATTAATTTGAAGCAGTAAAGTTGTCATCTTTCTCGATTTTGATCTTCTTTTACATTTTGTTGGTTGACATTTCAACATCAGTTGACTGAGATTCTTGTACATCATCATCGCTGATTGAATGTATAAGCCTTTTGCTTATAGGTGTGACACAATTGACAACATCGAGCATTGACTCACCCTGTATAGACTGTGGTAACAAAATTAAATTGTGTAAGATTCAATTATTTTTTTCTTAAGTATAAAAAAATTTATTGTAGGATTCAACATAACCAAATGAATTACCTGAGGCTCATCACATATACTTGTGTAGGATTCAATTATTTTTTCATCGTTAGTCATCCTAACAACTGTGTATGTCACATAATTTGCCTTAAAATTATAAGATGATATCTGTATTTTGAAAAGGAACCTCTTTTGTAACAATATATTGAGTTCATCCTAAAGCAATCGAGTCTCCATCCTTTAACGATTTAAAAACATGAATTAACAATAGTTATGTACACAAGGTTAAGATCAGATACTTTAAATATGTAATGTGTTTTTATATTTTAATTTTACCTTAATCAATTGTTCCCTCAATTCATAAGCTGACTTTCCTATGACGTGTTGGGCTTCACGATCAAATAGAACAAAAGATGCACTGGACGTATCATCCATTACTTTAACTTGAACTTTAAATCTACAATTAAAAGTTACATTTACAAAGTTAGATAATATTAACAGAGTGAACAAAGTATGAACATAAGGTAGATATAACGTATAACAAAAAATTGTATCACAATACCTCGGTGTAATAGAATTAACATGGTCAAAACATTTATCACACCAATATTTTTCGCTGTCTGGTTTTACTTTTTTGCGACATTTTTTGCAGGAATTGTAAAACTAATTATATTCGGTTTCTATACACAGAATAGTAGCAAGTACCACACATGATGACTCCTGAAGTGTAAAAAAAATGAACAACAGAAAATTAGTAAATGTTGTGAAAAAAGTAAAGTGTTTTAAAAATGGTTTTACCTCTGTTGCATCCCGTATTTCTTCAAGAGTTTTCCTATCACAGATTTGAAGGAATTCATCCGTAATAGATAATGCGCTTCTGGTACGGATAGATGAGTTATTGTAGTTTTACTTAAAATTGGCATCACAAATACCGATGATAACGATGATTGTGTAGTTAAATAGAAAATTAATTTGTAAGAATAATAGATTTTAATAAGGGGTTCAAATTAGAACATAGTATACCTATTTTTAAAATTAACAACCTCGGGGATATCTCGCATTTATAAGAAGTCTCGAACCAACATTGAGTTGGACAAAGTTGGTGTACCTATGTAATGGCAAATATTGCATAATTAATATATATATATATATATATATATATATATATATATATATATATATATTTGGAAAGATATTTTGCATACAAACGCGTATTACCTTTCCAAAACTTGATTTTTGCAAACTGTAAAAGAATTATAATGTTTTTTTGATATTCAGTCTCAACAAAAGAACAAATTTGGTTTGCAAAGTCATCCCACAAGTCTTGACTCAATACATTATGATTTGCTTTGAAAAATACAATGTAAGATTAATTTAAATGATTATAGTTAATAATAAAAGAAGTGCTCAGACAAAGATAAAAAAATTTACTCATTATCGCTTAATTCAATATTTACTCTCTTGCTCTGTTTACCATTACTTGTACTGATTTCAACACTCTCTATCGCAGTTAGTTGTCCAATAACATCTGATTATACGCAACAAAATCAGATTATAATTAAAAAAAATCAGGATGTAAAAACCTATAGGGATAATTATTGTTAAAACATACCAACTAAGTATGAATCATCAACCGCAGGCGATAGTATTTGGTCGTATGGAGTGAATTGAAATCCATATGTATGAATGAGAGCCTCATCTAACTCTTGTAGTGAGGTGGAATACAGAAAATTAATTTTGTATGGATGTTGAGTAGCTCTAAAAGAACCACCATTCTGACTGACAACGAAATTGGTGATTATAAAGACTTGTTGTTCCTTGACTGTTGTTTAAAATTTTGTAAATAGAGACCTTTTGATACTCGCTTGTATTTTAGTGTCCTATAAAAGTATAATATGCATATTGTAAGATGTTGTAATTTGGAGTTACGTATGTATGTGTTTATATATATATATATAATACCCTTTCATCCAACAATACCATCTCAATGCTGTTTATGTAGTCTGCTTTGTTGAAACTTGGTATATTCCAGAGTCGAGTTATCCTTACTTTAATCTTCCATGTTTCTTTGACAAGGCTGATGTCATCAACAAAATCGTACCTAGTCGTCATCTAAATATTGGGATGGGTAAAATAATGATGATTTGACTGTTTGTAGCATGAACTGTTGTGTATTGAGTTGGTATTTATAGCCATAATATCATAATTTTTTTAGGATATAATTTAGTAATTTAGGGGATTATAATCAATAAATTATGAGATAACAATTAAATTACAAATGATAATATCAAAATAGTTGATATACTAGTATCCGAAAGATGAACACAGTTTTCTCTGCTCATCGGAGTGTTTTCCTTTCCTTAATAACTTGTGTCATGATTTTAAAAAATTAGATTTCATAAATTTAATTTGAATTTAAAAGCTCAAAAATAAAGAAAAACTGAGTGAATACCATAATTAAGCACTGGATGAACACAATCTCTCTGATTTATATGCTGACAATGTTTTGCTATTTGTAAATGTATATTTAGTATTGAATCAATACGACTATCAGCAACTTCATCGAAATCTGAATTGAGATTTGTACAAACTACATAAAAAATTCATATGATATTAGGATAAGCAATTATTTTGAAGGTAAAAAAAACACAAAGATTGAATGAAATAATTACCATTTGAAATGTCACTTAGTTTCATTCTGGATGTTTTGCTTGTTCTCACAGATGTAGTATTTGTGCTCATTTTGTTGGTGGATTCTAACACAATATTATCATAGGTTAGTTTAGCAGATGTGCAAAATATTTTTATACAATTAATTAATGAATAAATAATTAAAAAGTATACGTTGCAGTTTTTTATTTTGTTTTTCCAGCATAATCATCATTATACGCATACTTGTGTCATAAATTTAATTTGAATTTAAAAGCTCAAAAATAAAGGAAACTAGAGTGAATACCATAATTAGGCACTGAATGAACACAATCTCTCTGATTTATATGCTGACAATGTTTTGTTGTTTGTAAATGTATATTTGGTATTGAATCAATACGACTAACAGCAACTTCATCGAAATCTGAATTGAGATTTGTACAAACTACATAAAAAATTCATATGATATTAGGATAAGCAATTATTTTGAAGGTAAAAAAAAAACACAAAGATTGAATGAAATAATTACCATTTGAAATGTCACTTAGTTTCATTATGGATGTTTTGCTTGTTCTCACAGATGTAGTATTTGTTCTCATTTTGTTGGTGGATTCTACCACAATCAATTATCATAGGTTAGTTTAGCAGATGTGCAAAATATTTTTATACAATTAATAATGAATAAATAATTAGAAAGTATACGTTGCAGTTTTTTTTTTGTTTTTCCAGCATAATCATCCTTCTTCGCATTCTTGACTGAGTTTTGTCGCACTGGTTGATAGTAAATTCATGTTTTTCCTTGTCTTCTCACATGTATGGCTTATGGTTGATTTCCGAAATTTTCGAAATAGGCTATTCAAAGGTCTGAAATATTAAAAAAATTAAATATTAAGACACAAGTATGAAGATTCTGAATTCAGATTAACGAAAAATGAACGGATCGCACAAACACCATAACAAAGCACAGGATATAGAATAGATTTTTCAATATGATCATTAAAGATAACACTCACCTGTCATCGCTCCCGACAATACCCTTGTATTGCACTGGTGCAGCTAATTTAAAAACATTTTCAGATCCATCAACAACAGTGTTCCTTCAAATGAAGGAGCCTTGAAGCCTCTAGTACCTATGGTTATAAAGACTCATTGTTGAGGTTTTTGCAACAAAAAGAAACACATAATATAAGACCCCCAAAGCGTGGGAGAAATGACAACCTAGATGAATAAGTTGCTGGTTCCAATCCCCATACTTTGGGCCAAAATTACCAACCAAAAAATTGAATAAGTAACTAAAAAATCCCCTGCCATGATCTCCACAACACATATTCCAAGAGTATATGGAAGAAATTATAAAAAGAAGAGTTCTACAATGATTCTCATATATATTTCCTAGCAAGAGATCAGTTTCATTTTCAATAATGTGTACCTAAGAAACAAGGATTCGAAATAAGATTTTGTAGTTAAATACATTTTCTGAGAATAAAGGTCAGAAGACGAACTGACTGTGTTTCCTCAGTCCTTCAAATCAACAGCCAAGTTAACCCTCTATTTCTTTAATTGCACAACCAAAACAAAGAGAAATGATATTGCATTAATTACAATTGTCAACACATGATATTAAGTTGTTTTTTATACACACGAAAAAAAAAAACACAATTATTATGTGCCTCCATTTACATAAAACTGACCAAATTATTATTATCAAATCAGGTATGAGAAATTATAATTTGTTTTTTAAAGGAATTCTTCCGCAGTTTTTTCAAAATAAGAATTGGAAATAATACTGATACAATGTAAAATATCTTCGTCAATCTTTGGCGGGAAAATATTTTTGGCTCTCGCCATCATCAGTTGTTCTTGAAAAGTAAATTCTCTTGAAAGATTAGGGAAATCGTTTTCCAAGAGTTATCTACTTATTCCGCATTTATTTTCCAAAACTTTTAAATTTCTAAATCAAGAAAAAACCAGAAATTATAATTTATTACCCCCCCCTCATTTTCCCTTAAAATAAACAGAGCTTTCAGATCATCACATGTTTTAATTCTGGTACATTTTGAGGGCATACACAACACAAAACTTTCATAAAATATAAGGATTTGATCTGAAAACTTTACACCAGCATTAAATTTACCTAAATGAACCAAAATTTTGTGACTTCTAAAGCTTTTCTTCGGTAGGGAAATACCTTCAACAAAGTTGATGTTATGCACCATAACCTACATGGAAAACCGGTGGTCAGATTACATTAATAAGAATCACATACCGAGGGGGGTCTAGCAAACAGGAACAATGACGTTACCTGTTTCATTTGTTTAGGTTAAAAGCAATAGAATGTTTGTAGAATTAGAATTTAGCATGGGAAGAAATATATTTACACTTTAAAGAAAGGAAACAGGTTAGAATGTGCTCGCCTTGAAGGTTATTGCTTGCAGGATAACCAGGAAAAGTTACCTAGAAATTTTTGGCAGATATTGATTGTGGTCCTTCAGTGTTAATTTGGAAATCCAAAGGTCACCAAAAATCCTCTTTTTTAAATTTAAAAGGAAACAAAAAAAACTTTAGTGTAAGTTTTATGGGTGTATAACTTCGCAAGGTTAAGTGAAAAAAATGTGGGATTTAACGGTTGTTTAACTGTTCTTCATGTGTTGCAAACAATAGTAACATTGTTGATTCATGGGTTTTATGAAGGTAGGGGTCCGGTTGTGTAAGTCAATCACAGGGGTCATTAAAAAAATCCTGAGGGTAACAGAATTAAATGTAGCTAGGAAGGCTTGATCCAGTCCTTGTTAAACCATAACTGTCATACCATGTTAAGCCACCAGTTCTTCCAAAAGTTGTTACAGAATGGAGCAACGTTAACATAATGTCTCATATACTAATACTATCAACGAAATTAGTATAACAAACTTTCTTGCAAATCCATGTTCTTTCTCACCTTGGAATGAAAATCTTCATTTCAGCAGATTTTATTGCCCTTGTCAACAGAACCATACAAAAGGGAGAGGAGGTCAAGTCAGCAATAAAGAGGAAAAATAAAAGAAAACAACCTTATCATATTGATGGGTACTGGATTCAACTTCAGATTGATGCTGGCAATGGATCCACATATAACAGTTTATACAAACAATTTTTTCATATTAAGCAAGTATAATCATCCAAGAAAGGGAAAGAACAGGCCTCAAAAAGGAGACACGCAAGGGAAAGAAAAGCAAATTCCTTCTTTGGACAAATAATTAAACAGGAGCCAAAAACTAAATAAACCAAGAAATCACAATTATTTAAAGTAGCCTCAGCGTAAAACACTCATTCGATAAATTCAACGGCATCCGATTAGGGAAAAGAAGTGAGATAGAAGAACAAATTAGAGGATCCTGTCTCTATAATATTATTAAATCCAATAAAAATAGATAGGATTTTACCGACTGAAATTTGAGATTTCCGGCTGCCGAAGAATGCAGCTCCATTACAGAAAAAAATTGAGGAAATTAGACGTTGTGATCCCGCTCTTGTTCAGTGCTTCAATTGCTGCTGTTCACTCGATTTTACATCATCCAATGTGTACCGAGAGTAATTAGGGGAAAAGATTTAGGTTTTTACGGTGTCAGTTATTATTTTAGTCGTCCGGGTAAGTGAAGGGTATTTTTGTCAACGATAATATGGAGCAGTAAATAGGAAGGATAGGTGTCAAAAATATAGAACGACAGATGTCAATTTATTGTGTTATGTACTATGATTTAGTATATATAATAAATAATAAATAATAAATAATAGATAATAGATATTATATTAATTAGAATAAAATGGTATAGAGAGCTCCATAACAATTGTTAATTTGAGAATAAAATGAGCACAGGTCTAATAATTAAGCCTAAGTTGAGGTAATTGATAGGAGTGAGCAAAAAACGGATAAAACCGAAATATCGAACCGAACCGAAATTTTTTAACCGAATTATTTCGGTTTTTCGGTTTTTTTACAATTTCTAAGTTATATCCAAATTATTATTCACTATTCTTGCTATTCACGGTTTTGGTTTGGAAAAAGCAGTTATTCGTGTATCCCAATAACCGAACCTTACTTATTAAAAAATTAATTTTATAATAATATTATTATCGATATCTCACTAATCTCGATTTATAATAATATTATAAATCTACTTGTCCGCTTATTATGCATAAATTACAACAAGAATTGAAAGTTTTTCCGAATTACCAAAATTATAATTCGGTAATTCGGTATTCGATAATTCGGTTATTGTTAAATTTCGGTTATTAGTTCGGATAGCAAAATCATCATTATTTCGGTTTTCGGTTATATTCGGTTATAACCAAATGATCACCCCTAGTAATTGATATAACAATGTAATTGTCTTAAATTAAAATTAGTGTTTTGTCTTATATCAACAAGTATATACTTTTTTAGTAATACTTTTATAATTATTTTGACAATTTTTAATACTTTAAGCAATATTTATTATTTAATATTATCATTTTTATTTTCTATATTATCGATCATTTAAATTAAAATCATACTTCTAGCCCAACAAAATACTGATAGTTGTACGCTGGGGCCTGGGTTTGTATAAGTTGGACTCCATCACAAAATATTCACTTGCTTGTGGGTACAAAAAAATGGGAGGTGTTTGATACAAAAAATGGGAGGTACGTAACCTATATCAAACTTTGAGCAATGCTACACAGACAGGTTAATTGGACATTTTTAGTTGTTGTTTTTTTTTGACTGTATAACCTTGTTTTTGTATATATATCTAAATTATACCTAAAATACTATACATTTTTTGAAAGTCACAAGCAAAAAAAAAAAAAAAAACTGAAAATGTCCAATAAACATGTTTGTTTAGAACTGAATACATCTGAATGGTTGAAAGAAATTTCACTATATTTGAAAGAAATTACATATATTTGAAAGAAATTTCACTATATTTGTATCTAAGCTAAAGCAAGAATCAGAGTAGATTATAAAGAGTAGAGCTGTCATCAATCATCCACTAGATTAACATAGGATCGGTATAAGAAAAATAAATCACATTAAGGAGCTGTTTGTTTAGAATTGAATACATCTGAATGGTTGAATTTATCAGCCATTAAGTGCGTTTGTTTTAAAAAAAAAAATAAACGAAATGGCTAAATTGGTGAAATGATTGAGTTGAATGGCTAAGTCAATTTTTTTTTTTGTCGAATAAACAGCTGAATAAAGTAAAAAAATTAAAATATATATATTAACTATTATATTAAGTAAATTTACAGCAACTTTAAATTTTTTTCAAAGGAGTAAAATAATAAAATTATGTCATTCAAATATTTCAGACATATTAATTATCAAACAATTTTTTTTATTCAGATTCAACTTATTTAAATTCAAATTAATTTAATTTTTATCAAACATCCCCCCTAATCTTTTACACAATTTACCGAGAATAATTTGGGACGTGGAGTTGTCACTACTATTCGTTATTCGTTAATGATAAAAAATAAAAAATAAAAAATAAAAAATAAAAAATAAAAAAATCGAAACCAAATTTTATCTAGACCAATGAGTGATTGATTTTACAAAATAACCACATTAGGACCGCTACACAATCCACTGAGTGAACCACACCGCCTAATAAGAGGAAATAGTGTTATGCACGCGGCGAGCGGGAGCTTGGAGTATATGGATTTCCACGAGTTCACCAGCTGAACAAATCTAGACCGTTCAATTACTAACACGAGCAATTATCACTCACATGTACGGTTTACGATACGATGTAAGGCATCACAAGGAAATCTTTTGCAACCATCACCACCACATGATTATCACCCGCTTCATAAGAAATCAACAGACGAAAGACGCGGCTTTCCAGCCTGGCGCCTCTTAAACAAATTTTATTTCTTCTCACTCTTCCCAGCATTTTAAATGGATGACACTATTTTTCTCGATAAAGAAAATCATACTTCCGTCCACTAAAGTTTGATAAATTTATCACTTCAGTCCGCTCTATTATGAAATGACAAACGTAAAAATGTGGTTCTTTGCGAGTGTATTTTTTTTCTTTCTTATTTTATTTTAGAACAATAAAGTAACATTATATTCTTAATTTAACATTATATTTTTATTATTATTTTTAATATCACACCATCACAACCAAATTCGTAATTAATACTAAGACTATATTTGAAAACAAAAAATTATTCTTAAAAATCGTCATTTTATAAATATATCTCTAATTTTAAAATAAAAAAATATTATATACACTAGAGATGTGATTGACAACCACAATGTGTTCTTTACAAAAATAATGTTATTATCGCATAAAAAAAGTTTACATAGTAAACACATACATATTGCGGGCCTCCCTTGTTAGACGGAACTCACAGTATGTAAGTATTATATAACTTTTTTATGTGATGATAACATTATTTTTCTTACAATTTTCGATTCATAGCATATGATTGTCGTAAGTTAAAAAGTGTTGCATATGCGATATATATAAGTTAGTACTACTAGTAGGCACCAATACTCTTTAACTTAACGAGACATATAGGGGCTAAACATATCATTTAGGACTCATTTAAGATCTCTATATACAAATTATTAGACGTGTTTAGTCTAATGTAACACGATTCAACATATATAATGTGACTTTTCAAATTATATTAGGATAAACATTTAGCATAACTTATGATTGTTATAATTAAATTGTGATGATTTGATTATTATTATTAATAATAATAATAAAAATTTGAGTAATAGTTATGACTAGTACTAATTTAATTTGATTATAGGGGCTAAACTTGTGAAAGAAATGAAACGTTAAAAATTTAAAGGGGAACATTATACGAGACTAAAAGATTAAAAATTTATTTTCTTCTCATACGAGATTAAAAGATTAAAAATATCAAAAATATATGTTCTCCAAATTAAAATCATGCTTAGTTGTTCACTTTTGAAAATAATGGATCAAAATGGTAAAGGTATAGTTATAGTCTATAAGTAGTATCACAAAATACCAACACTACCCTCCACTTCCACACTGTTTCACTCTTTATCTTTGTCATGTCCCACAAATGATCCCATACCATAATTACACAGAACATGAAAATGCCACCAAACCTCCACCTCCCAACCATCACGCTCCACCTCTTCATCTCTCTCATTCTTCTATCATCGTCCTTACATTTTCCGGCTAAGGCAGCCACCACCGACCTCCCGCAATTCCAAGAAGCACCGGCATTTCGTAATGGAAGAGAATGTCTCAAACCCAGCAACGACCCGTCAATCAATATTATCCACATAGCCATGACCCTCGACGCCACCTACCTCCGTGGCTCAGTCGCCGGAGTTTTATCCGTCCTCCAACACGCCACCTGTCCTCAAAACATTGTCTTCCACTTCCTCGCCGCCCACCGCCGATCAGAACTCCAACACACAATTCTCACCACTTTCCCTTACTTAAAATTTCACCTCTACCACTTCGACACAAATCTAGTAAAAAACAAAATCTCCTCCTCAATCCGCCGTGCCCTTGATCAACCGCTCAATTATGCGAGAATATACCTAGCAGAGCTTTTACCCTCCACGGTAAAAAGAATAATTTACTTCGATTCTGACCTCATTGTAGTTGATGATATTTCAAAGCTTTGGACCATAAATCTCAATTCTCGTGTTCTTGGAGCTCCAGAATATTGTCACGCAAATTTCACACACTACTTCACTTTAAGATTTTGGGCAAACCCATTATTTTCCAACACTTTTAGAGAGAGAAATCCGTGCTATTTCAACACGGGTGTGATGGTGATTGATTTAATGAAGTGGAGAAGAGAGAGATATACAGAGAAATTGGAGAATTGGATGAGGATACAGAAGAGATACAGAATCTATGAATTGGGTTCTTTGCCACCGTTTTTGCTTCTTTTTGCTGGGAATGTGGAAGGAGTTGAGCACAGATGGAATCAACATGGGCTTGGTGGGGATAATCTTGAAGGGTTATGCAGAGATCTTCATCCGGGGCCGGTTAGTTTGCTGCATTGGAGTGGGAAAGGGAAGCCATGGCTGAGATTGGACTCGAAGAAGCCGTGTCCGTTGGATAGCTTGTGGGCGCCGTACGATCTGTTTCGGCATGAATATTTGTATTCTGACAGCTGATGTAGGGGATTAAAACCCAGCAATAATTGAAGACTCCCAGCTGGTGTTGAGTCGTGAAAGGACAAAACAGGACATGATGTGAGTGGAAGGGTAAAGTAAATTTTTTGGCTGGTGTGGCGAAGATGTATAGTGTTCCCGTGGGGTAAAGGTGATTTTAACCGTGCGATCCATACTATGGTGGTGGTGACTGGTGAGGAGGAGGGTGATTCATCGTAAATGTTAAAAATTTACTCAATTTTGTAGTGGTTGAATTGTCAAAATTTGGTAATGGGTTTCTTTTTCATGAATTAGGATCTTCACACAGACTTTCTATTTCAGAATTTAAATGTGTTAAAATGTGATGTAATTTTAGAGTATCAGTTTCATTCTTTTGTAATTTGAACATATTCTTTATATATACTCCTAAGCTGCATTTGTTTATAAAAAGAATGAGTAGGATAAAATCATTTTATATTATTTTATGAGTAATGTTACAGACACAAACTATTCTACAAATATTTTATAAATTGTTGATGTGACATACTTTACCTTAACATATTAATCAATAAATTGTTTCAATATAGTTTTCGGCTTTACATAAAAAATTGAAATAGAATATATCACATTAACCGTTTGTAAAATATTTATAAAATAATTATAATTAGTCAGTTTATTTAATCCTTGGGTTGGTTATTTTTGATCATTTTGAATGTTATTCATAAGGATATTATATATCACACCACCTTTTGACTTAGGTTATACCTAATCAAATGGTATTACAAATGACAAAATACGGTAACAGATTAATAATAGAATAAAACAGTCGGAAATAATAATAAATTAGTATAAATAATTATATCTCATCAATTAATTTTGTAAACAAATACAACCCTAATAAAAAGTTAAAAGCTGATCTTACTAGGAGCTTCTAAACTTAGTCGACACAAAAGTAAATTAGTTATCCAACTAAAATTAGTAATGATGAGTTAGCTCATGAGAATTCTACAGCTGAAGGATTTTATATCTCATTCATTCTTAACATATGAATCTGAATGAAAAGGTGATAGCTTGAGCTGAATTACAATTACTCATGAAAAAGTGACAGCTTGAAAGGCTGAATAAAACTGTCAATATTAGCCAGCAACTAGAACTCTTACATGATATTTATAATTATAATTATATTAAATTACTTAAAATACCATAATACATTATTTTTAAAATTTGTAATCATTTAGAAATTAATTTTAATTTTTTTTTGATAATTAATTGATGTATTCTATTTTCTTTTCAATTTTCCTACCTAACTAACAATCTTTTGAATTATGTTTTTATCTTGAAACCCTTTTTTTGTTCTATTTTTAGAAAGTTTGTCTTATGGGCGAAGGAAGGAAAGAAAATACCAACTTATAAATAATATTTTCTTAAAATTTTTTTTGTTTAAAATTTAAATTATTATTTTTATAAAATATTTAATATATAAAATTATTTAATATAATGTGTTAATTCTCGTGACACACAATGAGATTGGGTAGATCCTTTTTATGTTTTTTTATTTTATTTAAACCTGAATAGAGAATCAATTCATGTGTGTGAAATAGATAATAAAGATCCCTTGAGATAATAATTTTGATTTTAATGTAAATGTGGTTGACCAAATATTCATAAAAAATTTCTCTGAATCACCAGATTCCTTAACCGCTCTTCACAAGACCTCTGCCATTTAAATAGTTTTTAAGCCTCCCAAAGAACTCGTTTCTTGTGTGCCTCCACCAACTCGTTTAAGCTCGTTCTTCGTCTAATATACTTTTGTCCAAATGGTTCTCATCTTCCGGTACTTAGCAGCCTTCGTGATCATTAGGCATCCGTTTTTTATCGCTAATACGTAGCAAATCTTTATGACATCCATTCTTTTGTAAATCAAATCGATGTTGGTGACAACTAAATCGCTTTGACCTCCGTCTTTTGTCATAATATCTCACGTTCATGCCAAATCCATTATGTTGCTTCCTTTTGAGCAAAAGATTCTCGAGGTCTTTGATGTTCTTCTTTGTGACAACACATTTTTGACTTAATCGACACAACAATCGATTTCTCACCTTTCTGCTTCTTTTGATTCTTCGGTTTAGATCAAGGATGTTGGAGATAGATGGGAAGGGCTTGGAGTCGATGTCGCCATTGAGAGATGAATGGTTTTAAAAAAAAATTGAAGTTTATTGATTTGAAGATACTTCTTTTGGGTGAGTTTGTGGTGACCTAAGATGACCCAAGATGATCTTATTGTGTTAGTAGTTTGAAGGGATTCGATGGGCATTGACTTCTGGAAGTTTGGGAAAAATTATTGATAAATAATTATTAATTATTTAAAAAACCATTTGGTCAAGAAATTATAAGAAAAATATGTTATGCAAACAATTTTTTTTTTATCTAATTCTAATTAAGCGGATATTAATCCAAAAAAACAAACACATGCATGCTTACTTAATTTTATAAATAAAATATTAAAAATATATTAATTTTGTAAATATTTTCTGGATACATTTTTGTTGTAATTTCTTTTAAAAATTTACTAGAAAATATAAATCTTCCAAAAAAAAAAATCTAATACCTCATTAATCTGAATCTGACCTTTGAGGCTGGCCCATGTTGGAGCCCATGTTACTTGTGATCTATATTCACCCATCACCTGCCCCTCACCACCACAAAAATACCTGTAATAACCGTCACGTATACAAAAAAAAAAAACCTTGGTTTAGATAGTGTACTGGTCTCAAACTGATCCAAATCAAAGCATGCCAAATTCCATAGATATATGTATATAGAACTGTAAATAAATTTACTCTCTTGCACAGATATGGCAGCTGTTGCTGCAGGCAGGCTTGGTTTGGGCGCAATAAAACTCCATTCCTTCAATTTAAAACCACCATCTCCATCTCCATTTTTGGGGAAGAAGCTCAAGCTCAAACCCTCCTTAAATGGAAAAATTACCACTATTTCAAGGTCAAAATCCCATTTAATTTACGCCGGAGTTGAATTAGTCGACATATTTCATGATCTATTTATGGGTGTTGGGGTAGGGCTGCCCTGCACAGTAATGGCATGTGGTGATATGATATACAGAAGCACATTACCCAAATCAAATGAGCTCACAATCACAGCTCCTGGTGTAATTTTGGCATTGGGTACTTTATCTTACCTTTGGGCAACACCTGGTGTGGCTCCTGGGTTCTGGGACATGTTTGTTCTTGCTTTTGTTGAAAGAATTTTTAGACCCACTTATAGAAAGGTACTTTAATTGTGATTTACAATTGGTTTTGTGTTTCTATGTTTATTATTTGCTTTTGTTGTTGAATATGAACGGTGGGTTTGTGTGATTTCAGGATGATTTTGTGCTGGGGAAGAAGTTAGGTGAGGGAGCTTTTGGTACAGTTTATAGGGTTTCCTTAGCCAAGAAAGGCTCTTCAAAGGTATGCCATGTTTGATAAAATTCCTCTTATTTATAAATTGATGCATTAGTCTGTTTTATTGACGAGTACTTCAAAGAAAAATATGATGAAACAAGTGAGATTAGAATGAAACATACCGGTCATACATAATCTAGTTGTTAGTTAGTTGAAATGTAGATAATTTTGTTGAATATAGGTATTGTTTGTCAGCTTCCCAAATTTTCACTTGTTCACTATACCTTTTTTTAATCTAAAATTTTTCTTTGAGTATTTGCCACAGTAAAGTAATACATCGCCTTTTTTGGTGGTATCTTAAAGGAAGGCGATTTAGTATTGAAAAAGGCCACTGAATATGGTGCAGTGGAGATATGGATGAATGAGCGTGCACGTAGAGCTTGTTCAAATAGTTGCGCTGATTTTGTATACGGCTTTCTTGAGGTGCTGCTATACTATGTCTGATACATTGTACCATATATTATTAGTGTTTCGTTAGCTCAGAAATTCAAGCAACTGGAAAAAACTCAGATTGTTAACGTACTGCTGTTTCTTTTCTTACCTAACTGAATTTTTATATGCATAATGGATATCAGAGTTCTTCAAAGAAAGCAGGTGAATATTGGCTCATATGGCGTTTTGAAGGGGAAGCAACACTTACTGATTTGATGCAGAGTAAAGAGTTTCCGTACAATGTTGGTACTTTCATCCGCAATGTCATAAAACTATCTGGCATTTCTATTTTTTCCTTGGAGTTGTGGTAGATCTCGATAAAAGTATAATTTTGGATTTTTTGTATACAAGTTACTATCTGAACGCATTGTTCTTTCTAAACATTATTTTACCTTTGTGAGTGTGGAGTTGGGAGTAATGATTAATGCTAGGGATCCTTAATTGGTACCAAAACTGATGTTTCATATTACATTAGTTGAAGACATCATGGTGATTGATCTTGTAATAAATGTCATTACGCCAATTATTGAGCATAATAATGACATCAAATTGGTACCCGATAGGAGGAAGGCTCCTATGCTTCTACAAATTTAATTGTCTTGATTTTATATATTAAAAAAGTACAGTTTGTTAAAGAGTTTGGTTTTACATGGTTTGTTCATATAAATAAACTACTTTTGTTGTAATCCCTACCTATTGTACTAGAACCCTGCAAGAAAGTACCTCTAGGTTATATCATAAAAAGAAAGTGAAGCATTATATGAGAATAGAAACACTCATAAATTGCTCTGCTAAAAAATTGAGATTCCTTCTCTTCTTGCTGCAACTTGAGCTTATACATTTGATATTGGAATACTCGGGACAAACCATGTACAATTGATGTATGTCCTGATCTCTGCTTCTGTAGATCATAACATGATGTAGTAGGCCTAGGTTATATTTGTACTTACACTAGTGCAATTTGGAGAACTATCACTTATGACAAATCCCTTAGATGGATTTATAATGAAAAGTATGCAAAATAGAGTTGATGTCCCTAAGAAGATTGTATTATTGATTGTTTTCTTACAAAAAAACTTCATTCAGCTAGGGTAGCTGAACAAGCTGTTGCCCAAGTTGTGGTTGAGAAACTTCCAGTATATAACATCGGCAAGTCTTCAGACTTTGAAGAAATATGTGTGGAACTGAGGATCCAATGACAAGGCAAAAATATCAGAATCATATCAAGTTTATTTCATGTCAGTCTAATGACCCTTTAGGCAATTTTGGCAAGTCTGTGCAGATAAATGATGGGTTATTTAAGTGATAAGATATGAAAGGGTTCATGATCTTAAAATTGAGGCACATGACTTGTTGACGTAAGATATAAAATAGAAACTATTTATCATACTGAATAGCTTATGGATATATGTGAAATAATACTAGTAATGTCAATTGCTGGTCGAGAAATGCAAAACAGGGAAGAAAGTGTTTAGTTTGTTAAAAATGTTCAACTCATGATGGTGAATGTTGGCAGGTGGAAGCAATGATTCTTGGAGAGGTTCAGGACTTGCCGAAAGGGTTACAAAGAGAAAATAGAATCATTCAAACAATTCTTAGGCAGATCTTATTTGCGTTGGATAGTCTTCATTCAACAGGGATTGTTCATAGAGATATTAAACCTCAGAATATTATTTTTTCTGAAGGTAATTGTTGCATGTGCTATCAATTGAGCCAAGGCTAATTTACTCGATTACAGAATATATATTTACCTTTTCCTGCTAACCCGAAGCAGGTTCTCGCACATTCAAAATCATTGATCTTGGAGCTGCGGCAGATTTGCGAGTAGGCATAAATTATATTCCAAAGGAGTTTCTACTAGATCCAAGGTATCTGCTTTTTTTGAATTCATGAGCTAAGTGGTTGAGGTTTTCACTTTCAAATTATGAGCTATCAAATAAGCTTTTAAAATTTGACGTGTGAGGGTTTAAAAAAGCAAATAAATAAATAAAATAAACTTTACAAAAAAAACCCTTCTAGTGGCATGCTTGCTGAGTTCACAGATTTGATACATCTTAATTTATCATTGTTACCATATCCTCTGATGATTCATTTTTCTTAAGTTACAATTATACATGTACAAACACAACTATGCACAATTGCACCTGGAAGTCTACGTTTTAGAACTGATATGCTCAAATCCATGCAGTTTTAGTTTCAAACCAACACCAGAGAATTTAATGATGCCTACTGTAGTCAATTTACTCTCTGGGCCTTATAGCTAGAACTATGCAGTTTCTTGACATCCTTCTATTTACATAATATAGAGTTTCCAACCTTTTTTGTCCTTTCCTGTTCAGATATACTGCACCTGAGCAATACATTATGAGCACTCAAACTCCGTCTCGCACCATCAGCTCCCGTCGCTACTGCACTTTCCCCAGTTCTGTGGCAGGTGCTGCTTCCTTGGAGCTCTCCTAGCTTACTTATAAATTTGTTGATTTCTTTGATGATTAACCTTTCTTTCCATCGCTCCAAATTTTAAACAGATGAATCTCCCAGATAGATTTGACATCTACAGTGCTGGTCTCATTTTCTTACAAATGGTTGGTAATGAATAATGCTTATTTATCCTAATTTTCACATATTCAGGGTTCAGAATATATTTGGAGATTTCATTATAGACCAAGTAGACTTACCATTGGCCAAGTTGGTCATACAGTATGCGACTAACATGTACATTTCTGCATGTAATTTGCATTGGTTAATATATGACTGTAATTTCTTTTGCCATTTCCATGCTCATTATTCATGTTATGACATTGTTGTTTTACCGAGAGAACCCTGGAATTTTATAGGCATTCCCAGCATTACGTTCAGACAGCAGTCTCATACAATTCAACCGTCAGCTTAAGAGATCTGAGTATGATTTGGTTTCATGGAGGAAGACTGTAGAGCCTCGTGCAAGCCCTGATCTCCGGAGGGGCTTCGAGTTGTTGGACTTGGATGGTGGGATAGGATGGGAACTTTTAACATCAATGGTTCGGTATAAAGCTCGAAAAAGAACCAGCGCAAAAGCTGCTTTAGCTCATCCATATTTTGACAGAGAAGGCCTTTTGGCTTTGTCCTTCATGCAGAACCTCAGGCTGCAATTCTTCCGAGCTACACAGAAAGACTATGGTGAAGCTGCAAAATGGGTTATTCAGCTAATGGCAAAGTCCGGAACTAAGAAGGATGGCGGTTTCACAGAAGCACAGCTTCAGAACCTCAAAGTCTGTTTCTAACTCTAATCGGAAGTCTTTATCATAGTTATCGTTTATTATTAAGTGGTTTTATTTAGAACATTTACTTTTCGTTTTTACAGGAAATACAGCCCAAGAAAAAGGCAAGTGCGCAAAGGAATGCTCTGGCTTCGGCACTTCGGATCCAAAGAAAAATTCTAAAAACCCTGAATGAGAGTGTTGATGAGCTGAACCAGCGCAGAAAGAGCCTCTGGTGGAGAAGGTGGATTCCTAGAGAGGAATGAAGATCGTAAATATACATGTAAGTGTACCTTTTGTGCAGCCATCTTTTACTTAATTATACTAATCTAGTGAATGAAAAACATTACTCCTTTATAGTATAAATCATAAAAGTGAGTATTGTTACTGTCCACTTGTATAAGAAAACGGTTTACAGTAGTCTTGGAAGAAACTCAATGTAAAATAAGAAGTTGTTCTTATATATATATATATATATATATATATATATATATATGTATGTATGTATGTATGTATTCCAATTCCATATAGATGTATACTCTTATTCAGATTCCTGTTATCTTTGTAGTGTTTCTAGTTGGAATTCGTGAGCCAGCAAAGACCTTGCTGTTCATGGAGTCAACAGTTTGGACACGTAAAAGTGCTAATTACTTGTTCTTACAGTAATCAAGCTGTGTTTAAGAGTAGCTCATTAAAAATATTTTGAACTTGGGATTATGGCTAAGGGTATTTTTGGAACTCGGAAAACGTAAGGGAAAAGAAACAAAAATGAATAAATAAAAGTAAAAACTATCTTAATGAATATTAATTTAGCCCCCGTATGAATCTCGAGACCTTCACGTTTTTGCTTTTTTTGGTTTCTTAAAGTATTCTTAAGTTCACACTTTTAATTTGCTCAAGACTATTTCTCAAATTCACGTTGTTGTTGTTATTGTTGTTGTTATTATTGTTGTTGTTACAATTTACAAGCAGGCCGTGCCCATTTTTATACATCTAGGCAGCATGGGACACTTTCAAAATAAGCCTGGAATACTTTGATTACAGTGCCTTAAACCTTACTTAGTTTACTTTAATCAACATCGTCTCCCCACCCCTTGGAGTTAGTTCCCTATGGCTATGCCTATATTCCGTAATATATATATATATATATATAGTATTATTTAATATATATAAACAGAACAGAATTATATATATATATATATATATATATATATATATATATATATATATATATATACACAGAAAAATATAAACAGATAAATTCGAGTTCTTTGATTTTACAAAGTCTCTTTAAAGTAAATTTATTTTTTCACTGGTGCTAAGGATTAATTGAATAATTGTTTCCCAAGATAAAACGGATTTCCATTCTTAATTAGAAGCACTTCAAAATTAAGAACACATTGAACCAATTTCTATGTTATGTACTGAACTTTATAAATGATGCATGAAAATGGTGCATAAATATATTTACAAACAGAAACGGGAAAACTATTGTTGCAGAATGGAACGGGAAAAATATTGAAGTGCAGAACGGGAAAGTATACTGCAGAACGGAACGGGAAGTATTTTCCAGAACGGGAAAAATCTCTCCAGAACGGGACGGGACATAAATTTTACTTACCGTTGGCACGCACCAAAACTACGTAGTATCGATAATAACTTAAACAAAATCTGATAAATTATTAAACAGATTTTGTCCAAAAAAATTATATATCATAACTCGACCCGACCCTCCCGCCCGAGCCCGGCCCGAGCGACTGGACGGCGGCGCGCGTGTGGGTTTGAACCAAGGCTTGGTTAGGTCATCTCCCTTCCACAAAAGTGGGGTGCCCCTTGGGGCCCTTCCCATTGACCAATATATATTCTTCATTTTTCCTTCTAATGCTCTATGTGAGACTTTTGCAACTTACAACATTTCAAGTAGGTGACTTTGGAGTCAATTTTCTCATTCAATTCTTATGAATTTGAACACATAAATATACCACATTATACTCCTTGCGGAGGAGAACGCATTGGTGCAAAAACCCGATATTTCTGAAATGTGGGTCCCTCATTAAATTAACCCTCAAAATGCTTTATTTTATCAAATCCATTTTCAACAATGCCTTCTTTGGGTGCCTCTCAGTACATATAGCACTCAAAGACTCACTAATATATATATATATATATATATATAGAGAGAGAGAGAGAGAAAGAAAGAGTCCGGATCTTAAGTTCACCTGTAACTTGTAAGACTCCAACTTTTATGAATAAAAATATATTTTCTATAATTATCATTTTTGAATATTATGGAATAAATTTGATATAATGTTATAGTTGTGGGTAATATTTATAAATTTTACAAAGATGCAAGTTTGTTATATAATATTATTCGATTGGTCGGGGAATATTCGCTTTAAACAGGGAATATTAAATGCGATGGCTCAATCATTGGTGGACCCCACAACGGAATTATTATTCGGGATTGAAAAACGACAAAAATATTTTTATAAAAATAATGACGGAAGTTTTTCTCGTTAACTTGTTGAAACACCCTTGTTAAAAAATACAATGAATACGCATGGTTACATAGTAATACATCGGTATTGATTATTGATGCTTTGACGTGAGAAGTCACTCGGTTTTGTTCAAATTATTGCTATATAGAATTGTTGCATAGTATTTCACGTTATTTGATTCAATTATTGTCGATATTTTTATATATTATTAAATCAATAATTGAGACGACATAATTATTAATATTATTATTTGCAATATTAACGATGTCTGTAAGTTACGCGAACGAGAGGTTTGATCACCTAATTAAGGCGCATGATAAGGAGAAATCCTTATTAGAATGCCCCTCTTTCCCGAGAACGACACGTCGATTAATATTGTGAATTATAATAATGATGATAAATGTTGTTAAAAATATTGAGGGTATTTATATATATAAGTTTGTAATGTGTGTGGTGGGCGGAATATATATATATATAAATAATATTATGTGTGTGTGAGTGGAAAATGGTGGAAAAGTAGAATTTTGGTGGAAAAGTGGAATTGGTGGATTGAGTATTAGTATTATATATATATATTATGTATATGTTTGAAAAGTGGTAAGAAGGTGGGGGATTTATGTTGGTTACGGGGGGAAGAAAAAAACTAAGTGGTGTATAATATATATATATATATATATATATATATATTATATTTTATTTTTGTTGCTTTGTTTTTATTGGATGGTTGTTTGAAATTAAGCATCCGTGATTCTCAAAGTTTTCATCCGTGAATTATACAACGATTGCATCCGTGATTTTCTTGCACAGTGCCCTTTTACTCTCCTATAAATAGGATGCTTAGTTAGAATAGAAATCATACCAGAAATTCAGAGAAATTTTCTTCTATAATCTTGAGCGTATTTCTTTAGAGTTTTAAGAAGCTTTAAGCGTAGTGTTAGCTTTCTTAAAGAATATTCTCGCCCTAACAGTCGAAATACTCTTCTTTTACGGTAAGGGGTATTATTTTTTTTCATATTTATGAAGAGAACTTTTGTTATTCCATTCTTTATTATTCTCATTGGAATAACTTTTGTATACGCCATTGATCACTATATACTTGGTGATTTTTTGTTGTTATTCCATTCGTTATTATTCATTTGGAACATTACATGCATGCATTTTACGGGACCGGTTTCGCTCTTTATTATTCTCATTAGAATATCCCATCTGCATGCGTTTTGTGGGACCGATTCTCGTTATTTATTATTCGCATTGGAATAACTTGTCATGCCAAGCACCGCATGCATGGTGATTTCACATTGTTATTCCAATCTTTATTATTCTCATTGGAATATCCCATTGGTCGCGTATTACCTTTGACCGGTTCTCGTTATTTAATATTCGTTGAATAACTTTGCTCATGCGGCACTCGCATGCATGGTGATTTCTTTTGTTATTCCATTCTTTATTATACTCGCTTAGTTAAAGTTTTGACTTATATACTCAATGAAATTAGTGGAATATCATTAATATTTCATACTTCATCCAAAGATCTTTTCGTGGAAATATTCTTCCGAGCATTCTTGAATTTTACTCTACAAAGAAGTATCATGTTGACAATTTGGGCGTTATTAGTTCCTGGATAAATTAATTCTTGAACTTGTTTTATTGAATTCTTATATCATTGTCATCATCCTCATGTTTATATTTTGTTGAAAGTCATCTCGTATTCAGTAGTGCATGATGGACTTGGTATGATTATGACTAGGGATTATTCGGTATAATCATGGCCCGTAATGTTACAAATGATGTGGTAAAAGTCCTCATCGGCTGTAGTGCATTGATGAGCGATTGTTGGCATGATCATGACCATTGATGAATACACGAATATCCTTGGCCCGTAGTACATGGATAATTTATGGTTGTGATACTTATGAATATCCTCGGTAGTAGTGCGGGATGAGGTGAATTATTTATTAAGTCGAGTCCCAAATGATAAAAGTGATGAAAAACCTTTTAAATTATAAAAGATAGTAGATTTTATTCTCTACTTGACTCTTTTAATGGATTGCTTATTCATCCGCAGCTTAAACTTGATGTCTATTGTATTTTATCGGTTTAACATCGTTGAAGACTAATGATAATTTATTCTCGCATTATCTTAGTCATAATATTTCTTCTTCGGGCTAGTTGAGCTCACCCTTTCTTTCACCGCTTCTTCAGAAATGAGAACGTGGCCAAGGACTAGTCGGGGAACGGAGTGACTATCCGAGATGATAGTATTAGTAGTCCTCACTATTACATTAAATAGTGTGACAATAAATATAATGAGGACTTATTCTCGAGAGTGGATATTGTCTAGAAGATAATATTTGTATTAAAACTCAAAGCTTTCTTGTTGTATATTAAAGATTGTATTTGTATTTTGTACCTTGTATTTGGCGACTCAGAATAGGTGATGTGTACCTATTTTGGGGGCGTCATAGTTGGTATCAAAGCTTAGGGATATGATCCTTGGCTAAGATGTGAGACAAGAACTAGGAGGAGAGAGAGAGAATTCCTTCACTAGTATGACCTACCTAAGTTTATTTGATATTTAATTGGTAGGTCGAGTATGGGGATAATATGTGATATGTTAATTAACCCTTGTTTTGTGGCGGTGTTTGAAAATGCCATCCGAGAATATTGAGAACATCAATGGAGCAAAGGAGACCGCTTGAGTCTCCACGGATCAATAATCGTGATAATGTGCATCGTAGGCGACAATCCTCGTGCAAAAATAACACCGACCAAATGATGGACGATGAAATGTTCCGAGGCTTCATGCGAATTCATGCAATATCGGTGAGAGCAGCCTCGCCCAAAATGCAGTGGAAACATCTGCAACTCTCTCGGCCACCGCCAAATGAAGCAAGAGCTTTGGGACCACCGGAGTTTTTTCGAGAGAGCCAAAACCATTTAAAGGCGAGACGTGGATAAAACAGATCAACAAGATATTTGATGTCTTGATTGCTCCGACTAAATAAAGGGTTCCTTTGCCACCTTCGTATTCATGCGGCGGCGCATTCATCGGTGGGAATCAGAAAGCGTATTCAACTCGCCCAGATCAAGATGTCTTGGGAAAAAGTTTCAAGAACTGCTCAACGACAAGTACTTTTTCAAATTATTCGTCACATGAAAGAGGTAGAGTTCAATAAACCGGAGCAAAATAATATGACCGTGTCGCAAATCGAAGCCAAGTTTGTCGAGTCATCGGTTTAAGTCCCATTTGGTTGATAAAGAGGAGAGAATGACGCGAATGTTTCTAAGAGGTTTGAAACCGAGATACGCCAATATCTTATCTCTCATAAACTGTGTTTGTATTCGGATGTTGTTAATAGGGCTCGATTATTGGAAATAGCGATAATGAGTCAACCCAACCAAAAGAAAGCGGTAACAAAATGATATTACCAGTTATAACAGTCATCGAAGCGGTGACAATAAGCGTGGAGGGAATCAACATACCAGAAATGGTAACCACATCGGTGGTAATCATGGCCAAAGCAATAAAAATGGATATTTCAAGAAGAGGAGATTCAACAATGATGGAAAGACGTCTGCATTAGCACCTGTTGTTAAGGAAGGAGAACGACCACCTATCATATGCTTCAAATGCGGAGGGGATGGACACATCAGTCCAAACTGTGCGATGCCATCTAAAGTATGTTATAATTGTGGAAGAGAAGGTCACCTAGCCCGATTTTGTCGTTCACCGAAGACAAGCTCAGCTAGGATGGAGGCACCAAAGGACGCCTTAAAAAAGTCAAAGCCAAGAAGGTGCAAGGGAGAAGTTTTTGTCGTGACCTCCCAGAGAAGCAAGGAACCCTAATGAGTCATCACGGGTAAGCTTATTATAAACTCTAAATAAGTATATACCTTATTTGGTACCGGTTCTACCCATTCCTTTATTTCTCCTACTATTTCAACGCTTAAATTTGATTCCGAGAAATTGGACTTTGACTTATCTGTTGAAACTCCGTTGGGAAAAACCTTCATTACATTCACTGTTTATAAGTCTTGTTTGGTTCAAATCGGTACCCTCACATTACCTGTCGATCTTATTTCATTGAAAATACTTGCATTTGACGTAATTCTAGGGATTGATTGGTTAATTACTCATCATGCAAAAATTGATTGTTTTCGTAAGGTTGTTAGCTTTCATATTCCTAACCAACCTATTATGCGAATTCAAGCAACCAAGCCATTAAAATCAATCACTGTCATCTCAAGCCATAAAGTTATTCGTTTATTGAAAAATAAATGTCAAGCTTTTTTAACTCATGTCACGGATCTAAACAAAAATACGTCAGTTTTGAATGATTTTTCTATTGTTAATGAATTTCCTGACATATTCCCTAAAGAACTTTCTGGCCTACCCCCAGAACGTGAAATTGAATTTTGTATCGACCTTGAACCCCATGCAAAAACCCATTTCCAAAGCCCCATATCGAATGGCTCTATCAACTTCGGAGTTAAAGACCCAACCGCAGGAATTGTTAGACATTGGCTTTATTCGCCTTAGTACTTTTTCCTCGGGGTGCTCCTGCTCTATTTGTGGAAGAAGAAAGATGGGAGTATGCGACTTTGTATTGATTATCGGGAGTCAATCATGTCACCATCAAAAATAGTACCCATTGCCACGTATTGATGACTTGTTTGACCAATTCTGGCGCGCCAAATTCTTTTCAAAGATTGATCTTCGTCCTAGGATATCACCAATTGAAGATTAGAACCGATGATATTCCAAAGACGGCTTTAACTCCCGAGACGGGCATTATGAATTCTAGTCATATCTTTTGGATCGACTAATGCTCCTCGCCGCCTTCATGGATATGATGAACCGAGTATTCAAAGAATATTTGGATTACTTTATGGTCGTCTTTATTGATGGCATCCTTATTTATTCCAAAAGCCGTGAAGATCATGAGCAACACTTGAGGCTGATACTCCAAAAGCTTCGTGAATATAAGTTTTATGCCAAGTTGAAGAAATGCGAGTTTTGGCTTGAGGAAGTAAAGATTTCTTGGGCACGTGGTATCAAGCATGGAATATCCGCTGACTCAAAGAAAGATTGAAGCTATTGAAAGTTGGGAGCAACTTCTAAATCGGTGGCCAAAATCGTAGATTTCTACGGCTTACCGGGTTATTATCGGAGATTCGTGGAAGGGTTTTCTCGAATCGCTACTCCCTTAACTCAGCTGACTCAAAAAGATACAAAATTCGGTTGGAGTGAGGAATGCGAGAAGAGTTTTCAAGAACTCAAGAGAAGATTCATTTCAAAGACTGCTTCGGCAATACCATCCGCCTCGGGGATTTGTGATCTCTGTGATGCTTCGAGCAAAGGGTTAGGATGTGTTCTCATGCATCATGAGAAAGTCATAGCCTATGCCTCTCGATAACATGGTAGCCGACGCATTGAGTAGAAGATCATATGCGGGTACGAGTACGATATTGTTAACGCAAAGGCCCATTTTGTATGACTTGCAAAGGATGGAGATAGAGATAAAGACTCTGTGGACCCAGTGATGATGACGAATATCTGAGTGAAACCGACTTTTAATCGATAGTTAAAAGCCGCCAAGCTACAAACCCGGAGCCGATGCATATGAGGAAGAAAGTACAAGAAGGTGCTATCTTAAGCAAGAATCGATGAAGAAGGAATACTTGAGTCAACTCCGCACTTTCAGTGTTCTAACGACCACGAGTTTAAAGTATAAAATCATAATGGAGCGCGCAACACACACCATTTGTAATCCATCCTGGGAGTACTAAAATGTATCATGATCTTCGACATACATTTTGGTGGGGCAATATGAAGAGAGAGAGATAACGCTGTTTATCTCAAGGTGTCTAACGTGTCAACGAGTCAAGGCGGAGCATCAGGTATCAATAGGTCCATTGCAACCACTTGAAATTTCAGAATGGAAGTGGGAACACATTACCATGGATTTTGTTACTGGCCTTCCCAAGGTTTCTCAGGGTATAGATGCAATTTGGGTCATTGTTGATAGATTGACCAAGTCTGCTCATTTCTTACCTATACAAGAAACTTATACACTTGAACGTCTTGCTCGTATGTACATAAACGAGGTTGTAAGATTGCATGGTATGCCAGTATCCATAGTTTCTGATTGAGACCCAAGATTCACTTCACAATTTTGGGTTAGTTTACAAAAAGCTATGGGCACGGATTTACGATTTAGTTTGGCATATCATCCTCAAACGGACGGACAATCAGAGAGGACTATTCAAACTCTTGAAGATTTATTAAGACTCTGTGTCCTTGACTTCAAAGGAAGTTGGGACAAGTTCTTACCATTAGTGGAGTTTTCCTATAACAACAGTTATCAAACAAGCATTGGCATGGCTGTAAGACCCCGAATTTTATGAAATAAAAGTATTCAATTTTTCTTATAATTACAATTCAGTAAATGGTTAAATTGATAGAAAGTTAAAGTTAAGGATGATATATGAAATTTTTTCAAAAATACGCAAGTGGTTATAAAATATTCATTATTGTCGGGGAATATTCGTTTGATCGTGGAATATTCTTTCCGGCTGGGGAATATTCGCATGCGACGCCAGCACCATTTGTGGGCCCCATAATGTAATAATCATGTCGGATGAAGAAAAAGACAAATTAAAGTTTTTATAAATAATCTACAGTAGTGGTTACCGTTAACATCATTGTTGGAATACCCGGTGGGTAAAGTAAAAAATAATATTGTTGCACGCGATGATACCGCAGATTGCACCAATTATTGATTCTTACGTAAAGGCACTACTCAATAATTGTTACGATAATTCTTGCTCAATATTTTATTTTTGATTCAATGATTCACAAGTTGATATTTTATAATTGTCCTTTACTACACGATTTTTCATTATCGATTAATAATTTATATTATTTGAATAATATTATTAGATAACATTATTGGCAATGTCTAGAAAGTTCTGCTCTAAGGAGAGGTTTGGTCACCTAATCAAGCTACCAAGAAGGAGAAATTCTTATTGAAAGCCCTCTTCCTCGGTAACTACCCGTCATCGAATATTGTGATTCTCGTAATATTATTTGTGAATAATTAATTATTGATTCATACGATGAGGAAAATAATGATTTTATGAGGATATAGATGGAGAAAATTTTTAATGTGACAATTGTTGAAAATTAATATTTTATCTTTTTCTGATAAAATAATTCAATTAAATGTATTATTTTAATAATATATTAATGATGATATTTTTACGATGAATGTGGGATATATGAGTATATGTGGAGGATGAGTATTTTGTTACCAAAAATATTTAAAACATGTTTTATGTGTCGGTGGACCCCATTTCTTGACTGAAATTTGATTATAGCTTGTAAAATCGCTCATTTATGAATTTCGGTCAATTTTTATTTGGAATTTGGAAAAATTTTCTTCTGCAAAGTTGTAGAGAATTGAATTTCCTATAAAAAATTACGAGATTCAAATTTTCGGACAAAAGGGCTATTTATTATGAATTATTGAAGTTCCGAAACTCCGAAATAATTGATTTTTGGAAGTTTAAAATAATTTAAATAACAAAAACGTTTTTTTACATTTTGTTTCCCTCATTTAACATGTGTTAGGGGCTGAGTTCTGATGTTGAGAGCATACGTATGAAGTCTTGAAAAAAAATATAATATTATTATTTTAATAAATTTTCACAAGGTGTTTCTAAGCAATTTCCTATAAATAGGTGCTTAGATTATAATTGAAAATCACACCGTAAATCAAGTTTTCTCTATATATTATCGAGTATTCTTCTTGAGTATTTTGAGTATACTTTGAGTATTGCTATACTGTGCAAGTTCGTTCAACGTTATTCCAAATGTAAGATCTTTTTCTTTTGAGGTAAGGATAGTAAGGGATTTTAAGGGTTATTATTTCGAAATTCTTCTGAACCTTCAAAAATTCTGAAAAAATTTAAAATGATATTTTGATGAGTTTTATAGATTGTGTCCAAAAATGGCGATTTTTGGATGTATAGATTGGGAGTTATGAATTTTATGAGAAAAGACTATTTTAAAAGTAACCGCTTATAACTCCTTGTGATTAACTCCAAAATTGATGAAATTTTTATTGGGAGTACATCTATATAATATCAGTATACCGTGTAAATTTCAGAATTTTTGAATAAAAGTACAATTTATGATAAATGTTTAAATATTCGGTGATTTTGGCCATATGAAAAATAGTAAATGACTTTTAAAAATTCTGAGAAAAATATATGTTCAATATAGGACTATATTCTGCTAAATCCCAGAAAAGAAATATTTTTGGAACTAATTTGGTATTTTTCATGAAAATATTCTAGTTATGAGTAAATGAATTAAATATGTTATGTGAAGTAAAAAAATTAGAAAATATGATTTTATGGCTTGAGAATCATATATGAGGTATATGCAGATTTTTGATGAAGGTTTTGGTTATTGGTGATGAGATCTTATGAGTTTGGCATTTTAAGATGATTAAATGCATTTATTAGTAAAGTGTAAACAATTAAAATAAATTGTTTATAAGTTTAAGAAATGATTAAAATATTGTGGTAGTATTAATAATATTATATTATGAGATTATTAAGTGAATTATAACATTTTGATTAAGGTGTTATGAGAACATTGATTTATGAATCTTACTCTTAAGATTAAATCTATATGTTGATTATATTATTTTTATTATCATATTTAACATTCTTATAACCCTAATGGTAATATTTCTCTTTGACTTGAGTGTAAAGATGGATAGATTATTGGTATGATCGTGACTATAGGTTCTCTTTGGCCAGTAGTGTAAAGTTGAATTGGTGACTAGTATGATCATGACCATTGAATTTATAATTGAATATCTTTAACTTAAGTGCAAAGGTTAATTGATCAACATATATGGTTATAATTATGGTTTATATAAATTCTGAAATGATTATGTATTTCTTTGAGATATGAATATCTTTGGCCTGTAGTGCAAAGATGACTTGTTGATGAATATCTTTGGCCTGTAGTGCAAAGATGACCTGTTGTTGAATATCTTTGGCCTGTAGTACAAAGATGAACTGTTGATGAATATCTTTGGCCCGTAGTGCAAAGATAAATTTATTAGTATGATTATGAACAAGAACTGTGATTTGGTATAACCATGATCATTGATGTTTCAGGTAAAGACAAGTGATGAAAATTATCTTCGTCCTGAATGAGAAAAGAAATTTAGAACAACAATTACGATTATGAGTTATACATGTGATTGTGGACAGGAATTGTTGATTGATGTTACAAGGATAAAACATTGTTGGTGGACTTTTAACATGGAGAAGATAATAGACTTTATGGTCTATTTGACTCTTATAATGGAGTGCTCGTTCCGCTGCAACTATGGTTGAATTTTTTTTTATCATCTACCATATGTTCTAAATCTCTAATTTATTATTGATGAAGGCTATTGATAATTTAATTATCTTTAGTCATGATATTTTTTATCGAAATAGTTGTGCTTCACCCTTTTCTTCACAATTCTTTTCGTAATAAAAGTGTGTACCGGGTCAAGCGGGGAATAACAAGGGACTAGAAATCTGGTCTATAGATGTTGAGGTGAGGTGAATTTAACTTGGAAGGGTGTTTTGCCACTATCATACAAGATGTCTAATGACATACAACCTCGTGTCATCATAAAGATGTGGTTGTCTTTCATCCACTTCTTGAGTATATCTACCAAAGACTACCAATATGATCTTGGAGTCTATTTGAAATTTAACTCTTAATTAGAGACAAGAGAGAGATAATGATATGTCGAGAGAAAACTCACCATTGGGAAGAATATGATAGTAATCTTCTCATTTTTCTTTAGGGGTCTATTAGGTCAACCAGGATAATTACGTGGCCATATGATATCTATCATAACCTGTAAGCATGGCCTCCCATGTATACGAAGGTTTCTTGAGCACTTTCCAAATATTCTAATTTCTAAAATAATTTTCGACTATACCTTTTTATGTAAGGTGTCATTATGAGGTCTCATTCACTATTGGGACATGAGTCATGATTGATATATATTTGTATCCAAATTCACAAAGATATGTGTTGTTGTATTTTGCACGACAATTGTTGTAATAAAGTTGTAATTGTTTTCAGTACCATGTATTTGGCGACTCGTAATGGGTCGGATGGAATGGACCTATTTTGGGGTCGTTACAATGGCTCCATTCGAAGCGTTGTATGGAAAAAAGTGTCGTTCTCCAGTACGCTGGGATGAGGTGGGTGAAGCAACGTTGTTGGGACCGTAGTTGATACGTGATGACTACGAAAAACATTCAAACAATCCGAAATGACGTATAAAAACCTCACAAGATCGACAAAAGAGTTATCTTGATCTTCATCGGTAGGACATGGAATTCGATATTGAGATCATGTGTTGTTACGTGTTGCTCCATGGAAAGGAGTTACGAGATTTGAAAAGAGAGAAAGCTCAATCCTCGATTCATTGGCCCATTTTAATCCTCGATCGAGTAGGGATCAGTAGCTTCGTAGACTCGCTTTCTTGCCAAGTATGTCTCTCGTGTTCATAACGCTTTTTATATATCCATGTTACGTAAATATGAGAAAGACCTCAACCACATTATTGAGTTAGAATCGGATTAAAATAATGGAAGATTTAACGTATGAAAAGGTTCATGTTCAAATCTTGGATAAGAAGGAACATATTCTACGCCCAAGGTTATACCTCAAGTCAAAGTTTTATGGAGGAACCACGATATTGAGGAAATGACCCGAGAGTTAGAATCAAATGAAATCAAGGTACCTTACCTCTTCGACATACCGTGTCGTACCTCTAATTTCGAGGGAGAAATTTCATAAGAAGGGGAGATTGTAAGACCCCAACTTTTATGAATAAAAATGTATTTTCTATAATTATCATTTTTGAATATTATGGAATAAATTTGATATAATGTTATAGTTGTGAGTAATATTTATAAATTTTATAAAGTACGCAAGTTGTTATATAATATTTGATTGGTCGAGGAATATTCGTTTTAAACAGGGAATATTCGTATGCGACAAGACAATCATTAGTGGACCCCATGGCGGAATTATTGTTTTGATTGAGAAAACGACAAAAATATTTTTTATAAAAATTATGACGGAAGTTTTACTGTTAACTGTTGAAACACCAGGTGTTAAAAGTACAGTAATACGTATGGTTGCATAAAGAAGACACACAGATTGATTATTGATGCTTACGTGAGAAGTCACCGCTTTTGTTCAAATTATTGCTATAGAATTGTTGCATAGTATTTCACGTTATTTGATTCAATTATTGTCGATATTTTTATATATTATTAAATCAATAATTGAGATGATGAGAATTATTAATATTATTATTTGTAATATTAACGATGTCTAAAGTTCTCGCGAACGAGAGGTTCGATCACCTAATCAATTGCGCCATCAGGGGATAAATCCTTATTGGAAAGCCCACTCTTTCCTGAGAACGACCTGGTCGATTAATATTGTGAATTATAATAATGATGATAAATATTGTTAAAAATATTGAGGGTATTTATATATATATGTTTGTAATGTGTGTGGTGGGCGGATATATAATATTATGTGCGTGTGAGTGGAAAATGGTGGAAAAGTAGAATTTTGGTGGAAAAGTGAAATTGGTGGATTGAGTATTAGTATTATATATATAGTATGTATATGTTTGAAAAGTGGTCAGAAGGTGGGGGATTCATATTGATTACGGGGGGAAGAAAAAAACCAAGTGGTGTATATAATATATATATATATATATATATATATATATAATGGCAGCATGTGTTTATATATATATATATATTATATTTTATTTTTGTTGCTTTGTTTTTATTGGATGGTTGTTTGAAATTAAGCATCCATGATTCTCAAAGTTTTCATCCGTGAATTATACAACGATTGCATCCGTGATTTTCTTGCACAAAGCTGCCCTTACATTCTCCTATAAATAGGATGCTTGGTTAGAATAGAAATCACACCGTAAATTCGAGAAATTCTCTTATAATCTTGAGCGTATTTCTTTAGAGTTTTAAGAAACTTTGAGCTTAAGATTAGCTTTCTTAAAGAATATTCTCGCCTACCAAATTTAATACTCTTCTTTTTTCTACGTAGGGATATTTTTTTTCATATTTATGAAGAGAACTTCATTATTCCATTCTTTATTATTCATTTGAATAACTCAGATATCTGGCATTTCACCCTATACTTGGTGATTTTTGTTGTTATTCCATTCGTTATTATTCATTGGAACATTCTGTCTCATGCATTTTACTGTGGGACTTGGTTTCGCTTTTATTATTATTCATTGGAATATCCTCATGCATGCGTTTAACGCCGGACCGATTCCGTTATTTATTATTCATTGGAATAACTTGTCTATCATGCATACCGCATGCACGGTGATTTCATTGTTATTCCATTCTTTATTATACTCATTGGTTAAAGTTTTGACTTTCTATACTCCATGAAATTAGTGGAATATCTTTGATATTTGCGGCTTCATCCAAAGATCTTTTCGTGGAAATATTCTTACGAGCATTCTTGAATTTTACTCTACTGAAAAAGAAGTATCATGTTGACAATTTGGACGTTATTAGTTCTGGATAAATTAATTCTTGAACTTATTTTATTGAATTCTTATATTATTGTCATCATCCTCATGTTTATATTTTGTTGAAAGTCATCTACAGTGGCTGTAGTGCATAGATGGACTTGGTATGATTATGACCGAGAATTATTCTTGTAATTATGACCGTAATATTACAAATGATGTGGTAAAAGTCCTCATTAAATTGGTGCATTAATGGACGAGTTGTTGGCATGATCATGACCATTGATGAATACACACGAATATCCTTGGCCCGTGAGTAGTGTATGGATAATTTGTGGTTGTGATACTTATGAATATCCTCGGCAGTAGTATGCGGGGATGAGGTGAATTATTTATTAAGTCGAGTCCCAAATGATAAAAGTGATGAAAAACCTTTTAAATCATAAAAGATAATAGATTTTATTCTCTACTTGACTCTTTTAATGGATTGCTTATTCCATTTGTAGTTAAACTTGATGTCTATTGAATTTTATCGGTTTAACATCATGAAGACTAATGATAATTTATTCTGCATTATCTTAGTCATAATATTTCTTCTTGGGCTAGTTGAGCTCACCCTTTCTTTCACATGTTCTCTTGAAAAAATGAGAACGTGGCAATGGACTAATCGGGAACAAGGTGGACGGTCCGTAGATGATAGTATTAGTAGTCCTCACTAATCATTAAATAGTGTGACAATAAATGTAATGAAGACTTATTCGAGAGTGGATATTGTCTAGAAGATAATATTTGTATTAAAACTCACAGCTTTCTTGTTGTATATTAAAGATTGTATTTGTATTCTGTACCATGTATTTGGCGACTCAGAATAGGTGATTTGTACCTATTTTGGTGGCGTCACATCACCCCTTATCCAACTAACACGAGCTCACCCTCCTTTTAGCGACGGACTCGACGACGGTTCGGTCATACAACCGTTGTCTATACTTTTAGCGACAAATAACATATAGCGTCGCTAAAAGTATAGACGACGGTTGTATGACCGAACTGTCGTCGGTTCCGTCGCTAAAAGAGAGTAAACTCGGATGAATTGAATGAAGAGTGAGCTTAAGATCTGAATTGTATATATATATACTAATTTTTAAAACACTTTCGATATTACTCCTATTTTTTCCCTTTAATATTTCATTTTTCCCATCTCAAATTGTGTGATAAACTGCTTGAATCTTCATTATTTTTTTTCTGAATATAATAGTTTAACGGCGCACACACGTGTCACATTGGACTAGTTACGATTATATATAGTGAATAATATACCTCCCTCATCCAAATTAAAAATCTCATTTGATTTTTTATTTTTACTTTTTTTAAAGCATAATTTCCATTATATAGAGTTAAGGTATCCATGCATAATTGGATGTCAGCATGTTATAAATATCTATGCTTGCAGAATACTATAATTAACCCCCCCCCCCCCCCCCCCCCCCCCCCCACACCCCACAAAAAAAAAGGGGGAAAAAAGAGAGCGGAAGAAGCAAAAATTAAAGAAAGTTGTGCTCAGATTTTTTTGTTTTTTTCGTTACCGTAATATTGATCGGATAGATTGATTAGTTATGTCATAAATTATTATTCTTATAAAATGTTTTACATATATTTAAGAGAATAAATTAATCATTTTTACTTTGCCTTTGAAAAAATAGAGTAATTAAAAGATTGAAGAAGTATATAAAATTTTAATTCTGTTGTAAAATATTATTGGAGAAATATGCCATCACATTATTCAAATGATGGAAAATTCCGCATATTTTACAATAATAATTTATGGAAAAATATTATTATTGTAAAATATTCAAATGTGGAGTTATTATTGTAAAATATATATATATATATATATATATATATATATATATATATATATCCAGATTCAATGCATATCTATCGGAATTACAATAATAATTTATGGAAAAATATGCCATATAATAATGTGATGGAATATTTTAGTTCATGGATAGAAATAAAATTTCAAATTAACTAATATTAAAATTAATAAAATTTCTTAATATACGTAATTAAGTCTTAAACAACTTAATATATGCACATAAATATTAACGTATGTGTAAATACACTTTGACCAGGACTCAAATTACCACTTGTTGGTCAACATCAACAAATTGGAGAGCAGCTCATGAACTAGACATTTGCTACCTTATTGTAGTAATGGCAGACCCAATATGTTGGTTGCTTATGCATACCCTACATACAGTTATTTTAGAGAGGATCGATGATGGCATGATATATCCGACTAAATAATATCCTCTCTTATATAAATTAGTATATTATAGTTGATGTATTTTTAATTTCCCCCAATTTTAACTAATAAAATTATAATTAATTATTTTAAAATATTACTAATTAAATTTTTTATAATATTCAAAACTTACATAAATCCCATTAATTAAAAATTTTACTTTTTCCCGATTTGAACTCTTCTTGTAAAAACAGAGAAAGTAGTACTTTACATCTTTCATAACTACTCCTTCCATTCTATTATAAGCGACGTTTTATACAATTTGATTTATTTTAAAATATTTGACGCTTAATGAAATCAAAACATAATTAATATTTATTTTTTAAAATTTATCTTTATCCTTGTTTTTTAGTAAGTGTTCAATTAATGCACACAATAATTAATTTTTTTTAACTTTTTACTGCATTAAATTAGGTAAGATTACCTGCCTTTTATATTCCTTTCCTTCTCGATACATATTAATTAAGAGTATTTTAATTTTGTAAAATAATTTTTTACTTATATTAATAACTTCTTTAATTTATGTGTAAAAATCTTAAACAAAACTTATTTAAAAATGAAGCGAGTATATGTTAATATGTATATGTGGAATTGAGGTGAGGTGAGGTGAGGTGAGGTGAGGGAAGGGTGTCCTTCATCCTTACGTGGAGTGTTTGAAGGGGAATTATAAAGTGGGGTCCATGACAAGGGGTAATGTCTGATGAGCTAGGTATCTAAGGGGGCACTGCACATCCTTTGAAAGCCCCATATAGTTGGCTCTTCATTAGTAGGACCAATACAATACAATACAATACAATTTATAATTAAGGCAGGAGCACGAGGTCGTAGCTACCACCTTCCTATATATAAATAGCAACCTCCCTTCTTTCTTCTTCCAATCCATTAATTCCCCCCTTCCCTTCCCTTCCCTTCCCTTCCCTTCAATCCCAACATATCTGAAAACCTCTTTTGTACTCTCTCTCATCTCAGGCACACAATTTAGTTTGCCACTAGCTGCTGCTGCTAGTAGTAAAATTAAGAAATTAAGATACCAAGATCAAGATCAGGATATAAAATTAATTAAGAAGAAGATGATGAACGGCACTGCTAGTGGGAGATCCAAGAGAAGGATTGCAAGCAAAGGACTTGGAGGAGTCCTTAGACAACAAAGGGCCAGGCTCTATATCATTAAACGTTGCGTTGTCATGCTCCTTTGCTGGCATGAATGATCCATCGATCCAGCTACGTACGTACGTACTAGAAATATATATATATATATATATATATATATATATATATATATATATATATATATATCTTCTTCAAGTGTAAATACAGACGAGGATGTCGATGATATTGGTGATGGTGCGGATATAAATATAATAGAAGAGTTAATATATTCACAATTTTGTACCTTCCATGTACATTTCAGAGTTTTTATTAATTAATTTATTTGTTTTATGGATCTACTGATCTTATTTAAATATATAGATCCTTTAATTCTCTCTCTCTCTCTCAAGTGACATGAGATGGAGATTGGAATACCATGAGTTAATTAATTCTCATGCATGCATAATTGTCTAACTTTTTTGTTGGCCTGGTGCATGCTAAATATATATAATTAACTTGTTTTTGCAGTTTAAATTTTGTTTTCACTATTTTAATTCTTCGATCGAGCGGGGAGTAATACGCTTCATAATTAATTTGTTTGGATCTATCTATCTATATACTTAATTAATTAGTAGAGTTTTCATTCAATGACCATGCATATATATATTTCCTAACTACTAGTATTAAATACTCCCTCCTATTCAGATTAAATGACATTTTAGAGTTAAGCACACTTATTAAGAAATATCACAAAATATCTTTTATGTCCCTTATTAATTATTTTTCTCTTCACAATTGTCTTTTCTCATTCTCCACAATTGTCCCTAATTAATTATTTCTCTCTCCACAATTGCATTTACTAAGCATATTAAATAGAGTGATAGATTAGGAAAAAATAGTGCAATAATGCATAGAGATTCCAAAACGACACTTATATAGAATAAAATTAAACTCCCTAAAATGTCATTTAATGTGAATAGGAGGGAGTATTAGTATTAATTAAGGAATAGCCAGCCGATTAACCTAGCTTGTGAAATTGTGAAGGTGCGTGAGAGGGTTAACTCAATTGAGAGCAGATCTTCTGTTCCTAATTTTCGTGTCCCCTTGTATCTCTCCACTTAAATTTTGATATCTAGTCTCTTACTTAACACTAATTAATTTAAAATTAAATAAAAGGACATGTGTCAAAATTTAAGTGGAAAAATATAAGGACAGAGAATTTAGAGACAGGATCTGCTCTCAACTCAATTGTGCACAACTCTACTATTGTTTGTTCAGCCTATTATTAGCTCAGTCCGATCCTCACTTCCTCACTCCTCAGTTGGGGAGGGGAGCTATATATATAGAGAGAGAGAGAGGGAGGGAGGGAGAGAGTTGTACTTGAGAAGTAGCAGGACCATTATTGGGACTTGGGAGTACGATTTGCATGTTTACGGAGTACTAACCAAATAGTGGTGGCAGATTTTTCTCAGTCCAAATTGGAAATTAAGTGCTTTTATTGTAATTTCAAAATTATTTTCTTTTCTGCAATTTGATTGATGCTATCCTATCCTATCCTATCAAGCTTGAGGGGCCAATGTGTCAAGAATTCAAACTTAGGGGGGAAAATTATCGAAATCATTTCTTGAAAAGAAGTGGCGCACACGAGCAAATAAAGATAAAAGTAGATATATATAGAAAGACTATACAAAAAAAAAAACGGGGAAAAGGAGAGGAGAATGGAGATAGACAAAAATTTTATGTGGACATAAAAATTGAATATGAATGTATTTGAATTTTATTTAATTATATTTTGACCCCAATAATGAATAAAAATATAAATAGGTGAAGTTCAAATACAGTTGAATCCTTTTACCGCGACCGGCTTCCGACCGGGGTAGTGACCGGTCGATTTTTTTTTTTAAATTTGACTACAAAATAATTAATGTAATTTATTAGAACTGAATTTTTTATAAAATACAGTGATTTAGGTGTCTTTTGGATATATATAAAAAACAGGGTTGCATAAATTGTACAATTCTATTTTTTACATGTATCCAAATAACACCTTAATTACTGCATTTTATAAAAAATTCAATTTCAATAAATCACATTAATTATTTAATAGTCAAAAATTAAAAAAAAAATCTGGCCGATCACTATCTCGATCAGAAAAAACCGATCGCTATAGACTTATTAAATACACTTATATCTAATTTTATGTCCAATTTTTATGGGTACCTACCTATAAGAGCTCGGACATGAATAGGTGGGTCAGATAGTGTCAGGGAGGGAAGAAGCTGAAATCTCTAATCTAATATTCTGTTGTCGGCCACATAATAATAATAATAATAATAATAATAATAATAATAATAATAATATATTTAATAAATAATGGATTGTCCAAAAGGTCCCCCACCGGACAGAACGTGACTGATCATCGGTCAAAATGGAGGAAAAATGGAAGGCCGGCCAGCCAGCCGGACCTTTTAATCATTATCCTCACCCACCACGTGCACATCCTCATCTTCAACCCCACCAATCCATCACTCAATACCGGATATCTTTAGGCTTATTTAGGCTTTAGATTCGAATTAATATTGGATATCTTTTGGGATTTTGTTGCCTTTAATATATATATATATAGAGAGAGAGTTTGGATCTTAATCTCACCTCTTATCTAATTCATCCGAGTTCGTCCCTCTTTAACGACGGACTCGACGACGATTCGATCATACAACCGTCGTCTATACTTTTAACGATACTATATATATTTATTACACTAAAAACTTAACGAGTATGATTTCAGTAAATTAGTTTCAAGTTTTAAAATTTATGTATCTTCCTTTCCTCTATTTTTATCGAATAGATTTCTAAAACAGCTAAAATCATACAATTACCAACATGGAGGGAGTTGAAAATTTTATAAAGCTGGAGTGCGGGGGTTGGTCTCTTTGTTTTATTAATAAAAATTCTAGGCGGACATTGCTTGGCGACCGGTCCAAATTTTTTTTTTTTTTTTTTTTTTAAATGTCTCCCAAATAATTTATAAGATTTATTGGAACTGGAATATTTACAGAATATTTTTTACAGGCATATTTTTTACATGTATCCAAATGACATCCAAAACACTTTATTCTGTAAATATTCCTGTTCCAATAAATCTTATAAATTATTGAGACATTTAAAAAAAAAAAAAAAAAATTGTCATTGGGACCTACTCCGCCAAACCCGGTCAGCGTAGAAGAGCTCTTTTATTAATCTCTTTGTAACCTATCCTATCCTATCCTATCTGGCATTTCTTTTACATGAGTAGCTATTTTTAATACAGATATCATGTGGCACAAAAATCATATGGCAATTTTTACATTTACACTCTGTTTTAGAGTTTTAAAATGGACAAAAAACATGGATGAATTTTTTTTTTTTTTTTAAATTCATATGTTTTTGAGTTTTTTTAATAAATGAAAAAAAAAATTAATAAAAAAATTGGCCACTTTTTCTACCAAAGTTTTCTGTTCAAAATTGACCTGATTTGAACGAAAAAAAATTAAAATAAGTAATATTTTTATAATTCTCATACTATCCTCAATTTTTAATATAATAAATTTTAAATTAGAACCCATGTCCCTAATTTATTTTTATCTACTAAACCTAAATTGATAGAGAGAAGAAGACTTCTTGACGCTAACCTTCTTTGTTGTCGTGTGAAACTTCTTTTCTTGCCGAATCGACTTCTTTGTTGCTCTTCATGAATCGACTTCTCGGGGCCAGCGCGAATCAGTTCGAATACATTCGTTGCTTATCTGTTTTACCTTATCTTGAATATCGACTTTTTGTTGTAACTTCCTTGTGAAGACTTCATATGGAGTATAAGTTATTATTTATTGGTGTAATGATTTCACCTTTTTGAATCTTAAATAGTAGATTGCAATTAAACATGTTATTATTAGTGACTTGAATGCTTTTTGTCAATATGTTATTTAAATGATTTACGGTGTACATATTTAAAACAGGGCATTTTATTGTAGTTATAATTGCTATGACTATCAGATCAGACTAATTTATTACTATTAGATTGTATCTATATAGATAGTCTATTTATGATTTTGTGAACAAAAATATGAATTTACTATTATTGTTTAATGTCCATTTGTTGTTGTGTATTTAACTTTAAAATTCATTCAGTTTTATTGATTGAATAGATAAACAATCAGGAGAGTAAATTTCGAGATTTTATGGTTCGACGATATTTTCTAGTAACATTGATCTTGTCCCTCATAGTTCAATATATCAAATGTCGTATGACTAGACTTTGTGGGAATAAACCTAGTAAAGAAATAACTTAAATGAAAAAAAATAGCAAGAGATGAATTATTTCATGAGATAAGGTACAATGAGAGAAGCCGTATTCGCATGGGACCACAAGCCTTTGAAAATTTGTGTAAGATATTGCATGATGAGGGCGATCTTCAACCCACCCAACGAGTATCTCAAGAGGAACTAGTCGTAAAATTTCTTCGCATATTGTCGCATAATGTGAGAAATCGTAAAATTACATTCTTCTTTCGTAGCTCAACATTTCATAGTCTTAAGAACAATAATATCATTAGAAGAATTTTTTTTTAATACAACTAAATGGAGCACACGTACCTTCAGAAGTACTAAATAATAGTAGATTTTATCCATATTATAAAGTAAAACTTACAACTTTTACATACTTTAACTCAAATTCACATTTTTATATATTTAACAAGGTATGTGCATGTTTGTGAATTCCAGTATTGTGTAGGAGCAATAGACGGAACTCATATTCGTGTAAAAGTTCCTCACACTGATGTACCAAGATATCGTGGTAGGAAGGGCTGCCCTACGCAAAATGTCTTAGCCGCATGTACATTTAACTTAAAATTTACTTATATTTTGACTAGTTGGGAAGGGACAACATCTGACTCCAGAATAATTAAAAATGCCTTTGTAAGAGAAGATAAGTTGAAAATCCCTAATGGTAATAAACTATCAACCTTTTTAGGATTTAATTGAAAAAATTCTTCGTTGTACATGTAATTAATATTATGTTTTTCTTGGAAAATATCATCTTGTAGATGCTGGATTACCATTCACCAACAGATTAATGACACCTTATAGAGGTATTCGCTACTATTTAAAAGAGTACTCACTTCGACCTCCAGAAAATCCTAGAGAATTATTTAATTTACGTCATGCATCATTACATAATACAATTGAAAGGGCATTTGGCGTGCTAAAGAAAATGTTTTCCATTATTGGGAGCACAACTGAGCCAAAATACGATGTGGTTACTCAATTTGAAATTGTTTTAGCATGTTACATTTTACATAATTACTTGATGTCAGTTGATCCTGATGATGACCTTATTGTCGAAGTTGATCGAGAGCTCCTAGAGTAAATACATGAACCCGATGATCAAATAAGAGATGCTACTAAGGATGCAACGCATGCTGAGTATTTGAGGACTTCTATTGCAAATGATATGTGGATTGATTACATAAATGAAGTTAATAGGAGTTTCATCTCATGTTGACAAACTAGTTTATAGTACTTTTGATTTTTTAATTTATTATATTATTTGACAAGTATTCGTGTCGTAACTAGAATGATATTTTGTTTATTGTTTATATGAGATTAAGTTTTTTATTTTATTATTTATCCATTATTTTGTGTGTTGTTTATATATATGTGTTGCTTCTTTTAATTTCATGATTATTTGTATAGGATAAACATGACCAAAATAACAAATGAAATTTTAGCCTCAAAGAAAGAAATTTTGAAATGGACGTACAAATAGAATGGTTGAATTGTTCGTTGTGGCAATGCTTTTTACGACGCATGTCCATGAAAATATGTTGGAAATTTAATTGAAAAACTTGAGATGCCATATTTGAAGAAAAGCCACTTGTTTAATCGTCAAAAGACTCTCAAAGCTCATTTTGCCGAGTGTTATGTTCAATTTTGCCGAGTGTTATGACTCTCAAAAAAATGGGATGCTGAACCTGAAGTATGAAAAGACCTTATAGAGGTATTTCTTTAAGTTTAATTGAATTACTTTTTGTCCAATTTAATTGGGAGCATATAGATAATGTATTTTATTTGATAATAATGTCTTTATAACTAGGCAAACCCTAAAGCTCCTATGTGGAGGGATAAAGCGATCTACCATTATGATCGTTTGAAAAAATTATCTGCTAAAGATAGGGCAATAGGGGAAGGTTCATTAACTGCAAAAGAGAAACGAAAAAAGTGGGAGGACATGGTTGAGCAAGAATCTACAATTGTTGGAATTGATGGTGCAATATCTGAAATGAAGTAATTTTAGAAAGTTTCAATTTGGATGATATTGATGACTTTATGTCAACCCCTTCTCAAGTACCGATGAAAACTATAAGTACTTCAAAAGAAAAAAAAAGAAAAATGCAAAACATTCTGATGACGAAGGTGAATTAACTAATGTGATGGATAGATTAACTATCATATTGAAAAAGCAACATGAGACATTTGAAAAACAGGGAGAAACATTAATCAATTCATTTGTCCGAGTTTATTTTGCAAATGATATCTTTAAATGACTAACTGAAATAAATTTCGATGAGGCCTATTTATGACAACTAGAAAATCAAGACAAAGCACGAGCAGTGTTTTGAGTTATCATTAGAGAGGAGATTGAATTTCTTGAAGAATTTGATGAATAATCTTTGTTAGTATTAATAATACAGATTATGTTTGATGAGTTTTGGGTATGGTATGACAATGATTTTGTAGAAGTAGTTTTGTTTAACATTTATTTGGATATTTGTATTTGATTATAAAATTTTTTCTTTGATTAAATTTAGCTTGCATATTTTTATTCATGGTTTAATAGTTATAATTAATAAAAGGATAAATTTGTAAAAATAATATTTTTCTTTTCGTTTCATTGGAACTCAAAAACGCAAGGAAGAGAATTTTTTTAATTTTATATTATTTTCTATTAAAAACTCAGAAACAACATAAAAGAAAACTTCAAGTTTTTTTTTTTGTTTTGTTTTAATTTAAGTTTTCTATTCTTTTTTTTTCGTCCAAATTTCAGAAACAGAGTGTTAGCGGGGAAGTTAAATATACAATCTTTATCTATTTTTCTTTTGTAGTATCTTTATTTAATTTTTAAAATTTGATAAATACATTTAGAAATAATAATCTATAATCACACGCATTACGTTTCGTGTATATTAGTAATAATAATTTCCTTGATTATGTGGTCTAATGTGGTGTAAACAGTTTAATATTACAAAGAAAAAAAAAGAGTACAACCACCTATTGGTCATTAACAGTCGGGGCAATAAACTTATTAGTGCCTTGGCTTTACTAGGTTGTGAATATTACTATCAACGAAACTTTAGGCTTTAGTTCCTATCCAAAATCAGAATAGTTACAATTCAGAGTATATATATTATACGGGAAAAATGTATACAAGTGTATTACACAATCGGCTATGGCGACGGTTTTTTGGATTATAGCGACGGTTTTACCCGTCGTCATAGCTATTCTGAACTATGACAACCATAACCCAAAAAAATTAAATACATATATTATCCACTCTTTAATAATACATACATATATATATATATATTATATATATATATATATATGAGGTGAAATCGAATCTTAAAAAAAACATTTTGGTGTTATCCAACAGTTCAAAGTCTTTTTTTAGCGATGGACTGACGACGGTTTCGGTCATACAACTGTTAAGTTTTATACTTTAAGCGACGTTATATGTTATCCGTCATTAAAAGTATAGACGACGATTGTATGACCGTACGCCGTCAATTCGTCGCTCATCGCTAAAGCAAAAAGAAATTTTCTATGAAATGATAATGGATGACGAAAATTAACATCCGAATATATATATCATATATATGGTATAAAGTAGGCATTTCTTGCCAAGGAACAAGTATTCAAGTTCAACCCCTCTATGTATGCATACTTTTTTATGTTATGTTAGGGTAGGGGTAGGGACATCAGTCTCTCTTACTTTCTTTACTCTTTTAGAATACGGCATGGCCCATTTATACATCCAGAAATAACCCTTTTGCCGGACTGCCTAGCCTAATTTATTACTGGTGTGGGTGTGGGGTATGTGAACAGCTCCCCCTCGGACAATCAGGCTGTTAATGGATGAACAAAACACTAAATAAACTAGGCCCAGTGTCCTGTCAAGCCATTTTCAAGACAACCCTAATGATCTGTGAGCCTCCCTCGTTAGATAGTTAGATGCATGAATGTTCCACTTATCCCAGCTGTGCTGCACTCCACCAATTTAGTTTAGGCCTTCTTGGCATCCATGAAACATTATTGTTTTGTTTCCAATAATTAGATGTCCCACGTCTTTCATATCCGAGTCAACCACATATAAACCCTATTAATAAAACATTCACATAATAATCGCACTGCAAAAGACATGGATCGTGTTACCTCCCGAGCCACTTTCAGTGCAAACCTAGACATTTTTCATTTATCCGGGTGGAGGGGTCAACAGTTGTGCGAGTCTTTAAAGTTTCAAACATAACCCCTTTATTGGATCGTATCCTAGAATCTCTTTTTAGATGTTGTGGTTAAGCCGCTAATTTTATTGAAGTTGGCAAGAAAAGGTTTCCAGTTAAAAAGGAGGGGAATAATGACAAAAGTTTGCTTTCTTAATAACAAAAATTATACGCACCTGCCGCTACAAGTTGACCATAAACATCATAAGCTAAATAAAGCTAATAAGATGTGTAACTATACAATTCTAAGAGCATAATTTCATGACAAAATGGCCAAAAGTTACTGGCATAGGGCCCTCCATACAAATTAACAAAACCATACAATAGGTTACATAGAATTGGCCACCAACTAAAGGAGGAAATTTGACCACCAAAGTGCTTTTAGCAACTATACCCAAAAGTTAATTTAGTTGACATGTATCAGAAAAGAGGGTACCAAAGGTTGGCAGTCATTAGTCCAATACTGGGATTTAGCATAGATGTCCAGACCATTTCCAGTTAAGCCTCCTTGGGCCCTCCTTAAAAACCAAAACTTTCCTGTGATCCAAACTCCTGTAGAAATATATATTATGGTGCCACAATTATGGAAAATAAAGGCAACCAAATCATCTGGCAAGTTTGATATAGGGAAAAGATACAGCAGAGATAATAGAACTTACAAGTTGGCTCAGCCGGAAGTCAGGAGGTGTGTCTGTTTCTATATTTGCTGGATCAAGTACCAATGCTTGACACTCCTCCAAATCCCTCTTAAAATTCTCTGTTCCTAAGCGAGCATAATCAGAAAGACAAGCTTTGCCCACAATTTCTCGATTTTCAACTCCATTCCTATTTGGAGACTGGCTCCGAAGAAGTTCATCACACAAAGACATTGCTTCCACCAGTTGTTGGGAATCTAACAAATACTGTGACGCGCTGTCCCACCCATTTGTGTCTTCTCCAGCATAATTCTCATCATCATCTCCCATTTGATAAGCATCATTCTCAGCCACAAGATGATCTTGATTATCAGGCTTTTCAGATGAAGTGTGCACCTAATCTTTAAGACACTCCATCTCATAATGCTTATGTAAAAAGTTAAAATACATCAATATATTGAGCAGAAAGGAAATCATGAGATCTATTTGCATTGACGCAATCCAAAAAGCTCAGCAGTTAATATAGGCAACAGATAATGTCCATCTTCCATAAGTACCTAGGAAGCACGGATACGGACACGAGACAGATTCGACATGATCCGCGACACGGGACACAGCATTTTCCCAAGAAACAGGATATGATATGTTGGGTGATACATTGAATTTTATGCATATTTTTAATAAATGTATAAGTAAATTTAATTGTTAATAAAGCTTGTTAAATCAAGTAATATATTGAGGAACATAAGCAAGTGGTTAACTTAAAAGTTTAAGTTCAATGAAAATACTAGCACCTAACATAACGTATCTAGAAGTATGTGATACATATCCAGAAGTGTTAGTGGACTGTTGGTGTTCGAGTGTCCAACACGTATTCGACAAAGACACGTTGGCCTCCAAGAAGTATTCGTGCTTCTTAGATAAGTAATTTTATATTAATGAGGAAGTGTAACATGCTCCACAACTATCTTGTTCCTTGAATACTACAACACCATAACTTTATTTCTCCAAATTTACTGACTTATCGTAATTTGTTATGTGGATGACTGATCGCGATCTTCAGAAACTGAAAACCAAGCTTAGGGCATGAACACAACTAGACCTAACATTTGAGCCAGTAAGCATGTCGAGCCATATCATCACTCATATCTAAACCTATATAAAAAAGCAATTTAAGACAGCTAAATGGCGTGACGGTGTCCCTAGCTATGTCCAAAAAAAAAACCTGGTAAAGAAAGAACAAGAAAGCCAGAGAGAATATCCCCACTGATTTTTTGTAGGATTTTACTTCTAAAAAGTAAAAAAGAAAAGTATAAAAGGGATACAAGAAGTTTGGTGTACCTTAACATGGGGGTCAATGCAAGTAATAATCAAGTCTTTTTCCTCGTCATAATTAGGTAATCCCCTTCAGCACATGGTGTTTCAGGAGTCACAGACTTCGGAGAGAATGAATCTACTTTTAAAGTTGTATCATCAATTCCTTCAGGTAAATGTTCACTTTTTTCACTCTGCTTGACTTGTTGCTGCTGATAGAACACTTTGGAGATTACATACTCTCCTTCCTTTTCATCTTCCCCTGTGCCTAGGTGATATTGGTGCATAACCCAATTAGTTTTCTCGGCTTTACCACCCCTGACCTGACTCATATAAAGAACCATTGATCTTCTTACACCCCTTTTGCACCCCATCCAAGATAACAGGTTTGGTCCTTCCAGTTTTATGCCAACGAACATCTCCAAGATCATCACCATGTATCTTTCGACGCTTCCGTGTTCCAGTGTTATAGGCTTTGATTGCTCTGTGGAAGAAGTGAGATACACTTCCATCTTGCTTAACACCTGAACACTAATACAGTTAGAACTAAGATTATCTGAAGATGGTTAATGACGAGGGAAGAAAGCACGAGCTAAATTTTTGCAAGTACCAGGTAAATTCTGAGGATGTGTATAACATATTCCATCATCTTCATCAACAGTTGGGATAAACTCCTTAATAAAAGGATGGGGCTTAAAATTCTCAGTACCAGCTTTTGCAAGTAGATGCCAAATGATCTCTTGATCAGATGGATCAAATTTTACCCCTCTGGGTAATCCTGGCCACTGCTGCGTGACCTGAAACACGAAGTGTCAATTACTCTGATTATAAGCATTGCTGTAAATTTTTGTTCTCGGACCAATGATGCAAGGCACACATTTTAGGCTCATAATAATCAGAAAAGATATTCTAAGGAAGTTAGAAAACTGTTAACATTAAATATTTCCTAAAAAGTTACTCCCACTGGTCCATATTGTTTGCCTAGTTTTTCATTTTGTGACTTCTAAAATTACCTGAGTTCATTCTTCAAAGTATTTTGATCCTAGCATACCCTTCTTCCCCTCATTATTAAATTACAATTTTAATCTAAAAAGGATCTGATCCAACGGAGAAGTGCTACTGGTATAATTACGATGTGAAGTGTAAACTTTTCTGAAACGTGTTTTTCCAAGGCATCTTGTAATAGATGCAGCAATTCCTAGTTTTCAGTTATCTTAAAGAAGTGTTTCGCACAATTACACCCAACAGCACATTTGAGCCAGACAAACAAATATCAATAACATGTGAGAAACTGTCTTTCCAAATGTGGTCCTAAATTTTAGTATCAAATAATTTTAAACAAAAGATAAGTAAAACCAGACATGATAAAGAAGTTAGTAATTCAGCAAGCGCGCTTTAGAAGATTGGAATGTATGTTTCCCTTAGGTTTCCCCTAGTTCTCCTCCTGTCCCTTTTTCCAGGCTCCTCCTAGGCCCCTAGGATTGAAATGTATCTCTAAATTTACTATTTTGTAATAGTGTAGGTTCATAAAAAAAAAGTAATATAGAAAAAAGGCGGGCAAGGATTGAGAAAAACAAATTGAGCATTTTGAAGCATGAATCGTCAAAAATTAAAAACCACTATAAAATTTAAGTTCAAAGCACAGTAAGAAAACCATTTTGGAAGGTACTCCTATTATCATAATAGATATAATGACAACATAAGACAGAAGTTGATTCACTAAAAGATAAAAACTACTTCATGCCATTTTTGAGGTAGAGCGAGAGCAAGCAATCAAGAGAGTGACTATAAGAAGTTTGCAAGATAACTAGAAGAAAAAAAACTATACTACAATTGAAAGAGTAACAAAATAGTGATATTGTAACATCCCAGTCACATATCGTAACATGTGTGAGACATAAATGTTTATATCAGGACTCAAGCTGCTATATTAATACCTTCAGTCACGACCATTTGTGTGAGCCTGTAATAGACTACTATGACTCGAAAATATTATTGAGACAACACATTGAGCCTTATTATGCTATGATTTGGACTCGAAATATGATTTGGATTGTTACATAAATCAAAGCCGACACTCAAAAGCCCGGGCCGAGTCATCCGATCGGGTTTTCGGAGTTGGGAGCCTTCTTAGTAGGTCGCTAGTATTATCCTACAATGACTAGAGAGGCAAAGTTTTTTAACTTGAAGGAAATCGATATTCAAGTGGGGAATTTTGTAATACCCCAATTCCACATTGTAACAAGTGGGATACTTGGATGTTTATATAAGGACTCAAGTCGCTATCATTAATACTTTTCGGTAGTGGGCTAAAATGACCCAAGAAGATACTCTTGATAAAATGCATGGAGCCTTATTATGCTATGATTTGATTTGGACTCGATTTGACCTAAGTTATTACAAATTCAGACTAAATAAAGTGGACTTACAAGCCCACTTTTCCCTCTTGAACTAAAGAAAATTGATTGAAAATCAATGTCACCATGTTCCATATGTAATGATCCGTATAGGCATCAAATTATGCTATTGAATTACTCTATGCTTATTGACCATAAGATAATGACAGGAAACCTAAGGAGAGAGACAAACCACAAGATAAAAAACTGTTAAAGACTAACAGACCCCAAAATCTTTAAAAGATGCTTAACATGTACTCGTTTTAGCCTATAGCTAGTTTGAATATATCAATCACCATTAGATTTAGAAGTTAGATTTATGCAGGCATGATCCATATTAGTATAAGGCAATGAATGTTAGATTCATAGCAAAGTGCACGAATAAGAATTCATACATCACTATTGTCGACAACATGTTGGCAATTTGGACAAGCTTTAGTAGGGTTGCTTTTCCAACTGACTCTTCCAGGATCACATGCGCCAGAAGCACTCTTGATTTTTGTTGCAATTCTATGACCGTCCACCAACCATGATGGTCTGATAGTTAACAAATAATATTAATATTATAACAGTGCTAATAATAAAATTCTACATAACATGATAAAATATTTGTGAACAATCTCCAAGATCAAAGTCGAGATTAATTCTTCAGATCACCAGGTGCAACTAATAATTACCAAGGAGCACATTTTATATAATCAAAAAAGAAGACACAAATAATAGAATGATAAATTAAAAATAAATAAAGGTTAATATCTCAACTCTGTAAGAAAGTCATCTCAGTAATATATTCAAAAGCTGGAAGGAGAAGATTGCCAAGAAATATCAATAAATATGCCAACTGAGAATTTAATCAAAGACCCCACTTACTAAATAACTGCAGGGGCTGTGACTTAAGGAATCATGTTGAGAAAATATAGTGACCACTCATTGTATTCATTTTGTCATGTTACATTTCATTTGTTGTATGTTTACTAAAACAAAAACAACGAAATGTTCAACCATTGATGATCAGTGTCATTCAAGCATGTTTTTTTCCTGTCACTTGTCAGTTTGTTTCAACAATAGTTTATCAGAAACAGCCTCATGGAGCTTGCTAGTTTCATTGCAACATAAATGTTATCATTTTTTACTAATCATTAAAATATCTTCAATTCATGCCTTTCCAGAAAAATCATATTTGATCTTAATCAAGGAATCTAAATCTATGACGTCTCAACACAATACAATATCAATTTTTGCAGAACAAAAAATTGTAGCATGTGAAAATTTGGTAATTCCCTCATTTTAAAACACACTCAATAGGGTATGTCATCCTGATTCATCGGTGTTCTAATAGGCATTCTTAGAACAAGGAGTGACCTAAAAAATTAGAGCATCCAATGTACGTAAGGTAGCACTAAAGAACACGTTCTATGCAACCTATTGATTTCAACAAACTCCTAACAAAACAATCTACCAAACAGGGGAGCACGTAAGCTAAAAACATTTTATCGATAAATAGGCATGGTTCTACAAGAGGTAATGTCCTTCCTAACTTTCTCATCTAAAATTTGAAGAATTGACACCAGTCAGTGACGTAAAGGCATAAGAGAAAGCAAAATCAATGCTGCAGGAGTACAATAAGACAATATAACCAAGGTAATCATCCCAAATAAAGCTGCATAATCAAGGTATTAGCTCATTCAACGATAAGATGCAGAATCACACAATTGATGGTACCAAAAATCTCCTGCAGCTCAAACAAAAGGCGCCTATCATTGTTTAAATTTCAAATAGACATGGATCATTGTTTAAATTTCAAATAGCCATGGCCAAACATGCTAAAAATTTGCAAGCAGGACAAGAATCTACTCTGGTGATGTATTATATCATGCAAAAAGAATGTGCAGAAATAGGGAATTATTTATAATCCGAACAAAATGGGTCAACTACACCAAAAGCAGAAATAGTTGGGTAGCTGCCGATTAGGGCTAGAACACCTAACCGTGTAGCTCAAATACAGATATTCTTTGAATATGTACACTAAATATGTTAGAAAAACGAATCTTTAACATTGATATCAAATAAGTCTTGTATATATATATATATATATATATATAGAGAGAGAGAGAGAGAGAGAGAGAGAGAGAGTTGAATAATGCTTACCCAGCCATGAGATTTGGGAGAATGATGATCAGATCAGTTCAAATCAAAATAAGCAAAACCATTTAATTTCCTTTCTTGAAGTCTGCCCTTCTTCACCGATTTATCTAAAAATGTAGTCTTGATTTTCTTTCTTTTCATAGAGCTTGACTTGATCCATTGGTGATTGTATTTGTATTTTGTAAGACTAGTATGAAAGAGTATTTTACTGTTCAATACGAGGTGACTAATTATGGACTGAAAATTAGTACTCCCATCGGTCCAGTCGCATAAAAATGTTTATTATTATTTTAGGTAATTTTAAATTAAATATTTATTTATTTTAAATAATTTATTTTATCGATTTTTATAATAATTTATCTATAATACTTTTTATTATTAATTATTATATTTATTTTATTATTATTATATTTATTAATAAAATAAATAATAATGTTGTAAAAAATAAAATATAAATTAAATAAGAATTTAAATATAGATAATTTTATTATTTTATCTTCTTTTTAATAAAATGTATAAAAAGTTAATTAAAATTTTTATTTTGAGACGGAAGTAATTAATAGGAGTACTCCACTAATTAAATACTGAATTAATTCAGTGGTAAGAGGAAGGAAAAAGTTAATTTTTCTTTTTTACTTTTTTACGGTTTACTGTGTATGTTTTTGTTATTGTGTATGATCACTAATTTTAATGGAAATTGATATTTTTATAAGAAAAAATTGATATTGTTACGAGGCTTTCTTCATATATATCATAAACGAGAACCACATTCATACAAGTGAATCATTGTAAAAATATCAATTTCTCTTATAAAAAAATATCAATTTCTATTTAAATTGATACTACTAAATACTGACAATATGAGAATAGATAAGACAATATAGAATAGATGAGATAATAAGAGGATATAAAGAAGATATAATTATTCTATCTTATCATTTACAATTTTAGATTAGTCGCAATTTACATTGATATAAAATTAATCAATATATATATATATATATATATATATTCTTAAATCTCTACAATAAATTTAATACATTATAAATTCAACTTAAAAAATTATCAATAATCGATATAATGATGAATATTTTAAAATGTATAAATACACTATTAATTAAAACCTTGTTATTTCATAATCATCAATAATCAATATAATAACAATTTTACTCTTTTTGGTATAAAAAATTAATGCCTATATATAGATTTATACTTGAACTTTAAGTTTATTTCATAATCATCAATAATCAATATAATTAATTTTTTATACTAAAAGGGTAAAATTGTCATTACATTTTACTTTTAAAAATAATAAAAGTCTTATATTTACCCTTTTTGGTATAAAAAATTAATTAAATAAATAAATGTTAAAATGATACTAAAAATTACACAATCAATTGGATGCAATCAGAAAAAATTTAAAGGTTTAATCCTTTAATTGAAAAAATTGAGACAATCCCCAATTTGGAATTAAATTTAATCCTCTAATTAAAAAAAATTAAAAAGACAATCCGCAAAATGAAAAAAATAAATAAAAGTTTAAGGTAATAATCTATATTTATGTAAGACCTCGAATTTAATGAAATAAAATTATTCAATTTTTTTTATAATTATTATTCAGTAAATGGTTAAATTGATAAAAGTTTAAAGTTATGGGTGAATTATGCAAATTTTACAAAATACATGAAGTGGCTATAAAATATTCATTTTGTATTAAAATATTAGTTTGGTAAATGGAATATTCTTTTTGTCGGGGGAATATTAAATCGTGACGACCTTGCGATCTTTAATGGGCCCCATAATGTAAAAGCGATTGGATGAAGAAAGCGACAAATATAAGTTGTTTATAAATGACGGCGTAGTTATTCTGAATTAATCTTTGTTAAAATACTCGATGGTTAAAACACGATGCAGACACGGTATTGCACGATTATTGATTCTTACGTGAAGACACTACTCGATAATTGTTACGATAATTCTTTATTCAATATTTTATTTTATTGATTCAATAATTCTTTGCGTTGATATTTTATATTCTTGTTGTTTTGATAAATTGTCATTACACAAGTATTTTCCATTATCGAACAATAATTCATATTATCTGAATAATATTATTGGATAACATTATTGGCGATGTCTAGAAAGTTACATCTAAGGAGAGGTTTGGTCACCTAATTGCCTTGTAAGTAAGGAAAAATTCTTATTGGAAAGCCCCTCTTTCGTGCGTGGGCTATACAGTTGTCAATATTGTGATTATATAATATTATTTGTGAATAATTAATTATTGATTTTTATGATGAGAAAAATATTCATTTTATGTGGATATAGATGGAGAATTTTTTAATGTGAAAATTATTGAAAATTAATATTTTATCTTTTTACGATAAAATAATTCATTTAAATATATTATTATATTTTTTAATAATATAATAATGGTGATATTTTTACAGTGAATGTGGGATATATGAGTATATGAGGAGGAGGAGTATTTTTATTTCCAAAAATGTTTAAAACATGTTAAACATGTCGGTGGACCCCATTTCTTGACTAAAATTTGATTATAGCACGTAAAATCGCTTTCGTTTGTGGATTTGATCAATTTTGTTTGGAATTTGAAAAAACTTTCTTACGTAAAGTTGTAGAAATTGAATTTCCTATAAAACTCATGAAGATTCAATTTTACGATAAAAGGGCTATTTATTATGAATTATTGAAGTTTGGATTAATTAATTATCATTTTTTGGAGTTTTAATTAATTAATTAAGAAAAGCGTTTTTGACATGTTTAGGGCATCTTTAACATGTGTTTGATGGCTAAAAATTTGATTCTAGGCATGCGTAGAAGATTATATATATATATATATATATATTAATATTTTAATAACTACTAAAAATCGGTTATAGCGACGATCGTAGGCCAATCATTTATATAAAAAAAAACCGTCATTATAAAGTCGTCGCTAAAAACCTATAGCGACGGTCTTTTTTGGTTATGGCGACGGCCGAATATCATTAAAAACTCCTGGCACGAAGATTTTTTGCTGAAGATTGATCGAGAAAGTGGATATCTGGGCCATACCGACCGTCGTATTATAAAGATTTGGTTGTGATCTATTACGTGATCCACCCATAAATCGCTATAAATAACATTTGGTCAGAGATATATTGCGACGGTCATCGATCGTCATTATAAATGAGATTTAGTATGAGATATAGCGGACGGTCATAAAGCCAGTCGCTATATCATGTTTCGTAATTTGTGATCTCTTTGCAGCAATTATTGTGGTAGTCATTATATCTTCCCCAAATTTTTAAAAGAACATCTTTTATACAATAATTTTTATTTATTTTTACTGTTAAGAAACATAACTATATTCAACCATCCATCTGAATATATAACATTTACAACTAAAGAATAAAACAAATAAAGTCTATTAATGTATAATATCATCTAAATATACATAACAATCCAAAATCATTTTCTATGTATCAAAAGCGATACATAACCAACAAACACATTTAACATATTTTAAGTATCACATCTAACAAATTTTCATCAAAAATAGTGTTACATATAACAAATTTCCATGACGACGTAACATATCTCTAGCGAGACGTGACATATCACAGGTCCTCTATAGGATTATTTGATCATTAATATCACCATTATCTCCTTACGTATATCGATCTTACAAATTAATTATCAAGTGAACTTGTTAATCCATAAAAAACATAATGATAGCCCCAAAAATTTAAGTATAAGTGAAGTGAGAGAGAACAACACCGATTTTTGGATTGAGCATTTGGGCCGATGAATTCTTCATAAATTACATGTCATAATTGATAATAGTTCATCCACTTTCCTTGCGATATCATCTCCTTTTTCCCTTTTCCTTTTTCAACTCGACTTTCGATTCTTGATTCTCACGTTGTACCTCATTATTTGTGTCACGAGGCCCCAAGTGTTTGTAGATGTGGCACCAACTCCACCTTGTCGAAGTCTACCATGTCGCTCTGGTCCAAGAACTTGTGCAAGTATATCATTCCGTCTGTCTTCTTTGCTTTCACCGATCGATTCTGAGTCTTCTTTAACTCGATAATTTTTTCTGTGAAAATATATAAGGCAAATTATACACAACTTAAATATACAAGGCAACTTAAATATACTGAGGCAATTCAACATAACTTAAAGAAGAGTAGCAAATAATAGTAGTAATTACATTTATGTTATTCTATTATTATTTTAATCTTGTTAGAAAGTAACTTACAAGATATTCTATTTCACTTATAACTTAAATGTTCCTTCTTTCTATATTGGTTACCTATTTAGACATTGTTCTTGAGATACCATCTTGTATTTAGCTTCACGAGTATTGAAAATTAAAATAATTACACTACAACAATGAGTATTGAATTTTAAAGAGTGAGAGATTGATTTTCATCATTGCCACATTTCCTTTGCTCTCTTCATCATTGGTTGCATACCCCCCGTATCTGCAAACAACAAACATATAACTTGAAAATTAAAATAATTACACTAATACAATTATGGTTTTAAGAAAAACTTGTTTTAGAGTTGATAATCAAATAGATGTAATTATTTGTTTGTATTTTGCAGTGCCATGATGAGTTAATGGTCCATTACTAATACTTTTTGAAGAAGTCGATCTAATCTATGAGAAGAAGATCTTTAAATATATTTAGTTGTACAAAGTATGTATGTATGTATGTATGTATGTGTGGATTGGAATAGATGAGGGTGAGAGGGTGTTCGTGAAAATTAGGTTCGATAATGATTGGTGATGAAGCACAATTCTTATGTATCCAGAATGGACGAGTGGAACATAAGTAGTACATGTTTTCCATCTATTCAATTCTATGTAATTTGCATCACATTAATGTAACAAAAGCTTTTTCCAAAAATATGAATGTGACACTCGTAAGCATGTGATAAATGTGACACTCATTACTTTTAGACACAACACCTATAAACTATGAATAAACCGTGAGTGAATTTACCTTGTAAACTCACCTGTGAATAAACTATGAATTTACTTCAGGTGATATGAATGTGGTTTTGCACCTGTGAGTGAATTTACCTTGTAAACTGGCCCAAATCCACCTTCATCGATCTTAGTTGCGGTCAAAGTTATTCTTCTAGCGACTTTGATTTGTCTTAAACTAAAATAACCTGTTTTTAATTCTATTACTCCTCGCAGTTCTGTAATAAGGACAGGTCGAGAAATTGCTCAAACTGCAGAGTCAATACATAATATTTTAATCAAGACATAAACAACAAAAGTTCTTAGTTTACATTTTTTTACATTCAAATGATCCGATATTGTGCGCCGACGAGTTCATCTGCAAGATCTGATTAATTTTTTCATTTGATAATTGGAGCGTTCTGTTGGTTGGTATATGTTGTTTACTATTTATAAATTTGCAAAATTTGAGTGTAATAATTAGACAAGTGTTGCCCTTAGGGAAAAACATTTGGTTATTGTCCTGAAAAAGCTTTTGGTTACATTTGGTTATTGTCCTTAGGGAAAAACATTTGGTTTTCAAATCTACTTACATTGAAATGTTGACAGAGAAGTGTGTTTAAAACACTAATAAGATGATGTAGAAAACAAAGTAAAAGATATACTACATCTTTTGATATTTGCTAATAGTTTAGATATTTTCTAATAGTACAAGGAGCACCAAGATATAATATCAAAAACGGATCTATCAAAGTGTAACGGTTTCTCTTTTGGAGAAAATGGACAAAGTGTAAAAAAACAGATCTATCAATTGTGATGTTTATCCTCTTCATTCTTCGTCATCTTCATTTTCCTCACTATCACCCTCCTCTTCATCTTCGGGACCCTCATCTTCTCCTTCATCTTCGTCTTCGTCTTCGTCTTCGTCTTCGTCTTCGTCTCCATTCTCATCTTCATTTTCATCAACAATATGTTCAATCATTAAATCTTTTGAAATGAGATGTATCAATTTGAGATCCTAGTTTTCGCTTATTTTCCGGTCTTTTTCGTCCATTTTCAACTAATTCAGCATCAACATCATTCCTAACCCAATTTATGTTTTCAATATCAACTTTTGCAACTGGAGTGATGAATTCTTCATTAGTATTGGGTAACTTCGTCACTATCGAGAATCTACTTGACATCTTCACATAAATCTCTACGGCTTTGTTAGTATAACCACCGCCAATTGTTATCCCTTTGATCATCAACATAAAATATTTGTTGAACCTGGCGGCGAGCATTACAAAGGGCTCATCGGTTGAACCAAACTTTTGATGATTTACTGGCGTGAAGCCATAGTCATCGATTTTGACCCCTCTATCACGTCTTTAAACTGTCATACCACTTACATTTGAATAGAACAACTTTGCGGATCCATAATAATCTAATTCAACAACATCTTCCAAAATACCAAAGTATTCAACTACATCTTCCTTAGGATTTCGATCTCTAGCAGATGAATATCCACGAGTAATTCTTACCACATATACCCCACTATTACTGCGTTCTCCTCTTACTCTCACAACTTGTCGAATGGAATCGATACCCATTTACCAAATAAATATCTCTCTCTCCTTTATCAAATTTGGGCCCGAAATCTGAGAGCTTGAACTTCCTTGAAGCATCGTTATTCATAGTTGCCATCTACAAATGGTAGCGATATAAGCAAATTCCATCCATTTATTATTAATAACCATTACAAAATTTTGCATAAAATTACGTTCAAATAATGCATTATTACATAATTCTTAAACCATTCAGAAATTCCTTTTCTTAGCATTGTCAATTTCCTTGGCGTCGGTTTTTGCTTTTACGCTTTCCACGTCATGACATATATGAATCTTGCCAAATCTACAAACAAATAAACAAACAAATTTTTTTTGTCATAGCTAATAGGCTAACATAAGTTATTAATATTTGGGACAATAAATGTCATTCTTTATTTACTCACCTTAGATATGACTTCGACCTCTCATGTACAATTAAATAGCACATCTGGTGTGCACTCTTGATATCATCGCTACATAGAAATACAAACTTTTGGGACATTAAGAAATCGACCTATGTTTCTAAATCTGAGAGAATATCTTTTCCTTGTTAAGTATCCGACTTTCATTTCTTCCAACTCGTTTCCATGCGACATTGTTTTGACTCAAATATCTTGAGCAAAATGTAACACATTTTTCAAAGATATACCCTTCAACAATTGACCCTTACGGGCGACTTCTATTGCGAATATACCCTTTTAACTTGCCCATATATCTTTCAAAGCCCACATTTGTCGATATTTAACATTTCCAAATATATCTTAGCCTCTTGACAAGGTGGACACACAAAATGTACCATTATATCAAAAGCAGGAGGAAACACCATCTCAAGCTTGCAAAGTATTAACGTAATTTTTTTGTTCAACCGTTCATAATCTTCCGATGTGTTATAGTTGGAACATAATTCTTTGAAGTAGTTACAAAGTTCAATTATTGTTAAGCAAACATGTCTAGGCAAGTCGGTACATCGTATTGCTATTGGAAGTAATTGTTGTATTAAAATATGGCAGTCGTGACTTTTAAGACCTGAGATCTTTCCCCCCTTCAAATTGATGCAACGTGAAATATTTGAAGCATATCCATCAGGTACCTTAACATTTTTCAACACTTGCAAGAAATCATGTCTTTACTGTCTTGAGACATTGAGTAACTGCGTGCAATTTGGCGAAATCTTACTTTGAATTGCTTGCTTGCACGGGTATTGGATGGAGCTCTCTTCTTATACCTATTTTCATCAAGTCCAATCGTGCTTTTAAATTATCTTTTGACTTTCCTTGCACACTCAACAATGTCCCAATCAGGCTATCACAAATGTTTTTGGCGATGTGCATTCCATCTAGATTGTGGCGCGATGAAGCTTGGGTGAAACTAAGTGGAGGCGCTGACAGAAGGTCCTGGATTAGTTTGTACCGGTGTAGGTCCCTGAGTGGTGACTTCAAAAGTATCCGCCAATATGGCAATTCAAAGAAAATAGATTTCTTCCTCCAATTATGTTTTGAGTCATGGGGAATGGTCTTCGTGCTAGTGGGTGTCTTTCCAAAAGTGACATTAATGGCATTAACTTGTTCAAGAATATCAAATCCTGATGGCACCACCGGAGCTTCACTATGGTCACATTCTCCGTTAAATCTTCGTGTATCAAACCTATAACTATGACCCGACTCCAAAAAACAACGATGCCTCGATATAACATTCCTTACTTTGCAATCTACAAGAACGAGTGTTCATTTGACATGATGGACAAGCCAACTTACCTTTAGTACTCGACGAACAACATAGCAAAAGTGGAAAATCACTAATTGTCCACAACGATCTTGCCGCGCATTTTGGAACTTTATGCAGATAGATGCATCATACGTTTCAACCCCATTACTCCATAGTATCTTCAACTCCTCAATTAAAGGTTGTATATACGTCAATATCATTACATGGAGAGTTTGGACCGGTATTAACAACGGCATGATAAAATACTCCTGCTTCATACACATCCATGGTGGTAAGTTATATACAACAATTGTCACTGGCCATATACTATACGGTGACCCATGGGTAAAGGGACTCATGCCATCAGTGGACAGTCCGAGTCTTACATTTCGATGTTCTTGAGAGAATGTAGGGTACATTGTATCCAAATGCTTCCAAGCTGCAGAGTCAGCTGGATGACGATTCACTCCATCTTTTCGTCGCTTTACATGATGCCACGTCATGTATTTTGCGTTTCTACAGACATAAATAGCCTCTGCTGATCTAATTAACGAAAATAACGTAATTGCTTCCACGGCTACTTTGTTCCTCTTAGTTTTGTATCTATTTGTGTCTTCTACGATCTGACCATCTCGATGCTGCTTCCATCTCGATGATTTGCAAAACTATCTGAAGACTCTAATTTTCATTCTCCTCCAAAAGAGCATACAATCATTCTCGCGTGCATCAATCTTCTCATAACCAAACCCTAAATTTCCAACCATTTTCTTCATTTCATAAAATTATCGAGCAAGTTTGCAAATGATGATGGAAATGATGACTTGAACTTACTGAGCAATCCATCAAAGGACACATCACCCATTTCTTAACATTTTATGATTGAAAAGCCATACAACGAATGAAAGAATCGTCTCATTTTCACATCCGGGATATAAAGGTTGATTGGCCTCTAACATGTACTTTTGGTATTTTGAAGCTTGATAATTAATCTCTACACCGTAATCCCTAAATATATCATTTATCATCTCGGGCATCGATGATCATCTTCAAATGTGATGGTTCATCATGAATATCATCATTAACTTATCCACGACAATCTCATCTTCCCGTGATGCACCCAATTCGTGTAGCCAAACATAAATCCATCACAAATCAAATGTTCACGAATAGTTGTTCGAATCGGTATCTTCCATTCACATGATTTTTACATGGACAAGGAATTCTTCCAGGTGACCATGCCCACTTTTTTCGAAACCAAAGTTGAAAATCTTTCAAGGCTGCAAGATATTCTCTAGAATATCTTGGTAATTCCATCCACCCTTATCCATGATATTGTGTCCCTAATTCAAAATGAACCACATGAATGATATTATGTATAGAAATCTATCATAATTAATTATGATAATTAATTATCATAATTAAGTACCTTGAATGCCAACCAAACTCCCGTTCACTCAAATAAAACAAAAAAAGATCGTAGATAATTTAAATATTAATTATCATAATTAACGAATTTCAAATAAGCGCGGTAATAATTAAGGGTGACTACACCAAAACATTACATTCAAGGTCTCAATGTTGGATATGGAAGTTCCGTCTTAGGCCAGTCGCTATATCTAAATCGCTATATGTTGAATTTCTAGTAGTGGATCTGAGACTTGTTTTTCTAAGATTTTAACATTTGAAGACTTGTGTCTTGATTTCATGATATTTCATTGGTTATGTAACGGGATATGTGCATTATTTGTATGTTTGTCATATAATGGTTTATTTGGATGGAATCGATTGACGGGAGGAGGCAACTTAGCAAGGAGGAGATTGCTTGAAGACCTATACTTATTGATGAAAAATCTTCACCTAGAAAGAATGCGGTCGAGAGGTGTAGATGATGATCAAAGGATCTGAAGAGAGCAAATTGTTGTCATATAGAATGTATAAGCTCATTCATAAGCGAATGAAGATGTCTCCAAATATTGCATGCTTATATAACCCAGAGAGAGATCAAGGAGACAGACTGTTGTTGATTTAGTGGAATTTAATGCCTGCTATAGACTGCTAGAAGTAGATACAAAATAATGTGTAAGATTATAACTATTTATAACCATTGACTCCACCCATGCATACTGAATTATCAACAAATTATATAGCTTTTCAGAGTTCCTAAATCACTAAGCCAACAAATTACATGCATACTTTTCAGAGTTCTTAAATCACTAAGAAAAGAAAATATCCTTTACATAGCTTGGAAAGCCAATAAGCCATAAAGATATAAGCAACAAGAAGAATCATTTGTCTAAATAAAAGAGAGAAGAGGATGAGACACATGTTATAAACCATTCAAAGTGGAGAAAATGATTCTCAATCTTATAGCTCAAATAAAACCAAACAAAGAGCTCAAAATATACAATTTGCTCAAAATTCTATATGACAACAATTTGCTCTTAGCCATGATTGAATTTTAAGAATGTGTAAGCTCTGATTATATGACAACAATTTGCTCTCGATTATACAATTTGAATTTGTCATATCTGATGAGCACATAGTACATCTTAGCCAAGATTGATTTCGAGTCGGACTTGTATTGGGTATTGGTTAAAATCTCGGATCGAAACATTATTCTTCTCTTCATGTTCTTCTTCTACTTACTAATTATTTCTACTTACTAATTATAAAGCAAGGCCCATCATTGACGGATCATGGAATGTCCATCTCCGGTAAAAAGAATCGAAGGAACTTTTGTTCCTTTGTACCATGAATCCTCTGAGAGAACAACAGCAGCCCTTGCATTCCATGGCGAATCCCAGAACCATGAAACACCCCACAGAAGGGTGTCCCAAAATTAGTAAATTTAGGGCTTGTTAGAGGGATGCGAGAAATAGAGGAAATCATAACAATTAAGGGGTAAATAAAATTAAAAACCTAAAGAATGATATTATACCTGCTCAAACAGCCAGTCAATATGATCCTTTCAAGCCGGACGGAGAGATGGAGTGAGACGAAGTCCGGCGGACACTCGATCATCTGTTTCCTGCTCAAACAACCAGTCAATATGATCCTTCTCAGCCGGACGGAGTGAGATGGAGTGAGAATACTGAAGAGGAGATATAGAGTGAGTGAGATTCAGTGACTGAGATCGAGCGACTGAGAGAGAGTTTGGTTTGGGGGAAAGAACAATACTGATAAAACGCCCCCTTTGTGACCCTCGTTAAAATCCCCAAAAAAAAGACCTATACCAACGGCCAAATTGTGACCCTCGGAATAGAATACCTTCAGAGGCTTATACCGAAGGTCAGACAGTGACTGTCGCTATAAATATCTATTGCTACGGTTCCGTCCCGACCGTCGCTATACCTCGTCGCCATATCTTGATTTTCTAGTAGTGTAAATTTTCTGCTTTGGTGTTCTAAGCAATTTCCTATAAATAGGGTGCTTAGGTTATAATTGAAAATCACATTAGAAACTGAAGTTTTCTCTCTCTATATTATCGAGCGTATTCTGGTGAGTATTTTGAGTATACTTTGAGTATTGCTATACGGTGCAAGTTCATTCAAATTATTCGATCAATCTTTTCTCTTTTTGAGGTAAGGGATAATAAGGGATTTTAAGGGTTATTATTTCGAAATTCTTCTGAACCTTCAAAAATTCTGTAAAAATTTGAAATGATAATTTGATGAGTTTTGTTGATTGTGTCCAAAAATGGCGATTTTTGGATGTATAGATTAAGAGTTATGAATTTTATGAGGAAAGACTATTTTAAAAGTAATCGCTTATAACTCCTTGTGATTAACTCCAAAATTGATAAAATTTTTATTGTGAGTACATCTATATAATATCAGTATACCGTGTAAATTTCAGAATTTTTGGATAAAAGTACAATTTATGACAAATGTCTGAATATTCGGTGGTTTTGGCCATGTGAAAAATAGTAAATGAATTTTAAAAATTTTGAGAAAAATATATATTCAATATGGGACTATATTCTTCTAAATCCCAGAAAAGAAATATTTTTAAAACTGATTTGGTATTTTTCATGAAAATATTCTAGTTATGACTAAATGAATTAAATATGTTATGTGAATTAAGAAAATTGGAAAATATGATTTTATGGCTTGAGAATTATATATGAGATATATGCAGATTTTTTGATGAGGGTTTTGGCTATTGGTGATGAGATCTTATGAGGTTGGCATTTTAAGATGATTAAATGCATTTATTAGTAAAGTGTAAACAATTAAAATAAATTGTTTATAAGTTTAAGAAATGATTAAAATATTGTGGTAGTATTATTAATATTAGATTATGAGATTATTAAGTGATTTATAACATTTTGATTAATTTGTTATGAAATCATTGATTTATGAATCTTACTCTTGAGATTAAATCTATATGTTGATTATATTATTTTTATATAACATTCTTATAATCCTAATGATGATATTTCTCTTTGACTTGAGTGTAAAGATGGATAGATTATTGGTATGATCGTGACTATAGGTTCTCTTTGGCCAGTAGTGCAAAGTTGAATTATTGACTGGTATGATCATGACCATTGAATTTATAATTGAATATCTTTAGCTTAAGTGCAAAGGTGAATTGATCAACATATATGGTTATAATTATGGTTTATATAAATTCTGAAATGATTATGTATTTCTTTGAGATATGAATATCTTTGGTCCGTAGTGCAAAGATGACTTGTTGATGAATATCTTTGGCCTGTAGTGCAAAGATGAATTGTTGATGAATATCTTTGGGTCGTAGTCTGAAGATGACACAGTAGTTGAATATCTTTGGCCCATGGTGCAAAAGATGAATCTGTTGATGATCTTTGGCACGTAGTGCAGATGAACTGTTGATGAATATCTTTGGCCCGTAGTGCAAAAATGAATTTATTAGTATGATTATGAGCGGAGGCTGTGATTTGGTATAACCATGATCTTTGATATTTCGGTAAAGACAAGTGATGAAAATTATCTTTGTCTGAATGAGAAAAGGAATTTAGAACAACAATTACGATTATGAGTTATACGTATGATTGTGGGCGGGAATTGTTGATTGATGTTACGAGGATAAAACATTGTTGGTGGACTTTTAACATGAAGAAGATAATAGACTTTATAGTCTATTTGACTCTTCTAATGGATTGCTTCGTTCATTTATGACTATGGTTGAATTTTTTTATCATCTACCATATGTTCTAAATCTACGATTTATTATTGATGAAGGCTATTGATAATTTAATTATCTTTAGTCATGATATTTTCTTGAGCTAGTTGTCTTTCACCCTTTTGCTTCACAATTCCTTTCGGGTAATAAAAGTGTAAATTTGGGACAAGCGGGAATAACGAGGGAACGAATCGATGGTCTATATAGATGTTGAGGTGAGGTGAATTCAACTTTGGAAGGGTGTTTTGTCACTATTATACAAGATGTTTAATGACATACTGACCTCGAGTCATCATAAAGACGAGTTGTGCTTCATCCACTTGCGAGTATATCTACCAAAGACTACCTATATAATCTTGGTGTTTGTTTGGAGTATAATACCCAATTAGAGGCGGTGGAGATAATGATAGGTCGAGAAAACTCACAATTTGGGAAGAATATGATAGTAATCTTCTCGTTTTTCTTTAGGGGTCTATTGGGTCAACCAGGATAATTACGTGGCCATATGATATCTATCATAACCTAGAAGCATGGCCTCCCATATACGAAGGTTTCCTGAAGAGCACTTCCCAAAGATTCTAATTTTAAAAGCAGGTTTTTCGACTATACCTTTATGTAAGGTGTCATTATGAAATTTCTTTGTCACGGTTGGGACATGAGTCACAATTGATATATATTTGTATCCAAACTCACAACATATGTGTTTGTTGTATTTTACAAGACAATTGTTATAATAAAGTTGTAGTTGTTTTCTGTACCATGTATTTGGCGACTCAAAATGAGTTGGATGGAATAGACCTATTTTGGGGGCGTTACATTTAGACCTAAATTATAGTCACATTCAAGTCGACACAATCTAAAATAAGCATGCACATTCTAAAATTTAAAGAATTTATATTAGTTTTGAGTTTAAAAATTAATAATAATCTTATATTTTAAACCGAATATATTATTAAATTATTGTATGTCAAAAATATACCTCCTCACATGATAACTTTATTAGAAGCAAATTACAACATCCCGTTACAAATTAATAATGATTGTTATTGATTTTTTTTTAAAGTTAATTTGAAATATTTTAAACTCAAAATTAAGATAACTTATTAAAATTATAAAATAATATAACTTTTAATGAATAATACTTTTAGATACTAGTTACAGTATAATATTAATTAATCATTATATTGATTTAAATTAAAATAAAGTATGTCAATTTTTTGTTTAAAAAATAACCAAACAAGATTCTAATCCTTCAAAGGCAGCTTGAAATTCAGTTATAAACGAATTTTCAAAGCTGCATGTCATGTAAACAAACAAGCCCTATATATACATGCAGATTACTGTATCAGTGCGTGACTCCATGATCCATCTTGTCCATATACTAGTATTATCTATATTTCATACTGTGATTTTGTACATTTGTGTTGCTAGCTAGCTACTACATACTATTCTCAAGTACTTCAATTCATCATATCAAAACTGCAAATCCATTGCTACATTGGCAGGGTTTGTCCAAGATTCCGATCCAAAATTCTGGCCCTTTCGATTTGAAATTTATCTTGAATTCTTGAAAAAAAGGAAAAACTCTACGCGTAACATGAATATTTTACAATTTCACTTATTTATATGTGGGGTCAAAATATAAATAAGTAAAATTATAAAGCACTCATGTCATGTCCGCATAGAAGAATTCTAAAAAAATAATTCCACTCCAAAAAAAAGTCGTCAAAAAATTCAAACGGATTACAATAACGATTAACATTTATTCGAACATCATAGTATAATTTCACCTAAATATGGATTAATACATTGAACTTTTAATTTTTTTTATTTTGGAAATTGTTTTCTCAATTTTTTCAATTAGGGTATAACCTTTAGTTTTTTTTTCCACTTTGTGGATTGTTTATTCAATTTTTTCTATTAGAGAATTAAACTTTTAATTTTTTATGATTACGTCTAATTGATAATGACACGTTAGAAAATTGATGGTATCACAGCGGCACGCGACTAAAAAATGCTTCTGTGTAATATTGCGTCTCTTTTTAACATTTATTCAATTAATTTTTTGTACCAAAAGGGGTAAAAATATGGGATCATTATTAATTTAGAAGTAAATTATTATCATTATAATTTTAATATAAAACCATTATTAATTTTTTAAAGTAAATTTAATGATAATTTTTCCCTTTTGGTAAATTATTAATTTTTTGGTAAATTTAATTTTTTAAAGTAAAATTAATAATGGTCTTATATTTATTCTTTTTGGTACAAAAAATTAATTGAATAAATATTAAAATGAGACTCAATATTACACATAAGTATTTTTTACTTACGTGTCGATGCTATGTTATCAATTTTATGATGTGACACTATCAATTTAGAATTATCAAAAAAATTTAAAAGTTTAATCCTCTAATAAAAAAAAATTGAGAAGACAATCTCCAAAGTAGACAAAAAAATTGAGAATATAATTCCCAAAATAAAAAATATTAAAAATTTATGGTATTAATCCATATTTAAGAATAAAATTTCATTATTCCGGCAACCCGTAATAAATTATCATTCTTTGGTCATAATAAAATTTTAAATTATCATTCCTTGGTCATAATAAAATTTTCATCACCAACATATATAATATAATAGCTAAAGGAGAAGTTAAATGATGAACATAAAATTAGGTTGGATTGAGCTGCTAGAGAGCTATGCCCAACCACACCCTAAATTAAGTTTATAGGTTGTATTATGATTGTATACCCCCAATATATGTAAAATCTTGCTAAGTTATGCGGATTTCTAGTCAGGGTCATTCTTGAACACGGGGTTAGAGTCGATCAGTCTCCGATTAGAGGGCCCAATTAATTATATATATATATATATATATATATATATATATATATGGGGTTCCATCCATAATAGGTTGTTGTGGAAGCAATCCTTTTTTGGCATGTTAATTTTTTTTCACTCTCAATTGAAATTTCAACAGGCCAAAAAAGGGGTTGCTCCACAGCAACTGATTATATATATATATGGGGTTGCATCTACAACAATCGGTTGCTGGGAGCAATCCCTTTTTTGACCCCATATTGTAGCGGTAGAGCAAAAAAAAAAAAAAAATTGTAAAAAATCGCTACATGTTGTAGCGGCGGGGCCAAAAAGGGATTGCTCCCAGCAACCGGTTGCTATGGATGCAACCCCTATATATATATATGTGTGTGTGTGACTTTACCGAGAGAAATTTGCAAAAGTTTTGAATTGTTTCCTAATGTTTTAATTGCTTACATGGTATTATTAACTATTTCTATGACAGTGATATCTGCCGAAAGAAATTTTTTAAAGTTGAAATTGTTAAAAAATTACTTGTGGTCGATTATATATGACACAAGAAATGTTAAATGGGTTCACAATCATGTGCATCGAGAAAGATATGCTGGACAAACTTGATTTTGGACATTTGACTGAAGATTTTGACTCTAGGAATAATAGAAGAAGTATGTTTCAATGAATGTATTCTAATATATTTAATTTGTTGTTGTCGAACTTTTCATATATTTGTTGTAGTCGAACTTCTCAAATATTTTGTTGTAATCGAAGTTCTCATATGCTTTGTTGTAATCGAACTATTATGTTTTAAATTCCGAAAAAATATTTTTTTGAATACAATTGTACTTTTATTTATTTATTTTTATTCTTTTTTTTAGCGAAGATAATATTTCAAAAAAGTCTGGTTCTCATTTTTCGCCCAGACCGCCAACCATATTTCTAGCTAGCTGGTCCGCTCAAAGTGTTAATGATCGAACCCAATTAAGCAAATTATATAATCTGAATCCATCAAAGTAGGTGGCCTATTAGCTCATCAGCTGGTTCGGGACTTGCATGCATGGGCCATTAAATTTTGACAATAAATCTTTTATTAAACATTATTTCCTGTCTTTTTATTCAATCTTTCCTTTTACCATTTGTTTCCTTTAATATCAGCAAGCAAGCTTCAGCAGTTGTCTTTGTAGTAGTCAGTTTTGAGTTTTAACACATTTTCGTCTAGAAAGTAATTTATTTATATAACATGCATGCTGCTGCATGCCTGTCTTTTTATTCCTACGATATATCATCTGCAGCAGTTGGTGACTGTTTCGAGAGTCAATCAAGCAAATTATTCTAATCCAACACAAAAGCAAGTTTATCAGGGTCCGGTCTACCTAGTACTACTATGTGTTTTTCGGAACCTAGTACTGTCAATTAATTTTCCCATATCCATATTCATCATGTGAACCTATCATATATATATATATATATATATATATATATATATATATATTTTTGATTAGACAAACTTATTTATTTTAAAAAGAAAAGAAACTTGAGAGCTTAAATTAAATATATAAAATTAATGTTGTTTGGGTCCGTAGCTAGCTAGCTAGCTAGCAGCTTCTTCTAACCAGCTGCATGCATTATGTTCTTTATCATTGGATCCTTTGCCTCTTTGCCCGTTTAACCAAAAGTGACACCCTCGTGAAATTGATCGCTGCTACTACTTACTTTTCATGTGAAAAATTGAACAATTTTACAAGCTTATTGGATTGCAAGAAAGTTTTTAAGACAGTGGTAGACACCATTATACATCTCAAGCACCACCTTTGGGAGCATGGGGTCGGTCCTCTACTGAAGAAGAGGAAGCATTCAGTTTTCTTTTCAATATATAACAATGAGGAAAAAATTTCTGCATTTAACAGTGAAACACATTTACATGGTGTGGGCTCAAGTGCAAATTAGGGTTTACATAATCTAATTGAATTAAATGTACAATTAGGGTTTCGTGACCTCATTAAATGTGTAAATTAGGGTTCGCATAACCTAATGGAATGAAGACGGAAAAGCCAAAAATAAATAGGCGAGACCCGAGAGAAGCCTCCACGGGTCCCGAGGCAGAAGGCTCGTGGAGGCAGCTCATTTTAGAAATCGATTGACGGATTGGATTGGTGGCTAGAAGGACAGGACAATATGAGCATTATTCTAATGACTAAAGGGTATTTTTGAAATTTCCCTGAAAACATGTGCCTAACATGTGACTACTTAATTCCAGGAAACTCTATAAATACCCCTTCCATTCTAGGAAGGGGAAGGGGACTCTTTTTGGTGACTTAAAGGCTTGGATTTTCTACCTAAAAGCACTAAAGGGTTTGGACCTCTCTTCAGACTCAGGACTTGGACTCTTGGAAGATCAAAATGACTCTTTTGGTGACTTAAAGGCTGGGATATTCCACCTAAAAGCACTAAAAAGAGTTTGGACATTCTCTCAACTCGAAGGACTCAAGAAGGCTCTTGGAATCCCTGCTACCCTAACACGGTTTTCGGATTCTCACTACAACAAAAAAGCTTATCATAACCACTTTATCGGTGATCACTTTGTGGTCGCGATATCTATATCATGACCGTCTGCGATCATAAAAAGCGTCAGCACAAAATCTGGTCGCTAAAATACACATCGTGACCACTTATTAATGACAGATTCTTAGCGGATCGATATCGGTGATCAAATGGCAAATCCGATCGCTAAAATTTGAGTCGGCGATGGGCCATGGCCAAAGTGGCGTGTTTCACGGTCGTGTCATGACCGAATCAATCGTGACCGTGTCTGATCACCGATATTAAAAAATAAAATAACAGAATCTTGTTGTTTTGCATAAATCCCAAAAACTCGTGTAAGACCCCAAATTTTATAAATAAAAATCAATTTCCTCTAATTATTATTCTTGATTAATAAGGTGGTAATTTGATATAATGCTTTAGTTATGGGTGAAATGTGCAATTTTTACAAAATAAAGCAAGTGGTTATAAAATATTCATTGTTGTGGGGAATATTCGTTTGGTCGTGGAATATTAAATCTTTAGTCGGGAATATTAAATGACGGCGCTAGCGACCATGTGTGGGCCCCATAACTGAGAAAGCGATTGGAGGAAGAAAGCGACAAATATAAGTTGTTTAAAAATAACGGCGTAGTTATTCTGGTTTACTGTTGTTGGAATACCCGTGGTTAAAATACGATGTATACGCTATCGCGTGGTTGCACGATGGCACCACGCAGTATTACATGATATTGTTGAATTATTGATCCTTACGTAAAGCCACTAATCAATAATTGTTACGGTGAATTCTTTATTCAATATTATATTGATTCAATAATTCTGCGTTGATATTTGGTATCACCGTTGTTTCATAATTATCATTACACAATTTTCCATTATCAAATCAATAATTCATATTATTTGAATAATATTATCGGATAACATTATTGGCAATGTCTAGAAAGTTACATCTAAGGAGAGGTTTGGTCACCTAATCAATTGCTTGGCCAAGAAGTAGGAGAAATCCTTATTGGAAAGCCCCTCTTTCACGGGAGCCGCACGGTTGTTAGTAATGTGATTCTATAATATTATTTGTGAATAATTAATTATTGATTTATATGATATTGATTTTATGTGGATATAGATGGAGAAAATTTTTAATGTGACAATTGTTGAAAATTAATATTTTATCTTTTTACGATAAAATAATTCATTTAAATATATTATTTTAATAATATATTAATGGTGATATTTTTACAACGAATGTGGGATATATGAGTATCTGAGGATGAAGAGTATTTTTATTTGCAATAAATGTTTAAAACATGTTAAACATGTCGGTGGACCCCATTTATTGATGAAATTTGATTATAACTTTGAAAAATCGCTTCGTTTATGGATTTGGCCAATTTTCTTTTGGAATTTGGAAAACCTTTCTTCTGCAAAGTTGTAGAGAATTGAATTTCCTATAAAAACTCGCGAGATTCGAATTTTCTGGCAAAAGGGCTATTTATCATGAATTATTGAAGTTACGGAGTTCCGAAATAATTGATTTTTGGAAGTTTTAATTATTTTATATAAGAAAAACGTTTTTGTGGTTGTTGGCACATGGGTGGCTGATGTTTTTGACCAAAGAAGGCATCTTTGGAGTTTTCAAAACATGTGGGTAGGAATTTGGAATAAATAATAATATATTTTATTAATTTAGTCTCATTTGCTTCTAACATTTTCTATAAATAGAGGCTAAGTTAGAATTGAAAATCACACCGTAAACTAAGTTTTCTCTCTTTCTCTCTATATTATCGAGCGTATTCTTGTGAGTATACTTTGAGTGTTCTTTATCTGGTCTTGAGTTTACAAGACTATATCTGAAATTCAATCGGAAATACGGTTATTTTTTAGGTAAGGGATGTTATTTCTTTCATGAAATGATATTATTTTCTTCAATATCATTATGCCAAAATCTTTGTTGAACTTTTTATCAAATTTGGAACTTTTTCATGTCGGGGTTCTTATTCATGAGTTCTTATTCACGAAAGTTCTTATTCATGAGTTACTATTCACGATTCTTATTCACGAGTTCTTATTCACGAAGCGTGAAGATGTTTTTTGAAATTTCTATCTTTTTGTGTGGGTTTCTATTCACGTATATTTACACTATTCACGTATCTGACCTTTATTCACGAATACGGACTTTATTCAATCGAAAAATGAAAATTTTTCTTTTTGTCCAAGATGTCTATTTTCTACTATCTTTGATTGTATCCATGTTTTTTGATCGTTATTTTTGAGTTACGCTTCAAAATCATTTATTATGAAGTATTATTGATCTTGGATAAACTGTTGTACGAATCCTAATATTTGTCCTTCTATCTCGGTGGATTCGTTCTTAAAAATATTTTTCATCATCCTCGGTCCTTAATGGTGATACTTGATGAATATCTTTGGCCTGTAGTGCAAAGATGAACGATTAACTGATGAATATCTTTGGCTTGTAGTGCAAAGATGAACATGACCAACTGGTGATTTAAATGAATATCTTTGGCTGTGTGTGTGAAAGATGAATATTGATTGTTATTACTGAGGATAAAATATTGATGATGGACTTTTAAACCTTAGAAGACAAAGAGAATTCTTTCTACGTGACTCTTCTAATAGATTCTTTATTTTATTTGCATTTATTGATCTAAAACTTGTTGTCTATTGTATTCTATTAGATTTTTCCTGTTTGAAGACTAACGATAATTTTTGTATATTATCTTAGTCATAATATTCTTTATTGGGGCTAGTCGAGCTCACCCTTTTCCTTTTTGTTCCATTTTTCTTCTCGGGGAGGCGAGAATGTAATGCGAAAGAAGTCGGGGTATGGAATGAAAGTTCTAGGGAGAGTTGTTTAGTAGTCCTCACCATTGTTGTAAAATAAAGTATCAATAATTATGATGAGAATTTATTTGTATGTGGATATTGTCTAGATGGCAATATCTATATTTAAACTCACAGTTTATATGTTGTAATAATAAAGTTGTAGTTATTTACGTACCATGTATTTGGCGACTTAGAATGGGTTGGATGGAATGGACCTATTTTGGGGGCGTCCACGGGTTGGTATCGAGCTTGGGATATGATCTCTGGCGGAGATCGGGGAATAGAACTAGGAGGGGAGAGACGAGTAAATCCTTCGTAGTGTGTCCTACCTAAGCTTATTTGTTGGTCCGGGTCATAATATAGGGATATTATGTGACATGTTAATTTGTTTAATTAACCCTTGTTTTATGGCGATGTTTAAGAATGGGCTGCGAGAATATTAACAATGGAGTAAATGAGGCCGTGGAGACGCATGTACTTTACCAACGAGGAGAAACGCGTCAACAGTGGCAATGTACCTCCTGTAAACAACACCAATCGAGAAGACGATAAACGCATTTGGATGTTTAGAAGCTTTTTGCGGTTCATGCAAAATCGCACGAGAGAGACTTCGTGTTCAAAACATAGAAGGAAATGATAGCAATTCACGGGTTGTCACAACCAAGCGAGTTCAAAGAGTTGGGACCACCGGAATTTAAGAAAGCTTTGATCCGATCATGGCGGAAACATGGGTCAAGCAAATCACCAAGATATTCGATGTCTTGGGATGCGGAGGAGAACGAAGGTTCCATTCGCCACCTTTATGTTTCGTGGTGAAGCGATTCTTGGTGGGAATCATGAAGCGTACTCAACCAGATACCTTCAACATGTCTTGGGAAAGATTTGAAATCTGTTCAATGACAAGTACTTCCACGAAAGTATTCGTCATATGAAGGAAGTGGAGTTTATTAGGCTGAGCGCGAGTAACATGGCGGTGTCTCGATGCGAGGCGAAGTTTCATGAGTTGTCGAGTTTGCACCTCATTTGGTGGAAAATGAGGAACGATGATGCCAGCGTATGTTTACGAGGGTCTAAAACTCAAAATTAAATGATACCTCATTTCTCATAAATTTTCTCTATATTCAGATGTTGTAAACAGGGCTCAATTATTAGAGCGAGATAATGAGTCTGTTCAACCGGGCGACCAACAACACGATAAAAATCATACTAGTGGCAATGGCCATCGGGACAATGATAACCATCGTGAAAGAAATTATCAGGCAAGAAATGGTAACCACTTCGGTGGTAATCATGGCCAAGATAATAGAAGAAATAATTCAAGTGGAAATTTCAAGAAGAGAAGATTAAACGATGGCGGGAAGACGTCGGGAGCAGCATCAACACTAGCAACAAATTCTAGGGGAGGAGAACTACCGCCAGTTAGATGTTATAAATGCGGGAAAGAGGGACATATCAGTCCAAACTGCCCACAACAGTTCCAGGTATGCTATAATTGTGGAAAGGAAGGACATATAGCTCGAGAGTGTACGGTAGCAAAACCAAGTCCAGCGGGGATGGTGACTTAAAAGGATGTCCCAGGAAAGTCAAAGTCAACGGTTCCTAGAAGAGCGTTTGTCGTGACCGGTCAAAATGCGAGGAACCCGAACGAGTTTAGCACGGGTTAGTTAATTATAAATTCTTGCGAAGTTTATACCTTACTAGATAATTTGGTTTCTACCCATTCTTGTATCTCTCTTGCTTGCGCCAACGTTTGAACTTGACTACGGAGAAATTAGACTTTGACATATTTATGGAGACTCAGTTGGGAGAAAACTTTCATTACATCCGTTGTTTAGAAATCTTGCTTGATTCAGTTGGCACTATCACATTACACATTAACCTTATTTCTATAGAGATATTTGTTTTTGATGTGATTTTAAGGTTAACTACTCATCATGCCAAAATTGATTGCTTTACGTAAGGTTGTTAGTTTTCATATTCTTAAGCAACTTTGTTATTCAATTCAAACAACCAAACCATTGAAGTCAAACTCTTTCATATTAAATTATAAAGCCATTTGTTTATTAAAAAATGAATGTCAATCTTTCTTAGTCTATGTTATGGATTTGAATAAAGACACGTCGATTTGAATAATATTCCCATTGTTATTAATTTTTCCTAACGTATTTCTGAAGAATTTCTTGGCTACTCCCGAGGCGTGATATTGAATTTGTATCGACTTTAAATCCGTACAAAATCCATTTCTAAAATCTCATATCGAATGGCTCTATTGAACTTCGTGAGTTAAAACCCAACTATAGAAGTTGATACTTAAGCCTCTATCTTATGACTTCCTTTGTGGAATACACCGCCGGACTCTCGTAGGGGCGCCATATTCGTCATGCGATAGTAAAGCGATAGGTGTCATTATGACGTCTTATCCAAGATTGGGATATGAGTTACGCTTGAGAAAGAACCTAAGTCAGAATGTCGAAATATGTAGCTTTCTAGGCTTAGTTGGTTATTATCGGAGATTCGTTGAAGGATATTCTCGAATCGCTATTCCATTAACTCACCGACTCGTAGAGATACAAAATTCGAATGGAGCACCTGAATGTGAGAAGAGCTTGAAGAACTTAAGAAGAGACTCATTTCGGCACATGTTACGACCATACCATCCCGAAAAAGCGAACGTGGTAGGCGGCGTGTTGAGTAAAAGATCGTATCTGAGTACGAGTACGATATTGTCAAAGACTCATCTCGTATAACTTACAAATGATGAAGATAGAGTTAAAGACTCTAAGTACCCACGTGATGATATACGAGTATAATCGACTTTTATCGATAAAGTTAAAATCGCTCAGCTACACAATTGGGTGATGAATATGAAGAAGGAGGTCTGCGAAGTTGTTATTCCAAAAGCGAGAATCGGTGATGTGAGGAAAGCTCAAACCTTCGATTTATTAATCCTCGATCGAGTAGGAACTGTGGCCTATAGACTCGTTTTACCGCCAAGTATGACGCGTGTTCATAACGTTTTTCACGTATCGATGTTACGTAAATATGTGGACGACCCGAACCACATTATTGAGTTAGAACCAGACGAGATAGCCAGAAGACTTAACATACGAGGAGGTACACACAAGATTTTGGATAGGAAGAAACATGTCTACGTCTGAAGGTCATACCACAAGTTAAAGTTTTGTGGAGAAACCATGCTATTGAGGAAATGACACGGGGAGTTGGAAGCGGAAATGAAAGCGAGGTATCTTCATCTTTTCGATACACACAGTACGTGACGTCGAATTTCGAGGACGAAATTTCATAAGGAGGGAGGTTGTAAGACCCCAAATTTTATAAATAAAAATCGAATTTCCTCTAATTATTATTCTTGATTAATAAGGTGGTAATTTGATATAATGCTTTAGTTATGGGTGAAATGTGCAATTTTTACAAAATAAGCAAGTGGTTATAAAATATTCATTGTTGTTTTGAAATATTCGTTTGGTCGTGGAATATTAAATCGTTTGTAGGGAATATTAAATGCGACCAGCGGCGACCCATATGTGGGCCCCATAACGTGAAGCGATTGGAGGAAGAAAACGACAAATATAAGTTGTTTAAAAATAACTAGGCGTAGTTGTTATTCTGTTTACCTTTGGAATACCCGGTGGTTAAAAACACGATAATATCGTGGTTTCTTGCGATGACACGCAGGTATTGCACAGATATTGTTGAATTATTGATCCTTACGTAAAAAGCCACTACTCAATAATTGTTACGGTGAGTTCTTTATTCAATATTATATTGATTCAATAATTGCTGCGTTGATATTTGGTATCACTGTTGTTTCAATAATTATCATTACACAGTATTTTCCTCTTGGTAGAAATCCTCGTCTATTACTTGGACATGACTACGCGGGAGTATGAATTACAACTTGCCAATCAGAAAGGCGGTCATCCCTTTTCTAACGGGACTAGGAGTATAGTAAACTTGTCTTTGCTTGAGTTGGTAAAACAAAGCGGTTCGTTGGAGTACGCAGACCTATGGAGGTCAATATCGACGATTCCATGTCTGTCAACACGTATCCCTTTTTCTGAATCAAACCAACGACACTTGAACAAGTGAATATAACCCCCATACGTGCCCTTGTACGACAACTCTACGATTTCCTCCAACTCCCTATAAAAGGCACAACCAAGCTCATTGTAACAATCTCCTTGGACACACACTCCAGAGTTCGTTGTTCTTTTACCGCGCCCATATGCCTTTGTGTGAAATTCACAATCATTTATTTTGTAACCATTGCGGGTGACTTGGTCCCTGTCTGGTCCCATAGCTAGGACTTGTACATTAGTGGAATCGTTGATCCTCAATCAAAGCCTACAAAAACTCCATCTTATTAAATGAAGTCATAGTTAACATGGATATATATATATATATATATATATATATATATATATATATATATATATATATATATATATATATATATATATATACTACGTCTTTAAAAATTGAACTTACTTTGTCCTTTAGCCAAAATGTAAAGTTTTTATCCCGATTGATTTGAATATCTTTATCGGTTATCTTGGGATGCTTCACTTTTAACTTTCGTCATCGTAGAATCTATACCATGTTATAAACATTAACATATTGGAATAAATTTTCAACTTAAAAGATAAATTATCAAGTTTACATGTGTACTCACAAATTAAATCAATTTCCTCATGATTGAGAAGAATGTAAGTATGTCGCGTATGTAATTCTTGCTCGAGAGAGGAAATATCGCTTCCCTTTTCCATAAAGCGGCCGATAGACCAAATCTGAGAGCCAACCATTTAGTTCAACATTTCCCCATCATCATGTCTCGATACTCGATTGGCCTTTGTCAAGACTTCGTCCGAAAAATAGTCTGAGACAAACGTAGATATCTCATCGAAACTGTATGCCTCACATATCGACCCCTCAACATAAGCTCTATTCTTCACCTTCCTCTTAAGGTTTCCCATCACCCTCTCAAAAGGGTACATCCATCTATATTGAACTGGACCCCCAACACGAGCTTCATAGGGAAGATGAATTTGTAAATGCTCCATGGAGTCAAAAAATCTAGGTGAGAATATTTTTCCGGTTTACGTGATCTCTATGATGTTATTCTCAAGTACAAACATGTCCTTCTCATTCAATGATTTTGAACACAAGTCTTTGAAGAAACGACTAAGATCCGTCAAAGCATCCCATATTGGTTTATCAAGCAGATCCCGAAATGCTATAGGCATAAGTCTCTCCATGAACACACGATGATCATGACTCTTCATTCCTTGCAATTTCCCACCAGTAACACACCTTGCAATGTTTGGCGATATCCATCTCGGTAGTTTCGGAGACTTAACCCATGTGCACACATCTTCAACTTGCTTTTTGACAATGTGTACCTTGCATGCGGTTTGACAATCTTACCATTAGGAGATTCATAAAGTTCTAATCTAGACGCTTACAAATATCTTTCATGTCCAAACGTGCCTTATCGTTATCTTTTGTCTTCCCCTGTAACATTCATCACAAAGTGTTAAACACATTGTCAAACACATTCTTCTCAATATGCATCACATCTAGATTATGACGAATCAAATTTATAGACCAATATATGGCGGTTCCCAAAAGATGCTTCTCCGAACCCAAATATGAGATTCACCAAACCCATTGATTATGTTTGTGACATCAACCTTACCAAATGGGATAACCGCGAATCTCATCACACGATCTCGCATCTCTGTTCCCGACAATCGCGGTGCGAGCATATCATTATCTACTTTCCCTTTCTGAAGTGTTCTCTATTTCTTGAAACGGGTGATCTACCGGTAGAACCGAGCGATGATGATCCAAACCAACAAGGCTTTCGACCTTTTGATAGATTAAACGACTTTGTATGCTCCATACAATACTGACAAAGCCAACTTCCCGTGTGTACTCCATCCAAATTGACATACCATAAGTCGGGAAGTCACTTATAGTCCACATAACCACGCCTAAGGTTGAAATTTGTTTTCGTTGCAACATCCCAAGTCTGTACTCCATCCTCCCACAATACCTTCAACTCGCTCTATAAGAGGTCTCAAGTAAACATCTAAGTTCTTTCCAGGACTCTTGGACCGGGAACCACAGTGAAAAAGAAACAAGTATGGGTTTTCATACACATCCAAGAGGCAAGTTATGCGGAGTAACAATCACGAGCCAACATGAGTCTGGAACAACTAAGTGGCCAAACAGATTGAAACCATCGGTGGACAATCCAAGCCTCACATTTCTAGGTTCCAATGCAAATCCGGGATGTCTTTAAGTTGAAATCTTTCCAAGCCTTCCCATCTGCGGGATGATTTAGTTCTCCATCTTTAGTTTGGAGATTTCGCATGCCAACTCATATGTTCAAATTTGTTTTGAAGACATGTACAATCTTTTTAGTCGATGTGTTATTGAAAATACCTTAGAATCTTAAATCGGTATACTTGATATATTTGTAGTCACACCTCTTTATTAGGCCTAAACCGATCATGACCGCAAAAACGTGCACCTTGTCAACCTGCTCATTTTCCTTATAAAACAACATGCAATCGTTGGGACATGCATCGATCTTTTGGTATCCAAGACCCAACTTCTTCACCATTTTCTTACAAAGTAATAGTTACTGTAATTTCTCACCGTCGAGCAACATACTCTTAATGGCATTCAAGAAGCGACTCAAAACACTCATGGCTCATGTTGTGATCGACTTGATGTTAAGTAATGTCGCCATCTGCAGACAATATAGTGTGTTTGGTGCAACCATGCCACAATGGCTCATTACCCTCGCCTAACAACTTAAAGAAGTCTTTGGCATCGAAATTCATAGGTTGCTCTCTGCTTGCTCCTAATCAAAATCGCCCCGCAATATCATGAACCATTTCAATCATACGATGATGAGTACTACCTTTGAATTGTGTACTTTGTGTGATGCCACCATCTCTTCCGCTTACGTGCCCCACCAAAGATTCTTTGTAATTTCTCATGAACCCGAAAACAAGTAAATGATAGTTTACCATGTCTCTCCCATATAATTATATTCTTACACTTCAAACATGGACATCGATTCTGCGACTTTACCATTCATACATTCCGGTGACTATACGCGTACTCCAAAAACACTTAGCAACCAAATTTCTAAATTCAAATTTGAAGACTTTATCTGGGCACTTGACTTTCGTCGTGCCATCCAACTACGGTCTGAATAGAGGTCCATGATTCCACGATACCTATGTTGACATGAATTATTGTATTCCCTTGTTAGAGATTTACTATTCAGCTCAATCCCATTTATGATGCTTATAAATACATATAGATGTATATATATATATATATAACATGAGTGTGCATCATATATGATTATTCGGGAATTGAATAAGGATAAATACCAAAACAACCTAAAGACAATAGATTCCTAGGGGTAAAATATGAATCATTGCATCATGCATGCTCAATATATGCATTGGGACAAGTCTAAATTACTCGAATTAATGAAAAAATTTGACGATCTCCTTTATAATATGGATTATCCACATGCACGAGGACATGCATACTTGACTATTTGTAGGCATATAAGAGCAACAAGAATGTATAAGAATCTCTTGAACCTTCTTCTTGATTGAATTATGGATAAAATTAATTCCTAGTTATGTTTTATGTCATACTCATATTCAAGTTATTGGATTGGTATAAGTATGATCATATATTGCAACCAAGGTTTTGGGTTAAGCCTAATGTTCAAGTTATATAGCCATTTGACTTATATATGAAAAAATTCTACAGAGTCTCCCCTATAATATGGACTATCCACATGCAGGGGCATGCATACTTGACCAATTTCGTAGCATAATTTAGGAGAATCCAATATTAGTAGAATAATAAGAAGCCCAAAAATTGTCCCAATTTCAAAGAATATCAACAACAATTTATCTAAATTTCAAAGAACAATATATTCAAGAAGATATGTTGTATTCAAAATTTTTCCAAATTTCAAAGCATCGTTAGTCGAGAATAAAAAATTATCCAACTTCGAGATAATCTCATATTAAAACATGAATCTTTCTAATACCACTAGTAGTATTACGATGCTCTAGGAAGTAGGAAGAGAAGTTGCGTAAATTTGGTAGTTATTCTTATATGTCTCCACTACAAAGGCATTAGAATATAGTAGAGGTTAAGGATGGGATGGGCGCAATTTAATTATTACATCGTACCCCTATTTCAAGCCCGCGTCATTTCATTCGAGGATTAAATTTTAATAATCATCTACATTTCTGTGCTGTGAGGATTTTAATCCTCCACAGGAAATTTATACCATCGCCGAAAATTTAATCATGTTTTAGTCTTTGGATAAGATTAAGAAAAATAAATAATAATAATATATACACATACATGGACGGATATTTTAATTATATAATATATACTACTATAAATATTAATTTAATTAATATATAACTACTTCGGGAAGCGAGATATGGGACGAAAAAAAAATAAAAATAAATATCATCTCCTCCTCATCTTCATAAATAATATTTGATGATTCTTCATTCTCGATTCTCTTCTCATTCTTGAAATGACTTAAGAATCACTTGAGAGTGGCGAAATTATCATCCCTAGTAGGGTATGTGACGAACACCAAACAAAGCTAAATATAGTTTGGGTATGTGGAAGTTATCACAAAATCGCTGTGTGGATCTGGGTTCTACGGCGGTGGTGAAAGGCGTCGGGGCGATCTTCCTCCTCTTCTCTCTCTCCTCTCTCCTCTTCTCCTCTTTTTCTCCTCTTTTTTCTTACGCTCGGATCGAGTAATGACGAATCGATCATCGTTTTATTGAAATACGTCCATGATCATTATCGGCCGATCGCGTCGCGATCGTGATTTTAAATGATGTGGAAGTATCGGTAATAATCAATCGCGATCATTTGTTATATAGTGGTCGCAAAACAAGAATAGCGCCCAACATTTCAAACCAATTTTTGGAGGTAAAATGAACTCATGATAGAATAGCGGCGGGATCGGTCATTAACATAATCTAAATACCAAATTCAAGTTCTATTACGCTAATGTTGTCGCTATGAATCTATCTGCGACCACAAAATGCGGTCACGATAAGTTTGTCATTGTTAGAGCATTTTCTTGTAGTGTCTGGAGTTACGCCATGCGTCGTTGGAGTAATCGCCCACCTGTCGTTCTCCCCTCTGCAATCAACAAACCAATTCCGTGCTCTTTGTGAATTTCTCTCCTCCTCAGCCAACACGAAACCCTAACTGGCAAGACACGATTTCCTTACCCACACATGGTTAATTTGATTAACCATGTAATTTTACCAAAATCTGAAGCCTAATCCTCACAAAGGCTTAATTAATTAAAGTATTTTCCTTTTCCTGAATAATTAGTAATGTCTTGAAGTATTTTCCTTCTCCTAATTAATATAAAATGCATTTGCTAACATTAGATATGAAGGAGAGCAGGTCCCACAGAGAGAGAGGAGAGAGAAACTAACATTAGACAAACAGAGAGATATGGAGTCGCCGGGATCGACGGCGTTAATGGAGTTAATGGAGTCTACTGGTAGCGGCCGCCGACGAGAGGGTTGAGAAAGCACAAAGCTTAACAAGGAGATGTTCACATTCTTTTTCACCAGAATAGAAGACCCACAGGAAGCTTAACAAGAAAAGTGAACCAAATAGAATACAAAATAAAAGGAAGCTTAACAGGAAGCTTAACCAGAATAGAAGGAGAGAAAGTGAACGGAAAACATTAAATAGTCATTAATGGTGCTGGAGAAGGAAGGGTAAAAAAAGAAAAAAATAGGTAAAATATCCTTGGTTTTGTAGAACGTCAAATATTTTGAAAAAAAAATATAATCTAAAACGTCTATTATTTTAGGATGAAAAAAATATATTACTGTACTATACTTTTTCAGTCACGTGGTTTTGTTATCATCGATTTTCTCCGCCCTTAGCAAATTATTGCTCTCGACCTGATATTAAAAAAGTGTCTTAAATTCAATATTAAGGAAAATTTTTATATTCAAGGTTTATACCTAAAAATAAATAAATATCAGTTTAGTAGCACAATGATGACTGACTAGTATCCTCTCCTTTTCAAATAAATAGATATTCTTTATTTTATGATTTAAATTTAAAATTATATTTCTTTTAATATCAATTAAAAATATTAAAAATACATGTAAAAAATATAAACTTCCAATATTTATCAATTAAAAATAGACTAAGGAGTCATTTTGTGAAACGCGGTCAACGGCAAGTCTAACTATGCCCGTACTATTCGATGTTGTCGTAGATATGTCCTGTATGCAATATGGCCATGAAAATGTTGTAAAACTGAAACGAGAAAAAAATAGCAGAATGCAAAATTAATTGTGGAGCTAAGTAATAGCACGAACCCACCAATAAGAATATTATATAAAGCTTTAACATGTTGCATCTAACATGCACCATGATACCATGTGTTAAAATTAACCACACACACACACACACACACACACACACATATATATATATATATATATATATATATATATATATATATATATATTTCCGATCCAGTCTTGATTGTGAATCTTTTAGCCAGCTTGACGATAATTAGAATGACTATAGTTTCTCAAGCAGGCTAAAAGATTCACAATTGGGACATATATATATATATATATATATATATATATATATATATATATATATGAGTGTATGTGATTACATATAAATAAAATTGGTAAGATAAAAGAAATTGTAATGATAAATTACTTTAGTTTAGATGATTGTCACGATCAACTAACTGTTACAACCATCTTATCCTCTTTATAAATTCGACAATTTCTTTTGAATATCAAAATTTTAGACTAAAGTTTGTTAATTAATAAAAAACTACTGGACAAAAGTTATATTAAGACTTATAAATAAAAAAAATTAATCTTCCATACACCGTCAATTTATACACTTGTCAGGATCATGACATCTAATAATAAAATATTTATGTTCGATAAAATTATTCTGATTTTAATAACATGTTAGAATCCTTAACACCCGTTAGTATACATGTATCAAATTTTTACTTTTTATGAAATGTGTAGCTTATAATAAAATATTAAAAATTAAAATGGGACTCTATCTAGTAGAGAGATAATATTTTCTTAATCATCACAAAATAACAAAATAACACAATATTACTCGAGAGGTCAAGACATTCTTCTTTTTCCACCATATATAACACAAAAAACAATAAAAATTATAAAAAGGAGATTTTTTTTTTTAAAAAGAAAGAAAGAAAGAAAGATATATGTACATTTCCATGCGTTAATCCGACGCTTAATTAATTGGTCCATATAGCGTGAAATTTGGAAACTTGCATGCCTCTGTTTAGGGTTTTTCATCTGCTTCTAATTATGTACTTTGAGTGAACACATGTAATTCAAGAGCTGGCCTGAACATAGCACAGCATTGTACGTACGGTTGTTTTAATTCCAAGATGGTGATAGTACGTATGGAACTTGTATACAATCTTTCTGCCATATTTGTATGATGAAAACCATATCGTCACGATTCTGATGCTTCTTCATCAACTCTGACCAAGACATATATATAATATATAAACACTCACATATATATACAGAGAGGGAGAGAATGTGTGTCCGACGTTTGTGTAAATGCATGTCAGTAAAAAACAAATGCCAAACTGGGTGTTTACGTCCAAACCGGACCAACAAAGTCCACATTTCTTTGTTAGGTTCTGATCTAAGGTTTCCCTCCCCACGAAAAAGATCCCTTCCCCCTTTCTAACAATATTATTTCACCAACCAAAATCCACTCTCTCTCCATATATTAATTCCTTCACTTTGTCAAAATTACTTAATTAAAATCCCACCACCATGTACTAGCTTAATTATTAAGGCACAAATTAACCACACCCCAAAAAAGGAAAAAAGAAAAAGAAAAAGCACACACAAATTAAAAGTAATTAATAATATAGTAATTAATTAGAGGATATTGATATTGGTTCTTTGTCTCTTAACACTCCCTGATGAAGACTCATCGCCATTTGTTTTGTCCATTACAGCTTTAAGTGCTTCTTGTATGGAACTTATCGAGTAGTGCTGTTGTTGTTGTTGCTCATCATCATCATCATCATCATCATCATCATCATCATCATCATCATCATCATCATCATCTCCGCTGTTCAATTCTTGATCATGATCCCCAGTAATGAACAAAACATTCTTCACTCGTCCACCCAGCGTTGTTATTTCGGCTTTTAGTGTTCTTAGTCTCAAGGCTTTCAGGGTCTTTATGAGATCAGGCAAGAGATCAGGCCTATCCTCGCAACATAACGATGCTTTGATCACAAACCTACCCTCCTCGTCGGATTCGTTATCCACAGTTAATTCGTCCATCTCCGTCGGTACTGGACTCGATTCGGCAATGATGGAGGTTTGACGCTTTAGCTCCTTCAAATGTTGTATTACTTCAGCTAGTAATGAGGCTTTGTCCGTCTGCGTACACAATTAACAACTTAAAATAAAATCAGTCCGTACGTTTTTATCATTACTTTGATCAGATAATTGATATTAACGGGGTAAAAATTAAGTACAAAGACATTAGTTTTAGACTAATATATCAGGTCATTAAAATAGGGCGAGAAAAAACCATAACATGAATTGTTAAAATAAAATTAATTACTCTATTCCCATAATTTTTGTTATGTTAATATTAATTCACATCCGTTTAATTAATTAATTAATCACTACCGCAGAAGGTAAACTATAATTTTAATTATTTATGCAAAAATAAAGTGATTAGTGTCAGTGTGTGAAAAGAATAGATGTGGGATTGGATCAGACATTGGTAGCTACTTATACTACCTAGTTTGATGTAATTTAAACTAGAAAGTTTTTGTGTTGTTATGGAGTAGGAATATGTAGTATGTAGGGCGACTGACAATAATTCTTGTTTTTTGTAGTATATATGTCTCTTCATTTTTAACGACTGCATATCCGGCAAGAATTTTCCATGGAAGCTTTTCAACTGCTCCGTGGTTTCCCTTTATTATATCAACTGACCCACATTAACGCTACTAATATTCTTCTTCGATATCTCCTCGACCGGAACTACTTATCACAAACACCCCGTCGGAACAAACAACAACCAAAGAATAATAAACCGTACATTTATTTAGTTCCAGCAGAATAGAATATAAAAGGACACAATGGAAAAAGAGTAATGGAGTAATGTTAGGTGACTATGCAAAAAATATCTAGTTTAACTACATAGTTTTTGTCTAATTTATCTAGTAGTCGTGATACATATATATATATATATATATATATATATATATATATATATATATATATATATATATATATATATATAACCTTTGCTATATGTGTACATATATTCTATATACCTAAAATATATAATGGTCACTGGCTAGCTCTTATACATTATATTTTAGTAGCAAGGATCGATCTTAAGAAGATCTGCAGAGGGCCGGATATTAGATTCAAAATGCTAGCTGAATGTGAAACAAAGTATGTAGTATATATAACACCATATATATAATATACAGATATATGTTAGATATAGATATGTTGCACGCATGGGAATAACAAGTGATTTAAATTTTTCTCATACATATGGGAATGATTGTTGAAAGTGTAATTAGTATTAGTGGTAGTATCTTACTTTAGTGGTGCTGGGTAGTAAACTGCGCAACTTAGCAAGGTGGTTGTTGATTCTCTCTCTTCGTCTTCTCTCGGCTTCACTGTGGCTCTTAGAAAGCAGCCAGAGCCTTAGCGTCCATAATCTCCTGGGCCGTCAGCTTACCTAGCTCGGCTTGAAGTCCAAAAGGCCCAGAACAGGGCTGAACCACTTGGCCGAGTACGGTGTCGGATAGGAGTCTGAGGTGGTCAGAATTAGATGGACCCTCGTACCCAAATGATCTTGATCTGTTGAAGAAGCCTCCGTAAGGAGATGGGGATGGAGGAGGAAGAAGAAACAGGTCGTGGTCTCGAATCGGATTTGTGGGGAAGTGAACCGGATTGAAGCCAGGTGGAGGGAGAGTCCATGGCAGGACTTCTGGAAACATTCTACTATTACCACCAGCAGCAGCGGCTTGTAGATATGCGTCGCTCATATTTTGATGTTGCATGATGATCTGTTGATCAAGAAACAAATATTGATGATGATCTTGTAATATTTGGTCAATATTAATTTTTATACTAATACTATTATCATATTATTATTAATTATTTGAACGCTCCCTTAATTCTTATTCTTTTTTGCACACATCTCTATCTCTTTCTCTATGTATATTCCCAACCCTAGCCTAACTGATCACTTCCTCTTTCTCTATCTGTATATATATATATATATATATATATATATATATATATATATATATAAGTACGTAGTAGCAGTAGGGAAAAAATAGAACAAAGTTCGAAATAGAACAACTTTAATTTTGGTTTGATTCGCAATCAACTCATATATTTGTTTCATATAAATTAAGATGAAACGGACGAATATAAAGAAAGGCCATGGGAGGGGGGATGGTGAAGTTGGATTGAAGCTGGGGGCAAAAGAGATTAAAAAGGAGAATTAAGCAAGAAACAACAAAAGGAAGTAAGACAGACCTTGTTTTTTATATCTTGTGATATATTGCTAGGTAGCTGGCTTTGTGGTTGTGGGGGAGAGGGGTGAAGACTAGTGGCTTTTTATCTTACCATCAACTAAAGGTTGTTCTCTTGCTCTTGTGCTTTTTTTTTTTTTTTTTCTTCTAAGGAAATTAAATTTGTTGGTATATTTTTGGTTACTATTTTTATTTGGGGTGGACCCTACCTTCTCATTACACAAATGCAGTCTGCGCCTTCACCCAACCTCTCCCACTCCCACTCCTAACATATATATAGAGGTCTGTAAGTACTGTTACTCTTCTTTACTTTCTTCTTACGGCATCCTCTTTTCTCTCTCTCTCTCTCCATCTCAGTAACCCTCATGCATCTGACTATTTATTTTTCTTCTATTTTACATATATATATATATATATATATTATCAATTGATCCTCAGTTTATGCACAAAAAAGAAAATCCTTATAATGAATTTTTTTATCAATACTGAACTGGAACATGATGTCATTCAATATATACTTTCATCAAAAGTACAAATGTGATGTTCTAAAAAAAAAGTGATTATTCTTTTAATTTTTTAGTAGTAAATGAGTTTTTTTTTTGTAAAATTGATGAAAAGTACTACTACTACTAGAGTAATATACAACTACATACATATACAGGTATGTTAGTCGGTGATTGGTTGGAAGGGTATAATTACATTGTGTGAGTGGTGTTACCGCAGAAGGGGAGAGAGAGAAATGGGAAATGGGGAATGGGGAATGGGGAATGGGGGGAAACACAAGCACAACACAGTGAACACACAACACACAGATTGTCGACCGACCAAAACACAAATGCTAATAAAGCACATAGATAGATAGATATAGATAGAAAGTATTTGTATGTGATGCATCATAATCATAATCATAATAATCTAGGCCTATATTTTTAGCAACCTTTCCTTCCCCTTTTGTTGCCTCGGTCAAGCCTCCACGTTCTTCCATACACTCTCTCTCTCCCTCTCTCCCTATTTCCACGCCACCCCTTTCTGTTTCCCAAGACCCATGTAATCATTTTGTCTTGGAAGACACTGCTCGCCCCAACCCTCCCTCTCTCCCTCCCTCTCTTTATATTTCATTCATTTCAAAATTATAAATCACGTTATTTTATACATATATTTTTATTTTTTCAAACATATTTTATATTTTAACTGAAAATATAATAGTGACGATATATTTACTGGTTCTTAATTTTTTAATTAAAGACCTTTGTGAAGGAACGAAACCAAGGAGCTAGGGCAATGGGCGGCACCTGCATTTTGTAATTTTTTAACACGGAATAATGGGCCCTTTATAGTTTCTACATGAATGGGAGCTTCATATTCATGGTATCAATTATTCTCCTTACAATTTATATATATATATATATATATATATATATATATAATTGATAAAAATAAAGGTACACAGCCGTGTAATTTTTAAAATTATACAGTCTTCACTCTATGATCGTAGAGTAGCCCACGATAGTAGAATAAATTCACAAATCGTGATCGTAGAGTGAATTTAGACTACGATCGTAGACCGTGTAACTTTAAAAATTATACAGTTGTGCGCCTCCATATTCTCCTATATAATTATAAACTATTAGGTAGTAGTAATTAATTATATACTCCCTCCATCCCTTAATATAAGATTTTTTAGAGTTGTGCATAAGTATTAAAGAAATAATTGTATAGCATTAAATATAATATCAAATGTATATATTGCTCTTGTATTGTAAAAAGAGATTATTATTTATTGGACAAAAAATAGTGAGGGACCCAAAGTTATATTTAATATTTGAGGTAATATTAAAAACTAAACAATTAATGCTTATTTGGAATTCTAAAACGTCATATATTAAAGGATAAAGAAACTTATATAAAACGTCTTATATTAAAGGACGGATGTAGTAGTAGTATTTATAATATATTCCCTCCGTTCCTAAAAGATTATCGTTTTAAAAGATTATCGTTCCCAAATAATTAATAAATGAAATTTAATTTTCTCTATTTATTATTTTAAAATAGTAAGGGTTGATGTGATTAATGTGGATAGTTATGGGTAAAATACGCAAATATTTCAAAATAAGCAAGTGGTTATAAAATATTCATTATTGTCGGGGAATATTCGTTTGGTCGTGGAATATTTGTCTTTGTCGGAATATTAAATGCATGCCAATGACCATGTGTGGGCCCCATAACTGAAAAGCGATTGGAGGAAGAAAACGACAAATATAAGTTGTTTAAAAATAATCTACGTAGTTATTCTGGCTTACTGTTTGTTGGAATACCCGGTGGTTAAAACACGATGTCTGGCGTTGTTGTTGGCGATGATACGGTATTGCACCAATTATTGACTCTTTACGTGAAAGCCTTTACTCCATAGTGGTTACAATAATTCTTTATTAGATATTTTATTTTATTGATTCAATAATTCTTTGCGTTTATATTTTATATTCTTTGTTGTTTCAATAATTGTCATTACACAAGTATTTTTCATTATCGAAACAATAATTCATATTATCTCAATAATATTATTAGATAACATTATTGGCAATGTCTAGAAAGTTACGTACAGGAGAGGTTTGGTCACCTAATCAAGCTGCAAGTAAGGAGAAATTCTTATTGGAAAGCCCCCTCTTTTCTGGGAACTGCCTGGTTGTCAATATTGTGATTCTGTAATATTATTTGTGAATAATTAATTATTGATTCATATGATGAGGAAAATATTAATTTTATGTGGATATAGATGGAGAAAATTTTTAATGTGACAATTGTTGAAAATTGAAATTTTATCTTTTTCTGATAAAATAATTCATTTAAATATATATATATATATATTATTATATTTTAATAATATAATAATGGTGATATTTTTTTTACAACGAATGTGGGATATATTAGTATACTGAGGAGGAAGAGTATTTTTGTTGCAATAAATGTTTAAAACATGTTAAACATGCTCGGTGGACCCCATTTATTGATTTGAAATTTGATTATAGCCTCTAAAATCACCCGCTTATGGATCTCGGTCAATCTCTTTGGAATTTGGAAAAACTTTCTTACGCAAAGTTGTAGAGAATTGAATTTCCTATAAAAACTCATGAGATTCAATTTTTCCGACAAAAGAGCTATTTATTATGAATTATTGAAGTTCAAGAACCTAAATAATTTGAATTTTGGAAGTTTAAAATATTTAAAATAGGAAAAACGTTTTTTTGTGTTGATTAGCCTCATGAAACACATGCTAGTGGCTGAATTCAGATGATTCAAAGTGTGCGTAGAAATTGTAATATATATATATATATATTATTATATTAAATTTTACTGCTTTTGTTCTAAGCAATTTCTATAAATAGGTGCTTAGTTAGAATTAAAAATCACACGGCTAAACTCAAGTTTTCTTTCTCATATTATCGAGCGTATTCTTGTGAGTATTTTGAGTATACTTTGAGTATTGCTATCACGGTGAAAGTTCAAGTTATAAACTTATATCCGATTATTCCAGTTAAATCTTTGTCTTTCCGAGGTAAGGGATATTAATTTTTTTCGTAATGATATTATTTCTTCAATATCATTATCTTTGAAATATTGATATGAAGTTTTTATCAAATTTAAAACTTTTGGTGTGAGATTACTATTCACGTACTCGGACTATTCACATATCTGATCTTATTCACGAATACTTGCCTTATTCATCGAAAAATAAAAACTTTCTTTTCGTCCAAAATATCTATTCGGATACTAGCTTTGATTGTATCCATGTTTTGATCATTCTTGAATTTTACACCACTATGATTATTTTTGAGGTATTTTTGGACATGGATAAAATAAAGTACGAATCCTTAATCCTTAATCCTTGTCATTTTGTTTCACCGGATTCGCTTTCTTTAAAAATATTTTCATCATCCTCGGTCTTAAATGATGATATTATTGAATATCTTTGGCCCAGTGCAAAGATGAATGATTTCGATGAATATCTTTGGCTCAGAGTAGTCAAAAGATGAATGATTTCGATGAATATCTTTGGCCCGTAGTCTGAAGATGAGCAGTGTGTTTAGATGAACATGACCAATCGTGAATGTCCTTGGCTCAGTGTGCGAGGATGAATATATGATTCGGATATATATTGATTGATGTTACGGGGATAAAAAAAAATAGACGATGAACTTTAAAATTCATACATAGAAGATAGTAGTTTGCATTCTCTACTTAACTCTTCTAATGAATTATTATTTCATTGCGAATATTGATTTAAAACTTGTTGTCTATTGTATTCTATTATATTTTTCCTCGTGAAGACTAACGATAATTTTGTTGTATATTATCTTAGTCATAATATTCTTCTTTGGCTAGTCGAGCTCACCCTTTTCTTTTTGTTCTATTTTTCTTCTCAAAGTATGGCGAGAATATAAGCGAAGATGCAGTCGGGGGGTATGAAATGAAGGTTCTAGGGAGAGTTGTTTAGTAGTCCTCACCATTGTTGTAAAATAATGTATCAATAATTATGATGAAAATTTATTTGTATGTGGATATTATGCAGATGACAATATCCGTATTTAAACTCACGAGCTTTCTTATTGTAATAATAAAGTTGTAGTTGTTTCATCACAGTGTATTGACAACTCAGAATGGGTGATGTATACCTATTTTGGGGGTGTCACACCGGATTTTATGAAATAAAAGTATTCAATTTTTTTTATAATTATTATTCAATAAATGGTTAAATTGATAAAAGTTTAAAGTTAAGGGTGATATATGTAAAAGTTTACAAAATACGCAAGTGGTTATAAAATACTCATTGTTGTCGGAGAATATTCGTTTTGTCATGGAATATTCTTTTTGTCTAGAATATTCGTACGACGGCGCAGCCATTTGTGGGCTCCATAACAGAATAACTGTCGGATGAAGAAAACGACAAGTTTGCGTTTTTATAAATAACGACGTAGTTGTTACCATTAACACTGTTGGAATATCTGGTGGTTAAAATATAGTAATATGCGTGGTTGCACAGTAGCACATGGTATTGCATAGTATTTTTGAATTATTGATTCTTACGTAAGAAGGCACTACTAAATAATTATTACGATAATTACGCTCAATATTTTATTTTATTGATTCAATAATTGCTTTGCATTAATATTTTATATTATTATTGTTTCAATAATTATCAACGCATGCCTGATTTTCCCATTATCGGATCAATAATTCATAGTATTTGGATAATATTATTAGATAGCATTATTGGCAATGTCTAGAAAGTTTTGTCGAGGAGAGGTTTGGTCACCTAATTGCGGCGCCAAAGAAAGAAAAATCCTTATCGAAAAGCCCCTCTTCCGCAGGAACCGTCTTTGTCATTATTATTGTGATTCTGTAATATTATTTGTGAATAATTAATTATTGATTTATATGATAAGAAAATATTTACTTGATGTGGATATAAGTGATGGATTTATTTATGTGGCTATAATTGAAGGAATTAATGTTGAGGTATTTTATCAGTATTTTGTCGGATTGGAGGTATTAAAAACTCAAATCGGTGTTCTTAAAGCTTTATTAAGTGAGTTGTAATTTTAATCCGAAATAGTTGGATCGTTGTGATTTTTGGATATGTTATACATATATAAGTTAAGTATATGTCCACAAATTTTGAACCGTTAAAAATTAACGCATGATTTGTTATGAATTTTAAAAGGTGTTGAAACGATGTTTACAATCATCCGTTTATGGATTTCGGATACTTTTGGTCTGGAATTTGGAAAAACTTTTTTCTGCAAAGTTGTAGAGAATTCAATTTCGTGTGGAATGGATATAAAATTCGTATTTTTCTGATAAACGGACTATTTTCTATTAATTATTAAAATTTCAAAAAATAAAATGATTTTTATTAAAATTGGTTAGAGTAGTAAACGTGTGCTAGAATTAATTTTCAAGTGTGGTGGCTACTGATTTCTCAAATATGGCTACGTAGGAGAAAAGAGAAAATAATAATATATTTTATTAATTTAGTCTCCTTTGGCGTTCTAGCATTTTCCTATAAATAGGTTGTGACGACCCCAAAATAGGTCCATTCCATCCAACCCATTCTGAGTCGTCAAATACATGGTACGTAAAATAACTACAACTTTAATACAACAATTGTCGTACAAAAAATACAACAACACATATCTTTGTGAGTTTGGATACAAATATATACCAAGCAGAAGACGTCCACAATGACACCTTTTACATAAAGGTATAATTAAAGCTGTTTTAAAATTAGAATCTTTGGGAAGTGCTCAAGAAACCTTCCGTCAAGGGAGGCCATGCGTCAGGTTATGATAGATATCATATGTCCAAAGAATTATCCTTGGTTGACCTAATAGACCCCAAAGAAAAACTAGAAGATTACTATCATATTCTTCCCAATGGTGAGTCTTCTCTTGACATATCATTATCTCCACTGCCTCTCTAATTGAGAGTTATATTTCAAATAGACTCCAAGATCATATAGATAGTCTTTGGTAGATGTACTTTCGTGAGTGGATGAGCACAACCTCGTCTTTATGATGACTCGAGGTTGTATGTCATTAAACATCTTGTACAATAGTGACAAAACACCCTTCCAAAGTTGAATTCACCTCACCTCAACATCTATGTAGACCACCGCTCTATTCCCTGTTATTCCCATACCAACCCAAATTTACACTTTTATTACACGAAAGGAATTGTGAAGCAAAAAGGGTGAAACACAACTAACTTCGATAAAAATATCATGACTAAAGATAATTAAATTATCAATAGCCTTCATCAATAATAAATCGAGATTTAGAACATATGGTAGATGATAAAAAATTTCAACCATAGTTGCGGTGAACGAAGCGATCCATTAGAAGAGTCAAATAGACTATAAAGTCTATTATCTTCTCCATATTAAAAGTCCACCAACAATGTTTTATCCCTGTAACATCAATCAATAATTCATGTCCATAATCACATGCATAACTCATAAACGTAATTGTTGTTCTAAATTCCTTTACTCATTCAGGACGAAGATAATTTTCATCACTTGTCTTTACCTCGAATATCAAAATCATGGTTATATCAAATCACGCCTCTGCTCATAATCATATTAATAAATTCATCTTTGCACTACTGGGCCAAAGATATTCATCAACAGTTCATCTTTGCACTACAGGCCAAAGATATTCAACTACAGGTCATCTTTGCACTACGACCCAAAGATATTCATCAACAATTCATCTTTGCACTACGGGCCAAAGATATTTATATCTCAAAGAAATACATAATCATTTCAGAATTTATATAAACCATAATTATAACCATATATGTTGATCAATTCACCTTTGCATTTAAGCTGAAGATATTCAATTATAAATTTAATGGTCATGATCATACCAGTCAACAATTCAACTTTGCACTACTGGCCAAAGAGAACCTATAGTCACGATCATATCAATAATCTATCCATCTTTACACTCAAGTCAAAGAGAAATATCATCATTAGGGTTATAAGAATGTTATATAAAAACAATATAATCAACATATAGATTTAATCTCAAGAGTAAGATTCATAAATCAATGATTTCATAACAACTTAATCAAAATGTTATAAATCACTTAACAATCTCATAATCTAATATTATTAATACTACCACAATATTTTAATCATTTCTTAAACTTATAAACAATTTATTTTAATTGTTTACACTTTACTAATAAATGCATTTAATCATCTTAAAATGCCAACCTCATAAGATCTCATCACCAATAGCCAAAACCCTCATCAAAAATCTGCATATATCTCATATATAATTCTCAAGCCATAAAATCATATTTTCCAATTTTCTTAATTCACATAACATATTTAATTCATTTACTCATAACCAGAACATTTTCATGAAAAATACCAAATCAGTTTTAAAAATATTTCTTTTCTGGAATTTAGAAGAATATAGTCCCATATTGAATATATATTTTTCTCAAAATTTTTCAAATTCATTTACTATTTTTCACATGGCCAAAACCACCGAATATTCAGACATTTATCATAAATTGTACTTTTATCCAAAAATTCTGAAATTTACACGGTATACTGATATTATATAGATCTACTCACAATAAAAATTTCATCAATTTTGGAGTTAATCACAAGGAGTTATAAGCAGTTACTTTTAAAATAGTCTTTTCTCATAAATTCCATAACTCCTAATCTATACATCCACAAATCGCCATTTTTGGACACAGTCAATAAAACTCATCAAATTATCATTTCAAATTTTTCCAGAATTTTTGAAGGTTCATAAGAATTTCGAAATAATAACCCTTAAAATCCCTTACCTCAAAAAGCGATGATTTCGATTTGAATAACGTCATTTGAACGAACTTGCACCGTATAACAATACTCAAAGTATACTCAAAATACTCACAAGAATACGCCGATAATATAGAGAGAAAACTTGATTTTTGGTGTGATTTTCAATTATAACCTAAGCACCCTATTTATAGGAAATTCTTTAGAACACCAAAAGCGAAAATTTATTATAATATTAATATATTATATAACAATTCCTACGCACTCATTCTAGAGTTTAATTTCACCCACTTAGTATTTCTCACATGCCACCTTCTAGAAAAGTAAAAAAACATTTTTATATAATAAATAATTAAAACTTCCAAAAATCAATTCTTTCTGAGACTTGAACTTTAATAATTCATAATAAATAGCCCTTTTATCAAAATTGAATCTCATGAGTTTTTATAGGAAATTCAATTCTCTACAATTTTACGAGAAGAAAGTTTTTCCAAATTTCAAACAAAAATTGATCGAAATCCACAAATGAAATGACTTTTACAAAAGTTATAATCAAATTTCGATCGAGAAATGGGGTCCAATTTACATGTTTAACATGTTTTAAACATTTATTACAACAAAATACTCTTCCTCCTCAGATATACTTATATATCCCACATTAAATTGTAAAAATATCACCATTATTATATTTTTAAAATATAATAATATATTTAAATGAATTATTTTATCGTAAAAAGATAAAATTTCAATTTTCAACAATTGTCACATTAAAATTTTCTCCATCTATATCCACATAAAATCAATATTTTCCTCATCATATGAATCAATAATTAATTATTCACAAATAATATTACGAGAATCACAATATTAATGACGCATAGTTCCCAGGAAAGAGGGGGCTTTCCAATAAGAATTTCTCCTTACTGGCGCGCAATTAGGTGACCAAACCTCTCCTTAGACAGAACTTTCTAGACATTGTCAATAATGTTTTCTAATAATATTATTCAGATAATATGAATTATTGCTCCGATAATAGAAAATACTGTGTAGTGACAATTATAAAATATCAACGCAGTAATCATTGAATCAAAAATAAAATATTGAACAGTAATTACTGTAACAATTATTGAGTAGTGCCTTCTTACGTAAGAATCAATAATTGGTGCAATACCGTGTCCTACTGTGCAACAACGCGTATTACTTTACTTTACCCACCGGGTATTCCAACAGTGTTAACGGTAACCACTACGCCGTTATTTATAAAAACTTTAATTTGTCTTTTTCTTCATCCGATGCTTATTACATTATGGGGCCCACAAATGGTCATCTTGCCACATAATACGAATATTCCCCAACGAAAGAATATTCCACGACCAAACGAATATTCTCCGAAAATGATGAATATTTTATAGCCATTTATGATTTTGTAAAATTTGCATAATTCACCCATAAATTTAAACTTTTATCAATTTAACCATTTACTGAATAATAATTATAAAAAAAAATGAATAATTTTATTTCATAAAATTCGGGGTCTTACATAGGTGCTTATGTTAGAATTGAAAATCACACCAAAAATAAGTTTTCTTTCTCCCTATATTGTCGAGCGTATTTTTGTGAGTATTTAGATACTTTGAGAGTTGATATTCAGTGGAAGTTTCCTTCGGCTTTACATCCGATGCTCCGGTCAGAAGTACTGCTCTTTTGAGGTAGGGGATTTTAAGGGTTATTATGTTTTTCAGTTTCGTAATTTTTTGTACCTTCAAAAATTTTGGAAAAATTTGAAATGATAATTTGATGAGTTTCCTTGATTGTATCCAAAAATGGCGATTTTTGGATTTATAGATTAGGAGTTATGAATTTTATGAGAAAAGACTATTTTAAAAGTAAACGCTTATAACTCCTTGTGGTTAACTCGAAAATTGATGAAGTTTTTATTGGGAGTACATCTATATAATATCAATATACCCTATGAATTTCGAAATTTTTGGATAAAAATAAAATTTATGATAAATGTCTAAATATTCGATAGTTTTGGCCATATGAATAATAGTAAATGAATTTTAAAAATTATGAAAAAAATATATGTTCAATATGGGACTATGTCCTGCTAAATCCCAGAAAAGAAAATTTATTTGTACTAATTTGATATTTTTCATGAAAATGGACTAGTTATGAGTAAATGAATTAAATATGTTATGTGAAGTAACAAAATTAAAAAATAGTATTTTATGGCTTGGGAATCCTATATAAGGTATATGCAGACTTTTGATGAGGGTTTTGGTTATTAGTGATAAAATCTTATGAGTTTGACATTTTAGGATGATTAAATGCATTAATTAGTAAAGTGTAAACAATTAAATAAATTGTTTATAAGTTTAAAAATGATTAAGATATTGTGGTAATATTAATAATATTAGATTATGAGATTATTAAGTGATTTATAATATTTGGATTAAGGTGTTATGAAATCATTGATTTATGAATCTTACTCTCGAAATTAAATGCAGTTGTTGATCATATTGTTTTTATATATTATCATATATAACATTTTTATAATCCCGGTGATGAAATTTCTCTTTGACTTAAGTGTAAAGATGGGTAAATTATTGGTATGATCGTGACTATGGGTTCTCTTTGGCCAATAGTGCAAAGATAAATGGTTGACTGGTATGATCATGACCATTGAATTTACAATTGAATATTTTTAGCTTAAGTGCAAAGGTGAATTGATCAACATGGTTATAATTATGCTTTATATAATTTCTGAAATGAATGTATGTTTCTTTGAGATATGAATATCTTTTGCATATTGTGACGCCCCCAAAACAGGTAAAGATCACCCATCTTGAGTCGCTAGAAAATACACTACTGACAACTTCATTTATACAACTGTCATGCAAAATACGATGACAAGTATACTGTGAGTTTTAATACAAATGTATGTAACTCTCATGGTGCCTCGACCACAACCTTACAATGGTACTTTACATAAAAGTACAATATCAACTGCTTTTAGAAATTAAAATATTTGGGAAGTGCTCAAGAAAACCTTTGTACATAGGAGGCCATGAATCTAAGTTATGATAGATATCATATGTCCAAGAGAATTATCCTTGGTTGACCAATAGACCCCAAAGAAAAATGAGAAGATTACTATCATGTTCCTTCCAATGGTGAGTCTTCTCTTGACATATAACTATCTCCACTGTCTCAAGTGAAAATTATATTTTAAATAAACTCCAAGATCATATAGGTAGTGCTCGTAGATATACTCCAGCAAGTGGATGTGCACAACCCTATCTTATGATAACACGAGGTTGTATGTCATTAGACATCTTGTATGATAGTGACAAAACACCCTTCCAAAGTTGGGTTCGCTTTCACCCTATTCGGTTCACCAAAATTAAATATCAAATGATGTATACAATACGACACACTTATCTAAAGTTCTCAATAAAATTATTTCCATACTATTTAGGGAGAACCTCAACAGCTATAGACCACCGTTCTATTCCCTCATTATCCCATCGACCCAAATTACACTCTTATTACACGAAAGGAATTGTGAAGCAAAAGGGTGAAACCTAGCTCCAAAGAAAGAATATCATAACGAAAGATAATTAAATTATCAATAGCTTTTGTCAATAATAAATCGAGATTTAGAACATATACGTAGATGATAAAACTTTTCAACCATAGTTGCGGTAGAACGAAGCAATCCATTAAAAGAGTCAAATAGACCATCGAATTCTATTATCTTCTCCATGTTAAAAGTCCATGAATAATATTTTATCCTCATAACGTCAATCAACAATTCATGTCCACAATCATATGAATAACTCATAATCATAATTGTGATTACGAATTCTTTTTTCGCACCTGTGACGAAGATAATTTTCATCACCTATCTTCACCGAAATATCAAAAATCATGGTTATACCAAATCACAATCCTCCTTTCATAATCATACTAATAAATTCATCTTTGCACTACTATCCAAAGATATTCATTAACAATTCATCTTTGCACTACTGAGCCAAAGACATACAACCAGATTTTAGAAGAGTCAGTAGAGCATGATATCTACTATCTTCTACGAATTTAAAAGCTTATTATCAAAATTTTATCAATGAGACTCGACAATAAATAATCCACATCATCGAATCACCCCTACACTACTGCCAAGGATATTCGTTAATATCACATCCATGAATTATGCATACCTTCTACGGCCAAGGATATTCATTATTATCACATCCATGAATTAATATTTTATTCTTTGAGACTCAAATTTCGATAATTAATCCACATCATCAATTCATCCTCGCACTATAGGCGAAAGATATTCCTTTAAGTATCACGACCACGAATTATCCATGCACTACGGGCCAAAGATAATCGTGTTTTCATCAACGGTCCTGATCATGCCATAAAACAATTCATCTTTACACCCTTGACCGAAGAGAATCCATAGCCATAATCAAACCAAAAACTGTCCATCAATGCACTACGGCCAAGGATATTCATTAGTATTACAACCACAAATTATCCATGCACTACGGACCAAGGATATTCGTGTATTCATCAATGGTCATGATCATGCCAACAACTGTCCATCAATGCACTATGGGCCAATGAGGACTTTTTCCACATCATTTGTAACATTACGGTCATGATTATACCGAATAATCCCTGGTCATAATCATACGAAGTCCATCTATGCACTACATTCCACAGATGACTTTCAACATAATATAAACATGAGGATGATGACAATGATATAAGAATTCAATAAAACAAGTTCAAGAATTAATTTATCCAGAAATCAATAACGTCCAAATTGTCAACATGATACTTCTTTGTAGAGTAAAATTCAAGAATGCTCGTAAGAATATTTCCATGAAAAGATCTTTGGATGAAGCCTTGAATATCAAGGATATTCCACTAATTTCATGGAGTATAGAAGTCAAAACTTTAACCAACCGAGGATAATAAAGAATGAAATAACAAAAGAAATCACCATGCGTGCAAGACTGGCATATGCGAGTTATTCCAATGTAATAATAAATAACGGAATCGGTCAAAGCGTAATAAGACCGAGCGGATATTCAAATGAATAATAACGAATGGAATAACAACGAAATCACCATGCATGCGATGACGTTGCGTAGACAAAGTTATTCCAACGGAATAATAAATAACGGAACCGGTCAAAGTAAATTGCATGCAAGCGGGATGTTCCAACAGAATAATAAAAACTAGAATAACAACGGAAATCACCATACATGCGATACTTGCAGTAGGCGAGTTATTCCAATGTAATAATAAATAACGAAACCAAGTCCGCGTAGAAACGCATGTATGGATATTTCAACATAATAATAAAGATTTTAACCAGGTCCCAAAGTAAAACACACGAGTATGGATATTTTAACAGAATAATAAATAATGGAATAACAGAATAATTTCACCAAGTATAGGGTAGACCGCGTATATAGGTTATTCCAACAGAATAATAAAGAATGAAATAACAGAAGTTCTCTTCATGAATACAAAAGAAATAATACCCCTTACGGGTACAACAAATAATATCCCTTACAGGTACAACAAATAATATTCCTTACAGGTACAATAAATAATATCCCTTAATACAGGTACAACAAATAATATCCCTTACAGGTACAACAAATAATATCCCTTACGAGTACAACAAATAATATCCCTTACTATAATAATAACATCCCTTACCTTTGAAAGAAGAGTATGTACTCCGACTGGTAGGGAGAGGATATACTCGAAGAAAACTTGCACTATGCTCAAAGCTTTCTTAAACTCTAAAGAAATACGCTCAAGATTATAGAAGAAGAACTCTCTTTATAGTTTCTCTCTCTAGAGTTTTAGTGAATTCGTTAGAAATAATGAATGAATGAGCTTCTATTTATAGAAGAATGAACTGCATAGTAACTAATTCATGAACGGTCCAGATTGATTTACTTTTAATCGGACGGTCCATATTTAAAGCAAAATCTTTTAAATAAAATATAATATATTCTATTTATAATCTAATAAAACGAATGACTTTATAAAAGTATTACATTTTATATAAAAAGATTTTACTATGCAAAATACTATCTGAGCACTATGCAACACTATGCGTAATAAAATATAATATATTCTAATTATTGTCTAATAAAACAGATAACTTTATAAAAGTATTCTGTTTTATATAAAAAGATTTTACTATTAGCCTAATAAAACGAATAACTTTATAAAAGTATTCCGTTTTATATAAGAAACATTTTTGTTTTATTACATTAATAATACTAAAAAAACAAAACTTCATCATCACTTACTTTGAAAAATTTTCAAATGTCACCCTTCACTTTAAACTTTTATCAATTTAACTATTCACCAAAATAGAAAAATTGAATACTTTTATTTCATAAAATTCGGGGTCTCGCACATATAGTGCAAAGATGAACTGTTGATGAATATCTTTGGCTCGTAGTGCAAAGATGAACTTATTAGTATGATTATGAACATGAACTGTAATTTGGTATAACCATGATCTTCGATGTTTCAGGAAAAGACATGTGATGAAAATTATAAGACCCCATCTTATTATGAATAAAAATTAAATTTACTCTATTTATTATCTTGAAATAATAAGGAGTTAATTTGATATAATACTTTGGTTATGGGTGAAATGTGCAAATTTTACAAAATAAGCAAGTGGTTATAAAATATTCATTTTTTTTATCGGAGAATATTCGTTTGGTCGTGGAATATTCTTGTTGTCGGAATATTAAATGACGACGCGCAGACCATTCGTGGGCCCTCATAATGTAATAACTGTCGGATGAAGAAAGCGACAAGTTTGAGTTTTTATAAATAACTAGCGTAAGTTATTACTGAAGTAAGACCGTTGGAATACTCGATTGGTTAAATTATAATGTCTGGCGCGTAGTTGCACAAAGATGTGATTTCAGATTATTACAAAGTATTTTTGAATTATTAATTCTTACGTATGAAGACACTACTCAATAATTGTTACAGTAATTACTTTTCAATATTTTATTTTATTGATTCAATAATTGCTGCGTTGATATTTTATATTATTGTTGTTTCAATAATTGTCACTGCACAGTATTTCCCATTATCAGATCAATAATTCTTATTATTTGAATAATATTATTAAATAACATTATTGGCAATGTCTAGAAAGTTCTGTCTAATAAGGAGAAATCCTTAATTGAAAGCCCCCTCTTTCTTGGGAACAGCCTGGTTGTCATAATTGTGATTCTGTAATATTATTTGTGAATAATTAATTATTGATAAGAAAATATTTATTTGATGTGGATATAAATGATGGATTTATTTATTTTATGTGGTTATAATTGAAGGATTTAATGTTGAGGTGTTTTATCAGTATTTTTGTCGAAATGGAGGTATTAAAAATCAAATCAGTATTTTTATGATATATTGCGTGAATTATAATTTTTAATCCGACCGTTGGATCGTTGTGATTTTTGGATATGTTATACATATATAAGTTGAGTATATATCCACAAATTTTGAACCGTTAAAAATGAACGTATGATTTGTTATAAATTTTAAGAGGTGACTGATTCGGAAATTAGGTTTATAATGATTTTGGTGGAAAATTCTAGAATTGAGTGGGCCCCACTTGTGGTTGGTGAAGAAATGTGCTGAATTTTATTTCAAATGTGGTGGGTGGCAATAGTAGCAGGTAAATCCATCGTGCTTGAAAGTCAAGTCTCGCTTTGCCGTCTTAACGTTTTCCTATAAATAGAGGGCTAAGTTAGAATTAAAAATCACACCGTAAACATAAGCTTTCTCTTTTCTCTATATATTATTGAGCGTATTTTGTGAGTATTTAAATACTTTGAGAGTTCTTTGCTCAAGATAAGTTTCATTCAAAGATCACTTGAGCACATCGCCCTTCCAAGAAATCGATTCTTTGAGGTAAGGGATGTTATTTTCTTCTTAAATGATATTATTTTCTTGATATCATTATCTTAAAATATTGGTTTGAACTTTTTAATCAAATTTGGAACTTTTGTGTCGGGGTTACTATTCACGTATACGGCACTATTCACGAATATGATACTATTCACCGAAAAATGAAATTTTCTCTTTTTCGTCCCAGATGTCTTTTATGGTTACTATCTTTGATTGTATCCATGTTTTGTTTTTTATTTTTTAATTCTACTTCACACTGGGTTATTATGGAGTATTATTGAATTTGGATAAACCGAAATACAAATCCCTAATATTTATCTTTCTGCTTTTCTTTGGATTCGTTCTCCGAAATGTTTTCATCATCCTCGATCCTTAATGGTGGTATTGATGAATATCTTTGGCTGTAGTGCAAGAAGATGAATGATTACTGATGAATATCTCGTGACACGTGGTGCAAGATGAACAAGTGTTGAGATGAACATGACCAATTGGTGATATAAATGAATATCTTTGGCACAGTAGTGCAAAGATGTATATTGATTGATGTTACAGGATAAAATATTGATGATGGACTTTTAAATTCATAGATGATAGTAGATTTCATTCTCTACTTAACTCTTCTAATGAATTGTTGTTTCACTATGCAGTTGTTGATCTAAAACTTGTTGTCGATTATATTCTATCGATTTTTTCTGTTGAAGACTAAGGATAATTTGTTGTATATTATCTTAGTCATAATATTCTTTTTCTTGGGTTAGTTGAGCTCACCCTTTTCCTTTTTGTTCTATTTTTCTTCTCGTAGAAGCGAGAACATAGCGAGGAACCAATCGGGGTATAGAGTGATGGTCTGAGACAGGTTATTTTAGCGATCCTCATTTTTTTTTTTAAAAAATAAGACATCAATAATTGTAATGAGGACTTTATTTGGGTGTTGATATTGTCTAGAAGATAATATTTGTATTAAAACTCACAAGATGTGTTGTCGTATTTTGCACGATAATTGTATTAATAAAGTTGTAGTTGTTTTTCCGTACCATGTATTTGGCGACTCGAGAATGGGTGATGTATACCTATTTTGGGGCGTCACGATTAATATCGAGCTTAGGGATATGGTCTCCGCGAGATTGGGGAATAGAACTAGGAGGGAAAGACGAGTAAATCCTTCGCTAGTGTGTCATACCTAAGCTTATTTGTTGGTCGGTCATAATATAGGGATATTATGTGATATATTAATTTGTTTAATTAACCCCTATTTTATGGCAGTTTTAAGAATGGCAGCTGAGAACGTTAACAATGGAGTCTATGAGACTGTGGAACAACCTTTGATTACCAATCAAGAGAACGTGCAACGGAAGGAAATATTCCTCCGTAAACAACACTACTGAAAGCAAACGATGAATGATGCGATGTTTAGAAGCTTTTTGCGCTTCATGCAAAATCGATTTGAGGAGACTCGTGTACAAAATCTGGTGGAAATGATAGCAACGTCTTTCAGTCATCACAGACCCAAGCGATTCAAGGAGTTGGGACCACCAAATTTACGGGAAAGCCCGATCCGATTAAAGGCGCGAAACGCTGGTTAAGCAAATGACCAAGATATTCGATGTCTTGGTGACGGAGGAAACAAAAGGTTCCATTCGCCACCTTTTATGTTACGTGGTGAGAGACCAGATTATTGGTGGGAATCACGTAGGCGTACCAACCACCGCTTCAACATGTCTTGGGAAAAAATTCAAAAAGCTGCTTCAATGACAAGTACTTTTAAAAGTATTAAATATATTAAGGAGGTAGAGTTTATTAGACCGAACAGAACAACATGACGGTGTCCCGTCTGGCGAAGTTCGCGAGTTATCCAGTTTGCACCTCATTTGGTAGAAAATGAGGAACGATGACGCAAATGTTTTTGAGAGGTCTAAAACCCGAGATTCGACAATATCTTATCTCTCATAAATTTTTTTTATATTCAAATGTTGTAAACAGGGCTTAATTATTAGAGCGTTATAACGAGTATGTTCAACCGAGGGACCACAACCAGAGTCATCTCAAGTGGCAAGAATCATCTAACTATGATAACCAGCGAGGAGGGAAAAATACGGACAAAAGCGGTAACCACTCGGGTGGTCATCATGGCCATGACAATAAGAGAAGTGAGTCAAGTGGAAATTTCAAAAAGAGGAGATTCAACAATGATAGAAAGACATCAGCACCAGCACCAACACCAACAACAAATTCTAGGGGAGGAGAACGACCGCCAGTTAGATGCTACATGTAAGACCCCGAATATATTTTTTTAAATAAAATGGAATTTCCTCTATTTATTATGTTGAAATAGTAAGGGTTGATTTGATTAATGTGGTGAGTTATGGGTAAAATGCGCAATTATTTCAAACAAGCAAGTGGTTTTAAAATATTCATTTTATCGGAGAATATTCGTTTGGTCGTGGAATATTTTTACTGTCGAGGAATATTCGTACGACGGTGCAGCCTTGTGTGGGCCCCATAACGGAAAGCGATTGGATGAAGAAAACGACAAGTATAAGTTGTTTATAAATAACGGCGTAGTAGTTCTGAATTAATAGTGTTGGAATACCCGTGGTTTAAAACACAAGAAGACACCGCGGTATTGCACCAATTATTGATTCTTACGTGAAGGTACTTTACTCAATAATTGTTATAGTAATTCTTTATTCAAAGATTTTATTTTATTGATTCAATAAGCTGCTGCGTTGATATTTTATATTACTTTGTTGTTTCAATAATTGTCACTACACGATATCTTCCATTATCGAGACAATAATTCATATTATGCAATAATATTATTAGATAACACTATTGGCAATGTCTAGAAAGTTCTGTCTAAGGAGAGATTTGGTCATCTAATTACGCGCTAGTATGGAGAGATCCTTATTGGAAAGCCCCCTCTTTCCTGAGAACTGCCTGGTTGTCAGTTTTGTGATTCTGTAATATTATTTGTGAATAATTAATTATTGATTTATATGATGAGAAAAATATTGATTTTATGTGGATATAGATTGAGAAATTTTTTAATGTGACAATTGTTGAAAATTGATATTTTATCTTTTCTGATAAAATAATTTATTATTATATTTTGATGGTGATATTTTTATAATGAATGTGGGACATATGAGTATATGAGGAGGAAGAGTATTTTTGTTGCATTAAATGTTTAACACATGTTTGGTATTACAAAAAATGTTTAACATATGTTAAACATGTTGGTGGACACAATTTTTGACTGAAATTTGATTATAGCCTGTATAATCGTCCGTTTATGGATTTCCTCAGTCCTAAATGATGATATTATTGAATATCTTTGGCCTGTAGTGCAAAGATAAATGATTTTATAATGAATATCTTTGGCCCGTAGTGCAAAGATGAACAGGTGTTGAGATGAACATGACCGACTGATGAATATCTTTGGCCTGTAGTGCAAAGATGAATATTGATTGATGTTACAGGGATAAAATATTGATGATGGATTTTTAAATTCATAGATGATAGTAGATTTTATTCTTTACTTAACTTTTCTAATGAATTGTTGTTTCCGCTGCAGTTGTTGATCTAAAACTTGTTGTCTGTTGTATTCTATCAGATTTTTCCCTGTTGAAGACTAACGATAATTTGTTCTATATTATCTTATTCATAATATTCTTTACTGGGCTAGTTGAGCTCACCCTTTTCCTTTTTGTTCTATTTTTCTTCTCAGGAGGCGAGAATGTAGCGAGTACTAGTCGAGGTACGGAATGAAGGTTCTAGGAAGTTGTTTTAGTAGTCCTCACCATTTTTGTAAAGTATTGTATCAATAATTATAATGAGGACTTAGTTAGGTAAGTATATTGTCTAGATGACAATATTTATATTTAAACTCACAGTTTATGGGTTGTATTAATAAAGTTGTAGTTGTACCATGTTATTAACGACTCAGAATGGGTGATGTATACCTATTTTGGGGGCGTCACACTACAGATGTGGAGAGGAGGGACACATAAGTCTAAACTGTTCACAGCCTTCCAAGGTGTGTTTAAATTATGGAAAAGACGGTCACATAGCCCAATTTTGTCCGGTAGCAAAGTCAAGTCCAACTGGAACGGGGCCACCAAAGGCGACTACGGACAAAACAAAGTCGGTGGTTCAAGGAAGGGCGTTTGTCGTGACTGGCTAAAAGCGAAACCCGAATGAGGTGATCACGGGTAAGCTAATCTTGAACTCTTGCAAGTTTATATCTTCTTGAATCTGGGATTCTACCCATTCTTTTATCTCTCCCCTTGTGCTCAACATTTAAACTTGACTCAAGAAATTGGACTTTAACTTATCTCTGTTGAAACTCCGTTGGGTGAAACCTTTGTTACATCTACGCTTTATAAATCTTGCTTGATCCAAGTTGTCACAATCACATTACCTGTTGATCTTATCTCTTTAAAGATACTTGCATTTGATGTGATTTTAGGGATTGATTGGTTAACCACTCATCATGCTAAAATTGATTGTTTTCGTAAGGTTATTAGTTTTCATATTCCTAACTAACTTTATACTTAATTCAAGCAACTAAACCACTAAAATCAATTACGGTCATATCGAGCCATAAAGCTATTCGTTTATTGAAAAAAAAACAGGATGTCAAGCTTTCTTAGCCCATATTATGGACTTGAACAAAAACACGTCGATTTGAATAATATTTACATTGTTAATGAATTCCTGACGTATTTCTTGAAGAACTTCCCGGTCTACCCCGTGAGGCGTGAAGTTGAATTCTTTATTGATCTTGAACCGATAAAAAGCCAATTTCTAAAACCCCATATCGAATGGCTCTATTGAACTTCGTGAGTTAAAAGTCCAACTACAAGAATTATTAGACATCGGTTTCATTCGTCTAGTAAATCTCCTTGGGGTGCTCTATTTTATTTGTAAAGAAGAAAGAAGCGGGAGTATCGACTTTGTATTGACTACCGAGAATTAAACCATGTCACCATCAAGAATAGGTATCCGCTACCTCGCATTGATGACCTGTTTGACTAATTGCAAAGAGCACAATACTTTTCAAAGATCGATCTTCGTTCTGGATATCATCAGCTGAAGATTAAAACTGAGGATATTCTGAAGACTGCCTTCAGAACTCGGTACGGGCATTATGAATTCTTAGTTATGTCTTTTGGATTGACTAATGCTTCTGCTGCTTTCATGGATATGATGAATCGTGTATTCAAGGAATATTTGGATCAGTTTGTTGTTGTCTTTATTGATGACATCCTCATCTATTCCAAAAGCCGTGAAGATTATGAGCACCATTTGAATTTGGTACTTGAAGACTTCGTGACAACAAGCTATATGCCAAAATTTGAAGAAATCGAGTTACGGCAAGGAAGTAGCATTCCTTGGGCACGTGGTGTCAAAACATGGAGTATCTGTTGACCCGGCAAAGATTGAAGCAATCCAAAGTTGGGAACAACCAAAGTCGGCGATCGAAGTCGCGTGGTTTTTACGGGCTTAAATTGGTTATTATCGGAGATTCGTGGAAGGATTTTCTTGAATCGCTACTCCGTTAACTCAGCTGACTCGGAAAGATGCAAAATTTGTATGGAGCGAGGAATGCGAGAAGGGTTTCCAAGAGCTCAAGAGGAGACTCATTTCAGCACTTGTTCTGACAATACCATCTGGTTCGGATGGATTTGTTATCTCTGATGATGCTTGACGCGCAAAGGGTTGGATATGTTCTCATGCAACATGGGAAAGTCATAGCCTATGCCTCGCGACAACTCAAAGAATATGAGAGGAATTATCCTACTCATGATCCGAGTTAGCAATGATCATTTTAACGTTGAAAATCTGGAGACACTACACCATAGGAGAAAGTGGAGATTTATACGGATCATAAAAGCCTCAAATATTTCTTCACCCAAAAGGAACTCAACATGGGGCAACGACGTTGGCTCGAGCTGTTGAAGGATTACGACCATAGCATTCAATATCATCATGGAAAAGCAAACGTTGTAGCTGACGCATTGAGTAAAAGATCGTATGCGGGTACGAGTGCAATATTATTAAAACAAAGGCCCATTTTGTATGACTTACAAAGGATGGAGATAGAGTTAAAGGCTCCAAGTACCCACGTGATGATGGCAAATATACGAGTAGAACCGACTTTAATCGATAAAGTTAAAGCTGCTCAAGCTACAGACCTGGAGCTGATGCGTATGAAAAAAGAAAGTGCAAGAAGGTGTTATTCCGGAGGCAAGAATTGATGAAGAAGGAATACTTAGAGTCAACTCCAGACTTTGTGTTCCTAACGATTTTGACTTGAAGCACAGAATCATGATGGAGGCACACAACACACCATTTGCAATCCATCCTGGGAGTACCAAAATGTATCACGATCTTCGACATACATTTTGGTGGAGCAATATGAAGAAAGAGATCGCGGAGTTTATCTCGAGGTGTTTAACTTGTCAACGTGTAAAAGCGGAGCATCAAGTGCCAAAGGGTCCATTGCAACCACTTGATATTCTGAAATGGAAGTGGGAACACATTACTATGGATTTCGTTACGGGTCTTCCCAAGGTTTCTCAAAGTATAGATGCGATTTGGTTATTGTTAATAGATTAACCAAGTCAGCTCATTTCTTGCCAATACGTGAGACTTATTCCCTTGAACGTCTTACTATGTATGTAAATGAGATTATGAGATTGCATGGCATGCCAGTATCCATAGTTTCGGATCGTGACCCAAGATTCACTTCACAATTTTGGGTTAGCTTGTAGAAAGCTATGGACACAGATTTACGATTCAGTTCGGTATACCATCCTCAAACGGACGAGCAATCAGAAAGGACTATTCAAACCCTTGAAGATCTATTAAGACTATGTGTCCAAGATTTTAAAGGAAGTTGGGATAAGTACTTGCCACTGGTGGAATTCTCGTACAACAACAGTTATCAAGCAAGTATAGGCATGGCTCTATTCGAGGCGTTATATGGACGAAAGTGTCGTTCTCCGGTATGTTGGGGACGAGGTGGGAGAAAGCGTTGTTGGGACGAGTAATTAATGCGCATGACTACGTAAAAGATTCAAATGATCCGAATAACGATATAAAGACCTCACAAGATCGACAAAAAGAGTTATCTTGATCTTCATCGAAAGGACGTGGAGTTTAATATTAGAGATCATGTCTTTATACGTATTGCTCCATGGAAGGAGTTACAAGATTTGGGAAGAGAGGAAAGCTCAATCCACGATTTATTGGTCCATTTGAGATTTTTGAATAGAATAGGAAATGTAGCTATAGACTCGCATTACCTCCAAGTATGTCTCGTGTTCATAATATTTTCACATATCTATGTTTCAGTAAATATGTGAAAGACCCAAACCACATTATTGCGTTAGAACCCGCATTTGATAATAGAAGATTTAACATACAAAGAGGTACCTGTCAAGATATTGGATAGAAAAGAGCATATCCTACGAACAAAGGTTATACCACAAGTCAAGGTTTTGTGGAGGAACCATGCTATTGAGGAAATGACTTGGGAGTTGGAATTAGAAATGAAAGCGAGGTACCCTCACCTTTTCGAAACACCAGGTACGTATATCAATTTCGAGGACGAAATTTCATAAGGAGGGGAGGTTGTAAGACCCCATCTTATTATGAATAAAAATTAAATTTTCTCTATTTATTATCTTGAAATAATAAGGAGTTAATTTGATATAATACTTTGGTTATGGGTGAAATGTGCAAATTTTATAAAATAAGCAAGTGGTTATAAAATATTCATTTTTTTGTCGAGGAATATTCGTTTGGTCGTGGAATATTCTTGTTGTTTGGAATATTAATTTATGCAAGCAACCATTCGTGGGCCTCATAATGTAATAAGCGTTGATGAAGAAAACGACAAATTTGAGTTTTTATAAATAACGACGTAGTTATTCTGAAAAGACCTTTGTTGGAATACTCGGTGATTAAATTATAATGTAATGGCGTGGTTGCATAAAGAAGACACGCGGTATTACCGCGATATTTTGAATTATTAATTCTTACGTGAAGGCACTACTCAATAATTGTTACGAAATTACCTTTCAATATTTTATTTTATTGATTCAATAATTCTTTGCGTTGATATTTTATATTATTGTTGTTTCAATAATTGTCACTGCACAGTATTTCCCATTATCAGATCAATAATTTTTAATATTTGAATAATATTATTAGATAACATTACTGGCAATGTCTAAAAAGTTCTGTCTAAGGAGAGGTTTAGTCACCTAATTACTGCCACCATGAAGTGAGAGAAATCCTTAATTGAAGCCCCTCTTTCCTCGAGGAGCGATCGGTTATCATAATTATGATTCTGTAATATTATTTGTGAATAATTAATTATTGATAAGAAAATATTTATTTGATGTGGATATAAATGATGGATTTATTTATTTTATGTGGTTATAATTGAAGGATTTAATGTTGAAGTATTTTATCAGTATTTTTGTCGGAATGGAGGTATTAAAAATCAAATCAGTATTTTTACGATATATTGCGTGAGTTATAATTTTTAATCCGACCGTTGGATCGTTGAGATTTTTGGATATGTTATACATATATAAGTTGAGTATATGTCCACAAATTTTGGACCGTTAAAAATGAACGTATGATTTGTTATAAATTTTAAGAGGTGACTGATTCGAAAATTAGGTTTATAATAATTTTGGTAGAAAATTCTAGAATTAAGTGGGCCCCACTTGTGGTTGGTGAAGAAATGTGCTGAATTTTATTTCAAATATGGTGGGTGGCAATAGTGGCAAGTAAAGCCATCAGGTAGTAGGTCAAGTCTGCTTCGGCGTGCTAACATTTTCCTATAAATAGAGGGCTAAGTTAAAATTAAAAATCACACCAGAAACATAAGTTTTCTCTCTTTCTCTCTCTATATTATTGAGCGTATTTTGTGAGTATTTAGATACTTTGAGAGTTGTTGTTCAGTACAAGTTTCATTCAACATCACTTGAGCCTTTCCTTCCAAGATTGATTCTTTGAGGTAATCTGGATGTTATTTTCTTCTTAAATGATATTATTTTCTTGATATCATTATCTTAAAATATTGGTTTGAACTTTTAATCAAATTTGGAACTTTTGTGTTTGGAGTTACTATTCACGTGTCTACAGACTTTATTCACGATATCTGACTTTATTCATGAATATGACCTTATTCACCAAAAAATGAAATTTTCTCTTTTTCGTCCCAGATGTCTTTTATGGTTACTATCTTTGATTGTATCCATGTTTTGATCTTTATTTTTGAATTCTACTTCACCTTCGGGTTATTATGGAGTATTATTGAATTTGGATAAACCAAAATACGAATCCCTAATATTTGTCCTTACATCTTCTTGGATTCGTTCTTCAAAATGTTTTCATCATCCTCGGTCTTTAATGGTGGTACTTGATGAATATCTTTGGCTTTATAGTGCAAAGATGAATGATTACTGATGAATATCTTTGGCCCAGTAGTGCAAAATGAAATAAGTGTTGAGATGAACATGACCAACCCATGATATGAAAATGAATATCTTTGGCCCAGAGTGCAAAGATATATATATTGATTGATGTTACAGGATAAAATATTGATGATGGACTTTTAAATTCATAGATGATAGTAGATTTCATTCTCTACTTAACTCTTCTAATGAATTGTTATTTCATTATGCAGTTGTTGATCTAAAACTTGTTGTCGATTATATTCTATCAGATTTTTTCCTGTTGAAGACTAAGGATAATTTGTTGTATATTATCTTAGTCATAATATTCTTTACTGGGCTAGTTGAGCTCACCCTTTTCTTTTTTGTTCCATTTTTATTCTCAAGAAGCGAGAACATAGCATGAACTAGTCGGGGTATAGAGTGATGATCCTAGACAGTTATTTTAGCAGTCCTCATTTTTTTTGTAAAATAGTACATCAATAATTATAATGAGGACTTTATTTGGGTGTTGATATTGTCTAGAAGACAATATTTGTATTAAAACTCACAGTATGTGTTGTCATATTTTGCACAACAATTGTATTAATAAAGTTGTAGTTGTTTTCTGTACCATGTATTTGGCGACTCAGAATGGGTGATGTATACCTATTTTGGGGGCGTCACAAAAATTATCTTCGTCTTGGATGAGAAAAGAAAATTAGAACTACATTTATGATTATGAGTTATTCACATGACTGTGAACATGATCTGTTGATTAATGTTACAGGGTTAAAGCATTGTTGGTGGACTTTTAACATGGAGAAGATAATAGACTTTATGGTCTATTTGACTCTTCTAATGGATTTCTCGTTCCGCTGCAACTATGGTTGAAATTTTTTATCATCTACCACATGTTCTAAATCTCTAATTTATTACTGATGAAGACTATTGATAATTTAATTATCTTTAGTCATGATATTCTTTACTGGACTAGTTGTGCTCACCCTTTTGCTTCACAATTCCTTACAGGTAATAAGAGTGTAGCTGGGTCGAGCGGGGATAACAAGGGAATAGAACGGTGGTCTATAGCTGTTGAGGTTCTCCCTAAATAGTATGAAAATAATTTTATTGAGAACTTTAGATAAGTGTGTCGTATTGTATACGTCATTTGATATTTAATTTTGGTGAACCGAATAGGGTGAGACAAACCCAACTTTGGAAGGGTGTTTTGTCACTATCATACAAGATGTCTAATGACCTACGAGTTATCATAAGACAGGGTTGTGCACATCCACTTGCTGAGTATATCTACGAGCACTACCTATATGATCTTGGAGTTTATTTGAAATATAATTTTCAACTGGAGATGTGGAGATAGTTATATGTCGAGAGAAGACTCACCATTGGAAGAAACATGATAGTAATCTTCTCGTTTTTTCTTTGGGGTCTATTAGGTCAACCAAGGATAATTACGTGGGCATATGATATATATCATAACTAGTATTTACGGCCTCCCATGTATACGGTTTTTTTCTTGAGCACTTTCCAAAGATTTTAATTTCTAAAAGCAGCTTATTATTTGTACCTTTATGTAAGGTGTCGTTGGGACATGAGTCACAGTTGGTATATATTTGTATCAAAACTCACAGTATATGTGTGGTGGTATTTTGCACGACAATTGTAGTAATAAAGTTGTAGTTGTTTTCTGTACCATGTATTTGGCGACTCAGAATAGGTTGGATGGATTAGACCTATTTTGGGGGTATCACATCTAACATCCACAATATTAAAGTGCGGACTAGATCTTTAAGTTCCATTATTAAAAACGACGTCGTCCGACTGTCGCTTCATAATCCCAACGTCCGCAGTATTAAGTTGCGGAAAGGGAACTATAACAGATGAACATTTTGGTCATCCGTTCCGTCCGCAGTATTAAAGTGTGGAATACTGAAAACTAAACTGCGAACGGGGTCTTTAGAAAATTGCTCAATCTTCGGACAGAGGGTCGCGATGTGTTGTAAGCTTAGGGGTTGAAAGGGACAGTTAATGACTTCCTACAGTTTCAAGTGTTATCCCCTCTTCCATTTCAAGTCTAGGGGTTTCACATGTTTCTAGATACATTATAAATTATTCAGGTATCCCCTCACCAAATCATCATAGTAATTGAATGGATTTACCTAATATAAGCCTCAAATCATAGAGCTTCTGGAATAAAAAGGAGCTTCATGGCTACAGATCATGTTGGTCATCAAGCATCAATGATTGGGGCCACAAATTAACATTCTTGAAACTTCCCTCGCCTCCTCTAATTTTACATACTTGAAAAATGCATGCGAGTCTGTCAAAAAATAAAGTTTTCTGTTTTGTTTTTTATCAATGTTCCAGAGTGCTTGAAGGTGACTTATTGAATTTACAGAAGCTTTAAAATGATGGTGGTTATAAATTAACATAATCCATTTAAACCTCCTATAACTTCCTTATGTATGCTTGTTGACAACGCATACAACTTGCCAATAATAATCAGTAACTTAATTTTTTTCTTGATTAGTGATTCATTTCTTATTTCTTAGTTGTCACAGGTAGCAAGTGTGAGGAGCAACTTAATACATATGTGAAGTGTGAGGAGACACTTTTGACTGGACTGACATACATGATCAAGTGTGAGGTGGTTCGTGGTTTTCATTTTGATTTGAAAAGGTATTGTGCTTGTATTTCTGAGAGCTGAGGTGAGCATTCTGGGTAGATCTTACCTAAATTTATATGCAGCCATTAGCTTTGTAATGGTCATTTTTTGTAGCTAAGAAGCTTATGATGAATTCATGAATATTAACATTTGGAGTCATACATTTCCTCTTGATCCTTCCAAAGGTTGTATAGCAAAAATTTGCCCTTTTCATCATTGGTCTTCTTTGGTATTTCACGATATGTCGTGAAATAAGTGTCATTTAGTTGTTCATTTTTATCTTTTATCTAGTATGGTATTATTAATGAAGTATTTCTCCTAGGCCCTATCTTTGTAACTCAATGATCCTGCATCGTTTTTCTAAGTTTAAAGTATTTTTGTAAGATATCAACTTTTATGAATAAAGATAAATTTTTTATAATAATTATTTTTGAATGAATTTTATATAATGCTATAGTTGTGGGTAATATTTAGAAATTTTACAAAGTACGCAAGTTGTTTATAATATGCGATTGGTCGGGGAATATTCGTTTTAACAGAGAATATTCGCATAACTAAGACAATCATTGGTGGACCCCACAACGGAATTATTGTCGGATTGAGAAAACAATAAAAAAATATTTTATGAAAATAACGGCGGAAGTTTTACCGTTAACTATTGAAACACCCAAAGTGTTAAAGTAATGCGAAATACGCTGTATTGCATAGTAGCACACTCAGATTGATTATTGATGCTTACGTGAGAAGTCACTCAATTTTGTTTAATTATTGCTTTAGTAATTCTTTGCGTAAGATCTCACATTATTTGATTCAATTATTGTCAATATTTTATATATTATTAAATCAATAATTGAGATAACAAAGTTATTAATATTATTATTTGCATTATTAACGATGGCTGAAGTTCTCGCGAATGAGAGGTTTGGTCACCTGATTATTGGCACCAATAAGGAGAAATCCTTATTGGAAAGCCCCTATTTCCTGAGGAACGACACAGTGGAATTAATAGTGTGAATTATGATAATGATGATGAAGTTTTGTTTTATTAGTATTATTATATTAATGTAATAAAGGAGAAAAAGCTTTTTATATAAAAATGAGAATACTTTTATAAAGTTTTTCGTTTTAATAGGCTAATAGTAAAATCTTTTTATAAAGTTATCTGTTTTATTAGATAATAATTAGAATATATTATATTTTATTATGCATAGTGTTTGCATAGTACCTGCATAGTGTTTGTATAGTAAAATCTTTTTATATAAAACATAATACTTTTATAAAGTTATTCGTTTTATTAGATTATAAATAGAATATATTATATTTTATTGTAAACCAATCTGGATAGTCTGCTTAAAAGTAAATCAATCTGTACTGTTCATGGATTAGTTACTTTATTCACCATTCTTCTATAAATAGAAGCTCATTCCTTCATTATTTCTTACAAATTCATTGAAACTCTAGAGAAAAAGCCGTAGAGAAATTCTTCTTCTATAATCTTGGCGTCTTTTTCTTTAGCGTTTAAGAAAGCTTTGGCGTAGTGCAAGTTTCTTCAAGTATATCCCCGCCTCTACCGGTCGGAGTACTCTTCTTTATAAGGTAAGGTATATTTTTTTTTTTCTTCATATTCATGAAGAGAACTTCATATTCCAGTCTTTTTATTATTCTGTTGAATAACTCAGATATCGCCAAGCACCCTATACTTGGTGAAATTCTTCTCATTATTCCATTATTTATTATTCTCATTGGAATAACTTGTCTATCACAATCTGCGCATACATGGTGAAATTCTGTTGTTATTTCATTTTTATTATTCATTGGAATATCTTATTCAGATTTTTTTCTACTAGGGACCGGGTTCCGTTATTTATTATTCTGTTGGAATAACTTTGTTTATCACAATCTTCGCATTCATGGTGATTTATGTTGTTATTCCATTCTTTATTATTCATTGGAATATCCTCGCCGGTGTATTATTACTTTGACTGGTTCCGTTATTTATTGTTCATTGGAATAATAATATGTCTACAAGTACTGCATGCATGGTGATTTCTTTTGTTATTCCATTCTTTATTATACTCGGTTGGTTAAAGTTTTGACTTATACTCCATGAAATTAGTGGAATATCCTTGATATTTGCGCTTCATCCAAAGATCTTTCATGGAAATATTCTTCCGAGCATTCTTAAATTTTACTCTACAAAAAGAAGTATCATGTTGACAATTTGGACATTATTAGTTCCCTGGATAAATTAATTCTTGAACTTGTTTTATTGAATTCTTATATCATTGTCATCATCCTCATGTTTATATTTTGTTGAAAGTCATCCGTGGCACCAGTAGTGCGTAGATGGACTTGGTATGATTATGACCAAGAATTATTCGGTTGTAATCGTGATCGTAATGTTACAAATGATGTGGTAAAAGTCCTCATTGGCCCATAAAGGCGTTGATGGGCAGTTGTTGGCATAATCATGACCATTGATGAATACACGAATATCCTTGGCAGTAGTGCATGGATAATTTGTGGTTGTAATACTAATGAATATCCTCGGCCGTAGAAAGGGGGGATGATATGATTTATTTATTAAATTCGAGTCCCAATGATAAAAGTGATGAAAAACCTTTTAAATCATAAAAGATAGTAGATTTTATTCTCTACTTGACTCTTTTAATGGATTATTTGTTCCGCTGCAGTTAAACTTGATGTCTATTATATTTTATCAGTTTAACATTATTGAAGACTAATGATTATTTATTTTGCATTATCTTAGTCATAATATTTTTTACTGGGCTAGTTGAGCCCACACTTTCTTTCACTGTTCTCTTCAGGAAATGAGAACGTAGCCGGGACTAGTCGGGGAACGGAGTGACGGTCAGGATGATAGTATTAGTAGTCCTCACTATTCTCATTAAATAGTGTGACAATAAAAATGTAATGAAGACTTATTCTAAGAGTAGCTATTGTCTAGAAGACAATATTTGTATTAAAACTCTGAGTTCTCTTGTTGTATATTAAAGATTGTATTTGTATTCTGTACAATGTATTTGGCGACTCAGAATAGGTGATGTATACCTATTTTGGGGGCGTCACAATTTTAGTACCATTATTAATAATTTTGAATTTGAGGTTGCTCATTGTTTCTCTTTGTAATTTTAGCCTTCTGTTAGAAAACAACACAACACGGGATACAAACACAAGGTATCGCGTCTGTCTTATGTCTGTCTTTTTTTGAAGTTATAGCGCATCACATCATAATGAGGTTTCCTACTTGTTTACTCTGCAGGCAAATGTGGGGATGCTGGGTTGTAATGAATGCTTCTTGCAGGAGGTTACTTCTGTTCTTGTATCCGATGGAGTCTCCAGTAACTTCTGTTCTTGTTTCCTGAAGCAATTTGATTTCTTAATGCAGAGTTGTTTTGTCTTCTCAAAATTTGATTATTTTTTTTATTTTTACATTGACATAAATGTTTCTTTTCATGATCAAATTCATTTCTAGTTTCTACAGTGCTATGTAACATGTTCATTTATATTTATATTGAAAAGTGAATTTGAGATGCATATATGGATAGTTTGGTATATATTTTGTGGATGTAGTAATTTGAAATTATAAACGAATGGTTTTATTGGGGTGTATTTTGAATGGTTGATACATTTTGGCTTTAAATTTAAATGAGAATTTAGACATTTTAGCTATATATATCATGGCATTAGCATATCATATGTCGTTTGGTAATGTAGGTGAACCATAATTTTTTTTTTAGTCTACAACATTTTTAAAACGTTGTGTAAATGTGCCTAAACGTTGTCTGATATACTAAACAACAACATTTTTATTCAAAAAACGTTGTGGAATCATACCTTCTATAACGTTTTTAAGCATCTGCTAATTTTTGGAAAACAAATCTACAACGTTTTTTTCCTAAAAAACGTTGTGTATTACACAACGTTTTAAAAACGTTGTGTAAGGGTGTCAAATAGATGACACCCTTAACCACGACGTTTTTCTGACTGAAACCACAACGTTTTTTCCGCGTTGTCTATTTACTGTTTTGTAATAGTGAAGGTTAAACTTTTTTTACAACGTTTATTATTGATCGATCCCTTATATATATATATAATTTCTGACATACTAATACATACAGTACGTGGCATATTGTGATAGCTATCTACCTCAACAAGAAACTCTACATTTCTGCAATTTGTTGGCTGGTTGGGCCTAAGTAGCCTGCACCCTCTTAATTTTAAACGTAACCTTCCTGTGTATAGGGTAAATAAATACAGCAGTAAAAAGTTGAAAAGAAAAAAAAAACTATATATATATATATATATGAGAATAGAACAGAGCTAGAGAAAGCAAAGTAAAAAAGTACTGCTACTTGGAAAAAAAAAACTATTGTCACCGGCATGATCCGGGTAATTAGTCAGTACTTTAAATTGAGAATTAAACTTGAGGCTGACAAAAGTAAAAAACAAGAATCATCAGCCCTACTAACCTTTTATCTCACGTTTTAACACTATAATTGTGATGAATAGTACTTACCAGTCAAATAAAGAACTAGAGATTTGTAGGGTTGCTTTGGTTAATTTTTCATATGAATAATGACCCTACAAATAAACCAACAAGTACAAACAAGCTCATTTCCATTGTCTCCTCTAGTGCACCTCTCCTACCCTTTCACTTTGGTAACTAGAGTTTTATTTATTTATTCGGTCAAGTCAATATATCTATGGGCACTTTTAATATATATATATATATATATATATATATATATATATATATATATATATATATACGAAAATGATCAAGTAAGGGATCCTTTACTTTATTAAAATGATGACTTTTTTTTTTTTTTGTTTTTTTTTTTTTTTTTTTTAAAAAACTAAAAAAAGTTTAATATTTTATGAAACTGAAATTTTTTATAATACAATGTTTTGGGCGTGTTTTGAATACCTATACTAAAAATGGTGAGTACATCTGCCAGATGTATATACATATTTTTTTGTTATAATGCACTCAAATCACACCCAAAACATTGTATTATAAAAAAAAATTAGTTCCATAAAATATTAAACTTTTTTTTTTAGTTGTTTTAAAAAAAAAAGCAAAAAAAAATAGTCCCTCATTTTAAGAAAGTAAGGAATCCCTTAACTGATCCTGACCCTATATATATATATTCTCTCTTTTTTACTCGATTCAATTTTGTTTGTGCATGAATGAAGTACTATATATGTATGTCTGTATGCATGCATGTATTGCTTTGACTTTGAGCATGGAAAGAAGCTTTATAGAGAGAAGGATTATTTTTTGGGACACTTTTGGTGGTCACACGCATGGCTATACTTTGGTCCCCGTGTTCTCTTTTAATATCTTTTTAAGGCTCCTTTCTTTCTTCTGTATTTTTCTAGTTTTTTTTTTAGTTATTTTAATAGTATTTTTCAAATCACTCTTATAGTCTTATTCAAAAATTGATCATAACTAGCTGCACCCCCACTACCGTAAACCACGAGAAGAAGTAAAAACTTTTCTTGGTTTGGTGGGGTGGGGTGGGGTGGGGTGGGGTGGGAGGGGTGGGGTTTATCATGACCTCACTCCTACGTTGCCTTGACGTTTGTTGTATTACTCCTTATTAGTTTATTTATTTTTTGTTTGTGAATACATATATATATATATATATATATATATATATATATATATATTGGAGTATTAATATTAACACAATTGAGCCGCTGCTACCTAGCAATTGAGAAGTGCTTTTAGCATAATTTCCATGATCAGTAATATTTAATTTAGTACTACCCACTCAATTCCACTTGCCCTCTGTTGGGGCGTGATATTTTTTATTTTTGGACCGGGTACATTGGGCCTATTCACATGAAGAATCTATTGGTCCTTTATTTTTCCGTTAAAACCATTGGGCATCAACCACCGTATTGTATCCGTTTTAATCTTTAAAACCGGTCATTCAAATGATTGATTCCATTGGATATTTTAATATCTCATTACTTTGACTTGTGATGATGATGAAAAAGCATGACTTGCCGACGAAGTTCTCCTCGCCATGCATTAATGTGGATGGGATCATAATGACCGTGGTGAAAACGAAGTGAAAGCAGTGGATAAACCTTATATACTTTGTTGAGAGCCCATCGTGTCGAGAGGAGGTGTCGGTGATAGTGGGTGGCGCAATAATCCAAGCGAGGATAGTATAACCTAAAGAGGAAGCCATCGTATAGAAGACGTTCACATATATTGATTATTCATATTCTCCCACACACACACAATCGAGAATTATTATCTCTCTCAATACACTGTAGACCATACATTCCTCCATTGTTAACTTTGTGAACACGTCTTAATTCTCACCCCTCGAGCTATCCCCGACGGGAACCGCCAAGTCAAGCTTTGTTATTGTGTTTATTGTCAAGGGATCAGGACGTCTTACGTGATTGGGACGTGGAGAAAGATTCTGGCGTTAACACCCTCTTTCAGCACTTTTTCACATAGTATAAAATTAAGAACTAATAATATTACGTTTGGATTGGAATAATGAAAGTGAGAATAAAATAACTCATTCGTATGAAATAAAAAAAATTGTGTTTGATTGTGATTGAAATAAAAAAAATTATGTTTAACTGAGGGAGCACATATGGAATAACTCATTCTAATTAAAATGGAATGAATCATTACACTGTTCATTTAATTCCTTCAATCCAAACGCAAAGTAAATGAAGCTTTATTATTAATTGATACCCCATGCATGGCCCATCGAGTAGGCAGAAGAAGAAAAAAAAAAAAAAAAGGAAAACAAGGAGATTAGTAGTATTATATTTCTCATAGTTATATATTCGTGCATGTATTTGAGATCTTCAGACTTAAAAAGATTATTAAATAAAATGACCCGAGAAATAATTAACTCTTTAAAATGAATATTCTTTTCATACGATCGGGCTTAATAATTTTTTTAGTGCTAGAAATAAATATTCAATGTAGTTTTGCTTCAATGACAATTAACCTATACAATAATATCATTCAAACTTTCACAGTAGTGCAAGATGAGAAGATAGTGCGGACAAAAATCTTGATGTTTAATTGTAATATTCATATATAATAAGAGAAGTGGTCCATAATTATTTTAAGAATTAATACATATATACATACTCACAAACAAGTAGCAATTTATATGATCGATCGAGCATGTGGAATATTTTAATTTAATTAGATTCTGCTGAGCCTTCTCAGAAAGGGCTCCGATCCAAAGTGAAAGAAATACTTGGAAATTAATTAAGAGAGAATGACATTTTCACTCTATTCTCATATTCTCATGTGTGAGAAAATTATAGAAAAATATCAAAATTAATGTAAAAATAATGATCACCTTAATTAAGTGATAGTATATAATCTCTAGACGTACAGAACAGAAGCTTGATCCTACCTACCTTGATGAGCTTCTTCTAGCTAGCTTCAACTTTTTAGGCTTTTTAATTAATTAGCCTTTGCCTAGCTAGCTAGTCATATATAAAGCAAGAAATTAAAGATTACCTTCTTTATCTTATAGTTGCATATATTAATTAATTTAAACCCATTATTAACAATAATGTGGAAGATGGTTGAGCGCAAAAGTCACTTTCAGAAAATTCTCTAACAATCCAAGTACAAGACCTTGGAATTAAAACATTTTATGCCTTTTTTTCCATCCTTCGATCTTACTATTATATATATACTAGTTCGAAGAATAGAAAATGGGGCCTCGGGGCAGATGTTATGTACCTATCAATATATATTTATATAAAAAGTGCATCTCATTTATCACATATGTAATCAACTTGTTCCCAACTGCTGCTATTCCCATTATCTCAAATGTTTGAACCCCTGCATGCCAAAATAAATAAAATCCATTAACCTCACACAGAAACAAATTATTAATGATAAAAAAATATAGAAAAATTAAGAAGAGCTGCATTGTATCATGTAATATATAAATTTGCAGTCCACAATCTTTGCTACAGTCACAGATGGAGCAGCAATGTCAACTTTCCAATTAGCAGGCCGTTTCTTATGATCTAGCTTTCTGAACATTGTTGGATATGTTTTCTTGATGCTACAATCTAGAGGACTTCTTTTGAGGGCACGTGCAGGGGAACCATTAGCCAAGCTATAATTCTTCCTCACTTGAGGAGCTCCAGAGCTAATGGTATGCCAAGTTTTTGAGCCAGGTAGATAGCATCCATCAGTAGCAACTTCTGTCCATTGTACATGAGAAATAAAATAATTTCAGAAAAGCCAATTGGGGATGTACCGTCCTTCACATTATCAATCTGAAATGACAGTCAAAATCTAACATCTGGATATAATCAATTTTGTCGGTCATCTCAAATAATACTGCATAATGATTGCCAAATGTGCAATTCCTTTTCTGAGGGTAACGGATAACAAAAATATTTGAACTTGAAAACAGATCAAACAATATGAAATCTTTCTTTTTCAAACACTATGAAATATTTTTCTCTTATGTATTTAGCTTTTTCATCAAGACAGATAAATTATGAGGAAAACAATATCATACCTTTAGAAGAAGATTGAGATTCACCAGGTAGTGAGACCTCATCGGATACATCTGGAATTTCTCTCCAAGCTTCCACCATCTGATTCATGGTCTCCCTCGCTACCTTTACCTACACAATTACCAACACTTAATCCACATTACATCTACCTAATCCAATTTATCTAGATCTACATATCTTATATCTGAATACACATTGCATCTTTTTGCAACTCTAAATAAAAATAACAAGTATCAAACTATTGATCTATTTAAATTTAATTTAATAGAAATTACAAATCTAAATATTTTGAGACAGCAATCAAACAATAAAACTACTTAATAATTGAATTAACATGAAACCGAACCTTATCGAATCGTTTGGTTTCAAATGTCTTCAAACAGGAAGCCTTATACTCAGGCAACTCATTTCTCTCGACCACTGCCAATTTGGCCAACGCCTCCGCAGCTGCCTTCCTCGCCGCCCAGTCATCACTACTCACATACTCAACCAAACACTTGACCAAATTCCTCAATGCCTGCTGATTCAAAGCGCCTTCAGTTCCAATCACACTACCAAAAACAGTCAACAGTGCTGCCTTCGCTTTAAAACTCCGAGACCTCAATAATTTCTCCAGCCTCGGCAGCAGTCTCTTCAGAAACACCGGCTCCGGATCCGGAGATCCGTCAATTGCCGCGGCCAAACACAAAGCCGCGCCGATCTGAGAATTCATGTCCTGTTCGGTCACCAAAGCATCAATTAATGGTTTAGCAATCGATGTGAAGGGGGGTTTTGTAATCCATACAACAGGAGTCAAATAAGAAAGGATAAAATCTAAATAAATTAGTCAAATAACTTTGTAGATGTACCAAGATGGAGGTTTACAGTTACCAAGGAAAGACTGAGAGACAGAGAGATCCCGTTATTCAATTAGAGAAAGAGCATACCATTCCAGTAGATATTGGAATAAACAGTAAGAACTTGTGATCATAGTTGTAATCTTTGGTCAAGAGGTCTGCACAAAAGCAAGCAATTCTCTTAATAAACTGAGTCTGAAATTGGCAGTAAATCTCGTCCAGTGATTCCTCCCGTTAATAGATGGATAAGAAGAGATTGGGCGGCTTGAATATGGACAGAGGAAAGGAGAGGAAGGGCTGTAGAAAACCCCTCACCTTCCGCTGAAGACGTCTCCCGTAGCAGCAGGAATCGCCGGTCTTTCTCCGTGACTAAGAGATCAAACCAACTGATTGATTACTGATGAAGAGATGGGATTTATATAGTAGGAGGAGATGTAGAGATGGGTAGATGTCCTTAGTCGATTGACACTAAGAATAGAGAGGAAGAGATGATTGGGACGGATCGTTGCTGAGGATGATTATGATTTATGAGGAAGAGGAAGAGATTAGCCTAACTCGGTAAATAACTCGGTAAAATCGAAAGAAATTGGCTCAAATTGAGTAAGAGTTTCTAAATTGAATTGTCTAGGATCGTTTTTGTTGTCTTTATATATATATATATATATATATATATATATATATATATATATATAAAGTAAGGATCAAGAGTATTCCTTTTAAATAGTATTCTTCTTTAAATAACATTCTTTTATTAAAATTACGCTGCTTTTTTAGTCTTTTTAAAAAATAAATAAATGTAAGTAGTGGGTGGTATTTTTGTAAATAAAAAGAAAACAAGTAAGACCACTCTCTTTTAAAAGACTCCAAAACGATGTAGTTTTAATAAAGGAGTGTTATTTAAAGAGAAATACTATTTAAGGGAATGCTTTTGATCCTTACTATATATATATATATATATATATATATATATATATATAAATCTTTTATTTACAAAAATGACACCGCGCATTCTCCAAAACGACGTAGTTTTAATGCAAGAATCTTATTTAAGGAGAATGCTTTTGATCCGGATATATATATATATATATATATATATATATATATATATATATATATATATATATATATATATAGTCCGTCATTAAAGACTAGTTAACTGACCATCTCATTTGTGGACGCCCCCCAAAATAGGTATACATCACCTATTCAGAATCGTCAAATACATGGTACAAAATACAAATACAATCTTAAATATACAACGTGAAATGCATGCGTTTTAATACAAATATTATCTTCAGAGCGTTATTAAAACTCAAAATAAATCCTCAATACATTTATTAACACACTATTTCATGTAATAGTGAGGACTACTAATGCTATCATCCGGACCATCACCCGCTCCCGACTAGTTCTCTGCTACGCTTCTCATTTTCCTCGAACAATGAAAGCAAAAAAGGTGAGCTCAACTAGCCCAAAGAAGAAATATTATGACTAAGATAATGCGAGAATAAATTATCATTAACCTTCAACAATGATAAAAACCGATATAATATAACAAACATCAAGTTTAACTGCAGCGGAATAAACAATCCATTAAAAGAGTCAAGTAGAGAATAAAATCTACTATCTTCTATGATTTAAAAAAAAATTCATCACTTTTATTGCTGGGACTCAACTTAATAAATAAATCACATTATCCATGTACTACGACCAAGGATATTTATTAGTATCACAACCTGAAATTATCCATGCTTCTACGGGCCAAGGATATTCGTGTATTCATCAATAATCATACGATCACGCCAAAGAATCATCCATCAATGCACTACGGGCCAATGAGAACTTTTACCACATCATTTGTAACATTACGGTTATGATTATACCAAATAATCTTTGGTCATAATCATACCAAGTCCATCTATGCATTACAGGCTACAGATGACTTTTAATATAATATAAACATGAGAATGATGACAATGATATAAGAATTCAATAAAACAAGTTCAAAAATTAATTTATCCAGAACCAATAACATCCAAATTGTCAACATGATATTGCTTTGTGGAGTAAAATTCAAGAATGCTCAGAAGAATATTTTCATGAAAAGATACTGGATGAAGCGCAAATATCAAAGATATTCCATAAATTTTATGGAGTATAAAAGCCAAAACTTTAACCAACTGAGTATAATAAAGAATGGAATAACAAAAGAAATTACCAGGCATGCAATAGACCTCACAGACAGGTTATTCCAATGTAATAATAAATAACGGAACCGGTGTCACGTAGAACGCACGCATGGATATTCCAATGAATAATAAATAATGGAATGGAACCACGTCGTGCGTAAGCGCTTGCGAGACAAGATGTTCCAACAGAATAATAAAGAATGGAATAACATAAAAATTTTACCACGTATATGCGGTGATTGGCGTATACGAGTTATTCCAACATAATAATAAAGAATAAAATAATGAAGAAATTTCACCATGTATGCGGTACTTGGCGTGGACAAAGTTATTCAACATAATAATAAAGAATGGAATAATGTAAGAATTTCACCATGTATGCACGATTGCTTGGCATGTAGGCGAGTTATTCCAACATAATAATAAAGAATGGAATAATGTAAGTTATATTCATAAATAAAAAGAAATAATACTCATTACCTTAGAAGAAACCGAATATAGGAGTAGTGAAGTAGCGTAATACTTTTTTCTTTCTTTCTATACTATACTTTCTCTCTAGAGTTTCAAAGTTGAATTCGTAAGAAATAATGAAGAATGAACTTATTTATAGAGAATGGATGAATAAGAATTAATTCATGAACGATCCAGATTGATTTACTTTTAAACTAGACGGTCCATATTAATTTACTTATGCAAAGATTAATAAAATATTCTAATAAAATAAAATATTTTAAATAAAATATAATATATTCTATTTATAATCTAATAAAACGAATAACTTTATAAAAGTATTCATTTTTATATAAAAAAAATTTACTATCTGAACACTATATCTGAAAAAGAACACCCATTCTCGAAATGCGCCAAATACATAAATACGAAAAGCAAACTACAACTTCAATAATACAATTATCGTGCAAAAAATCGACAACACATACCGTGAGTTTAAATATAAATATTGTCTTCTGCATAATATCAACACTCAAATAAGTTTCCATTATAATTATTCATACACTATTTTACGAAATAGTGAGGATCGCTAAAACATCTTTCTAGAACCATCACTCCATACCCCGACTCGATCCTCGCTTGTGTTCTCACCTCCCGAGAAAAAAAAATGAATCAAAAGGAAAAGGGTGAGCTCAACTAGCCCGATAAAGAATATTATGACTAAGATAATATACAACAAATTATCATTAGTCTTCAATAGGGAAAAATCTGATAGAATATAATAAACAACAATTTTAGATCAACAACTACAGCGGAAATAGCAATCCATTAGAAGAGTTGGTCATGTTTACACTACAGGCCAAAGATATTCATTTATATCACCAGTTGGTCATGTTCATCTCAACACACTTTCTTTCATCTTCAGCACTACGGGCCAAAGATATTCATCGATTAATCATTCATCTTTGCACTACGAGCCAAAGAAATTCATAGAATATCATCATTTAAGACCGAGGATGATGAAAATATTTTAAAGAAAACGAATCCAAATGAGACGGAAGGACAAATATTAGGGTTTCGTATAACAGTTTATCCAAGATCAATAATACTTCATAATAACCAATTGTGAAGCAGAATTCAAAAATAACGATCAAAACATGGATACAGTTAAAGATGGTAGCCAATATAGACATCTTGGACAAAAAGGAAAATTTTCATTTTTCGGTGAATAGTGCCGTATTCGTGAATAGTATCGTATACGTGAATAGTAACTCAAACACAAAAAGTTCCAAATTTGATTAAAAAGTTCACTAATATTTTGGCATAATGATATTGAAAAAATTAATATCATTTCGAAAGAAAATAACATCCCTTACCTCAAAATAACCGTACTTCTGATCGGAATATCGGATAGAAAGTCGAAGGAAACTTGTACCGAACAACAACTCTCAAAGTATCAAAATACTCACAAAAATACACTCGATAATCTAGAGAGAAAGAAAACTTATTTCTGGTGTGATTTTCAATTCTAACCTAAGCGTCTATTTATAGGAAAATGCTAGAACGCCATAGGAGACTAAAATAATAAAATAATAATATAACTTATTTTTCCTCCTACGCATCCTTCCATGACCAGCCACCACAATTGAACCAAAAATTCCAGCAGCCCACATGTTAAAATAAAAGTGGGTCCCACCCATAATTTAATAAAAATCATTTTATTTTCTGAAACTTCAATAATTCATAAAAAATAGTCCGTTTATCAGAAAAATATAAATTTTATGTCCATTTCACACGAAATCGAATTCTCTACAACTTTGTAACTTTGAGTTTTTTCAAATTCCAAACTAAAAATATTCGAAATCCACAAACGGATGATTTTTAATTCCTCCATTCTAACAAAATACTGATAAAACACCTCAGCATTAATTCCTTCATTTATAACCACATAAATAAATCCATCATTTATATTCACATCAAATAAATATTTTTTTATCATATAAATCAATAATTAATTATTCACAAATAATATTACAGAATCACAATTATGAATGACGGTAGTTCCGGAAAGAGGGGCTTTCCAATAAGGATTTCTCCTTACCGCAAAGTGCGCAATTAGGTGACCAAACCTCTCCTTGTGAAACTTTCTAGACATTGCCAATAATGTTATCTAATAATATTATTCAAATAATATGAATTATTGATCGATAATGGAAAATATTGTGCAGTGATAATTATTGAAACAACAATAATATAAACTATCAACGCAGCAATTATTGAATCAATAAAATAAAATATGGAACAGTAACTACTATAACAATTATTGAGTGGTGCCTTCTTACTTACTTACGAATCAATAATTCAACAATCTTCATGCAATCTGGTGTCTTCTTCATGCAACCACAGCAGACATCATTGTATTTTAACCACAAGATATTTCAACGATGTTAGCTTAAATAACTACGCATAGATTATTTATAAAACTCATACTTTGTCGTTTTCTTCATCCGGCGGTTATTACATTATGAGCCCCCACGAATGGGCTAGCAGCGTGGTAAATACGAATATTCTCCGACAAAAAGAATATTCCACGACCAAAATAATATTCCCCGATAAGAATGAATATTTTATAACCACTTGCTTATTTTGCAAAATTTGCATATTTCACCCATAACTAAAGTATTATATCAAATTAACACCTTATTAATTTAGAACCGATCAAACCCGTGAACCAGTCACCGGTTCACTGGGTCAATTGGTTCAACCGCCGGTTCACCGGTTCTGAACAATTTTTGAGCAAAAATGGTTTAGTTGTCCAAACCGGACCGAACCAGATTAAGTGAACCAAGATCCGGTTTTTTTTGATTCGACCGTGATCCCTATCTGGTTTAAAAACCTTGAGTAATACAAACTTATAAAGTGTACTTTCACTATATAAAGGATGATTCACTTTTCCTCCTCTCTTTTTTAATAGGAAAATAAATTGTATATTTTTCTTTCCTTTTTGTCGATAACTGTAAAATTTATTGGAAGGAGAGAGAATTTCAGGAATGGGGAATGGGAATATATATGGTACCCCGTACCCTGTAAATTAGTTGACATTTTGTCTCCATATTAAGGTGGTAAAATGAGCTAAATATTTTATTTTAAATTTGTAGTTGTTCCATTAAAAGTATAATTTAAATTTTATTTAAAAAATAAATAATTTAAATATAAATAAATTTAACAACTCATTTAATTTAATTATCTCAATTAAATTCAAACTTTAAACTATAAAATTATTCTAAATTAATTTAATCAATGTAACACATATAATTAAATTAATCTATCACAATTTTATCAAATATTTATTTAACTCAATAAATAAATCAATAAAATATTTATTCAATTCAATAAATATTTAATATTATTTACAAAAGTCTCGTTCGTCACAGCATTAAGCATAAATATCAACGATAATATAATTTTTAAAGTATGAATATAATATATATATATATGAATCAACAAAATTAACGAAATAAAAAGAAGATTGAATCAAAGTGGATAAGTTGTTATTTCATACCGAGTTCAAAACAAAACTGTAAGACCCCAACTTATTGTTAATGAAATTGAATTTTCTCTATTTATTATTTTGAAATAGTAAGGGTTGATTTGATTAATGTGGTTTGTTATGGGTAAAAAGCGCAAATATTTCAAATATGCAAGTGGTTATAAAATATTCATTTTTATCGGAGAATATTCGTTTGGTCGTGGAATATTTTTACTGTCGGGAAATATTCGTACGACGGCGTAGCCTTGTGTGGGCCCCATAACGGAAAGCGATTGGATGAAGAAAACGACAAGTATAAGTTGTTTATAAATAACGGCGTAGTTGTTATCGTTAATACTGTTGGAATACTCGGTGGTTAAAACACAGTAGCACACGGTATTGCACCAGTTATTGATTCTTACGTAAGAAGGCACTACTCAATAATTGTTGCAGTAGTTACTGTTTAATATTTTATTTTATTGATTAAATAATTGCTACGTTGATATTTTATATTATTGTTGTTTCAATAATTGTCACTACACAGTATTTTCATTATCAAATCAATAATTCATATTATTTGAATAATATTATTAGATAACATTATTGGCAATATCTAGAAAGTTCTGTCTAAGGAGAGATTTGGTCACCTAATTGCGCGCCAGTAAGGAGAAATCCTTATTGGAAAGCCCTCTCTTTCCTAGGAACTGCCTGATTGTCAGTATTGTGATTTTGTAATATTATTTGTGAATAATTAATTATTGATTTATATGATAAGGGAAATATTTATTTTATGTGGATATAGATGGAGAAAATTTTTAATGTGACAATTGTTGAAAATTAATATTTTATCTCTTTTGATAAAATAATTCATTTCAATATATTATTATATTTTAATAATATAATAATGGTGATATTTTACAATGAATGTGGGATATATGAATAAATGAGGAAGAAGAGTATTTTTGTTTCAATAAATGTTTAAAACATGTTTTTCATGTTTGTGGATCCCATTTCTTGACTGAAATTTGATTATAACCTGTAAAATCGTCCGTTTGTGAATTTCGGTCAATTTTTGTTTGGAATTTGAAAAAACTTTCTTCTGCAAAGTTATAGAGAATGGAATTTCCTATGGAAAGGACATGAGGTTCAAATTTTTCTGATAAAAGGGCTATTTATTATGAATTATTGAAGTTTTGAAGTTCCGAAATAATTATTTTTCAAAAGTTTTAAATTTGTTTTAAAAGAAAAACATTTTTGATATGTTTGATGTGCCCCATTGGTTGTTGAAATGGCTGAATTCAGATCTCTAAATGTGGGCGTAGGAATAAAAATAAATAATATTAATAATTTATTAAATTTTCTGCTTTGGTGTTCTAAGTATTTTCCTATAAATAGGGTGCTTAGGTTAGAATTGAAATCACACCCGAAACTGAAGTTTTCTCTCTCTTTCTCTCTCTATATTATCGAGTGTATGCTTATGAGTATTTTGATACTTTGAGTGTTCTTATATCTGCAAGTTTCCTTCAAAGACTATATCCCAGTATTCTAACTAAAGACAATCTTTTCAAGGTAAGGGATGTTATATTTTTTAAAAATGATATTATTTCTTCTAATATCATTATCTTGCCGGATTATTGGTAAGATTTTTCTTGTGAAATTCTTGTCTTTTAGTGTCGAATTCTTATTCACGTATCGACCTTATTCACAAATACTCGACAATTATTCACAAAAAAATTAAATTTTAGTTTTTCGTCTAAAATATCTATTATGGATACTAGCTTTGATTGTATCCATATTTTGATCATTCTTGAATTTTACTTCACTATAGTTATTTATGAAGTATTTTTGAACTCGGATTGTTTAAAAAGTCGAATCCTTAATATTTGTTCTTTTGTTTCACTTGGATTCGTTTTCTTTAAAATATTTTCATCATCCTCGATCTAAAAGATGATATTATTGAATATCTTTGGCACCGTAGTACAAAGATGGTTGATTTTCTTATGAATATCTTTGGCTAGTAGTGCAAAGATGTTCAACTGAATGAGCATGACCCGGTGATGAATATCTTTGGCACAGTAGTGCAAAAGATGAATATTTGATTCAAGATGAATATTGATTGATGTTACAGGGATAAAATATTGATGATGGACTTTTAAATTCATAGTTTAATTTCATTCTCTACGTAAAATCATCTATGAATTATTATTTCCGCTGCGAATATTGATCTGAAACTTGTTGTTTATTATATTATATCATATTTTTTCCTGTTGAAAGACTAACGATAATTTGTTTTATATTATCTTAGTCATAATATTCTTCTTTCGGGCTAGTTGAGCTCACCCTTTTCTTTTTGTTCCATTTTTCTTCTCGGGAGGCGAGAATATAAATAAAGTCTTAGTCGAAATTGTGGAATGATGATTCTAGAAGTTGTTTTAGTAGTCTTCACCATTTTTGTAAAATAATGTACCAATAATTATAATGAGGACTTAGTTGGGTATGGATATTGTCTAGATGACAATATTTGTATTTAAACTTACAGTTTATATGTTGTAATAATAAAATTGTAGTTGTTTCTGTACCATGTTATTGACAACTCAAAATGGGTGATGTATACCTATTTGGGGGGCGTCACAAAAATAGAATATTGTCACACAAACAAGTCAAAATAATGACACGTACACAAACAAGTCACACATCGGATCACGGATCCAAACGCATGACAATTTTATTTTAAAATTGTAATCTTAAAATTCTAATATGATAATTTATTTTTAAGACATCTTGTTCACTATTCTTGTCTTATCACCAATAATTAAAACTTATTTGTCAAATTAAATAATTTTAACAGACACTATACTTCAAATACTCCAATTTAGTCTCAAGAATAATTAACTCAAATCGGATTTAAATTATTAAATTATATAATTCTAATAATTAAAACTCACTGCTAAAAATCTACTTGATTAAAAATTCCAAACTAGCCATATCTTAAAATTCATAAAAAATTATACGTTAATCTTTAACGAATCAAAATTGGTGTATATACTCTCATCTTATATATGTATAACACATCTAAAAATCATAACGATCCAACGGTCGGATTAAGAAATATAACCCATGCAATATACCTTAAAATATGAAAATAGATTTTGATTAGATTTTAACGTTTATATTCAGTCAAATTATATTCCTTTATATAAATTTATCTCCTCTTTTTTATTACCATTATATCTAATTTTATGTCTATATTTTATTTAAAAACAATCTCTAATTTAAAAACCCTCATAACTAAATTTAAAATCAAAAATATAAAATAATATATTACCTTCCTTGTTCGTCTTTCTGCAATACGCAACGGTAAAGAATATGACTTTCGGGTGTTATAGAGTCTCCAAAATCTCTTCATGTTTTCACGTAAATTGTAGCTCTCAAAATGATACACGAATGGTGGCTTAAGAATCACTTGATTTGGAGTTAATATGACTGAGTTACGAATTTTTAATACTAGGGCTGAAAATAATGGCAAGCATTAGAACATGTTGCGGTTTTCAGCAATTTAAGACATGAAAATAATGTCAAATAATTTCTCTTCCTCTTCATAGTTGTAGAGAACGAAAAAAAAATATGAATAAATATGTTTTGGATTCACTTAATTCCGATATCAGGTGAATTAATTATAATTTTTTTAAAGGACTACAATACATATAAATATTATATTCAAAAATTCAACTAATCAAATTAGAATAGAATTAGAGTTATATCTCTACTTCTTAAATATAACAATGAAACAATATGAGTTACCAAAAATCTAACAGATTCTTTAAGTTTAATAAAATCAATTATTAAATTATTTGTTAAAAAAATTAATTTTTTAAATAAAATAAAAAATAATAACTTATCTTTCCTAACTCAACTAAATTTTAAAAAAAATAAAATTAATATTTAATAATTAACAAAAATCCAGTTATGCCCAAAAATAAAATAAAATAAAAATAGATAACTTTAAGGCACTATGGTAAACAAACGAAAGAAAAAGGTGGGAGCATGTATGAAATAACAATGCTACTATTACATAAAAAACAATCATATAATATTCACATATACATGCATACTGTAAATCTCCGTCTGATATGTGAAACTCGCATTATACATATGTATATATGAGTATTATGTAAATTTTTTTTTATGTGATAATAGTATTATTTGCGAAACAATCTCAAGTCGGTAGTTAACATAATGTTACATGGGCTCTAGAAGGCTGAGATCATGAATTTAAAAATTTATAGAAGTGGAAATGTAGTAACACTGACCTGTATACGAAAAACAATTAAAAATATATAATAAAAAAAAAAGAAATTAAATGTAAAAAAAGAAAAGAAAAAGGGCATGTGAGTCATAAGTGCAGCCCGACCTTTCCTCCCTCACCATCCCAGCTGGCTGCCTTTGTCTAACCATTTTTCCTCTCTCTAATATATGTGTGTGTGACCATTAATGTTGTTGGAGATCCCCCTCTTCCTCCAGCCTGATGTATAAGCATACAGTTACTCTCTGACATCAATCACTACTAATGTAGTGGTGGTATATGCAGCAATACTAAGTATTTAGATTTATACTAGTAAATTAATAGAAATAGGCCCTCCTCGGCTAGCTCCTTCATCAGTACATAACCAAATTCACAAATTTTACTAACTTGTTAGTACCATGATTACGGGGAATATTTAATTTTGGAACTACGATTTAAAAATAATAAGTTGAATAATATGTTGATTAGTACTTACTGTTATAAATTATTCAAATAAGAAAATGATATTTATTATTTAATAAATAGTTATTAAAAGATAGTTATTAAAAAGAAGTTGTTGGTAGTTATTAGTAGTTATTGGTAGTTATTTTCTATAATAAATATATGAATTTTCATATTGTTAAAGTGCTGATTTTTGTTGTTAAAACTCTTATTTCTCTGTCTAAATTATCAAATTCTTATCTCTCATATTTCTACTTTGAAGTTTTTCATTATTTGCTAAATGCAAAACTTCTCAAGACTTGCCATATCCACTAAGGTTATTTGCATTTATCCTATAGCAATCTCAAGAAGGAGAGTGAGCAAATATTGTTTTTAGGAAAGCGATTTTACGCGTTTCAAGCCATTTTTCTACTTCAAATTTATTTGTGTTCTTGGTTCTTTTATTAATTTCCATATTTTCCTATCAATCTAAAAGCAATATTTTTTCTTGCTATTTAAAACACCATTCAAATACCATGGAATCTTCAAACACCATCAAACTCATGAACCAAGATTTTGTTCATCTTGATCGTTTTGATGGAACCAACTTCACAAGATGGAAGGACAAATTGATTTTCATGCTTACCACCTTGAAAATCTTCTATGTTCTTGACCCAAACCTTCCTTCCATTCCTCCACAAAATGATGATTCAACCGAATTGAAAGCACAAAGACAAAAAAGACAGGAAGATGAAGTCATGTGACGTGGACATATTCTTAATTCACTTACGGATCGCTTATATGATCTGTACACGGTGGAGCCTTCTGCCGCAAAAATTTGGAAGGCTTTAGAATTTAAATATAAGACCGAAGAAGAAGGTACGAAAAAATTTCTGATAAAAAAATATTTTGAAATGAAATTTGTTGATAACTTGCCTATTTGGGTGCAAGTACAGAGTTGCAAGTCATTGTGAATCAACTGAGAGCAACGGAGATTGAACTTCTTGAACCATTTCAAGTAGGAGCAATAGTTGTGACGCCCCCAAAATAGGTCCATTCCATCCAACCCATTCTGAGTCGCCAAAAACATGGTACAGAAATAACTACAACTTTATTAATACATTTGTCGTGCAAAATACGACAACATATATACTGTGAGTTTAAATACAATTATTGTCTTGTAGACAATATACATACCCAAATAAATCCTCATCATAATTATTGATACATTATTTTACAAAAATGGTGAGGACTATTAAACAACTCTCTCTGAACCTTCATTCCATAATACCCCGACTAAGTAATCGCTACATTCTCGCCTCCTCACGAGAAGAAAAATGGAACAAAAAGGAAAAGGGTGAGCTCAACTAGCCCAAAAAAGAATATTATGACTAAGATAATATACAACAAAATTATCGTTAGTCTTCAACAGAAAAAATCTAATAGAATACAATAGACAACAAGTTTTAAATCAATATTCGCAATGAAAATAATAATTCATTAGAAGAGTTAAGTAGAGAATGCAAACTACTATCTTCTATATATGAATTTTAAAGTTCACCGCTCTATCTTTTATCCTGTAACATCAATCAATATATATCCGAATCAAATATTCATCTTTTGACTACAGCCAAAGATATTCATCATTAATCATGTTCATCTAAACACTGCTTCATCTTTGCACTACGGGCCAAAGATATTCATCGAAAATCATTCATCTTTGCACTATATAGGCCAAAGATATTCATCGAAATCATTCATCTTTGCCTACTGGCCAAAGATATTCAATAATATCATCATTTAAGGCCGAGGATGATGAAAATATTTTTAAATAAATGAATCCAAAGAAACAAAATGACAAGGATTAAGGATTAAGGATTAAGTACTTTGTTTTATCCATATCCAAAAATACCTCAAAATAATCATAGTGGTGTAAAATTCAAGAATGATCAAAACATGGATACAATCAAAAGCTAGTATCCGAAATAGATATTTTGGACAAAAAGAAAATTTTCATTTTTCTAATAATAGTGCCATATTAAGTGAATAGTCTTGAAATAACGTGAATAGTCTTGAGTATCGTGAATAGTAACTCACACCAAAAGATAGAAATTTCACAAAAAACATCTTCACGCTTAATAATAGAACTCGTGAATAAGTAACTCATGAATAGTAATTCATGAATAGTAACCCCGACATGAAAAAGTTCCAAATTTGATAAAAGTTCCAACCAATATTTCAAATAATGATATTGAAGAAATAATATCATTTGAGAAGAAAATAACATCCCTTACCTCGAAAAGACAAGTCTTACAATTGAAACAGGATATATAGGCTATGACTTGAACTTGACCGTAGATAGCAATACTCAAAGTATACTCAAAATACTCACAAGAATACGCTCGATAATATAGAGAGAAAACTTGAGTTTAAGTGTGATTTTCAATTCTAACCCAAGCACCCTATTTATAAGAAATTGTTTAGAACACCAAAGTAGAAAATTTAATATAATAATAATATATATAATCAAAATTCTCTACGCACACAAATCTGATCCAAACTTCAGCCACACATGTTAAATGACTTTCAAAAAAGAAAAAAATATGTTTTTGTAATTAAAAATATTTTAAACTTCCAAAAATCAATTATTTCGGAGTTTCGGAACTTCAATAATTCATAATAAATAGCCCTTTTGCCAGAAAATTTCGAATCTCATGAGTTTTTATAGGAAATTCAATTCTATACAACTTTGCGAAGAAAGTTTTTCCAAATTCCAAACAGAAATTGACCAAAATCCACAAACGGGTGATTTTAGAAATTTATAATCAAATTTCGGTCGATAAATGGGATCCAATCGAGCATGTTTAACATGTTTTAAATATTTATTGCAACAAAAATATACTCTTCCTCCTCGTATACTCATATATCCCACATTCGTTGTAAAAATATCACCATTATTATATTATTAAAATATAATAATATATATTTAAATGAATTATTTTATCGTAAAAAAGATAAAATTTCAATTTTCAACAATTGTCACATTAAAATTTTCTCCATCTATATCCACATAAAATCAATATTTTCCTCATCATATGAATCAATAATTAATTATTCACAAATAATATTACATAATCACAATATTGACAACTAGACAGTTCCCAGGAAAGAGGGGGCTTTCCAATAAGGATCTCTCCTTACTGGCGCGCAATTAGGTGACCAAACCTCTCCTTAGACAGAACTTTCTAGACATTGCCAATAATTTTATCCAATAATATTATTCAGATAATATGAATTATTTCTCCGATAATGGAAAATACTGTGTAGTGACAATTTATTGAAACAACAGTAATATAAAATATCAATGCAAAGAATTATTGAATCAATAAAATAAAATACTTTGACGAAAGAATTCATCGTAACAATTATAGAGTAGTGCCTTCTTACGTAAGAATCAATAATTGGTGCAATACTGGTGCATCTTCTTGTTCAACAACGCCAGATTAGTGTGTTTTTACCACCGGGTATTCCAACAAGATGATAATCAGAATAACTACGCCAGTATTTATAAACAACTTATATTTGTCGTTTTCTTCATCCAATCGCTTTCAGTTATGGGCCCACAAAAGATCATACCGTCGTCATTTAATATTCCCACAAGCATCTAATATTCCACGACCAAACGAATATTCCCGACAACAACAATGAATATTTTATAACCACTTGCTTATTTTGTAAAATTTAGCATTTTACCCATAACTAACCACATTAATCAAATCAACCCTTACTATTTCAAAATAATAAATAAAGGAAATTCCATTTTATTTATAAAAAATTCGGGGTCTTACAATAGTGGCAAAATTGCCTCCATCTCGGAGAGGTTATAGGAAAAAAAATTCTTCATGATTCCAAGGAGTACACTTTGAAAGACATTCAAAAACATCTTCGAATCGAAGAGGAGACGAGGGTGAGATATGCGAATGAAAATTCTTATGATGGCAATAATAAGGCAAATGTTGTGAATAAGCCCTCCAACAATTCTTATAAAAGAAAAAATGGCAAAAGGAATTTTTTAGGTCCTAAAAAGGATCAAGAAAAATTCAAGAAGTCTAAGAATGGAGGATGCTTTGTGTGTGGCAAACCAGGACATTATGCAAGAGAATGCAGATTTAAGAAGACCCAAAAAGCAGAGATTATGTGAGAGCCCCGAATCCGGGCCCCAAATAACCGCGGATCCGGTTCAATCATTCTACTACTATTGCGGAAGATATAAACATAAATTGTTTATACATTAAATATTATACACTATCCCAAGGTCGAGTAACCATAACTTATACACAATTCATAACTTATGTAACGACCCCAAAATATGTCCATTCAATCCAACCCATTCTGAGTCGCCAAATACATGGTACAGAATACAACTACAACTTTATTACAATAATTGTCGTGCAAAATATACAACACATATACTGTGAGTTTGGATACAAATATATACCAAATGTGACACATGTCCCAACCGTGGACAACACCTTACAGTGACACCTTACATAAAGGTATAGTCAAAGACTGTTTTAGAAACTAAAATCTTTGGGAAGTGTTCAAGGAAACCCTCGTATACGGGAGGCCACGTGCGTACAGGTTATGATAGATATCATATGTCCGTAGAAATTATCCTTGGTTGACCTAATAGATCCCAAAGAAAAACGAGAAGATTACTATCATATTCTTCCCAATGGTGAGTCTTCTCTTGATTTATCATTATCTCCACTATCTCAAATTGAGAATTATACTTCAAACAAACACCAAGATTATATAGTAGTGCTCAGATATATACTTGAAAGAAGTGGATGAAACACATCCCCTCGCTCTTTATGATGATACGTGGTTGTATGTCATTAGACATCTTGTATGATAGTGACAAAACACCCTTCCAACGTTGGGTTTACTCTCACCCTCAACAAATATAGACCACCGCTCTATTACCTTGTTATCCCCGCCGACCCAAACCTATACTTTTTTATTACCTGAAAGGAATTGTGAAGCAAAAGGGTGAGCACAACTAGCCCAGTAAAGAATATCACGACTAAAGATAATTAAATTATCAATAGCCTTCATCAGTAATAAATCAGAGATTTAGAACATATGGTTGATGATAAAACTTTTCAACCATAGTTGCAGCGGAACGAGCAATCCATTAGAAGAGTCAAATAGACCATAAAATCTATTATCTTCTCCATGTTAAAAGTCTACTAACAATGTTTTATCCATGTAACATCAATCAACAATTTTTGTCCACAATCACATGTATAACTCATAATCGTAATTGTAGTTCTAAATTCCTTTTCACATCCAGGACAAAGATAATTTTCATCACCTGAAACATCAAAGATCATGGTTATACCAAATCACAGTTCATGTTCATAATCATACTAATAAATTTATCTTTACACTACGGTCAAAGATATTCATCAACAATTCATCTTTGCACTTGTGCCAAAGATATTCATTTAGATCACCAAATTGGTCATGTTCATCTCAACACATATTCATCTTTGCACCATCGGCCAAAGATATTCAACAACATGTCATCTTTGCCTTACTGACCAAAGATATTCATCAATAATTCATCTTTGCACTACTGAGCCAAAGATATTCCTCAACAGATTCATATTTGCACTATAGGCCAAATATATTATTATCTCAAAGAAATATATAATCATTTCGAAATTTATATAAACAATAATTATAACCATGTTGATCATTTCACCTTTGCACTTAAGCTAAAGATATTCATTATATATTCAATGGTCATCATCATACCCGTCAACGATTCAACTTTGCACTCATCGGCCAAAGAGAACCCCTAGTCACGATCATACCAATAATTTACCCATCTTTATACTCAAGTCAAAGAGAAATTTCAACACTAGAATTATAAAATGTTATATATGATAATAAAAATAATATTATCAAAACATGGATTCAATCAAAGATAAGTAACTATAATTGTCATCTTTAACAAAAAGAAAAATTTCATTTTTCTAAATAGTGTCGTATTCGTGAATAAGTAACCCCTACACAAAAGAGATAAAATTTCACAATAAAATCCATATCAATATTTATAACACCTTAATCAAAATGTTATAAATCACTTAATAATATCAAAATCTTAATATTCTTAACATTACAACAATATTTAATAATTTCTTAAACTTATAAACAATTTATTTAAATTGTTTACACTTTACTAATTAATGCATTTAATCATCATAAAATGCCAAACACATAAGATTTCATCACCAATAACCAAAATCCTCATAAAAATCAAGATATACCTCATATATGATTCTCAAGCCATAAAATCATATTTTCCAATTTTCTTCATTCATATAACATATTTAATTTATTTAATCATAACTAGAACATTTTCATGAAAAATACCAAATCGGTTTAAAATATTTCTTTTATGGGATTTAGCACAATATAATCCCATGTTGAATATATATTTTCTCGAAATTTTTAAAAGTCATTTACTATTTTTCATATGACCAAAACCACCGAATATTTAAACATTTATCATAAATTGTACTTTTATCCAAAAATTAAAAATTTACCATGTTATATACATGTACTCCCAATAAAAATTTTACTAATTTTGGAGTTAACCACAAGGAGTTATAAGGGTTTTCTTTTAAAATAGTCTTTTCCCATAAAATTCATAACTCATAATCTATACATCCAAAAATCGCCATTTTTGGACACAATCAATAAAACTCATCGAATTATCATTCCAAATTTTTCCGAAATTTTTAAAGGTCCGAAAAGTTACGAAACATGAAAAACATCACAACCCTTAAAATCCCTTACCTCGAAAAGCGTTATTTACATTTGGAATAACGAACAAACTTGCAATCCGTATAGCAACACTCAAGATACAAGAATACACTTGATAATATAGAGAGAAAATAGAGAAAACTTGAGTTTACGGTGTGATTTTCAATTCTAACTTAAGCTTCTATTTATAGGAAAATCTTTAGAAACGCCAAAGGAGACTAAAATAATAAAATATTATTTTTCTTTTCTACACACCAACCATCCAAGACCAGCCATCCAAGCATGCCAATTCTGAAAAAATATAGCAAATTACACATGTTATTAACACCAACCAAAGTGGGTCCCACCATATAATTTAATAAAAATTATTTTATTTTCTACGAAACTTCAATAATTCATAGAAAATAGCCTGCTTATCGAGAAAATTGAAACTCGCGATTTTCCATGGAAATTCCATTCTCTACAACTTTTCGGAAGAAATGTTTTCCAAATTCCAAATAGAAATTGACCAAATCAACAAACGAAATGCGATTTTACGGTCTATAATCAATTTTCGGTCAAGAATTGTGTCCACCGACACCCAAAACATATGTTAAATATTTAATGCCACAAAAATACTCTTCCTCCTCATATACTCATATATCCCACATTCATTGTAAAAATATTACCGTTAATATATTATTAAAATAATATATTTAAATGAATTATTTTATCAGAAAAAGATAAAATATTAATTTTCAATAGTTGTCACATTAAAAATTTTCTCCATCTATATCCACAATAAATATTTTCTTTATCATAATAATTAATAATTAATTATTCACAAATAATATTACAGACTCACAGTACTGACAACCAGGCCGTTCCCAGGATAGAGGGGGCTTTCCAATAAGGATTTCTCCTTACTGGCGCGCAATTAGGTGACCAAACCTCTCCTTAGACAGAACTTTCTAGACATTGCCAATAATGTTATCTGATAATATTATTCAAATAATTTGAATTATTGATCTGATAATAGAAAATACTGTGCAGTGACAATTATTGAAACAATAATAATATATAATATCAACGCAAAGAATTATTGAATCAATAAAATAAAATATCAAGCGAGTAATTACTGTAACAATTATTGAGTAGTGCCTTCTTTACGTAAGAATCAATAATTCAAAAATACTGTAATACTGGTGTCTTCTTGTGCAACAACGCGTATTATTGTATTTTAACCACCGTGTATTTCAACAATGGTGTTAATTACGGTAAAAACTCAAACTTGTCGTTTTCTTCATCCAATGCAGTTATTCCGTTATGGGGCCCACAAAATGATCTGGCAAGTAAATGCGGATATTCCCGACAAAAAGAATATTCCACGACCAAACGAATATTCTCCGACAACAATGAATATTTTATAGCAACTTATGTGTTTTGTAAAATTTGCATATTTCACCCATAACTTTAAACTTTTATCAATTTTAACATTTACCTAATAATAATTATAAGAAAAATTGAATACTTTTATTTCATAAAATTCGGGGTCTTACAATCTCCCTCCTTATGAAATTTCGTCCCCAAAAATTACGTGCACAGTATTTCAAAGAGTTGAGAATACCTTGCTTTCATTTAAGAGTCTATCTTTCCGCATCCTCATGATTTCTCCATTGCTTTCTCCTCGTATTTTGGGATATCATTCTAGAATACCGCTTCAAAACAAGGGTTAATTGAATAAATTAACATATCACATAATATCCCGATATTATGATGACCAACAAATAAGCTTAGTAGGACACACTTAACGAAGGATTTACTCATCTCTCCCTCCTAGTCTCTATTCCCGATCTCCGCCAGAGATCATATCCCTAAGCTCGATACCAAATGTAACGACCCCAAAATAGGTCCATTCAATCCAACCCATTCTCGAGTCGCCAAATACATGGTACGTAATACAACTACAACTTTATTACAATAATTGTCGTGCAAAATACAACAACACATATCTTGTGAGTTTGGATACAAATATATACCAAATGTGACACATGTCCCAACCGTGGACAACACCTCACAAAGTGACACCTTACATAAAGGTATAGTCAAAGACCTGCTTTTAGAAACTAAAATCTTTGGGAAGTGTTCAAGAAACCCTCGTATACTGGGAGGCCATGCGCCTAGGTTATGATAGATATCATATGTCCGAGAATTATCCTTGGTTGACCTAATAGATCCCAAAGAAAAACGAGAAGATTACTATCATATTCTTCCCAATGGTGAGTCTTCTCTTGATTTATCATTATCTCCACTATCTCAAATTGAAAATTATACTTCAAACAAACACCAAGATTATATAGTAGTGCTTGTATATATATTTGAGCAAGTGGATGAAAGACATCCTCTCGCTCTTATGATGATACGTGGTTGTATGTCATTAGACATCTTGTATGATAGTGACAAAACACCCTTCCAACTTTGGGTTTACTCTCACCTCAACAAATTTATAGACCACCGCTCTATTACCTCGTTATCCCCGTCGACCCAAATATACTTTTATTACCCGAAAGGAATTGTGAAGCAAAAGGGTGAAACATGACTAAATTTCAATAAAGAATATCACGACTAAAGATAATTAAATTATCAATAGCCTTCATCAAGAATAAATCGTAGATTTAGAACATATGGTTGATGATAAAACTTTTCAACCATAGTTAAATGGAACGAGCGATCCATTAGAAGAGTCAAATAGACCATAAAATCTATTATCTTCTCCATGTTAAAAGTCTACCAACAATGTTTTATCCATGTAACATCAATCAACAATTTTTGTCCACAATCACATGTATAACTCATAATCGTAATTGTAGTTCTAAATTCCTTTTCACATCCGGACAAAAGATAATTTTCATCACCAAACATCAAAGATCATGGTTATACCAAATCACGATTCATGTTCATAATCATACTAATAAATTTATCTTTACACTACACGGGTCAAAGATATTCATCAACAATTCATCTTTGCACTTCGTGCCAAAGATATTCATTTTATATCACCAAATGGTCATGTTCATCTCAACACATGTTCATCTTTTGACTTGGCAAAGATATTCAACAACATGTCATCTTTGCACTACTACCAAAAAGATATTCATCAATAATTCATCTTTGCACTACAGCCAAAGATATTCCTCAACAGATTCATATTTGCACTATATAGGCCAAATATATTATTATCTCAAAGAAATATATAATCATTTCGAATTTATATAAACAATAATTATAACCATGTTGATCATTTCACCTTTGCACTTAAGCTAAAGATATTCATTATATATTCAATGGTCATGATCATACCACCAACGATTCAACTTTGCACTTTCTTGGCCAAAGAGAACCCCTAGTCACGATCATACCAATAATTTACCCATCTTTATACTCAAGTCAAAGAGAAATTTCAACACTAGAATTATAAAATGTTATATATGATAATAAAAATAATATTATCAAAACATGGATTCAATCAAAGATAGTAACCATAATTGTCATCTTTAACAAAAAGGAAAATTTCATTTTTCGGTAAATAGTGTCGTATTCGTGAATAGTAACCCCGACACAAAGAGATAAAATTTCACAATAAAATCCATATCAATATTTATAACACCTTAATCAAAATGTTATAAATCACTTAATAATATCAAAATCTTAATATTCTTAACATTACAACAATATTTAATAATTTCTTAAACTTATAAACAATTTATTTAAATTGTTTACACTTTACTAATTAATGCATTTAATCATCATAAAATGCCAAACACATAAGATTTCATCACCAATAACCAAAATCCTCATAAAAATCAAGCATATACCTCATATATGATTCTCAAGCCATAAAATCATATTTTCCAATTTTCTTCATTCATATAACATATTTAATTTATTTAATCATAACTAGAACATTTTCATGAAAAATACCAAATCAGTTTCAAAAATATTTCTTTTATGGGATTTAGCACAATATAATCCCATGTTGAATATATATTTTCTCGAAATTTTTAAAAGTCATTTACTATTTTCATAATATGACCAAAACCACCGAATATTTAAACATTTATCATAAATTGTACTTTTATCCAAAAATTCTGAAATTTACCATGTTATATACATGTACTCCCAATAAAAATTTTACTAATTTTGGAGTTAACCACAAGGAGTTATAAGGGTTTTCTTTTAAAATAGTCTTTTCCCATAAAATTCATAACTCATAATCTATACATCCAAAAATCGCCATTTTTGGACACAATCAATAAAACTCATCGAATTATCATTCCAAATTTTTCCGAGAATTTTAAAGGTCCTAAAAGTTACTGAAACATGAAAAACATCACAACCCTTAAAATCCCTTTACCTCAAAAGAAAGCGGTATTTACATTGGAATAACGTGAACAAACTTGCACCAGATAGCAACACTCAAGATACAAGAATACACTTGATAATATAGAGAGAAATAGAGAAAACTTGAGTTTACGGTGTGATTTTCAATTCTAACTTAAGCTTCTATTTATAGGAAAATGCTTTAACGCATGAAGAGACTAAAATAATAAAATATTATTTTTCTTTTCTACACACCAACCATCCAAGACCAAATACATCCAAGCATGCCAATTACGAAAAAATATAGCAGCCCACATGTTATTAACACCAACCAAAGTGGGTCCCACCATATAATTTAATAAAAATTATTTTATTTTCCTAAAAACTTCAATAATTCATAAAAAATAGCCTGCTTATCGTAAAAATTGAAACTCATGAATTTCCGTGGGAAATTCCATTCTCTACAACTTTGCGAAGAAAGTTTTTCCAAATTCCAAATGAAATTGACCAAATCAACAAACGAAATGATTTTACGATTACATAATCAATTTTCTATCGAAGAATTGTCCACCGACACCCAAAACATATGTTAAATATTTAATGCCACAAAAATACTCTTCCTCCTCATATACTCATATATCCCACATTCATTGTAAAAATATTACTGCTAATATATTATTAAAATAATATATTTAAATGAATTATTTTATCGAAAAAGATAAAATATTAATTTTCAATAGTTGTCACATTAAAAATTTTCTCCATCTATATCCACAATAAATATTTTCTTTATCATAATAATTAATAATTAATTATTCACAAATAATATTACAGACTCACGATCTTCGACATCCGTGCCGCTCCTGGGATAGAGGGGCTTTCCAATAAGGATTTCTCCTTACTTGGCAGCAAATTAGGTGACGAAACCTCTCTTGGGCGTAACTTTCTACACATTGCCAATAATGTTATCTCGATAATATTATTCAAATAATTTGAATTATTGATCCGATAATAGAAAATCATCATAAATGACAATTATTGAAACAATAATAATATATAATATCAACGCAAAGAATTATTGAATCAATAAAATAAAATATTGAACAAGAATTATCGTAACAATTATTGAGTAGTGCCTTCTTACGTAAGAATCAATAATTCAAAAATATCGTATGTAATACTGAGTGTCTTTATTATGCAACAACGCCAGTATTATTGTATTTTAACAACCGTATATCCAACAAAGTTAATCAGTAAAAACTCAAACTTGTCGTTTTCTTCATCCAACAGTTATTCCGTTATGGGGCCCACAAATGACTGCGCCGTCGTACGGATATTCCCGACAAAAAGAATATTCCACGACCAAACGAATATTCTCCGACAACAATGAATATTTTATAGCCACTTGTGTGTTTTGTAAAATTTGCATATTTCACCCATAACTTTAAACTTTTATTAATTTTAACATTTACTGAATAATAATGATAAGAAAAATTAGATACTTTTATTTCATAAAATTCGGGGTCTTACAACTTATCTAACACATGACATCATTATCATACAAGACTATTACAAAACTAATCGCGCACATTAACTTTAAGCTGGAACTGTCTTTAACTTTCCTTGTATCCGAACGCATTCACCTTAATCTGCAATATTTTATCATGATATAGCAAGGGTGAGCATGAAAGTTGCCCAGCAAGTTTAAATACAATTTAAGGATATATCATGATTGAAAGATTTAGAATAATAAGATGGCTATAATTCACAATGTAGTTGTGAATTATCATGAACAAACTTTTGACTGAACAAGTATTGCATATGAACAATATATATCTGGACCAACTGATAATGAAGGTGATCAGCCTTTCATACCTGACTTATACATACAAGATGTACATAGTACAATTCTACATGGTAATCAGTAACGATTAACCATAAGCATATCTGAATGAAACACTCTTAGTAGAGTTAAGAAAAACAAACTTGCATGCACCGTTGATTATCGTTACGAAATATAACTTAGCTTTATCCGAAGACCTAATATAGATAATACAGATCTCCAAATATTAGAATAATATCATCACAGTATAAAATAACCTAAACACATTATCACATAATCCTATCAGTCTATACAACACATAAGACTTAACATCAAATCATACTATTTAAGTTTGAGTTGAAACCGACACAATTCAATCATCCCGACGGTCTAATCGGACAAATATCAAGTCTAAGTTCAATTACACTCTGCCTAAACAATTAACAATAATCTTAGATAATTATATTATGAGTCAAAACATTTTTCATAAACTTGTAATAATTTTCAGATAATTAATATCATTATCATAATTTTTTAATCACTTATACCGCATTTAAATGAATTAAATACCACATAATTCCTTAGTCATTAATATTTATTTATTGCTAAACATTAATGAATTACATGCCATAATATTATATCATATTTATAATATCTCAAAGTATTTTTAATACTTTATTATTTCCTTTAAACATAAATCAATAAGCGATATTAATATAAATACAACATTATTGCTTGATCATTAATATTAATTTAATACCAAACATCAATGAAAATTATAACATAATATTATAATATATTTATAACATCACAAAGTATTTTTAATATCTTAAAATCATATTTCATGATTTTTAAACAATCAAATCCATTATCCGATAATTGCTATAAATATTAAAATATTAATATTTTCATGAAAAAATATCAAAAGTTATATATTATAACTTAAAATATTTTTATAACACTTAAATCATTTTTATATGATTTTTAAATCATTAATTCTATTTTTGCATAATTTATCTAATATATTTATTAAATAAACTAATTACCATTAATAATAAATATTAATGAAATTCATCACAAAATATCAAAAGTCATCAAAAATAACTTAAAATATTTTCTAACACCATAATATAATTTTCTATGATTTTTCATGAATTAAAACTATTTTTAAATAATTTATCTAATATTATAATTAAATAAATAAATACCATTTATATTCCAAAAATATTAAATATTTTTGAAATATACTCCAAATAATTAAAAACTATTTTTCAGGCTTTAAAATAATTTTTCAGAATTTAATATGTATTTTTAATAATTAAAAATCATTTATTTCTATTTATTAATTAAAATAAATCATTTTCTGAAAATATCTATCACTAAAGGGGCCCTATAGCGACAGAACCTTCGCTATAGGTGTTCTTGATCCCCAAACCCGAAATTTACGACGATTCATTTGGGTCTTTAAGTTTGACCAAGTATAATTCATTAATCACAAGGTTTCTGGGAAATCTAAGACATTGATTGTGTAGTGGAAATGTAATTCTACAATATCATACTAAGTTCATGTCTATACAACACACGATCAGTGAGATATAAGCCTCACAAATCCTTGTCAGAGACTGTTTCTTAGGATTCTGGGTTTACCAGAATCAAGCTACCTACTTTGGGTTCTTATAACTTGTGTTTTGTGTTCTCTTTGTGCAATATAAAGGTTTCATCGTGTAGCTCACATGACAGGGTACAACTTTATTACTCTACATCAACATAACAACATCAGAATTGAGATATAAAAGTTGGTCAAAGTCTGACAAAAATAACGGGTGATGAACAATCTGGGTTTTTCAGATTTTTCTTACCGTCGATCGGCCAATCTTTGTTTGACCAAAGAATATTATCGATCCTGATCATGATTTGGTGGACATAAGGACTTTGATGTGTAGATCACATGTCATACTATCAAGATCTAATACTAACATAGTAAGTAACATTAACAATGTGCAAGATCCGGAATCGCTTCAAAAAGGCTTGTCAGGCGATTTGGAAATCTGGGTTTGCCCAGATTCCGTAAATCGTAACCCCCACAACCATGTTTATTCGCTCATATCTTTTGATCTAGACATCAACTAGGCTTGATTCCAATTCCAGTGTAAAGACCATATAACGTAATACATGTTACAATCTTTAAACATCAAAAACACTTAACAAAGTCGAGATCTAAACCTCGACATCCGTTATCGTGAGCACACAAAAAAATGACATTTTCCAGATTTTGAAAAACTTTAATTTCGAGCACTTAAGTGTTATGGATTTGTGATATTACAACCCAGATCACTAATATATACAACATACTACACATTTAAACATAAAATCATAACATCTAACAATGTATCTAAGGATTTCTAGAATTAGGGTTTATACCTCATAAATGCTCAATTTTTGAATCTGATCTTTGGTATTTGATCTTGGCAAGCTAAAGGCTGACTTTGGTTTTGTTTCTCACTCACTTTCACTCTCAAAATTCGGATGAAAGAGAGAAAATGGACTTGACTCAAATGAAAAATAAAGTAAGCTTTGTCCTACTTTTAAAAGCTCTTAGATTTTTAATCTATGGTCACAATCGATCTTAAGTGGCAATGAGATCTCGATTTTTGAGAGATATAGGCACATGGCTAGCTTGGGGTTGGTTACCAACCATTTACTAGGGCTAGATCTACTCTCCATCTCAATATAATATTAGAAAGGGTAGTTTGGTCTTTTGGCTTATAAAGTGCAAGGGAACTTGGTAATTTCCCATAATTATTAGGTTTCAACCCTCAGGGTTTAGGGTTTGAGCCTTTATGGTTTAGGGTTTGAACCCTTAGGATTTTAAAAATAACTTTCTAGGATTTCCAATTTAAGTTTTCAAAATATAAAAATTAATATTTCTAAATTATAATTAGGATTTGATAATTATATTATAATTTCCTAATCATAAATTAAGCTTGCCAATTAGGATTATTATTTCCTAATTAAATTTGCTAATCTAGCAATTAGGATCATAATTGGTCACTAGAGTTTATAACCCACTAATTAGGATTTTACATAAAAAATAATCTTTCTAATTTAGAAATAAGGTTTCTAATTTAGATTAGGGTTTCTAATTTACAAAGAAAGCTTACTAATCTCATTCAAGCTTTGCTTAATTAGGGTTAAAGCTTCCTAATTAACATTACACTCTATAAGCTAATAATTAGGTTTTCTCTAATCAATTGCGTCTTTGGGGTTTCCTACATTTAGAAATTAGGGCTTTCCAATTAATCAATTAGGGTTATCCTTAATTATACTTACAATTAATAACATAGAAATTCTATACTTATCTTCAAGCTTACCACTTAGGGTTTCAAGTAATTCATTAGGTTTTTCCTAATAAATTTATAATTAATGACGTTTGACCTTATACATAGAATTTGCATTCCCGATCTAGGGTTTTCAATATCCAAATTAGGGTTTCGGATTCCCGGAACTGAAATTAGGGTTTTCAGAACCGATTCTAGGATTTCTTATCAGAACTAAACGTTGACGTTCTTAATATAAACTTAGGGTTTGTCACAGATATAATTTATCTGGTCAACCCATGACCCTTAACCACGTTCTGAACACATACATAATCATAAACACAGAACATATTCACATAAATCCTTAATCCTGAATAATTCACCTGAATCCTTCTTCATGTAATTTTGAAATCCTCAAAATTCCTTCCCAATAACATCAAACGCATACACTTATTTTCTATCTAGGTCTAATATTTGACCTTAAATCAATCATTTAAGATTTTAATAAATTGTCTAATTCTCGGGTTGTCACAGATTAATTCCTTGAAGGAAAGTGATGATATTGTTGTTACTGTGAGTGAAATCAACGCTATTCAAGGAAAAGTAATTGGTTGGTGGTATGACACATGTGTAACAGTCCATGTGTGTTATGATAAATTTCTTTTTAAGACCTATAAACATATTGATGATGGGCAAGAAATTCAAATGGGAAATGAGAAGAGGTCTAAAGTGATAGGCAAAGAAAATGTGGAACTTGTCTTCACTTCAGGCAAGAAAGTGACTCTCACCAATGTTCTCTATGTTCCAGATATGAATAGAAATCTTGTTAGTGGGGATCTTTTGGGCAAACCAGGTATTAAATCTGTATTCGAATCGAGAAAGTTAATCTTGTCCCTAAATGGTAGTTTTGTTGGAAAAGGCTATTCTAGTGATGGAATGGTCAAACTCTCAATTGTATTTAATGATTCTATTAATAATAAGAATAATGATTCTGTTTATATGGTTGACTCAATTTCTTTATGGCATAATAAACTTGCATATGTAGTTTAAAATACTTATGAAAAGAATGGTTAAAAATGGTTTGATATCTTGTAATGTAAATGACTTTAAGAAATGTGAGTTATGTGTTAAATCCAAGATGATAAAGAAGCCATTTAAAAGTGTTGAAAAAACACTAGTTTATTAAATTAGTACATTCGATATTTGTGAATTAAATGGCATGTTAACTAGAAGTGGCAATAGGTATTTTATAACATTTATTGATGATAGTTCTAGATATCTTTATGTATACTTGTTAAAAAATAAAAATGAGGCATTTAGTGTGTTTAAGAACTATAAAGCGTAAGTTGAGAATCGCTTAGGAAAGAAAATTAAAATACTTAGAAGTGATAGGGAGGTGAATACTTTCCTAATGAATTTAATGCATTTTGTGAAGAAAATGGCATAATTCATGAATGTCTTCGCTCCACGAACACCGTAACAAAATGGATTAAATAGAAAGACGTAATAGAACTTATTTGGAAATGGTTAATGCTATGTTATTGCATCTTTGAATTATCTTTTAATTTGTGGGGTGAAGCTTTCTTATCTAACATTATATATCTTGAATAGATTCCTATGAAAAGAAATCATATGTCTCCATATGAGTTATGGAAGGGACGAAAAATCCAACATTGGATATTTTAAAGTGTAGGGGTGTCTTGCATATTGTAAAAACAATGATCCAAAGAGGACCAAGTTGGGGCCTAGAGGGATCAAATGTGCTTTTGTAGGATATGCATCGCATAGTAAAGCATATCGGCTTTTAAATTTAGAGTCAAATGTCATTATTGAATCCAGAGATGTTGAATTCTTTGAAAACTTATTAACTAAAGGTAATAGGTTTCAAAACCCACCTAGTGGTGAAGCACTAGGAGAACCATCTCAAGAGATTGTTGAGCAACCTAGTTAACAAATGATTGGTCATCAATCAAATGAACAAAGGAAAAGTAAAAGGGTACGAAAAGCAAAATCTTTGGGACCGAATGAGATCGACTCTCAACATATTTCTTTTTACCTTGTAGAAGGTAATAGAGATGAAGTTGTGAGAACGATCCCTATAGTTCTTCAAGTGGAAGATGACCCAAAGACGTTTAAAGAGGCTATGGCTTCTAGAGACGTTGTTTTTTTGGAAGGATGTTATTAGAGATGAAATGGATTCTATAATATCAAACCACACTTGGATGCTTGTTGATTTGCCTTCTGGTTCTAAATCTATTGGCTGTAAGTGGGTGTTTTGTAGAAAGTATCATACCGATGGTACTTTGCACACCTATAAGGCTAGGTTAGTTGCCAAAGGTTTTCGACAAAAATAAGGTATTTACTATTTTGACACATATGCACCAGTAGCAAGAATAACTTCAAATCAATAATGTTTGCATTAAACTTCAATTTATAACTTATATGTTCATCAATGGATGTCAAAACGGCATTTCTTAATGGAGATCTCGATGAGAGAGTCTATATGGAACAACCGTAAGGGTTTGTCCTACCGTGAAATGAACATAAAGTTTGTAAATTAGTCAAGTCTTTATATGGTTTAAAACAAGCACCTAAACAATGGCATGAGAAATTTGATAAAAGCTGTTTTATCATATGGTTTTAAACATAATGTAGGCGATAAATGTGTTTATATCGAACTTGTGATAATTATGTCGTGTTAATTTGCTTTGTATGTTGATGACATGTTGATTGTAAGCAATCACATGGATGAAGTTCTGAAACGAAGAGGTTTCGCATCTTCTATTTAAGATGAAGGATCTTGGACAAGTGGATACAATCCTTGGCATCAAGGTAAAAAGAAATAGTGGGGGATATGTATTGAGTCAATCTCATTACATTGAGAAAGTCTTTGAAAAATTCACCACTTAAAATTTAAAGAAGTAAGTACTCTTTTTTGATCCAAGTATCAAGTTAATCAAGAATGATAGAAGCGATAGCTCAATTAGAGTTTCTTAGTGCTATTAGAAGTCTTATGTATGCAACGATACGCACAAGACCGGATATAGCATTCATGGTTAAGAAAACTCGATGAGATTTACCAAGAATTCCAAGTATTGAGTATTGGAAGGCCATTGGGAGAGTTCTTGGATACCTTAAGAGAACTAAAGATTTAGGCCTACAATACTCCAAGTTTCCTGGTATATTAGAAGGATATACCGACGTTAGTTGGATATCGAGTTTGGGAGAAAATAAATCCACTACAGGTTGGGTGTTTACCTTAGGAAGAGGTGCAATTTCTTGGAAATCCAAGAAACAAACTTGTATAACACACTCAACTATGGAGTCAGAATTTGTTGCTTTAGCAGAAACTGGAAAAGAAAGTTTGAGTGGGTGAGGATTTTCTTATAGAAATTCAACCGACTTCTAAGAGTATAAGTTCACCTCAATTCTTTGTGATAGTCAAGCCACTTTGGCTCGAGCATATAGTGGAGACATACAATGGAAAGTCAAGACATATTAGTCTTCGACATGATTATGTGAGGAAATTAATCAAGGATGGGATTATTTCGCTCACATATGTAAGATCTAATGGGAATTTGGCCGATCCATTCACCAAACCTCTGTCGAGAGATATGGTGATAAAAACCTCAAATTTAATGGGGCTAAAACTCCTAAATTAATTCACCAATAACGACAACCCCACCTAACACTATGAAATGAGTAGTTTTAGGTTCAAAGGGTAACAAGTTATTGAAAAGTGAATGCTCAGTACTTAAATTAGTATGGCCACTTGAGATAAAAGTATTGGTTGCCATAGTTAGATGGTTGAGATTTAATCTCTTAATGAAGTTCAGTTAGTGGAACAAGTGTCTAAAATATGCAAAGACACTGAAAGAACCTCACTTATATGAACTTAGAAGTGGTGCCGCTTCGATTGAGATTTGGAGTTTATCTCATAAAAGTTTATCATGAATGTTGGATCAGCTCATGGCCTTACGAGAGTTGAGCGTGTGATTGTGTGGAATATGAGAATTCTTTATGTTTATGTGTGTGATGTCATCGACATTGTCATAAAGAATAACAAGTTCAAAGCTTTCATGCTATTTGGGATTTTGACTTTGTTTTGTGGCATTTACACTAAGGTAATATTCAAATCGAAAGATATATTACTGTATTCATAAACATAGTTTGATTTTTTGGAGAAATTTTCATATTTGAATAAGTGGGGGATTGTTATAAATTATTCAAATAAGAAAATGATATTTATTATTTAATAAATAGTTATTAAAAGGTAGTTATGAAAAAGAAGTTGGTAGTTATTAGTAGTTATTGGTAGTTATTTTCTATAATAAATATATGAATTTTCATATTGTTAAAGTGCTGATTTTTGTTGTTAAAACTCTTATTTCTCTCTCTAAATTATCAAATTCTTATCTCTCATATTCCTACTTTGAAGTTTTTTATTATTTGCTAAATGCAAAACTTCTCAAGGCTTGTCATATTCACTAAGGTTATTTGCATTCATCCTATAGCAATCTCAAGAAGGAGAGGGAGCAAATATTACTTTTAGGAAAGTGATTTTACGCGTTTCAAGCCATTTTTCTACTTCAAATTTATTTGTGTTTTTGGTTCTTTTATTAATTTCCATATTTTCCTAACACTTGATTATATTACAATTTACAATCAGTTAGGGCGTAATTACAGTTTACAAACTTTGATAATTGGTGGCGTGGACGAATGTTGGCGTTAACCCATCCTATTTCATTTGGTCGTTAATTACTACCACTAATCATTCACCTTAGAATCCACTTATTACTTTAAAAAAGAGCACTCCGAATATGCATGTTAAGACAAAGTTGAAGAAGCATTGCCTAGCTATATGAGGACAGAAGAAATTTGTCACCGAGAGTTACCTAAAATACGTACGTACCCCCCCAAGGTCCGTCAATTTGAGACAGTGATCAGAAAAGAACCCCACTTGACATTATTGAGATGGGAGTTGGCAGAAGCTAGCAGCTGAAATCAGAGGATATATATTATAGATCTTGTGAACAAAATATTAATGAGCAAGAGATTACATTGATATTAAAGCCCACTACCAATAATGCATGCGATATTAATATATAGAAAAGAAAACATATTAATATATAGAAAAGAAAAGAAATTGCATATGCATGTCAAAATTGTTATTTGATTATGCCTTTTATTACTATGGAAAAAAGAAAAGAAAAAGAGAAAGTGATTAAAGAGAGAAGAAAACGGTAAAAGACTCTCATGGAGTCAGTCAGTCACAGTCATCTCTTATCTAGCAAAAAGTAAGGATCGTTACAGGCAAAACCCAAGCACACCACATAGTGGACCCGTGGGATTGTTGAAGAATATATAGCAGTACGGTGAAGCCTGTATGCGCGGGCGTATGACTTAGTCCAATTCCTTAGTTATCTTTGTGTTCATCTCTTTTTTCTAATTAAATTATTAAACCCAAGCCAACATGCACTAATATACACAAACAAAGTTTTCAAAATAGATGATATGAGACTGTCAAAATTATAAATTTTGAAGCATAACCAACAACTATCACATAAAAAAAGGTCACATAATATTCATATACACATGTATATTATGGGTCCCTGCTTAATATGTGAGGCCCGCAATATACATGTGTGTGTATATCAGTATTATGTGATTTTTTTATGTGATAATAGCATTATTTGAATCTGAATTGATGTGACCCAAAAATTTTGTGGTCATTTATCAATTGAGGACAAATTTGCTTGTTCGATAATTAGTGTTATAGTTTGATAAGCCAACTCATTTGCTTTATTCTCTCTTTTTTATAGAAAGAGTATTATTTATACAAACATATATTTTAATTTCATGTATAATCTAAAAAATAATAAATTATTAATTTAGTATTATAGCATGATAATAAAATAATTAATTTGACCATTTTTATAAAAATGAATGAATGACTGACAAAAAAAACTTTTTTCTTTTATTTTTCTTGATGGATGGAAGGAACTAGGAAGGAAGGAAGGGGTATTATATATAACTCGGCAAACTAATAATGGAATATGATTTTTGTAACTTTGTGTATAAAAAGTATTATTCCATCATTAATTAAATTATTACCTTTTCTCTATCAACTCAGTCGTCATTCATTCCAAAAGTGAACGTGAACTGATTAAACAAATGAATCAATTTTTATTTTGGACAGTATTATTTGTAATTTATAATTTCTAGAACGTGTATCGTCTTGTAGTCTAAAAGAGTGGTAATAGCAAAACAGAAAAGATGGCATGGCATGACTGTGTCAGATATTTGAAAAGAATCACGTGAAAGCCAAACAGATAGCAGCCAAAGAGCAACAGCCGAATTAAGAAAACAATAGACAACCCATGCAACCCAAACCCAACCCATTAGGCATGAGCGGTTAAATAATGGTGCTATCACATAAAAAAATATATTGTATAATATTTATACACATATATATATTACGGACTCCACATATCAGGTGGAATCCACAGTATACTTATAAGAATTATGTAACAATTTTTTAGGTGATAATAATATTATTGTTAGGTTGTTTTGTGTTTGCTTCTCCATACAAAACAAGTAAATTATGTATTCCATCTCCAAGAATAATTACTTTTACATTTTTAACCACAAACAAAAGAAAACAAAACAAAATTTAATTGAACCCAACCACTAGCGTAGCTACTCACGGTAGAGCACAACCATGTCTTGAAAAACTGAGTCGCGACCGCTCCAAGTCGAACTCCAACAAGAACCCTTGTTGCATTAAATTCCCAATCACTGAAAACCCAGACGGCGAAGTCACTGGCTGTAAAGCCAAGCACTTCACGTCCTCCGCAGTGTCAAGAAAGTAGTTATCCGGAGGTGGCGAGAATACTGACTCACCAACGAGTTTGAAACTCAGTCTCGGTAGACTCAATTTTGACACGCCTGACATGTTTAAACAAAGATCAAATCCAGTGGTCGGCTCATCTGGGCTAGGAACCTTAATGCGCCGTCGAAACTCTTTTAAGATCCGACGGTAAGCCGGATCAGCTAAAAATGTTAGGGTTGTACCCGAGTCCACAACACTTCCTCCATTGCCCAGCTCATCGATGGCCCAAACCGAAGGGCTTATCCGTAATTTGATGTCGTCTACAAATACGCTTTCAATTCCGATATAGTAAAATGTCGGGGATAGGGCGTTGATTTGTAGGGGAGTGTAGCTCGTTTTAAGTGCCGTGACGTTTTCGGCCCCGCCGATTAAGAGAAAGCTCGTCGGAGGTGGAGACAGTGCGTAGTCCATGAGACAATAAGAGAACTTGTTACCATAACGGCGGCCCAATTGCGATGCTAACGAGATGGGCCCACGGCCCAGTCCTATCACGCCGTGTGCTCCATTGAAACTTGGCCCGGATACGCTCGGGCCGGATATTTGGAAGCTGCAACCAAACGCTAGCCTGTGGTGTTTGACTTCAGTGCCTGAGCTGGTATTAAACGTGGTCGTTTCGCGGGAAAAGAAGCCACTTGTGAGGGAGCCGTCCGAATAAGAGTACTCGTAGCGGCAGGGGCTGTGGAGGTGCGTGTGATTACAAGGGGAGTGTTTGGGGTGGGGGACGAGTCGACACGACGAGTCGAAACAGTGGTGGGGAGAGAATGTGGAGGAGTGGCGGGCCAGGAAGGCGGAGTTAGGTGGATGAGAGGAGCAATTGCGGCAGGCTGAGCAGGTGACCCAGACCAGGTCACTGCCGGTGTCAGCAACGAGGAGGAGGCGCTGGGGAGGGTTGCCGATGCGGAGGTCGACGAAGTATTGGCCGGAGCCTGTGGATGCGCCGGAGGTGACAGGGAGCTGAGGGGAGCTGCGGCGGTGCAAGGCGGAGAATAGGGAAGAGAGGCGATGGGTGTCGGAAGAGAAAGATTGAATTGGGTTTGGGGGAAATGGATCTTTGTGGAGGAGTGGGAGCTTGAGATAGTATTGATCGTCGGCGGCAGTGCTGGTGGTGGTGGTAGAAAGAGAGAGGAGGAGATAGAAAATGGGAAGGCGAGAGAGTGATGGGGAGTTGAGTGGGAGTATCCTCACCATTACCATTTGTGTGGTAGAGTAGTTGTTTGTTTAGGTTCTCACCCTCACTCAGGTGTAAAGACGGGAGAGGGAAGAGAGGAGAGAGAGAGTTGCTTTGACAGAAATGAACATATTATATATGTATGTATTCATTTGAATGTGGTATTTCAATACGTATATTAATCAGATCAGGTACGGTGCAGAGAGAGAGATTTGCGGAAGGGAATTGGAAAAGGGTAGTCGTGGGTTTGGGCTTTGTTTTTATAAAAATAGGGTAAAGGTGGAAAGATGCTCCTTATGTTTTATTTCGAATTGTCACTTACATTTTGATTTTGACGTTATAAAATTTAAATTAATTGTACTCTTGCGTTTAATAGACGTGCCACATAGACATGTGACTGGCATTTGGACTCAACAAATTTTTGTTGCCAAAATATTTAGATTCATTTTTTTTTAATAATATTTTATTTCTGAATTTTGAACAGAAAAAAAAAAAAAAAAAATTTAAATTAGAACAAAAAAGAAAAGAATAAAAAAGTTAAAATTTTTCTTTGTGTTGTTTCTGAGTTTTTAATAGAAAAGAATAGAAAATTTAAAATTGATATGCGCACCCTCAAATTAATCTGATCAACATTAGAGGGAGAAAGATCGACAGAATTCAGGCAACTATTGGTGGATAATTGGTGATCATGGGTGTTGTTTATTGTTTGAGATGAAGTAAGATCTGAAGAAGAATAAAAGAAATCAAAGCAATGGATTCATGGTTAACTGTGTTTCTACTGTGTCTGATCCATACAAAACTCTCCGAATTCATCCCGGTGCTTCTGAATTTGAGGTCAAGAAAGCTTTTAGACTACTCGCTTTGCTGGTAATTTGCTCCATCATAGATATTTGTACACACACGCTTAAACCCCATTTCAAGAACCATTTGAAAACATCCATCTCTTCTTAAGAATACACAATCTACAATTTTTCTAATGAAAAATGTGGAATCTTTTCATATTTTCCTGGATTTTGTTTTTGGTTTGAAACAAAAATTAAAATCTCTTTAATATGTTGGTTGATTACTTATCTTCCCCTGTTTCCGTTGATTTTTCTGGATGAATTTGATTAAGTGGGGGTTTTTATTTTATTAAATGTGTTTTACTGGTAAATTAATAATAATAATTGTTGGGTGTTTGTGAAAATTTGATCAGTATCATCCAGACGTATGCAAAGGGAGTAATTGTGGGGTAAAGTTTCAGCAAATAAACTAAGCTTATGGTGGAAATCATATGATATGTGCACCCTCAAATCTGATCAACATTGGAGAGAGCGATTGACAGAAGGCAACACCCATGACCACCAATTTAAAGTTTTATCTCCCTTTTTTTTTGTTGTTGGTTTCAGATATGTGTATTTGTAGGTTTAATGTTCATCTTTTTTAAATATCAAATTTGAAATAATGAGAGAAATTAGGGGTGATATAAGAAAATAGAAAATTTATTTTCTTAAAAAATTGCAAACAATAAATAAATTAGAATGATTTTTATTTCATAAAAGATCTATTTACCTTTTGGGTAAAATCACATTAATTTCCGATGTCATAATAAGATTTGGAAAAATTATGATACCACTTTTATGCCAAATATCCAAAAAGATTAAGTTGTGTTTTATGTTGTGGTAGAATATTATGACTTTTATTACCACTAACATATTATTATGTTTATATACACAAATTACTACTCCTATTATTTCAAAAGATGCCTTTTGATGGTAATCTCGAACTTGCATGGTGTAAAAATGTTTTTTTCTTTTTTTTTTGGGTTAAAAATATGAGGTGGGGATAGTTGGGATCCAATGATACGTCCGACCACGACATTTGTTGTTTATGATCTGATTTTACTTTCCCATAATACCCCTTACCCAGCTGCTGGCTGCCATGTCAAATACTAAATGGGCTCATCATTGTGTTTTTCTAAATGGGCTCCATTTCAATGTAGCCCAGTAGTGGGTTATGTTTCTTCTACAACAAACAAACCATAAGCTGTCCCTCCCTCCCCTTGAGGCCAAAAATTATACTTGAATTTAACATTATTTTTCACTATCATTTAATTATAACATCACACTACCATTACTTAACTAATAATACATTTGATAGTATAAATTATAATTAATAAATAAAATTTGATAAAGTTGTAGAGATGTTAAGAAAAATTTTAGTCTGGTCCTTAGGAATTACTAGTACAATAAAGTGCAACTTGCGATGCTTGATGATGAAAATGAATGCACCAGCCACCACACAACGTACGTACTAATTACAAGGCCCTCAGTTTTTTATTTATAAGGGCAGCAGTCCGGCCCAAGGCATTGAAAGCCTTTAACCAATTAGGCCTACCAATTATCGATCGGTCCAATTCCTAGGTCATATGACAACAGAGTAGGTGGCGGCTGGTGTGGTGGTGATTAAGGGGACAGTGAACTCATATATGGAGTGGTAACTCTGGTTGTTGAAAATAATTCATGTTTGGTATGTCAGTCAGGTAATTGTAACGTACACATGTATATCACTATTCACTATACTAGCTAGGTGAGACAGAGAGATAATATATCACAATTCACATCCTCTTGTAAAAAGAAGTGATCCAAGAGAATATATATATATATATATATATATATATATATATATATATATATATATAGCTATTTTGATTGCTGAGAACTATTTCAGCAACTCAAAAAAAAAAAAAAAAAAACATGTCACTACAAGTTATATTGATTAAAACAATTATAAAAAAATATGCTATTACAATTTAGAGTGACTAAGACATTCAATATATTAATATTAATATTTTATAATATTATTAAAATTAATATTAATATTTTATAATATTAATATTAATATCCATATATATGTATATATTTTTGTGTGTGTGTATGTGTGACAGTTGGTTGTCTCTTCTGCCGCCAACCGAGTAAATATAGCATGTTACTACAATAATCTATAGTTTCTTTCTTTCTTTCACTGCCAAATTAATATAAATATTAGATGACATGCATGTAGTAATAGTAGTATTAATATATACTATAACTTAGTAGCTAGGAAAGAAAGAAAAAAGTTTAATTAGCAACATGCATCACTCCTCAGTCTCTCACATGCACTCGCAAGTTTTGATACCAACAAGCTATAGCTACTCTAAGCCAACAATATATATATATATATATATATATATATATATATATATATATATATTGCTAGTTTAACAAAGAAAATAAGGACTCCATAGCCATTCATTTGCTATATATATATAATTCTATAATTCTATCACATGGATAGCATGTCTTATAATAAATCACGCAAAGTAAACAATATTTAAAAAAAAAAACAATATAAGATTTAATACTACTATTACTACATGCATAATACAATTTTTTTGCAATTAAACAATATAAGATTTAATCACGCAAAGTAAACAATTTTTTGTACAGACTAAAGGCCGTAAAACTCTTTCACCCATAATACAATTTTTTTGCAAGGAATATAAAAACTGTAAAAAGCACTCTCCTCCACACAAATACATAACCAACTCACATAACCTCTCAAACTCTTAGGATGCTACATGCATGACTTTTGGGTATGCTAAATTCAACAACTAAACATAATAGTATTCTATTTATAAGTACCCAAAATTCTCCTTTTCCTATTTAAAATAGGACACTTTTAAAATAAAATTTACTATAAATATAGACCGTTCTCCAAAATAATACTCTTATTAAGAATAAGACATCTTTTTTATAAAAAACAATTTTTTTTTAATAGGATTCAAAAAATATCCCAACAACATGCGATCAACTCTTAAGAGAAAAAAAATAAAATAAAGCCATCAATACTTTTATGATTGAAGCTTCAAAAATCAAAAGGCCCAGCAAGCTTGATCGATTACCACTTGACGTGGGAATGGGAATGAAAAGAAAAAGAAAGAAAGAAAGAGAAAGAAATGGGAACTGTACACATGCAGTATATATATATATATATATATATATATATATATATATATATATATATATATTAGGGTTCATGAGTGGAGACGTACAAACCAACGACACTCAAGGATAAATGAGAGAGAGAGAGAGAGAGAGAGAGAGAGGGGAGGGGAGGGGAGAGACGAGAGAGAGGGAGGGAGGGGGGATAATTAAGTGGCTTTTGTTCTTCTTCTTTTTGGAAGTGAATTGAAAGAGACATGTATGGCTAGGTCATCCCAGTCAAAGAAGAATGACTATCCATGAAAGCTAAAAGCGGGTGCTGCATGTTTAAATAATATACCAACTAGCTAGATTCAAATAATATATATACTACCATATAATAATTGTCCTTATTCTCTAGCTAGATCTCTCTGTCTCTCTTTTTGAATTCCTAGTCTCTTTAGGTTATGTAGACTTGGCCTCATCTACTAATTTTCATTCATGTTTCCATTTAACTTGCCTCTCTCTGGTTATTGTCAATGCCTCACCTGCTCCCCACGTGATGTGTCATTGTCTTCCTTCTTATTATTTCTTTCTTTCTAAATTTAGTTCATTTCGTATATATGGTCTAAAGCTGCACAACAATGCACCCAGTTAATTAATTATTTAATTACCTACCTACCTAGCTAGGCTAGCTATCTGTATTAAAAAAGCTAATTAAGTTAAGGTGATGATAAAGACACCCAAAAAGCTCCATTTAGCGCTTTGTTTCAATTTTGATCACTTCCCATTCCCATTATAAGGTGGTGGTGGTGGTGGTGGTGGTGGTGGTGGTGTCACGTACGTACCAAAGCAACAATATTGACAACCATTATCTCATTCCCTACACAAATCAAACCTTCTTCTCCAACATGTCATCTAATTATTCACATGATCAAAACCCTAACTCTACCACACCGCAGGAAGAAGAATATCATCCTAATTTTGCCCTACACTTCCCTTCTCCATTTCTGGATGACAATCAGCTCCTCTTCAATCACATATTTCCACACCACCAGCAGCAGCTCATGGTAGCTGATGATCAGATCAACCATAAAGCAGATTTGGGTTGCCGGGTCACAAACAAGCGTAGCATCAACACCATCAACACAAGAGAGGAGATTTCTGTCATAACTACTGCAGCCACTCATCATCTTCCAATGCCTTCCTCCTCCGAAGTTGCACAAAAGGGGAAGACAAGTACTAATGATAGTAAAGGTCCATCGACACAAAGGAAAAGAGGGAAGAAGGATAGGCACAGCAAGATTTACACGGCTCAAGGTCTGAGAGACCGGAGAATGAGATTGTCCCTTCAGATTTCACGCAAGTTCTTCGATCTTCAAGACATGTTAGGCTTCGACAAAGCTAGCAAAACCATTGACTGGCTCTTCTCCAAGTCCAAAAAGGCCATCAAACAACTTAGTTGTACCGCAAACCACCTTCCACAAATGAACAACACTATGCCTTCCATATATTGCCACCAAGTAGAATCAGAAGAGATGAGGAAGGTTATAACAACATCAGACGGTGAGAACATTTCCGGTGAGAGAAAAACCCAAAAATTACGAAAAGCAGCCGGAGGAGGAGGATGTGGTACTAAATATAATCATATTGCCAAGGAGCTAAGGGACAAGGCAAGAGCAAGAGCAAAGGAGAGAACAAGGGAAAAAATGATGATCAGATGCCTTGAAAATTCAAAACAACAACACTACTTGTCTGATCATCAAACAACTCCTAGTTACAATTTGGCCCAATTAGGGTCTGCCGGAAACCCTAATTCTGTCTTTTCAGCAGGCGAAGAAGAATTGATGAGTTCTCGTAGTCAAGAAAATAGTGACGTCTCTCCCTATAAAGATTTAAGCTCTCACATATCACTTCATCATCAATTGGCTAATGTGGGGATTCTTGAGAACTTTTTGGGCACTACTGCAACCTCATCAGCAGCAGCATCTTGCTCAATTTTCGATTATCAGAGAAACGATGCATTATTATTATTCTCAGGTGGATTAGATTTTTATTCTAGCAATTTCCTCGGTTTTCTTGGAAATCGAGACATTAATTCCAACAATTATATATGCACTATCCTCATCAAACATGTTCCCACTGATGACAGGAAAAAACCCTACATCAATTTTCATGGAAAACTCCGGTTATCATCATTTTCAGTCTCAGAATCAAGCTGATTAGTTATACCCTGCAAGCAACACTGTCCAAGTTCATAAGGGGTTAGTTCTAATCTATCTTTCTAGAGTCTATTAATATAATATATCTTGAGTTCTGTTTTGGTGTGTGTGTGTGTGTGTATATATATATATATATATATATATATATATATATATATATATATATATATATATATATATACAAATATCATGTAATGGATCTTTTTCTTTTGTGAATTGGTATCATTTATGATCAAAAGCACGCACGTTTACAAATATATTACATCTCAATTGTAGGCGCATCACAGTTCAACATTATTTTTTTTCCCATCTTCGAAGAGTTTCAGTTATTTAATTTAATGGATGCCCTAGCTAGTTATTCACATCATATAAACTAGCTATACGTGGAAGAAAATCCAAGAATCGGGGAAATGAAAATCAATTATTGTTCAGTTCTATAAGCTGTACTGTCACCTCTCTATGAAAAAATTGTATGTTCTCATGAATTTAGTAGTTGCCACTTGGATCTAACAGTACTTGAACTTAATAGAGATATATTAAGTCGAGAACATATATACATGCAGGGATCACTATAATTGATAAACATGGAAAAACATAAGTATGAAGACCAAATAGGATAGATAATTTGAGGTTATTATGTTACTTCGTCCATACTACATATATGTAATTAGATGGCGTGACAGTAATTAGGCGTGACGGTAAGTTGACATAGTCGTTGGATTATGTTAATCGCACACATTGATCTTTATACTACAATTATATGCGTCTTAAATAGAACTGCAAGGAAACTCATTGATAGACTTAATATATCAAAAAAAAACATGCATGCACAATTATTTGGCTTCTGCTATTTCATTATTGGAGAAGACCAAGGACAGAGAAGAAATTATTCACTCTCAGAAAGATTCAATTCAGACCCTCCCCTTCTTTCCTCTTGCGGCCACTTCAAAACTACCAGTTTTAGCCAGTTGGCAGTAATTCCTTACTAGGAGAGAAATATTGGTCAACTTTGAAATTTAGATTTGTTTCTTATTTGTTTACTTAGTATACGGATGAAGGTGATCAACTATTGACAAGACTTACCATTTCTATATATCTTTTTTTGTCCATAATTGAAGCCAATATGATCGGGAAAATGATATATCCTCCGATTTTATTGTGTCTCCTTTTCAGACTACTAGACGCTATGGAGAAATTCCTTGAAATTACAAATATCGACGGAGCATATCATTGTGAATATAGTCAGGACTGTGCATGATTGCCTGGATACTGCTTCTAAGTTCTATCACTGTGGTATGTATAGAACTGATGAAGGTGATTTGTGTAATACATATGCACATATAAAGAATATTATAAATTATCTATAAATCTTAGGCTTTGTTTTATTAGAGAAAGATATCTTCTTATTATTTAATTATTTAAACATCAAAATTGTTCTTTTGTGTTTTATTATTATTTGATTATATTAGCAGTATATTTATTCATCCATTCATTCTTATATCCTGCAAAATATTACTTGAAACATCACTACTCTCGAGCAAATGTCAAAAGAGAGACGCACATATATAAATATTGCTCCCTTTTTACAAAAGATTCCTATTTGACTTTTTATCAAAATTCTAAAATTCAAATTGTGATATGAGTTTATTTTATCTTTCAAATAATAGTTTTTACTTGGTGTTACTTGTTAAGAAGTTTACAATACTATCACAATTATAAAAATCAGAATTTCGCAAATTAACTAAGAACGAGTAATTATGAACCAAGTGTTTTTAGCTACTTTTAATCCTAACACCCTTCAGAACGAACTGATATAAGGAGTAGCGGATATGAGCCACTGAAATGTTATGAGCAATATACACCGTTACTTATCCAATCATCCAATGTACTGTTAGTAACAGATACCTACTTAATTAATTCAATAACATATAAGCAATATATTCCTTACAACTAGATTACTTCCAAAAACAGAAACAGTGATGATGATGATAATGATGACGACGGTGATGATGACGAGAAGAATGTTGCCACACACCCCAAATGATGTTCTTGCCTTCTCTAGGATCCGTTAAAAATACTGATTCTTCTCTCCACTAATATAATACTCTCTATTAGCTACTACGTACGTTCTAGTTCTACTATTATTAGTATCATTACGACTGTATTTCATATCATTTCCTCTTCATGTAGGAGGATCATCTAGCTACACCTCACCCTTGTATGAGAGAAGACTATGTATATGTTTTGTTTTAACTGTGCTCAGCTCTTCTTATTATCATGTACTCTTCCACCCTCCAAATTAACCCTTAATTCCCAGAAGAAGAAGTCCCACCAACTTTCTTTGTAATTTTTATTTATATTTATAATGGTTTGTATGTAATTTTTGATCATTAGTAATGACTTGACGTTGGGTAATACTAGCTAGTATTTTTTGTTGTTATTGCGGACCTTGAAAATGAATTTTGGATAGAGGGAGGAGAATACCTGCAGGCATAGACATAGACAGAGACATGACATACCTAATTCCGCGCATAATCCAAACATGCACTAGAATCGTACTTGTATAATCCATGCATACACCAGATTTGTTTATGTGCCTGCTTGGCTGCTTGCGTTGCTAACTAGGGACCTTTATGCCAGAAACGCTTCCTTTGTTTTAGAGAAACTACCTAGGTAGTGCTCATGTATGTTTATAGACTCGTGATTGTTTTCAGCACATTGATCTTAATATATACCGCGTAAATAAATCATCATCTTTAATCCTCTAATTAATGCCATCATCATTTAAAGTTATTCTATTATCTTGATTGTGCTCAATGGATCTATCTAGCTAGTACGCATTTAAAGTATGTATCTCCTCCAATCATCGTAAATTATTTGACGTTTTAGAATTGATATGCGTGAATTAAGATAATGATTGGAAAGCATATTAAGTATAGTGCTTAATTGTCTATAATATCCTTAAATCTTTTGTTGGGATAAGGAGAGTTTTGTTGGGATTATGAGAGAGAAAGAGAGAAAGAATTTAAAGTATCAAAAAAATAAAAAGAGTAATGAGGGGGAATTTTGAAAAAATTATCATTAATTCTCCTAGATTTGAACAAACGTCAAATAATTAAGGACAAATGAAAAACTCTAAAATGTCAAATAATTAGGGACAAAACGAATACTAATTAGTGAGTCTAGTCGAGTTTCTTGAATTAATTCCTAGATGGCTGGCTACCAATACCAATACAATTGTATCTACAAAGTCTATGTCAAGTAAAGAAGGCAAGCAGTTTAAAGCTAAGTATGAAAACTAGACTCGGCGATGGGCGGATCTAAGAATATTTTCAAGTATGGGCGGATTTTTACTACAAGAAAAAGGGCCGGTAATAAGGACAAATTCTTTACAAGAAATAATATATTATTTATAAGAGATTTATTGTGAGAAAAACTTTTTTTCACATAATTACTCGCATTAGAGCTCCTCACTAAAAGTATTATTCGTTAAGTTAGTGACTAAATATTTTTTGTGATGGATATATTGTGAATAATATGTTCTTCACAAATTATATATTGTAAAAGATTATTTGTGTTCTTCATAAATTATAGATTGAGAACTATCTAGTTAATTAAAACTATTTAGATCGATCTTATTGGATTGATTATCTAGTTTTTATATCATCAATTGATCTAATTTTAAATTTATATTATAAATTAATAATAAGATGAGACTAATTTAATTAGTTTTGATGCATATTAATCAACACATAATGTTAATTTGTAATGGTTTTAGCAATTGGAGTGAGCCGGTTATTGGTGAAGAGTTAAATTTGTTGTCATCATGTTAATGAGTCCCCAGGAGGCCAGGGGTACATTTTTGTCTCGGTCAAAATATTTGTTCCATTCAAAACATCTCGCCTATCTCTCTATTAACATGCATAACATTTCTAGAGAGAGGAAGTGTAAATTTGTTTAGATAAACACAAGAAATTTTAGAGATAAAATATATTAATCTGTTTTAAAAAGATAATGTATTAAAAAAATTAAATAGATAATTATTTAAAGGAAGATAAAAAGGGAGAAAGTACGTAAATTTGAAAAAGTAAAATATGGGTACCTATATTAAAATTATAATCATTTGGATTCAAATCATACAAATGATATTAAAATTAGGTAATGTGATTTTAATTGTTATTTAGACCCATAACTATTTTATGTAAATCAAAATTAAATCAAATCTATATTTTGCCAGGATTAATGAAAACCGAAAGTCACACTGAGTTCGAGCCAAAAATAGGCGAAAATATTGATCATTTACAGCCTCTTCCTCAATATATAGTCTTAACTCTCTTTCTCTAGCTCTCACTGTACTGCTCATCTTTTGTGTCGGCAAATGCGTTTGATCTAGATCTTGATGTTGTGATGCATACTCATGGTTCATTATTCCTTTTGAATTAATTAATAATACTCACTCAACTCTTATTGAAACCTTTTGTTCCATTGGCGGCCGGTTTATTTTCTTTAGTTTTTCTTCTGAATTAATGTTGAGCGAGAATCAAAAGGATAGCAACATAAAAATGTTAGATACTAAATTTATCATCTATCAGTAAGCTCGGATATATAAAATACTATAAAATACACACTTATGAACAAGAATAATGAAAACATCCAATTGTACATAGAGAGTAGAATACTGTATATGAATCAGTGTGGTTTAACACTGGATAAAAACATTTACATGACTCCATCTTTCATGCACTAAAATGCCTACCCTCGTAATACAAGGCTTCACTTTCCTCCTAACCACATGAACTGATGCAGGAGGGTCGGAGATCGAAGAGGCTAGTTGAACTGTCGGGAAAACATGTTGATGACCTTAAAATATTGTGAGTTGGATGATTGTCACAGACAAGAAGGTCATTGACGCCTTCGACTTCGTACTAGAGGATTAGCTTCGAGAGATTGAACGTCTTCGGGTTCATGGCGTCCTGACTTCGGGAGTTCGACAAATTGATTTATTTGCTATTATTCTTATTTAGCTCTATTATGCTAATAGAGTAATTCCTATAGATATAGGAAGTTTGTTAGGATTTTAATTCCATATTTCTAGAAGAATTTTGTTTCCGTAATCTTAGGATTTCTGTTATGACTTGGACAACTTGAGCAGAAAATTGTAACTTGGGCAGAAAATTATAACTTGGGCAGAAAGTTTTGTTAAGCTATAAGACTCGGTTTGTGGGTTGAATTTCATAACTTTAATTTTGATAAATATAAACTCAAGCATTAGAGAATTATTTCTTTGTGTTTTCTAGTGAATCTCTTGTTCTTTTACCTGTGAATTTATTTGTTACTTAGCCCGTAGGATAATCGATATCCCACCCGGCATCAGTTGGTATTGAAGCTCAATATCTAGAAATAGATTTCATCAGCTGCAATGCTTGGTGGACGCGGTTGTGATCGTCGAGGGCAGATTCTGGCTGAGGAAGTTCCGCACCGTGATCATAACGTCTAGGACGTGATGATTAAGGATTTACAGAGACAAGTTATATACAGAGCTAACCCAACGCCTAGCAGCGTACAAAATCTAGACCGTCGTGGACATGTTCCGGAGGAGGAAGTCCTGCACCTAGGTCGTCGTGAACAGGTTCCGGAGGAGGAAGTCTCACACCTTGAACACGATGAAAAATCCTATGATTTTGAATCGAGGTTTGATAATCCTTACCGCCATAGGAGACAACTATGGGAACGACGTGACCGTGAGTACCGTCGTAGTGGTCTGGGTTTTAAAGTCGAGCTACCGAAAATTTTTGGTACGCTGCAAGCATAAGGATTCATTGACTGGATAAAAACGCATCTTTGAGTATAAGGAGGTTTCAAATAACACTAAAATGAAATTGGTTGCTATCAAATTGAAAGGCCAATGTAAGACCCCGAATTTTATGAAATAAAAGTATTCAATTTTTCTATTTAGTTAATAGTTAAATTGATAAAAGTTTAAAGTTAAGGGTGATATATATAAATTTTTCAAAAAAAGCAAGTGGTTATAAAATATTCATTGTTGTCGGGGAATATTCGTTTAGTCGTATAATATTCTTGTTGTCGAGAAATATTCGTACGATGGCGCAACCATTTGTGGGCCCCATAATAGAATAACTGTCGGATGAAGAAAACGATAAGTATGAGTTTTTATAAATAACGACACCGTTGAAACTGTTGGAATACCCGGTGGGTAAAGTAAAGTAATATGCGTTGTTGCACAGTAGCACACAGTATTGCACAGTATTTTTGAATTATTGATTCTTACGTAAAGAAGCCTTTACTCATAATTGTTACAATAATTCTTTATTCAATATTTTATTTTATTGATTCAATAATTACTACGTTGATATTTTATATTATTGTTAATTCAATAATTGTCACTGCACAGTATTTCCTATTATCAGATCAATAATTCATATTATTTGAATAATATTATTAGATAGCATTATTAGCAATGTCTAAGAAAGTTCTGTCTAGAAAAGGGGTTTGGTCGCCTAATTGCGCGCCAGTAAGGAGAAATCTTTATCGAAAAGCCCCCTCTTTCTTGGGAACGACATGGTTGTCATTATTGTGATTCTGTAATATTATTTGTAAATAATTAATTATTGATTTATATGATAAGGAAATATTTATTTTATGTGGCTATAAATGAAGGAATTAATGTTGAGGTGTTTTATCAGTATTTTGTTGGAATAGAAGTATTAAAAATATTCCGTATGTGGATTTTGAACATTTTCTGTTTAGAATTTGGAAAAACTCTACAAAGTTGTAGAGAATTAAATTTCCTATGGAATGGACATAAAATTCGTATTTTTCTGATAAAAGGGTTATTTATTATGAATTATTAGTTTCGGAAATAAATATTTTTATTAAAAACATAGGTGGTCCCCACTCTTGTCTTTTGTTGGTGAAATGTGCTGAATTCATTTTTCAAAAGTGGTGGGCTTTGAAATCTTCAAAGATGGAATGTTTGCGCGTATTAAATTTTAGTCTACATTGGCGTTCTGGAATTTTTCTATAAATAAGGTGCTTAGGTAGAATTGAAAATCACACCAAAATCTGAAGTTTTCTCTCTCTATAATATCGAGAGTATTTTTGTGAGTATTTAGATTATTTGAGAGTTACTGTAAGACCCCGAAATTTTTTTAAATAAAAAAGAATTTCCTTTATTTATTAATTTGAAATAGTAAGGGTGGATTTGATTAATGTGGTTAGTTATGGGTAAAATGCGCAAATATTTTAAATAAGCAAGTGGTGATATAATATTCATTATTGTCGGGGAATATTCGTTTGGTCGGGGAATATTCGTTTGGTCATTAGTGGGCCCCATAACGGAAAACGGTTGGATGAAAGAAAACGACAAAGATTGAGTTTTATAAATAACGACGTAAATTGTTACCGAATTAACATCTTTGTTGGGTTACACGGTGGTTAAAATACGATAATATCGTGCGTTACGTTGCGAGAAGCACACGGTATTGCGCAATATTGTTGAATTATTGATCCTTACGTGAAAGCCTTCTACTCAATAATTATTACGATGAGTTCTTATTCAATATTATATTGATTCAATAATTCTTTGCGTTGATATTTGGTATCACCGTTGTTTCAATAATTGTCATTACACAAGATTTTTCCATTATCAAATCAATAATTCATATTATTTGAATAATATTATCGAGATAACATTATTGGCAATGTCTAGAAAGTTACATACAAGGAGAGGTTTGGTCACCTAATTGCTTGCCAGAGTGAGGAGAAATCCTTATTGGAAAGCCCCTCTTTCACAGGAAGCGCCGGTTTGTTAGTAATATGATTCTATAATATTATTTGTGAATAATTAATTATTGATTTATATGATATTGATTTTATGTGGATATAGATGGAGAAAATTTTTAATGTGACAATTGTTGAAAATTAATATTTTATCTTTTTCTGATAAAATAATTCATTTAAATATATTATTTTAATAATATATTAACGGTGATATTTTTATAATGAATGTGGGATATATGAGTATATGAGGAGGTAGAGTATTTTGTGGCATTAAATGTTTAACATATGTTTTGTTCCATTTTTCTTCTCAGGAGGTGAGAACATAGCAGGATCGAGTCGGGGTATGGAGTGATGGTTCTAGGAAGATGTTTTAGCTGTCCTCACTATTTCTGTAAAATAGTGTATGAATAATGTGATGAGGATTTATTTGAGTATAGATATTGTCTAGAAGATAATATTTGTATTCAAACTCACAGTTTTACTGTTGTAATAATAAAGTTGTAGTAATTTCTGTACCATGTATTTGGCGACTCGAGAATGGGTTGGGTGGAATGGACCTATTTTGGGGGTGTCACGGTTGGTATCGAGCTTAGGGATATGATCTCCAGTGGAGATCGGGAATAGAACTAGGAGGGAGAGAGATTTAGTAAATCCTTCGCTAGTGTGTCCTACCTAAGCTTATTTGTTGGTCAGTCATAATATAGGAATATTATATGACATGTTAAATTGTTTAATTAACCCTTATTTTATGGCGAAGATTTAAGAATGGGCTGCTGAGAACGTTAACAATGGAGTTTATGAGGCGTGGAACAACCTTTAGTCATGAAAACCGGGAGAGCGTCGTGCAGAAGGCAATATTCCTCCCGTAAAACAACACTCTGAGCAAACGATGAATGATGGAATGTTTAGGAGCTTTTTGCGGTTCATGCAAAATCGATTTGAGGAGACTCGTGTACAAAATACGGGTGGAAATGATGGCAACGCGATGCATCACAAACAAGCGATTCAAGAGTTGGGACCACCAGATTTCCATGGAAAGCCGGATCCGATCAAGGCGAAACATGGGTCAAGCAAATTACCAAGATATTCGATGTCTTGGGATGCGGAGAACGAAGGTTCCATTCGCCACCTTTATGTTTAAGTGGTGAAGCGTGATTCTTAGTGGGAATCGTGAGGCGTACCAACCGATGCACTTAACATGTTTTGGGAAAGATTTGAATCTGTTCAATGACAAGTACTTTCCGAAAGTATTCTTCATATGAAGGAGGTAGAGTTTATTAGACTCGAGCGAAACAACATGATGGTGTCTCAATCTGAGGCAAAGTTCGCAGAGTTATCCGGGTTTACCTCATTTGGTGGAGAATGAGGAACGAATGACGCGTATGTTTTTCGAGAGGTCTAAAACCCGAGATTAAATCAATACCTTATCTCTCATAAGTTTTCTCTGATTCAGATGTTGTCAACGAGGGCTCGATTATTAGGCGAGATAGTGAGTATACTCAACCGAGGACCCATGACCGGTGGTAGTCATCGAACGATGATAACCAAATAGAGGAGGAAAGAATATGGACAAAGCGGTAACCACTCGGTGGTAATCGTGGACATGATAATAGGAAAGGTGACTCAAGTGGAAATTTCGGAAAGAGAAGATTCAAAATGGCGACGAAGACATCAACAAAGACACCAAAGCACCAACAACAAATGCTGGGGAGGAGAACGACCGTCGGTTAGATGTTACAAATGCGGGAAGGAGGACATATCATTATTGTCCCCAACAATCCAAGGTATGTTACAACCGTGGAAAGGAAGGCCACATCACTCGAGATTGTCTTATAAGCGAAACCAAGTTCAATGGGAGTGGTGATTCCAAGGGTCGTCCGGATAAGTCGAAATCGGCCGTTTCTGGAAGAGCTTTTGTCGTGGTCGCCAAAACGTGAGGAACCCGAGCGAGGTGATCACGGGTAAGCTAATCTTGAATTCTTGCGAAGTTTATACCTTACTAGATACCGGTTCTACCCATTCTTTTATCTCTCTTGCTTGTTCTCAACGTTTAAACTTGACTCAGGAGAAATTAGATTTTGATTTATCTGTTGAAACTCAGTTTGGGTGAAACCTTCGTTACATCTACAGTTTATAAATCTTGCATGATCCAAGTTAGCACTATCACATTACTGTTGATCTTATCTCTTTAAAGGTACTTACTTTTGATGTGATTTTAGGAATTGATTGGTTAACCACTCATCATGCCAAAATTGATTGTTTTAAATAAGGTGGTTAGTTTTCATATTCTAACCAACTTTGTCATATAATTCAAACCACTAAACCACTAAAATCATCCATCATCATATCAAGCCCAAAAATTATTCGTTTATTGAAAAAAAGCGGATGTCAAGCTTTCTTAGCCCATGTTTGGATTTGAATAAAGACAAGTCGATTTGAATAATATTTACGTGGTTAGAGAATTCCACGATGTATTTCTGAAGAGCTTCTGGTTTACCCCGAGCGTGATGTTGAATTCTTTATTGACTTTGAATCCGTACAAAACCCATTTCTAAAATCTCATATCGAATGGCTCTATTGAACTTCGTGAGTTAAAACCCAAGTCTGAGAGTTAGTACCGAGCCTTTATCCGGTGACTTCCTTTGTGGAATACATGAAGCCGCATCTCTCCGTAGGGGCCGCCATATTAAATCAAAGTAAACGATAGGTGTCATTGTGACGTCTTATCCAAGATTGGGATATGAGTCACGATTGAGAGCAACCTAAATCGAGAAATCGAAATCGTAAGCTTTCAGGCTTATTTGGTTATTATCGGAGATTCATGGAAAGATTTTCTCAAATCGCTAGTCCATTAACTCAGCTGACTCGTAGAGATACAAAATTCAAATGGAGCACGGAATGTGGGAAGAGCTTTGAAGAACTCAAGAGGAGACTCATTTCAGCGCATGTTCTGACCATGCCATCCTGGAAAAGCGAACGTGGTAGCTGACGTGTTGAGTATAAGATCGTATACAAGTACGAGTTACTGAATAACCCGAGATTTTCTATATAAAATAAATAAGAAATTTTATGTATAAATTTTTTTTTTATTTAATGACGAGAGACTAAGTGTCAAGTAAAGCGAGCGATATAAATGCCAATACATTTATTACTTGAAAAATTAGAAATAATTTTGGAATTATTAATTACCACAAATTATATGGTAATAAATTTTTACGTAAGTAGAAATGTTTTTATTAATTATTTTCCATGAAAACATGATTGGAAATAATATATGAAGTGATAATTAGATTTATATAATAAATATTTTATTATATAAATTGTTCGAAATATTTAAGTTAATTATTTTAACTTGATTATTGATCTTTGTGTCACGAAGAATAAGTCGGACATGAGATCCAAACCTGGATTGGGATTATGATCAAGAGATGAGAATAATAATATTATATTATTTATATAATGATTTTACAATTACCATAATTATGTCTTTGGGTATGTGCTGAGACGAGATAATATTGAAGAAATGACGGTTAATTAGGTCATAACATATTACCGTCTTTTGTGAAACCCTAATTATTAAACTTCGGTTATGGGGTATTTACGAGTAATTCATGTATATGAAATTCTTGTGAATAAGAATATCGGTAATTAGAAGAAACCCTAATTATTGTTGTGCGTCGATAATTAGGACAAACCCTAATTATTATAACCTAACCTGTTAAAATTAGAAAGCAAATAACGACATGTTAAGAACATACACGATAATTAAAGAACCACTTAATGGTCAATTAGAAACCCTAATTGATGACGTTGAAAACCCTAATTTTAATTAAGGGTTTAATTTCGATGTTATTATATAAGTGTTTTAATTTACCAAAGGATAGAAGTTAATTGGTAAATTATAAGAATTAAATCTAGTGATTAAATATTACATTTAATTGCCTTGTACAAGATTGCCCATACACTCTTAAACAAAGCCCAACCATCACCCATAATAAATCAGAAGCGAAGAATCAAGAATTTTTACAAAAGGGTATAAGAACACTAAACCTAGAAATCCTTTGATTCGATGTTATTTGATGCAATTGATTGTTTAAAGTTGTTAATTGATGATATGGGTTGATAAATCAAAGACCCATAATATCAAAGTGCACGAATTTGAAGATTTAAGCAAGTTGGAAAAACCGAATTACATTATTTTTTCACCAAATGTCGAGGCCATAACTCTTTGCTCGATCATGAGTTTTGTTCTTAAAAAGTTGTTATGTGTAGCCTGATATGTGGTCTTTAATCTGCAAAAAAGAATCAAGTTCATATCATGTATAGATTAGAAGTTATAGATGGTCAAACATGGTTGATCGATCATGATAAACTATTTTTAGGCGATCAGTAATGGGGAATTCTCGTCCACTTTTTTGCTTTAAAAGATCTGGGCTTTTGATATGTTGTAGTGCACTTTGAGTTAGGAAGCCATAGGCTTTGGAATGACCTCATTCCGACCTCGGATGAGGAATTACGGTGATTGGAAGGAAATGTGTCAAATTTCTCAAAAGCTGAAAGTTAGCGAGCGGGATGTGCTATTCGGGACACTGTTTCGATTAGTTAATGTTTCCAAAACCTTCTGAGCTTTTGGTATGTTATAGTACACCGAATAAGCTTTCCATAGACTCAAAAGCGGACTAAATCCGATATCGGAGGAGAGAGTTATGACATTTCAAAGTAGTAGTGTCAAAACTTCCCAACAAGTGCGGTGCAGTCCATTTGAACGGAATTTCGGGCTGATGTGTTCGGAATTTGGAAATGGTCAAAGAATAAAAGTTGTAGCCCCAGAAGTTAGCTTCGTGGGCTCAAGAATCTCTCAAAATGTTTTAAAATGAAAGAGTTATGACTGTTTTAGCGAAAGAGGTAAAAGCTGAAACGAGATTGAAAAAGCTATTATGAACGTCCACTTTTGACGCCTTTTTTTGGGCTACCTAATGAACCCGAATTGGGTAATTCGTATTTTTTAAAAATACTCTTACATACCATGTATAACATATCCAAAAATCAGATTAATCGGAGTTATGAGCAATGCGTTAGAAAATCGCAAAGTGAGCTATTGAAAAATTAGTATAAACCAAGTCCCACATCGACTAAATTGAGAACTTCACCATTTTCTAAACCTATAAATAGAAGGGCTTGGCCTTTGTTTCATTCACCAACAATAAGGCCTCCAATAATTTGAGAAAGGCTTTGTTGTGGGAGAACTTTTTATAAAGATCTCCTTAGTTAAATTTTGGCGTGGAAGTCATATTCAAATTGTGAAATTAGTATTTAAAGTATGTTTCTTATTTAATTTTTGTAATGTTATTATTTTTAATTGTTAGTTAAAGTTTGAATTTTTGAAGTTTAGTTAGTGTTGTTAATAAACTAGTTAGTTTACTATGTTTATTTTGGCTTGGAATTGATTATGTAAATGAGTTATTTGTGATGACTTTTAATATTTTGTGATGAATTTCATTAATTAATAATTATTAATGATAGTAAAGTTATTTAATGATTATATTAAATAATTTAGTTTAAAAATGATTTTAATATTATAAAATCATTTTAAATGAAAATAAGGTATTTAAAATATTTTAAGTTATAAAATATAACTTTTAATATTTAAATGATAATTTCATTAATAATTAAATATTAATGATATTAAGATAATATTAATGATATTTAGTTTATTTAATGATTAATATTAAATAAATAGTTTAAAAATGGTTTTACTTATTTAAAACCATATAAAGAGGATATTAAGGATTTAAAAATATTTTAAGTTATAATTAATGACTTTTAATATTTGGATAAATAGTACATTAATATTTAAATATTAATGGTATTAATATTTAAATATTAATGGTAATTATTTGGGTAATATAAATGTTTTAAAAATAGTTTGAGTTATTATAAATAACTTTTATATTTTGTGATGGTTTCATTAATAGTTTAGTATTAATTAAACTATTAATGATAATAGAATTGTTTAATGTTTAAATCATTTAATTATGATTCCGATATTTGAAAGTTATAGTCGGCCAAACTAAATGACTTGATAACCGATTATGAAGTTCGAATTTGAAGAAGAACACCTATATAAGAATGATTATATCACTTTATAGGCCCTTTGGTAGTGATGATTTGAATTATTTTAAATTTTTTAATTTCGGAAATTGCGAAAATGATTAAAAATAAGATGTCCGATATTTATAGATGTTGAGGTATAGAATAAGAGTCTTAGACTAAGATTTACCCGATAAAGTCATTGTTGATGCAGCAAATGAAATGTCGACCTTATAAAAGAAAGAAAAAACTACTTGTAAGAAGCATGGATGAGATATTTGAAAAATGTATAAAAATATTTCAAGTATAGAATAGGAACTAAAAGTATGATCACCGTGATTATGTGATTAGACTATGTCTTGTAATTGTAATAGGCGATCTTATGTGTTAAGATATATTGTTCTAATCAAACGAATGATCCGATTATTGATAGGTTGTGATAAAGAGATAAAACCTAAGTTCGATTTGTAATCAAATGAATCGAAAGATATCTTACCTTTGCATTTCCTTTATCTGATGGACATGAGTAAGAAGTTTGAAATTATTCTATCCTCGCATGCAGTTATGTACTCTTTTGATTATCGACATGTTAGCTTTCGGATATATATTACATTCATTGATTTCTATAAATGGTTATACAAGTGTCCCCACTTGGATAATCATAGCATTTGTTCACATGTTGATACACCTTTGTCAATTACCCGTATATATATATATTGAATTACATATTATTGTTGAAAGCAAGATTAAAACCTTGGGTTTGGAACCGAGCGTGTATATGAACATCCCTATATGGGAATATTTTTGCTTGGCGGATAGAGTGAAAGCGATGAATTTCGTTCAAGTTATGTAGTATTGATCAATCTGGTACAACAATGAAATCACCCTCACGTGCTCAGAAGTTATGACGGTTTGAGGATAGAATTCCGCTAAACCTTTTGAAAATGAAAAGAATGTTCATAGTATGTTTCTTAAACCCTATTCAAGGGTAGCCAGAGCCAAATTTAAAGAATTTGAAAGAGAGTTGTTATGTGAATTTTTATCAAGATGATTACTTCACAACTTTCAATTCGTTGTAGAAGTGTTATGTAAAGAGAATACTTACATTCTTTCAGCTTATATATAATTGCTATTACTTGCTGGGCACTTAAATGCTCATCCTTGCTTAAATTAAATGTTTTCAGTTATGTATGAGCAACCTGAAGGCTCAGGCACGAACAAAGAAAAAGGAAAGCTAATCGAATAAGTGTGTATTATGAGTTAATGGTTATAGTTGTATTGGTATCTATTCAAGGATTGTAAGGAATGTATTTGAAGGTCACGTACCTAAGGAAGTAAACTTTGATGTATGTAAATTAAGTTCGAATGTATTATTATTTAGTATTATTCAACTTAAAGAAATGGTATCGTGGAGAACCGAGTTCGGGTTTCAAGTACCTAGATTTGGGGTCGTCACAAGTACGATATTGTCAAAGACTAATTTCGTATAATTTACAATATTAGAGATGGAGATGAAAACTCTAGGTATCCACGTGATGATATACGAGTATAATCGACTTTTATCGATAAAGTTAAAATCGCTTTCACACAATTGGAGTGATGAATTTGAAGAAGGAGGTGCAAGAAGTTGTTATTCCAAAAGCGAGAATCGGTGAGTTGGGAAAGCTCAAACCTTCGATTTATTAATCCATTTGAAATTCTCGATCGAATAGGATCGTGGCCTATAGACTCGTTTCACCGCCAAGTATGGCGCGTGTGCATAACGCTTTTTCATGTATCGATGTTACGTAAATATGTGGGCGACCAACCACATTATTGAGTTAGAACCGAGACGAGATAGCGAAAAACTTAACATACGAGGAGAGTTACATGTCAAGATTTTGGATAGGAAGAAACATGTACTTCGTAAGAAGGTCATACCACAAGTTAAAGTTTTGTGGAGAAACCATGCTATATAGGAAATGACCCGAGAGTTGGAAGCGGAAAAATGAAAGCGAGGTATCTTCATCTTTTGAAACACACAGTGCGTCGTCAATTTCGAGGACGAAATTTCATAAGGAGGGAGGTTGTAAGACCAGAAATTTTTTAAATAAAAAGGAATTTCCTTTATTTATTAATTTGAAATAGTAAGGGTGGATTTGATTAATGTGGTTAGTTATGGGTAAAATGCATAAATATTTTAAATAAGCAAGTGGTGATATAATATTCATTATTGTTAGGGAATATTCGTTTGGTCGTGGAATATTCTTTTTGTTTGGAATCTCCGTCTGCGACTGGTAGCTTGATCATTAATTGGGCCCCATAACGGAAAAAACGGTTGGATGAAAGAAAACGACAAAGATTGAGTTTTATAAATAACGGCATAAATTATTCTGAATTAAACTTTGTTGGGTTACCCGTGGTTAAAATCTGATAATATCGCGTTGGTCACATGAAATATGGCGGTTATTGCACATATTGTTGAATTATTGATCCTTACGTAAAAGGCCTTTACTCAATAATTGTTTCACGATGAATTCTTGCTTCAATATTATATTGATTCAATAATTCTTGCGTTGATATTTGGTATCACCGTTGTTTCATAATTGTCATTACACAAGATTTTCCATTATCAAATCAATAATTCATATTATTTGAATAATATTATCGAGATAACATTATTGGCAATGTCTAGAAAGTTACATGCAAGGAGAGGTTTGGTCACCTAATTGCGCCAATGAGGAGAAATCCTTATTGGAAAGCCCTCTTTCCTGAGGAAGCTGCTGGTTGTTAGTAATGTGATTCTATAATATTATTTGTGAATAATTAATTATTGATTTATATGATATTGATTTTATGTGGATATAGATGGAGAAAATTTTAATGTGACAATTGTTGAAAATTAATATTTTATCTTTTTCCGATAAAATAATTCATTTAAATATATTATTTTAATAATATATTAATGGTGATATTTTTTATAATGAATGTGGGATATATGAGTATATGAGGAGGTAGAGTATTTTGTGGCATTAAATGTTTAACATATGTTTTGTGTGTGTCGGTGGACACAATTCTTGTAGAAAATTGATTATAGGCGTAAAATCGCTCATTTATGGATTTGGATAATTTTTGTTTGGAATTTGGAAAAACTTCCTTACGCAAAGTTGTAGAGAATTGAATTTCCTATAAAAATTTGCGTGATTCGAATTTTCCGACAAAAGGGCTATTTATCATGAATTATTGAAGTTAGGAGTTAAAATAATTGATTTTTGGAAGTTTTAATTATTTTATATAAAAAAAGCGTTTACGTGGTTGTTGGCGCATGGTTGGCTGATGTTTTTGACCAAAGAAGGCATGCTAGAGTTTTCAAAACATGTGGGTAAGAATTTTGAATAAATAATAATATATTTTATTAATTTAGTCTCCTTTGGCGTTCTAACATTTTCCTATAAATAGAGGGCTAAGTTATAATTGAAAATCACACCACAAACTAAGTTTTCTCTCTTTCTCTCTCTATATTATCGAAGCGTATTCTTGTGAGTATACTTTGAGTATTATTTATCACGGTGCGAGTTTACAAGACTATATCTGAAAATTCGATCGAAATACGGTTATTTTGAGGTAAGGGATGTTATTTCTTTCATGAAATGATATTATTTTCTTCAATATCATTATGCCAAAATATTGGTTGAACTTTTTATCAAATTTGAAACTTTTTCATGTTGGGGTTACTCGAAAGTTACTATTCACGAGTCTTATTATTCATGAGTTCTTATTCACGAGTTCTTATTCATGAGTTCTTATTCACGAGTTACTTATTCACGAGTTCTTATTCACGATCTTATTCACGAAGTGTGAAGATGTTTTTTTGTGAAATTTCTATCTTTTTGTGTCGGGGATTCTTATTCACGATATCGGACCTTTATTCACGTATCTGACCTTTATTCACGAATCTGGCCTTATTCACCTAAAAAATTAAAAAATTTTTTGTCGAAGATGTCTATTTTGGCTACTATCTTTGATTGTATCCATGTTTTTGATCGTTATTTTTGAGTTACGCTTCAAAATCGTTTATTATGAAGTATTATTGATATTGGATAAACCGTTTTATGCGAATCCCTAATATTTGTCCTTCATATCACCGGATTAGTTTCTTAAAAATATTTTTCATCATCCTCGATCCTTAATGGTGATCTTGATGAATATCTTTGGCACATAGTGCAAAGATGAATGATTAAATCGATGAATCTCTTTGGCCCGTAGTGCAAAGATGAGCAGTGTTGAGATGAACATGACCAACCGGTGATACAAATGAATATCTTTGGCCGCGGATCAAAGATGATTAAAGATGTATATTGATTGTTATTACTGAGGATGAAATATTGATGATGGACTTTTAAATCTTAGAAAGCGGTAGAAATTCATTCTCTACGTGACTCTTCTAATGGATTGTTGTTTCATTGCATTTGTTGATCTAAAACTTGTTGTCTATTGTATTACTATTAGATTTTTCCTCGTTGAAGACTAACGATAATTTGTTGTATATTATCTTAGTCATAATATTCTTCTTGGGCTAGTTGAGCTCACCCTTTTCCTTTTGTTCCATTTTTCTTCTCGGGGAGGTAAAACATAGCGAGGATCGAGTCGGGGTATGGAGTGATGGTTCTAGGAAGATGTTTTAATTGTCCTCACTATTTCACGTAAATAGTGTATGAATAATGTGATGAGGATTTATTTGGGTATAGATATTGTCTAGAAGATAATATTTGTATTCAAACTCACGATTTCTTGTTGTAATAATAAAGTTGTAGTAATTTACATACCATGTATTTGGCGACTTCGAAATGGGTTGGGTGGAATGGACCTATTTTGGGGGCGTCACAGTTACTATTCAGTGCAAATTTTCTTCAACATTATATCCGATATTTCAGCCATAAGTACTATTCTTTTGAGGTAATTGAGATGGTAAGGGATGTTATTTTCTTCGTAAATGATGTTATTTCTTTCGATAACATTATACCGAAATATTGGTATGAATTTTATTGGAAAATTTTTACCTTTTCGTGTCGGGATTACTATTCACATATACGACACAATTCATGTATATGTCACTATTTACGTATACGACATTATTTATGTATACAGTACTATGTACGAATACGAGGTACTATTCACGAGTTACTATTCACGAGTTACTATTCATGGGGTACTATTCACAATAAAATTGATTTCTTTTTCTGACCAAATTATCGTTAATTTATGAATCTTATTCTTGAAATTAAATCCATGTTTTGATCATATTATTTTTATTATCATATATAACATTTTTATAACCCTGGTGATGAAATTTCTATTTCACTGGAGTGTAAAAATGGGTAGATTATTGGTAATATCATGACTATAGGTTCTCTTTGGCCAGTAGTGCAAAGATGAATTATTATTTGGTATGATCGCTGACCATTGAATTTATAATTGAATATCTTTAGCTTAAGTGAAAAGGTGAATTGATCAATATGGTTATAATTATTGTTTATATAAATTCTGAAATGATTATATATTTTTTTGAGATATTAATATCTTTGGCCCGTAGTGCAAAGATGAATTGTTAATGAATATCTTTTGCCTGTAGTGCAAAGATCGATGAATTGTTAATGAATATCTTTGGCATGTAGTGCAAAAATGAATTGTTGATGAATATCTTCGGCCCGTAGTACAAAGATGACCTCTTGTTGAATATCTTTGGCCCGTAGTGCAAAGATGTCTTGTTGTTGAATATCTTTAGCCTTTAGTGCAAAGATGAACTGTTGATAAATATCTTTGGCTCGTAGTGCAAAGATAAATTTATTAGTATGATTATGAACAAGAACTGTGATTTGGTATAACCATGATCTTTGATGTTTCAGGTAAAGACAGATGATGAAAATTATCTTCGTCCTGGATGAGAAGAAAAATTTAGAACTACAATTATGATTATGAGTTATTCACGTGATTGTGGACAGGAACTGTTGACTGATGTTACATGGTTAAAACATTGTTGGTGAACTTTTAACATGGAGAAGATAATAGACTTTATGGTCTATTTGACTCTTCTAATGGATTCTTCGTTCATTTATGACTATGGTTGAAAAGTTTTATCATCTACCATATGTTCTAAATTTCTGATTCATTATTGACGAAGGCTATTGATAATTTAATTATCTAGTGTGACGCCCCCAAAATAGGTATACATCACATATTCTGAGTCGCCAAATATATAGTACAGAATACAAATACAAACTTAAATATACAGCATGAGCTGTGAATTTTAATACAAATATTGTGTTGCGATATTGTGTAACTTCAAGTTTTATGGCGTAAAATTTGAAAGTATTATTATAAACTCATTATTTTGCTATAATAAATATTCAAAGATTGACCAGTGATTTTTTTTTTAAAGATTTTTTGCATTAAATCTTATATTGTTTTTTTTAAATATTATTTACTTTGCGTGATTTATTATAAGACATGCTCTATCCATGTGATAGAATTATAGAATTATATATATATAGCAAATGAATGGCTATGGAGTCCTTATTTTCTTTGTTAAACTAGCAATATATATATATATATATATATATATATATATATATATATATATTGTTGGCTTAGAGTAGCTATAGCTTGTTGGTATCAAAACTTGCGAGTGCATGTGAGAGACTGAGGAGTGATGCCACAAAAATATATACATATATATGGATATTAATATTAATATTATAAAATATTAATATTAATTTTAATAATATTATAAAATATTAATATTAATATATTGAATGTCTTAGTCACTCTAAATTGTAGTAGCATATTTTTTTTATAATTGTTTTAATCAATATAACTTGTAATGACATGTTTTTTTTTTTGAGTTGCTGAAATAATTTTCAGCAATCAAAATAGCTATATATATATATATATTTATATATATATATTCTCTTGGATCACTTCTTTTTACAAGAGGATGTGAATTGTGATATATTATCTCTCTGTCTCACCTAGCTAGTATAGTGAATAGTGATATATTTTTGCAGTTTTGATATGATGAATTGAAGTACTTGAGAATAGTATGTAGTAGCTAGCTAGCAACACAAATGTACAAAATCACAGTATGAAATATAGATAATACTAGTATATGGACAAGATGGATCATGGAGTCACGCACTGATACAGTAATCTGCATGTATATATAGGGCTTGTTTGTTTACATGACATGCAGCTTTGAAAATTCGTTTATAACTGAATTTCAAGCTGCCTTTGAAGGATTATAATCTTGTTTGGTTATTTTTAAACAAAAATTGACATACTTTATTTTAATTTAAATCAATATAATGATTAATTAATATTATACTGTAACTAGTATCTAAAAAGTATTATTCATTAAAAGTTTTATTATTTTATAATTTTTAATAAGTTATTTCAATTTTGAGTTTAAAATATTTCAAATTAACTTTTAAAAATCAATAAAGATCATTATTAATTTGTAACGGGATGTTGTAATTTGCTTCTAATAAAGTTATCATGCGAGGAGGTATATTTTTGACATACAATAATTTAATAATATATTCGGTTTAAAATATAAGATTATTATTAATTTTTAAACTCAAAACTAACATAAATTCCTTAAATTTTAGAATGTGCATGCTTATTTTAGATTGTGTCGACTTGAATGTGACTATAATTTAGGTCTAAATATAGATTATTACCCTAAACTTTTATTTATTTTTTTCATTTTGCGGATTGTCCTTTTAATTTTTTTAATTAGAGGATTAAATTTAATTCCAAATTGGGGATTGTCTCAATTTTTTCAATTAAGGGATTAAACCTTTAAATTTTTTCTGATTGCATCCAATTGATTGTGTAATTTTTAGTATCATTTTAACATTTATTTATTTAATTAATTTTTTATACCAAAAAGGTAAATATAAGACTTATTATTTTTAAAAGTAAATGTAATGACAATTTTACCCTTTTAGTATAAAAAATTAATTATATTGATTATTGATGATTATGAAATAAACTTAAAGTTCAATTATAAATCTATATATAGGCATTAATTTTTTATACCAAAAAGAGTAAAATTGTTATTATATTGATTATTGATGATTATGAAATAACAAGGTTTTAATTAATAGTGTATTTATACATTTTAAAATATTCATCATTATATTGATTATTGATAATTTTTTTAAGCTGAATTTATAATGTATTAAATTTATTGTAGAGATTTAAGAATATATATATATATATATATATATATATATATTGATTAATTTTATATCAATGTAAATTGCGACTAATCTAAAATTGTAAATGATAAGATAGAATAATTATATCTTCTTTATATCCTCTTATTATCTCATCTATTCTCATATTGTCACATCTATTCTCATATTGTCAGTATTTAGTAGTATCAATTTAAATAGAAATTGATATTTTTATAATAATTCACTTACATGAATGTGGGTCTCGTTTGTGATATATATGAAGAAAGCCTCATAACAATATCAATTTTTTTCTTATAAAAATATCAATTTCCATTAAAATTAGTGATCATACACAATAACAAAAACATACACAGTAAACCGTAAAAAAGTAAAAAGAAAAAATTAAGTAACTTTTCTCCTCTTACCACTGAATTAATTCAGTATTTAATTAGTGGAGTACTCCTATTAATTACTTCCGTCTCAAAATAAAAGTTTTAATTAACTTTTGCACATTTTATTAAAAAGAAGATAAAATAATAAAATTATCTATATTTAAATTATCATTTAATTATATAATTTTTTACACATTATTAGTGATACTGTATAAATATGCATAGAAAATAAATATAATAATTAATAATAAGAGTATTATAGATAAATTATTATAAAAAATAAATTATTTAAAATAAATAAATATTTAATTTAAAATTACCTAAAATAATAATAAACATTTTTATGCTGGACCGAGGGAGTACTAATTTTCAGTCCATCCCGTCACCTCGTATTGAACAGTAAAATACTCTTTCATACTAGTAATACAAAATACAATCACCAATGGATCAAGTCAAGCTCTATGAAAAGAAAGAAAATCAAGACTACATTTTTAGATATATCGGTGAAGAAGGGCAGACTTCAAGAAAGGAAATTAAATCACCAATGGATCAAGTCAAGCTATACGAGGATGATGACAATGATATAAAAATTTAATTAAAAAAAAATAAAGGATAAATTTTAAAGATTTATAATTTAATTTATTCAGAATTTTATAATGTTCAAATTGTCGACATGATACTGCTTTGTGGAATAAAATTCAAGAATAATATTGTATCAAAAATGATTTGGACCGAAAAAAAAATTAATTTTTGTTATGAATAGTATCCCGGTGAATAATGTAACTTAGTGAATAGATGCGATAAATGAATAGTACTTGAGAATAGTACCCGTGAATAAGACTCTCAAGCATGAAAAGGTTAAAACTTATCAAGAATGCCCGTAATAATATTTTCATGAAAAGATCTTTGGATGAAGCGCAAATATCAAGGATATTCTACTAATTTCGTGAATTATAGAAGCAATACTTACCATAGTAAGTTTAAATTTAGGAATCTGAAATGAACAATATACGAAACTGCAAATGGATTTTCAACTGTCATGCGGTAGTTCACGTAGACAGATCATTTCTATAGTTTAATAACAAAAGAATACGAAGGGTTATTCACTAGGCATGCGGTAGTCCGCATAGACAGGTTATTCCCACAGAATAATAAAGAATAGAATAATAAAAGGATTTCACCATGCATGTGGTAGTCCGCGTAGACAGGTTATTCTAACAGAATAATAAAGAATGAAATAACAACAGGATTTCACCATGCATGCGGTAGTCTGCGTAGATAGGTTATTCTAACAGAATGATAAAGAATGGAATAACAACCCTTACGAGTATTGAAAGAAATAACTCTCTTCATGAATACGAAAGAAATAATACCCCTTACGAGTATTGAAAGAATTAACTCTCTTCATGGATACGAAAGAAATAATACCATTTACCTTAGTAGGAGATTGGATACTGCAATAGTGTAGTAAAAGAATACTCTTCTTCTTTCTCTCTTATTCTCTCTATATTTTCTCTCTCTATAGCTTGAATGAATTGGTAAAAAATAATGAAGAACCAGGCTTCTATTTATAGAAGATTTCTAAACTTAGCCCTTACTGATGGGAAGAGGCAAGTGGTTTGACGAATTGGTGATGTAAAAAGAAAAGTGGTTTAGCCTTTTGTAATGTGAAACGATAATTGGTTCGGCCTTTTAATGTGAAACGATAATTGGTTTGACGCTTTGTAATGTGAAACGACAATTGGTTCGGCCTTTGTGTGTGAAACGACAATTGGTTCGACGCCTGTAATATGAAACGTCAAGTGGTTCGACGCCTGGTAAAGGCAATTACTATTGGCAAAAGTGACTCTTAGATGATGACATATAGGCCCCCATAGAATAAATCAAACTTACCACAAACGTCTCATAACAGACTTCTTATTTATATCAAAGATTAAATAAATATTACCACAAATCATTTTATTTTCAATCAACACATATTTAATCTTTCAACAATTATTCATCATTAATATTATAACTCATAATATTTAACAACCAGATCATTCCAAGAAAAGAGGGGGTTTTCCAATAAGGATTTATCCCTATTAGCGCCCAATTAGGTGACCAAACCTCTCCTCGACAGAACTTTCTAGACATCATCGATCAATATTGTAAATAATAATATAAATAATCATATCGTCTCAATTATTGATTTAATAATATATAAAATATCGACAATAATTGAATCAAATAACGTGAGATACTTATGTAGCAATTCTGTAGCAATAATTGAAAAAAGCTGAGTGACTTCTCACATAAGCATCAATAATCAATACCGTGTGCTACTATGCAACCATGCGCGTATTACTGTACTTTTATTATCGAGTATTTCAACAGTTAACGGTAAAACTTCCGTCATTATTTCATAAAAAGATAATTTTGTCGTTTTCTAACTCCGACAATAATTCTGTTGTGGGGTCCACCAATGATTGTTTCATCGTACGAATATTCCCCGACAAAAAGAATATTTCCCAACCAAATGAATATTTTATAACAACTTGCTTTACTTTGCAAAATTTTCACATATCACCCTTAACTTTAATCCTTTTATCAATTTAACCATTTACCAAATAAAATAATGATTATAAAAAAATTGAATACTTTCATTTCATAAATTCAGGGTCTTACATCTAGCTTTAGTCATGATATTCTTTACTGGGCTAGTTGTGCTCACCCTTTTGTTTCACAATTCCTTTCAGGTAATAAGAGTGTAACTGGGTCGAGCGGGGGTAACAGGGGAATAGAACAGTGGTTTATAGTTGTTGAGGTTTTCCCTAAAACAGTATGGAAATAATTTTATTGAGAATTTGAGATCAGTGTGTCGTATTTTATACGTCATTTAACCGTTGATTTTGGTGAACCGAATAGGGTGAGGTGAACCCAACTTTGAAATGGTGTTTTACCACTATCATACAAGATGTCTAATGACCTATGACTTCGTGTTATCATAAGACAGGGTTGTTGTGAGATCCCGAATTTTATGAAATAAAAGTATTCAATTTTCTTATAATTATTCTATTTGGGAAATAGTTATATTTATAAAAGTTAAGGGTGATATTTGAAAATTTTGCAAAGTAAGCAAGTTGTTATAAAATATTCGTTGTGTCGGGAAATATTCGATTGGTCAGGGAATATTCATTTTAACAGGGAATATTCGTAGATTTTGTTATATTTACGGCACAATCTTTGGTGAGCCCCACAACGGAAGTATTGTCGTAGTTAGAAAATGACATAAATATCTTTTTATAAAAATAATCTATGAAAGTGTTACCGTTAAAAATCGGTTGAACTACTTGGTAGTAAAAGTACAAAGAATACGCATGGTTGCATAAGAAGACACCAGTATTGATTATTGATGTTTACGTAAAGAAGTCACCGCTTATACTCAATTATTGCTACGATAATTGCTTTGATCATATCTCTCATAATATTGATTCAATTATTGTCACAGTAACATCTGTATAATATGTTATATTATTAAATCAATAATTGAGACGATAAAGTTATTCATATTATTATTTGCAATATTGACAATGTCTATAAGTTCTGTCAAGGAGAGGTTTGGTCACCTAATTGCGCACCAATAAGGAGAAATCCTTATCGGAAAGCCCCCTCTTTCCTGGGAACGACCTGGTTATTAAATATTGTGAATTATAATATTAATGATGAATAATTTCGTGTTGATTAAAGATGAAATTGATAGTTCCATTGTGTTGGAATTATTAGTGTTAGTGAAAATTGACATTTATTTCGATAATAATTGATGTCTGGAGGTTATATTGACCAATCGGGTAATTAATCGGATAAATGAGCAATTAATTGCTATTGATTCACATGATTATAACTATTTGTTCACATGTATGTACTATTGATTCACATTCATTTACTATTAGGGGAGTTGGTGCAAGATTGATAATACTTGCATGACTAAGTTAAAAATTGAGGTATAGATGAAGGTATTATACTATAATTAATTTTTTCACATATTTAGAACTATTGAGTCGCATGATTTACTATTAATTCACATGATTTACTATTAGGGGAGGTGGTGCAAGTTTGATAATACTTAGATGACTAAATTAAAAATAAAGGAAAAGATGAAGGTATTATACTGTAATATTTCGAGCCCCAAAATGTGCAATTATTGAAACTATATTTTCCTATAAATAGAAGCTCATTCCTTCATTATTTTTCACCAATTCACTAAAGCTATAGAGCAATTATTATGTGGAGAAATCATAGAGAGAAAGAAGAAGAAAGTCTGCTACATCACTATTCCAAAGATCCAGGTCTTCTTACGAGGTAAGGGATATTATTATTATAGTAAGGGTATTATTCTTTCGTATTCATGAAGAGAGTTATTTTCTTTTCAATACTGTAAGGGGTTGTTATTCCATTCTTTATTATTATGTTGGAATAACTTTATCTCATCGCGAAATACCGCATACGTGGTGAAACTCTCTTGTTAATCCATTCTTTATTATTACATTGGAATAACTTTTATGCATGCGGTTTATCGCATGCCTGGTGAATTTTATTGTTATTCCATTATTTATTATTCTGTTGGAATATCCTGTCTGTGCGGATTACACATGACCTGATTCCATTCTTTATTATTTTGTTGGAAATAACACGCTCGTCATGCGATTATCGCATGCTGGTGAATTCTTACATTATTTCATTCTTTATTATTCTCATTGGAATAACTTTTGCCTATGTGGATTACCACATGCATGGTGAATGATCCTTCAGTATTCATTCCTTATTAAATTATGGAAATGATCCGCATCACGTGAATTACCGTATGGCGGGTGAAAATCCATTTGCAGTTTAAGATAATCTATTATACTGTATGAGATATCATTTCTTTTGTACTTTCGCCATAGAATATCATTTTCTTTGGTATTTTTTCACAAGTTACTATTCACTTATTCTTTATTCACTCTTCTTATTCACTCTAAGTATTATTCACTTTCGGGTATTCGGGGCACTTTTCATGTATGCCTGAATACTATTCATGAGTTCTTATTCACCCAAATATTATTCACTTTGTTTTGGGATACTTTTCATGCCGGGGTACTATTCACGAGTACTATTCTCAAGTACTATTCACGGTCTACTATTCACGGGTACTATTTACCCAAAAAATATATTTCTTTTACATCCAAATTATTTTTGGTACATGAATATTATTCTTGAATTTTACTCCACAAAGCGATGATCATGTTGACAATTTGGATATTTGTAAACTCTGGATAAATTTAAAGTCTTTAATATTTATCCTTGATTTCGTTTGATTAATACTTATATCATTGTCATTATCCTCATGCTTATATTATGATGAAAGTCATCTTTGGCTTACGTGCACAGATGGACTGTTGATTATTGGTTTTACAATTATATATCTTTGGCTTACGTGCAAAGATGGACTGTTGATTATTGGTTTTACAAGTGTATATCTTTGGCTTACGTGTAAAGATGAACTATTTCTTGATGAGTATCTTTGGCTTATGTGCATAGATGAACTATTTATTGGTATGATTATGACCAGGGATCATTCGGTATAATCATGACCCGTAATGTTATAGATGATGTGGTAAAAGTCCTTATTGGCCCGTAGTGTATTGATGGAAAGTTATTGGTATGATTATAACCAGGGATTATTCGGTATAATCATGACCATTGATGATTACATGAATATCCTTGGCCATAGTGCAGGGATGATTCGATGATGTGGATTATTTATTAAGCTGAGTCTCAGCGATAAAATATTGATGATACACTTTTAATTCGTAAAAGATAGTAGATATCATGCTCTACTTGACTCTTCTAAAATATAGTTGTATGTCTTTGGCCTGTAGTGCAAAGATGAATTGTTAATAAATATCTTTGGTCGTAGTGCAAAGATGAATTTATTATTATTATTATGATTATGAGCAGGAATTGTGATTTGGTATAACCATGATTTTTAATGTTTCAGGTGAAGATAGGTGATGAAAATTATCTTCGTCCTGGGTGCGAAGAGGAATTTAGAATCACAATTATGATTATGAGTTATTCATATGATTGTGGAAAGGAATTGTTGATTGATATTACAGGGATAAAACATTATTGGTGGACTTTTAACATAGAGAAGATAATAAATCTGATGGTCTATTTGACTCTTTTAATGGATTGCTCGTTTCGCTGCAACTATGGTTGAAAAGTTTTATCATCTACCATATATTCTAAATCTCTGATTTATTACTGATGAAGGCTATTGATAATATAAATTATCTTTAGTCATGATATTCTTTACTGGGCTAGTTGTGCTCACCCTTTTTGCTTCACAATTCCTTTCAGGTAATAAGAGTGTAGTTGGGTCGAGCGAGGGTTATAGAAGACTCACCATTGGAAAGAACATGATAAAAATCTTCTCGTTTTTCTTTGGGATCTATTGGGTCAACCAAGGATAATTCTCGAGTCATATGATATCTTAGATGCATGGCCTCCCATGTACAAAAGATTCCTTGAGCATTTTCCAAAGATTTAATTTCTAAAACAATTATTAACTATACCTTTATGTAAGGTACCATTGTAAGGTATCAATGTGAGGTGTTATCCAAGTAAAAGGATGGGAGTCACAGTTGGTATCCATAACATATGTGTTGTCGTATTTTGCACGACAGTTGGATTAATGAAGTTGTAGTTGTTTTCTGTACCATGTATTTGGCGACTCAGAATGGGTGATGTATACCTATTTTGGGGGCGTCACAGCCGATCATCTGCTTGGTGGGAACAAATGAGGCGTTCACGGGAGAACACTGAAAGGCTAAAATCACCAAGTGCATGGGAGAAGATAAAGAAAAAGAGGTAGAGTCACTTTCTTCTTTTCGGATACACCTAGTCGATCTTTGTTCAAGAGATTATTGCATCTGTTAAGACAAGGCACTAGATCTGTGGATGAATTTACCGAAGAGTTTTACCAGTTGATAGCACGGAATGATCTATCGAAAACAGAGGAACAATTGGTGGCGAGGTATTTGGAGGATTAAAACAACAACTACAAATTAATGCCCTCAGCCTTCATTCACTATGGACTGTTTCTGAGGCATATTATCGAGCGCGTGAAGCAGAGCAACAACAGAACAGTAGACCGATATTGAGGAACAATCAACCCAATAGAACGAATCAACCTCCACAAATTCGTACTACACCACAACAACTATGCACAGGGTAATTTTAATTCTGGTATTAAGTGCTCAGATGTGAGGAACCAGGTCACAAAGCAACGGAGTACCAAAAACCTGCTAACCAGAAGGGTAAGAACCTTTTGATCGAAGAAGATGTGGCCGATGAGATAGAGGAGTTTGGAAAGCCTATATATGATGAATACGAAGATGAAGACATGTTATATAGAGATGATCATGAGACTCTGTTGGTTTGCAAAAGTCTACTAACTCCTAAAGGATATTCCAAAGAGGATTAGTTGAGAACCAATATCTACATACTACTAATTGTACAGTGGCAGATAAGTTCTGCAAAATAAGCATTGAAAGTGGCAGCTGCGAAAACGTTGTATCTGAAGAGGCAGTTCAGAAATTGCAGTTAAAGACAAATCGCTATCCGAAGCCGTATAAGATATCATGGATAAATAAAGGTAATGAGTTAATAGTTAATAAAAAATGCTTAGTTTCATTTTCAATCAGAAAAATACTTTGATAATGCGTGGTGCAACGTGGTGCGATGTGGTGTCCATGGATGTGTGCCATGTTTTGTTGGGTCGACCTTGACAGTATGACCGAAGAGTTATTCATGATGGTCGAAAGAACACGTATTCCCTTAGTATAAAAGGGAAGAAGATTGTGTTAGCCACGCAAAAGGAATAATTTAGTTCAGCTCAAGTAATCAGAAACCCTAACCTATTATCTATGACGAGATTTCTATTAGAGGTTGAAAGTGAAGGTGTGATATATATGTTTTGCTTCTTTGTGAGAGAAGTTCGGCTGATGGACACGCCGAAGTATCGACCGATGCATATAGGTTACTATCAGATCTTATGCCCAAAGAGCTTCCTACAGGATTACCACTGTTGAGAGATATTCAGTAAAAGATAGATCTTGTTTCAGGGTCAAGTGTACTGAATAGGCCAACATAACGACTCGGTCCTAAAGAGTTTGAAAAGCTACAGAGACAGTGTGACGCCCCCAAAACAGGTATACATTACCCATCTTGAGTCGTCAGATACATGTACATAAATTCAAATACAACTTAATTATATACAATTAAATGTAAAATATACGACAAAACATAGTGAGAGTTTAAACAAGAATATTGTCATCTAGACAATATCCACACTCAATGGTGTCCTCATTATAATTATTATCACATTATTCTGTAGAATAGTGAGGACTACTAAAGCCATTTATCCTGGACCATCACTCCATTCCCCGACTCGTCCCAACTATATTCTCATTTCACAGAGAACAATGAAAGAAAAGGGTGAGCTCAACTAGCCCTAAGAAGAAAAATATTATGACTAAGATAATTGTAATAAATTATCCTTAGCCTTCAACAGTATAACAACTGATGGAATACAATAGACAACAAGTTTTAGATCAACAACTGCAGCGAAAATAAGTAATCCATTAGAAGAGTCAAGTAGTGCATAAAATCTACTATCTTCTATGATTTAAAAAGTTTTTCATCAACTTTATTGCTGAGACTCAACTTAATAAATAAAATCGAATTATCCCTGCACCACGACCAAGGATATTCATGTAATCATCAATGGTCATGATTATACCGAATAATCCCTGGTCATAATCATATCAATAACTGTCCATCAATGAACTACAGGCCAATGAAGACTTTTACCACATCATTCTTCACATTACGGTCATGATTATACCGAATAATCCTTGGTCATAATCATACCAAGTCCATCTATGCACGTAAGCCAAAGATGACTTTAATCACAATATAAGCATGAGGATGATGACAATGACATAATAATTCAATAAAACAAATTCAAGGATAACTTTTAAAGATTTATAATTTAATTTATCCAGAAATCAATAATGTTCAAATTGTTAACATGATACTGCTTTGTAGAGTAAAATTCAAGAATAATATTCATGTACCAAAAATAATTTGGACAGAAAAGAATTATATTTTTCGGGTGAATAATACCCCGTGAATAGTACCCCGACACGAAAAGTGTCCCGAATACCCGTGTGAATGATACTAGAGTGAATAGTACTCAGGTGAATAGTAACCCATAAATAGTACTCCGACACGAAAAGTGCCCCGAATACCCGAGTGAATAATACTAGAGTAAATAGTAATCGGGTGAATAGTAACGCGTGAATAGTAACTCGTAATAGAAAAATACAAAAGAAAATGATATTTCATGACGAGTACAAAAGAAATGATATCCCAGATGAGTATAATAGAATATACGAAAGTGCAAATGGATTTTCACCCGCCATGCGGCAATCCACGTAGACAGATCATTTCCACAATTTAATTAAGAATGGATACAAATGATCATTCACCATGCATGCGGTAATCCACATAGACAAGTTATTCCAACAGAATAATAAAGAATGGAATAAAAGAAGAATTCACCATGCATGCGATAGACCGCACAGACAAATTATTCCCAACAGAATAATAAAGAATGGAACCAGGTCATGCGTAATCCGCACAGACAGGATATTCCAACAAAATAATAAAGAATGGAACCGGTCATGCGTAATCCGCGCATGAATAAGATATTCCAATGTAATAATAAAGAATGGAATAAGAACGAGAATTCACCGTGTATGCGATAGATCAAGCACGCAGACGAGTTATTCCAATGAATAATAAAGAATGGAATAACAAGCCTTACGAGTATTGAAAGAAAATAACTCTCTTCATGAATACGAAAGAATAATACCCCTTACCTCAAAAGAAGACTGGATACTGGAATAGTGAAGTAGCAGACTTCTCTTCTTCTTTCTCTCTATAATTTCTCTATATAATAATTGCATTATAGCTTTAGTGAATTGGTGAAAAATAATGAAGGAATGAGCTTCTATTTATAGAAAAATATAGTTTCGATAATTGCACGTTTTGGGGCTCAAAATATTACAGTATAATACCTTCCTCTTTTCCTTCATTTTTAATTTAGTCCTGCAAGTATTATCAAACTTGCACCACCTCCCTTGTAAGACCCCAACTTTTATGAATAAAGATGAATTTTCTATAATTATCATTTTTAAATATTATGGAATGAATTTGATATAATGTTATAGTTGTGGGTAATATTTAGAAATTTTGCAAAGTACGCAAGTTGTTTATAATATTCGATTGGTGGGGAATATTCAGTATGGCCAAGACAATCATTGGTGGACCCATTATGGAATTATTATGTCGGATTGAAAAAAAGCGACAAAAATATTTTTATGAAAATAACGGCGAAAGTTTTACCATTAACTGTTGAAACACCCGGTGTTAAAAGTACAAGAATATACGTGGTTGCATAGTAGCACACAGTATTGATTATTGATGCTTACGTGAGAAGTCACTCAGTTTTGTTCAATTATTGCTTTAGTAATTGTTGCATAGTATCTCATGTTAATTGATTCAATTATTGTTGATATTTTATATTGAGATGACGAAGTTATTAATATTATTATTTACAATATTAACGATGTCTAGAAGTTCTCGCGAGGAGGTTTGGTCACCTAATTGCGGCTACCAATAAGGAGAAATCCTTATTGAAAGCCCCCTTTCTGAGGAACAACACGGTCGATTAATAGTGTAAAAATAATAATAATGATGATGAAGTTTTGTTTTATTAGTATTATTAATGTAATAAAATGCAGAAAAGTTTTTATATAAAAAGTAATACTTTTATAAAGTTATTCGCTTTATTATTAATAATAATTAGAATATATTATATTTTATTATGCGTAGTGTTTTGCGAAGTGCTGCGTAGTATTTGCGTAGTCTTTTTGTTCGGGGAATATTAGTACAACAAAGACAATCATTAGTGGACCCCATTAACAGAATTATTGTCGGATTGAGAAAACGACAAAAATATTTTTATGAAAATAACGGCGAAAGTTTTACCGTTAAAACTGTTGAACTACTTCCGGTAGTAAAAAAATACGATGTCTGGCATTGGTTGCATAAGAAGCCACCAGTATTGATTATTAATGCTTTAAGTGAGAAGTCACTTCCGCTTTTGTTTTATTAGTATTATTAATGTAATAAAACAGAAAACTTTTTATATAAAATGAATACTTTTATAAAGTTATTCATTTTATTAGACTATAAATAGAATATATAATATTCTATTATGCATAGTATTTTTGCATAGTAAAATATTTTTATATAAAATGTAATACTTTTATAAAGTTATTTATTTTATTAGACAATAATTAGAATATATTATATTTTATTATGCATAGTGTTGCATAAAGTACTGCGTAGTATTTTGTATAGTAAAATCTTTTTATATAAAAATGTATACTTTTATAAAGTTATTCATTTTATTAGATTATAAATAGAATATATTATATTTTATTTTAAAGATTTTGTTTTATTATAATATTTTATTAAATCAATCTGGACCGTCCGTTTAAAAGTAAATCAATCTGGACCATTCGTAAATTAGTTACTATGCAGTTCATTCTCCTATAAATAGAAGCTCATTCCTTCATTATTTCTTACGAATTCACTGAAACTCTAGAGAGTGAAACTATGGAGAGAATTCTTCTTCTATAATCTTGAGCGTATTTCTTTAGAGTTTAAGAAAGTTTTGAGCGTAGTGCAAGTTTTCTTCGAGTATATCCTCGCCCTACCAGTCGGAATACTCTTCTTTCAAAGGTAAAGAGTATTATTTCTTTTGTATTCATGAAGAGAACTTCTGTTATTCCATTCTTTACTATTATGTTGGAATAAACCGTCTATGCGAAGTACCGCATACATGGTGAAATTCTTATGTTATTCCATTCTTTATTATTTTGTTGGAATATCCTGTCTATGCGTTTTGCGTCGGACCTGGTTCCGTCTTTATTATTCTGTTGGAATATCCTATTTGTGCATTTTACGTCTGACCTGGTTCCATTATTTATTATTCTATTGGAATAACTCGCTCATCACCAAGTCTGCATGCATGGTAATTTCATTGTTATTCCATTCTTTATTATTCATTTGGAATATCATGCTTGAGTGTGTATTACGCTGACCTAGTTCCGTTATTTATTATTCTCATTGAATAACCTATCTATCATCCAAGTCTGCATACATGGTGATTTCTTTTGTTATTCTATTCTTTATTATACTCGGTTGGTTAAAGCTTTGACTTCTATACTCCATGAAATTAGTAGAATATCCTTGATATTTGCGCTTCATCCAAAGATCTTTTCATGGAAATATTCTTCTGAGCATTCTTGAATTTTACTCAACAAAAAAGTATCATGTTGACAATTTGGACGTTATTAGTTCCTGGATAAATTAATTCTTGAACTTGTTTTATTGAATTCTTATATCATTGTCATCATCCTCATGTTTATATTATGTTGAAAGTCATCTGTGGCATGTAGTGCATAGATGGACTTGGTATGATTATGACAAGGGATTATTCGGTATAATCACACTACACCAAAAATGGCCTCTAGCGAAGGAATTTATTCCTTCACATAAGGAGTTGTTTAGCGAAGGAACAGTGAAAGAAAAAAGTATAGTGACAATATAGCGAAAGAAACATCCTTCACAATTTATATTTTTTTTCTCGCAAAATTGGGGCGATAGAAAGATTTTTAAAGCCAATTTATGATGAAAATTTGCTAGAAAAGAATCTATTTAGTGAAGGAATTATTACTCACTATATATCATTATTCAGAAGTTTTTTGCGTGGGATAAAATCAGTTGTTGTTTTGTTCTAAATAATTTTTAAAATTTAATTGTGGTGAATATAAATTATAATATAAATACATTAAATTTTTTACAGTATTAAATTAAGAATCTGATTATACGTATAAGGAATTGAGATGATAAAAGGATGTTTAGCGCTAATTTTTGATAAAAAATTTGCGAAGACAAATATTATTAATGAAGAATATATTATTCGCTATATATTATTGGTGAGAGATTTTTTGCAAGAGATAAAATTAGTCACTATTTTATTAAAATAATTTTTTTTTAGAATTAATTATACTAAATATAAATTGTATTATATATAAATAGATTAAATTTTTTACAATAGTAATTTACTTTTAATAACATTTATTAAGTAACTTACAATATCAAATATTTTTTTTAATAAACTATAAAATAAATAATTTTACATTACATTTTAAAATTTCATACATTGACAGTGAAAAAAAAGTGACGTTCTTTTGTGCAATAGAGTACAAATACCAAACAAATATTCATATCAACCCTTTAATTCTTATCAATTCTTCAAAAAATTTATATAAAAGCAGAAAGAGGATCCTTTAAATTGTAAAAGTCACTGTTTCAACTTTTAATTAATTAAAAAGAGTTAATTCAAGAAGGACAACATTTTGGTAGGTAAATTCCTTTCTCGTCAAAGATTTGGATTAATAAACACACGCTTACGGTGCGTGACCCTCTGACCTCCACTCCGACTCTAAAATAAAACCCCCTTTAGAAAATTCAATCTTAATAATTCATTTCATGGATTTTGTAGAATATATACCCTCCGAAACCCTAGCTTCTGAGCCCCCACCTTATCAACCCCTTCCTCCCTACTTCCAATCCTCAGAAGCCCTAACTTCTTCCGACTATCCCTCACTCCTTTCTCACTCTCCCCTCGATCCACCTCCAAAGTAGTCACATTTATATTCCTTTAAATTGTAAAACTCACTGTTTCAACTCACTGATGGCATTAAAGAAGGACAACAAGGCTGTTGCAGCATGGAATTCAAGTTGAATACCCAGTAAGAGGTAATTTATGAGTTTATGAACATTATAAGAATTAATTAGTTATTAAGATTATATAATTGCAATTGAGCTTAAATTGAACTGCTATGAATTGAAATAGAATAAAGGAGATAGGTTGGTTGTGTGGTGATATAAGGAGGCTAAAATGGATTGATAACACAAATAAAGAGCTATGAAAATGGTGATTTAAAACAGTGCATACATGGTGTTTGTCAAAAGTCCTCTATGGACTGTTTTGGTTAAAGACCAAATATTAGATAGAACCAAGGCTTGGGGTTGATTTATAAATTAGTTGTGATGATAATAAGAGAGTTTAAGCATATTATATTGGAACAAAAGTAAATTTCAAGCCAAAACGAAAAGTTGAAAACTAGTTTGGCTACTGACCTTGAGGCCAATTTCGGGACTAGGTGTATTTTTAGAAAAATTCTAGGTTTTTGGGGAAGTATAGTACACTGAATAAGAAATTCATAGCCTCCAGAATGGACTTATTTCGACCTCGGAGGAGGGAGTTATGGCATTCCAAAGTAAGCACGTCGAATCTGTCCAAAATCTGGAAATCAATTTCTGACCAGTCCCTTGAATGAATTATTATTGTTGTATAAGAACTTAACAGGACTGGAAGATGTGGTTGAATTTGAATGATAGATGACTGAAGTATTGATAAGTTCATTGCTATGATCTCGTACATAGAATGGGTAAGCATTTGGCTTTTGGTAACTCTGATAAGAGGCTTCAAACTCAGTGGTCCAATCGCATTTCTCACATAACATGAGTCCACTAATGAAAATGATAGATAGTTTCACTCTCCATGGTCAAAATTAGAACTTTGATCTTGAGAGATGCCTAAACTTGTTGTTGTCGTTATGGCTGTATTTGTGATGATAAGACCTTTACCCGGGGCACTTAAAATGTTGGGAGACGGGGAAAAGAAGAAGAAGCTCTTTTACATTCTTTTTTTTGGTATATAAGCCCTTTTACATTCTATATAGTATTGCGAATAAATGTTGTGTTGCTCAAGGAAAATTAGGTGATATTGGTGTAAGTCTAGGAAGATTTAAAATAGAATGAATTTTCTTTTTCCAAAGAGAGTCGAGAGATAACACAACACACGTATACGACTAAAACCATTTGACAGAGATTTTGAAATATTTAGCAATTATTGATTCCTTTGTATTCATCTTAAAATTGGCTACATATGTTTCAAGATTTCTATAAGGAAGGAGAGAGAAAAATGTTCTTGTTGAAGTATCTGAATTGTGGGATCGGTATTGCTAAATGTAAACTAGATCGCATGTTTTTATTTCTCTAGTTATCTAAATCAAATTCTCTGTTTACAACAATCCAGGTTTCTAAAATTTACGGCCCATTTTAATTTACATTTTTCTTCCCATTTGATTCATTCCCAATGCGGTGTGTAACATCTATCAACCAATAATGCCAACCGATAAGGACCATTTTCTTTGGATTTTAAGTTTGAATCATTAATAGATGTTTAGTTTTGTGACACAATTATTTATTTTCTACTTTGTATGATTTCCATCGGTTTTCATTGTTTGATTATTATATATACTTCCTTTGGTATTTTTTTTTTACGCAGTCATGCTTTATGTGGCTAACAATTGTTCTAGATGAATCATTCTTTGGTGATCATAAAGGTTTAAACAAATTTTACGGAGAAAAGTCAAGAGTGGTTCAATTCTTTGGTACCCATGATTTCGCTAGGTATGCAATCCTGTACATGTTTCAAGTATACGTTGTTTCTATGCACCTTATGTTAACAACTAGGATAGAATTCAAAAATTGCTACATATTTGAGGTCAGGATGAATGCTCATAATGTGGAGCTCTTGACATTTTGTTTGCTTTTAAGTCAATCGAGTTATTGTGGTTTTGCAAAGACAGTTTAGTTTACTATTAAGACATAATTTATGGTTTTGCGAGAGTGATGCAGTAAGTACTTAAATTTGATTGGTGCTAACACATTATGGTTAAAGAAGGTAAATTAAGCTCTGCTTCAACCGAGGAGGCGAGATCATGTCCCAAGCTTCAATTACCGTAAATGAAATGAAAAATATGAAGAACTATTCACTATGCTTCCTTGTATCAATTTGAAGCCTATGAGGGGTCAAGTTTTTGAACTAAAACTATAAGCCTTTTTGGGTAGGCTCTTTAAAGTATGAACATATATTGTATAATATGTACATGATGTGATAAACCTTTATGTTGCAAACTTCTTCTCCCAGCCTAGTTGGTAGGTAAGTATAACTAGGATTGTATCACATATAGCATGCCAAGATTTCATGAAGTTAAGAAGTAAAAACTTTAAATGGCATAAGACTTGGGACTGCTGTCTACTTTCTATTGCTCTCCCAATTCACTATTTTGCAGTGTGAGAACATTTGCCTTCGAACATAGGCTGAAACTAATGGGATTTTGCTTGACCATTGAAGCCTAATGTGCATAATGTATTAAATTACCTCATTAAGCTATAAACTAATCTGAGTTTTCTATTTTTTTGAGGCAGATATGCGATGACTGGACCATTATTTATTTTCATAAAATGTAAAAACTTTGTTAAATATCACAAAAACGTATATACAATCAAGGCTCAACCAAGAAAGTGTTAATTATCGCTTATCAAGTTAATGGTTAATCTCTCTCTCTCTTAATTTCAGTTTACTAGTTTCCTCTTTTTTTATTATTCATTTCATTGAATTTTGGTGTTTCTCTTGCAGCATGAAGTTTACATGCCCAACATTGATTTTCTTGAAGAAAATGATGATGAAGTGGACCTAACATGACACTTTATTCCTTTTAGTTTGTTGTATGTTAGTTAATAAATATTGTAGATACTATGGTCCTTGAGAGACCAAGATACAAAACAAATTATGTACTTACGGTGGCTCGAGCATTATCTATTTATATATAGATTATTGGTTTTATTAGCTCTTTATGTATTATTTTATCAATTAGTTTGAAACAAATATGACATTTATACTTATTTAAAATATTAAATTTATTATTTCTTATAGAGATTAATAATAATAAATATGAAATCATTGATTTGAAAATTAATTATAATTTATAATGAATTTGATTATTTACCAATTAATTTTTTATTTACAAATTTATAATTTGTGAATGAATTTTTCCCTCACTAATTTGAAGATACATTCTCAATTTATAATTAGTGAAGAAAAATTTTCTCTCGTTAAATAAATTTGTTCTTCACAATATATTATTTGTGAGGGAATAAAGTTATTCACTAATTTCAAATAGTCCTTCTTAAAATACTATTTATGAAGGAAACCAATCTTTCGCTAAATAACAATATTCCATTACTAAATACAATTTGTGAATAAAAAAGTTATTCACAACATATCCTTCACAAAAAACATTTAGTTACTACATAGCGAAGGATACCCAATTGCGAGGAGGTCTAATGCGAGCACTCGTATGAAGAAAATATTTCTTCGTAATAAATCACTTGTGAGTGATATAGGACCTCTAGTGAAGGATTTGTCCTTCACTAGAGGCCATTTTTGGTGTAGTGTCATGACCGTAATGTTACAAATGATGTGAAAAAAGTCCTCATTGGCCCGTAGTGCATTGATGGACAGTTTTTGGTATTATTATGGCTATGGATTCTCTTCGGCCAAGGGTGCAAAGATGAATTATTTTATGTCATGATCAGAACCATTGATGAAAACACGATTATCTTTGGCCCGTAGTTCATGGATAATTTGTGGTCATGATACTAAAAAAAATGTCCTTGGCCGTAGTGCAGGGATGATGTGGATTATTTATTAAAATCGAGTCCCAAATGATAAAAGTGATGAAAACTTTTTAAATCATAGAAGATGGTAGATTTTATTCTCTACTGACTCTTCTAATGGATTGCTTGTTCATTGCAGCTTAAACTTGATGTTTGTTATATTGTATCGGTTTAACACCGTTGAAGGCTAATGATAATTTATTCTACATTATCTTAGTCATAATATTTCTTCTTGGGCTAGTTGAGCTCACCTTTCTTTCACCGCCTCTTCAGAAATGAGAACGTGGCGGGGACTAGTCGGGAAGCGGAGTGACGGTCCAGATGATAGTATTAGTAGTCCTCACTATTCTGTTAAATAGTGTGACAATAAATATAATGAGGACTTATTCTGAGAGTGGATATTGTCTAGAAGATAATATTTGTATTAAAACTCAAAGCTTTCTTGTTGTATATTAAAGATTGTATTTGTATTTTGTACCATGTATTTGGCGACTCAGAATAGGTGATGTGTACCTATTTTGGGGGCGTCATAGTTGGTATCAAAGCTTAGGGATATGATCCCTGGCTAAGATGTGAGACAAGAACTAGGAGGGGAGAGACAGAGAATTCCTTCGCTAGTATGACCTACCTAAGTTTATTTGATATTTAATTGGTAGGTCAGAGTATAGGGATAATATGTGATATGTTAATTAACCCTTGTTTTGTGGCAGTGTTTGAAAATGCCATCCGAGAATATTGAGAACATCAATGGAGCAAAGGAGACCGTTGAGTCTCCACAGATCAATAATCAGGATAATGTGCATCAGGAAGGCGACAATCCTCAGGCAAAAAATAACACTGACCAAATGATGGTCGATGAAATGTTCCGAGGCTTCATGCAATTCATGCAATATCGGTGAAGCAGCCTCGCATCCAAAATGCGGTGGAAACATGGCGACTCTCTGACGAATGACCGCCAAACAGTTCAAGGAGCTGGGACCACCGGAGTTTTTTTGGAGAGCCAAAACCACTTAAGGCGGAGACGTGGATAAAACAGATCAACAAGATATTTGATGTCTTGGATTGCTCCGACTAGCAAAAGGTTCCCTTTGCCACCTTCATGTTGCGGGCAGAGGCAGATTACTGGTGGGAATCTGTAAAGCGTATTCAACCTGCCGCACTGAAGATGTCTTGGGAAAAGTTTCAAGAACTGTTCAACGACAAGTACTTTTTCGAAATTATTCATCACATGAAAGAGGTAGAGTTCAATAAACTGGAGCAAAACAATCATTGGTGGACCCCACAACAGAATTATTATCGGATTGAGAAAACGACAAAAATATTTTTATGAAAATAACGGCGAAAGTTTTACCGTTAACTGTTGAAACACCCGGTGTTAAAGTTATGCGAGAATACGGCATTAGTTGCATAGTAGCACACGGTATTGATTATTGATGCTTACGTTAGAAGTCACTCAGTTTTGTTCAATTATTGCTTCAGTAATTGTTGCATAGTATCTCATGTTAATTGATTCAATTATTGTTGATATTTTATATTGAGATGACGAAGTTATTAATATTATTATTTGAAATATTAACTATGTCTAGAAGTTCTTCCAATGAGAGGTTTGGTCACCTAATTGCGCGCCAATAGGGAGAAATTCTTATTGGAAAGCCCCATCTTTCCTGGGAACGATCTGGTCGATTAATAGTGTGAATAATAATAATAATGATGAAGTTTTGTTTTATTAGTATTATTAATGTAAAAAAACAGAAAAGCTTTTTATATAAAACATAATACTTTTATAAAGTTATTCGTTTTATTAGACAATAATTAGAATATATTATATTTTATTATGCATAGTGTTTGTATAATGCTGCGTAGTGTTTGCATAGTAAAATCTTTTTAAAAGTTATTCATTTTATTAGATTATAAATAGAATATATTTTATTTTATTGTAAACCAATCTGGACCGTCTGCTTAAAGTAAATCGATCCGGACCGTTCATGGATTGAATTCTTATTTAGTCTATTTTTTATAAATAGAAGCTCATTCATTATTTCTTACTTAATTCACTTGAAACTTAGAGAGAAAAACTGTAGAGAGAATTATTCTTCTATCTTGGCGTATTTCTTTAGCGTTTAAGAAAGCTTTGAACAGTAGTCAAGTTTCTTCAAGTATATCCCCGCCTCTAGTGAAGTACTCTTCTTTTATAAGGTAAGGGGTATTATTTTTCATATTCATGAAGAGAACTTACATTATTCCATTCTTTATTATTACATTGGAATAACTTTTATACCTGATACCTACCCTATACTTGGTGAAATTCTTTTGTTATTCCATTATTTATTATTCTCTTTGGAATAACTTTTATCATCTGATACGCATACATGGTGAAATTCTCATTGTTATTCCATTCTTTATTATTCATTTGGAATATCATATGCATGCGTTTTACTGGCTTTAACCTAGTAAAATCTTTATTATTTTGTTGGAATATCACATACATGCGTTTTATCTTTGGGACTGGTTCCGTTATTTATTATTTTGTTGGAATAACTTTGTCATGCAAGTACCGCATGCATGGTGATTTCTGTTGTTATCCATTCTTTATTATTTTGTTGGAATATCACAATAAATGCGTATTACGCTTGACTGGTTCCGTTATTTATTATTCATTGGAATAACTTTGTCCATGCAATACTGCATGCATGGTGATTTCTTTTGTTATTCCATTCTTTATTATACTTAATTGGTTAAAGTTTTGACTTTTATACTCCATGAAATTAGTGGAATATCCTTGATATTTGTGCTTCATCCAAATATCTTTTCATAGAAATATTCTTCTCGAGCATTCTTGAATTTTACTCTGACAAAGAAGTATCATGTTGATAATTTGGGCGTTATTAGTTCCCAATAAATTAATTCTTGAACTTGTTTTATTGAATTCTTATATCATTGTCATCATCCTCATATTTATATTTTGTTGAAAGTCATCTACATGGCGTGTAGTGCATAGATGGACTTGGTATGATTATGATCGAGATTATTGATTGTAATCATGGTAGTAATGTTATAAATGATGTGGTAAAAGTCCTCATGGCCCGTAGTGCATTGATGGGCCGATTGTTGGCATGATCATGACCATTGACGAATACACGAATATCTTTGGCCCGTAGTGCATGGATAATTTGTGGTTGTGATACTTATGAATATCCTTGGTCGTAGTCTTGAGGGATGAGGTGGATTATTTATTAAAATTGAGTCCCAAATGATAAAAGTGATGAAAAACCTTTTAAATCATTAAAGATAATAGATTTTATTCTCTACTTGACTCTTTTAATGGATTGTATGTTCCATTGCAGCTAAACTTGATGTCTATTGTATTTTATCGGTTTAACAACTTCGTTGAAGACTAATGATAATTTATTACGCATTATCTTAGTCATAATATTTCTTCTTGGGCTAGTTGAGCTCACCCTTTCTTTCAACTTTATTCTCTTCAGAAATGAGAACGTAAATGGGGGCTAATCGGGGAGCGGAGTGGCGGTCCGGATGATAGTATTAGTAGTCATCACTATTCTGTTAAATAGTGTGACAATAAATGTAATGAAGACTTATTCTGAGAGTGGATATTGTCTAGAAGACAATATTTGTATTAAAACTCACAGCTTTCGTGTTGTATATTAAAGATTGTATTTGTATTCTGAACCATGTATTGGCGACTCAGAATAGGTGATGTATACCTATTTTGGGGGCGTCACATCCCCTAATAGTAAATCATGCGAATCAAATGTTCTAGACATGTGAAAATACGAATTACAGTATAGTACCTCCATCTATACCTCCATTTTTAACTTAGTCATGCAAGTATTATCAATCTTGCACCAACTCCCCTAATAGTAAATGAATGTGAATCAATAGTATACACATGTGAACAAATAGTTATAATCATGTGAATAAATAGCAATTAATTGCACATTTACCCAGTTAATTACCCGATTGGTCAATATAACCTCCAGACATCAATTATTATTGAAATAAATGTCGATTTTCACTAACACTAATAATTCCAACACAATGGAACTATCAATTTCATCTTTAATCAACACGAACTTATTCATCATTAATATTATAATTCACAATATTTAACAACCAGGTTGTTCCCAGGAAAGAGGGGGCATTCCAATAAGGATTTCTCCTTATTGGCGCCGTGATCAGTGACCAAACCTCTCCTTGATGAACTTCTAGACATTGTCAATATTACAAATAATAATATGAATAACTTTGCCATCTCAATTATTGATTTAATAATATAACATATTATGAAAATGATAATCTTGTGATAATAATTGAATCAATAATATGAGAGATTTGATCTGAAAGAATTCTCGTAGCAATAATTGAGTATAACCGAGTGACTTCTTACGTAAGCATCAATAATCAATCACACCGTGCTACTACTTTTATGCAACCACGCATCATTCTTCGTACTTTTTACTACCGGTAGTTCAACAGTTTTAACGGTAACACTTTCGCCGTTATTTTTATAAAATGATAATTCTGTCATTTTCTAACTACGACAATACTTCCGTTGTGGGGTCCACCAATGATTGTGTCGTCGTACGATTATTCCCCGACAAAAAGAATATTTCCCGACCAATCAAATATTTTATAACCACTTGCTTACTTTTTAAAATTTATAAATATTACCCACAACTATAACATTATCTCAAATCCACACCATAATATTCAAAAATATATTTTGAGAAAATTAAATTTTTATTCACAAAATTCGGGGTCTTACAGACAGGTAGTTGAATTATTGGAGAAGGGCTACATTTGTGAGAGTATGAGAACGTGTGTCGTACCGACTCTCTGTTAGTTCCGAAGAAGAATGGATCATGGAGAATGTGCATCGACAGCGGGACAATCAATAAGATCACAGTTAAGTATCTATTTTTGATACCTCGTTTGGATGATATGTTAGATCAGTTGTCCGGTGCAAAAGTCTTCTCAAAGATTGACCTGAAGAGTGGATACCATCAGATAAGGATACGGCCTGGAGATGAGTGGAAGACGACGTTCAAAACTCAGCAGATTATATGAATTGATGGTAACACCCTTCGGACTCTCCAATGCTCCCAATACATTCATGAGGTTTATGCGCCAAGTTTTACGTCCTTTTATAGGAAAATCTATGGTTGTCTATTTTGATGACATTTTTATTCAAAGTTAGACATGGAAGACACATTATGAACACCTCCGAGCTATTTTTGAAGCGTTAAGAAAATCATGTTTGTTCCTCGATCAAAATAAGAGATCCTATTTTACGTCATCGGTAACTTTCCTTGGCTTCATTATATCTACCAAAGGTGTTCACACAGATCTAACCAAAATCGAGACAGTCTTGGTATGGCCCACACCGAAGACTATGCATGATGTCAGAAGCTTTCATGGAATTGACATCTTTTTATAAACGGTTTATCCGAAACTTCAGCATATTGGTTACACCTATCACCGAGTGCCTTAAAGGAAAATTATTTCAATGGTCCCAGGAAGCTGAAGATAATTTTTAGCTAGTGAAGAAGAAGATGATCAAAGCACCAATACTGACACTTCTTGACTTCGAGAGTCTTTGAGGTAAATTGTGATGCGTCAAGAGTTGGTATTGGTGGCGTTCTTAGTCAAGAGGTTCGGCCAGTGGCTTTTTTCAGTGAAAAGTTATCAGTTTCGAAGAAAAATTATTCTACTTATGATCTGGAATTTTATGTCATAGTGCAGACGTTGAAGTATTGACGTCATTATCTGATACTGAGGGAATTCATTCTTTTTACTGATCACGATGCATTAAAGTATATTAATAGTCAACATAAGTTGAGCCGAAAACATGTTAAATGGATGGCGTACCTACAAGAATTCGCTTTCACACTGCAACATCAGGCAGGAAGTTTGAATCGTGTTGTCGATGCGTTAAGCCGAAGGGTATTACTCTTTGGTACTATGCACAACAAGGTTGTCAGATTTGAAGTCTTCGTCGATATATATGTATGAAGGGGATCCTTCTTTCGGGAAAGTAGTTCAGGAAGTACGAGATGGTTAGTGATCTGACTTTTTCTTACATAATGGGTATTAATTTGTTTCAAGGACTCCAGTTATGTATTCTTGATTGTTCACTTCGACAACAAATAGTAAAAGAACTTCACAACGAAGGCCACTTCTGATGGGATAAGACCTTGGCCTTAATAACAACTGACTATTATTAGCCGAAGATGTCCATCGATGTGGCTCGCTATGTGAAGGGGTGTTATATTTGTCAGAAGTTAAAAGGAGTTCTTACCAATACAGGATTGTACACTCCTTTACCTGTTCCTGAAAGACCTTGGTGTGATATTAGTATGGATTTTGTTTTGGGTCTACCTCAAACTCAGAGAGCTTCAGATTCTACTATGGTTGTGGTTGATCAATTTTCTAAAATGACTCATTTTATTCCTTTTCGAAAGATAATAGATGTTAATCGGATCGCTCACCTTTAGTTTAGGGAAATTGAACGTTTGCATGGCGTTCCCCAATCTAATACCTCTGATTATGATACTACGTTTATAAGTAAATTTTGGAGAAGTGTATGAGAAAAGCTCGGGACACAATTGAACTTTAACAGTGTCTATCATCCTCAAACAGACGGACAAACCGAAGTGGTGAACCGAAACTTGGGTAATCTTTTAAGGTGCATGTTTGGCTGGAAGTAAAGTGAAGCAATGGGATATGGCGCTTCCTCAAGTAGAGTTTGCTTACAACCGTTTGAAGAATCAGACTACTGACATGAGTCCTTTTGAGATAGTTGGTGGTGAGCCTAGATTTGGTTCCTATTCCTCGGATTGGGCGAGTGCACCCCAATGCGAAAGAAATGGCAGATCATCTTTAGGTTATCCATGATCAGGTGTATAAATCCATTACAGAAAGCAATGCTAAATACAAGGATAGGGTTAACAGTCATCGTCGTCAGGTTATTTTTAAAGTTGGTGATTTTGTTTGGGTACTAACCCTAGATCGTTTTCCTGTTGGTGATCATAATAAACTTAAAGGATCGAAAAATAGGTCCTTGTGAGATTTTGCAGCGAATCAATAACAATGCTTATCAACTGCGCATTCCTAGTCATCTGCGGGCGCATTTGAACCCTTATTTTGAGCAATGTACTGATAAAACTTTAAACTCGAGGACGACTTCTTTCCAACCCGGGGTGATTAATGCAGGAGGGTCTAAGACCGAAGAGGCTGAACTGTCGAAAAACATGTTGATGACCTTGGAATATCATGAGTTGGATGATCGTCGCAGACGAAGAGGTCAATAACGCATTCGGCTTCGGACTAGAAGATTAGCTTCGGGAGGTTGGACGTCTTCAGGCTTGTGACGTCCTGATTTCGGGAGTTCCACATATTGATTTATTTGTTGTTATTCTTATTTAACTCTTTTATGTTAATAGAATAATTCCCATATATATAGGAAGTTTGTTACGATTTTATTTTCATATTTTTAGAAGGATTTTGTTTCTGTAATTTTAGAATTTTTGTTTTGACTTAGATAACTTGGGTAGAAAATTAATTGTAACTTGGACAGAAAATTTGTTAAGTTATAAGACCCGACTTGTGAGTTAAATTTCATAATTTTAATTTTGATAAATATAAACTCAAGCATTAAAAAAATTTCTATATATTTTGAGTAAATCTCTTGATCCTCGTATTAATTTATTTTTTACTTAACCACAGGATAATCGCTATCCACTCCACGTCATGAACTTAGAAACATATTTGTATCTCTATCTTGTACCTTCGGCCTCTAATTAATTTGACTAACCACATAGAATAACTACTTTATTTTTCTTTGGCTCAACTAAGAGAAAGTTATACATGCATATCGAATAATCAAAAGTTGATCGATCATAATTTCTAAACAATGAAACCCAAGATTAAAGCACAACGAGACCATCGCCAAAAAAATAAAACAAAAAAAACAAGGCAGTCAAAAAGAAAACGCCATAAAAACAAGGGAGAAGACATAACAAAAAAAGATGAGCAAAAGGCAGCAAGAGGACGTAAAGGACCATAACCTGCAGGCATAGACATAGAGATAGATATAGACATAGACATGACATACCTAATTCTGCGCATAATCCAAACATGCACTAGAATCGTACTTGTATAATCCATACACCAGATTTGAACTTATTATCCAAATTATACACACACACATATATAGCTTTCACTTTCCTTCTCTAGCTATAAGGTTGGATGTTTAAATTTATCACATACATAAAATAGCTGGTAAGATGTTTTAACCTGCGCAAAACAAATTAAGTATACATACACGAAACAATAATCCCTAGAAGAAGTTTCTATTTCTTTTTCTCAGCAAACAAATTCATTACTTTATATTACAAGAAAATTAACTCCACATAAAAGCCACCAATGAAACAGCCGAAGATAGCAATCTCCAACCTCCCAGAACGACCAACCTAAAAATGCAATAATCAAATTTAAAAGAGTAAATTGTCTTTGTTAAACTGTTCGGCTTATATAGTCTTCAGTGTGCATTTAGCAAAACAATCCACACTTAGTATTGCAAATTTGTCGGATAAGATAACGACAAGTTTAACGATAATTTTATCGACCCTATGACGAGGAGTTTAACAATAATTTTATCTGTCATTGAGGGTAATTCGCATAGGAAACTCTTATAGAGAGAGAGTGGGAGAGGGAGGGGTAGAATTTTGGGAGAGAAATGGTTTAATAATTAGAAGTGAATTAAATAAAAGAGTTGGAAAAAATAATGTCCATGTAAAATTAAATCTGAGGTTGATTAATATACAGCTCATGCGTTTCCAGAAATGGAAAATAAAGAAAGAGAATTAGGTCCACATGAATCTAATTCATGAGTCCCAGAAAACATGCATGGTAATAATAAGAATTGTTGATCACAACCAATCAACCCAACCAGTTAACAGGCAGCAGTATCATCAACTATGGATGGATTCAATTCGATCAATGAATGAATTAAGTTAACAATGGTTCATACGTACGTACGTACGTTCGTTCTAGCTAGTACTCGCACGCATAAACAGAAACCAGCAGCCAAAATATATTAAGGGACTCACGATCCATCCATCCATTAAAGAGTTATCGACTTTATTATTTTCAACTTTCCAGAGGGACAAAAATAATTACTCATAGAAATTTAACATCAAAGCTGACATGCATCCACAAATAATATAAATATAAATAAAGAGAGAGAAAGAAAGAAAAAAAAACAAAAAGTCCAAAAGTGTGATTGATAGAATGATAAAAAAAAAGGAGCAAGTAATAATCACTGCTCGACAACAGAGACGGGATCTGCAGTAATATTGCTAGGTCTTTCAAATTATTTTTTTAGTGTTAGTTATTACTAAATTTACTTTTATTTTATTTGTTTTCAGTACTACTTCAGTAGTTGCGTGCTGATGTTACAGTGTACTGCAGTAATATTTGGCAATATATATATATATAGAGAGAGAGAGACCTTTATTAGTGAGTACTAGCAGTAATAAAGTTTGGTGGAAAAGTGGGATTGTAAAGATCTCTCCAGTACTATTTATTCATAAATAAATGATCAAGCCAGCTTTAAAAAATATTATCTACCCGAAATTTAAGCTCTTTTCTTTGACTCTACTCTATGTTACTACGTACGAACAATATATATATATATATATATATATATATATATATATAGTGAACGACAACCAAACACACCAACGTTCAGCTGAAGTAGTAATTGATTGTAAAGGTTTTACAGAGACAGATAGAGAGTGCATGTGTCGGTAAATTGATTGTAAAGGTACAATACATTCTTTTCATATAAAATATATATTATTTCCATTTTAAAATATAAATTAATATTAATTTTTAAAAATTAATTTAAAATATTTTTAAATTTATGGTTCATTCTGTATTGAAAATAATAAATCTCATAATTAATAGTCTTTTTTAAATATATAGTTCATAATATTTATAATTGTATTGACAAAAGTTAAATGAATTCACATAAATTATGAATTTGATTTTTTTATATTGATTTACAAAACTAATATTAATTTGTATTTTGGGATTTATGATGTATTGCATTATCTCTCTACATTTTCACCATTTCAATAATCTACATATCTTCATTTTCTTAATCGAAATATAGCTTCTTATACTTTTAATTTATGGACGAGCTCTTCTAGGTGGACATGAAAATTGAACATGAGTATATTTGAATTTTATTTATTGTATTTTTACCCATCATTGAAAGTCAAAATATAAATAACTAAAATTTAAATACATTCTTATCCAATTATACAGTTTTTGTTTCTAGGCATGTATATATATACAAGGAAATAGTAATTTTTGTAGGACACGGAGTATGTCGGTAAATGATAGTATATCTTCTGCGGGGTATCTTTATCGATGGATATGACAGATTCACTGACCAATTTTATCAAGAATTGAGGGCCGAATCTTTCTATACATGTAAAAATGTTATACCAGACTCCAGTATGTATGTATATATATCCTTCTAAAATGTTTAATACCACCTTCCAAAATAAAATTTGTAACGTCACTCGTACCTCCTTTCCAAACGAATTATATTACCTTATTTCTAGTGGAGATAATACTACTACTCTATACAATTTTGGTAGTATCTCACGTAATTTTGCTAGTATAAAGTAATTCTCTCTCTCTCTCGCTCAAGAATGACATGTCAAACATCAAACCACTACTATGATGCAAAGGAAAAACTGGGTGAATTTTTTTTACCAAAGGACCTAGTCCGAATGCCCTGATGTTGTTGACAGGACTAGAGGGCATGTCAAGAAGAAATTTGGCTGGATTCAAAAACTTCTGTTTCAACGTCTGCAAATACCTGCTGCTTACAAGAGACATGGATTGTGTAAAAGGATATTCCTATTTTGTCTTGCACGGTTAGTTAAGCTAGGGGTAGCAATGGAATTTCAAATTGTGTCCCAAACAATATTGTCACCGTCATATGGATATCATGGTGAATCATATATAGCATTTGTTAACATTGCATGCATCAATGACACCTATATTTGCAACAATTTAATTTAGTATTCAAGTATTTAAATATATAAAGCCCACACACACACACTATGACACTACTAGTAACATGTGATCTTAATTTTTACATACAGAAATTGAGAAGATGGCAAAACACGCAGCCCGCAGGGGGAGGGGGAGGGGAATGATGTGTGGCACAGCCACTTCAAACCCTGATGTGCCTGCCAGATGAAATGGTACTCCTCGCCCATGATGATGGCTTAAATCCCCCTACAACTAAGTTGGATGCTGCTGAAGCATTTATTTTTCTTCTCTTGCCTTCTAGCTCCAACCGCTTACTACTGGATATAGATGACCCAGAAAAAATTGAAGAAGCCTTGATCAATGCTCGTTTCTCATCCCGGTTCTTGTGAAACTTGGAAGCAAACTTTATACGGGCTGCAGTGGCGGCATCTTCTTCAGATGGCGGTAGTAGTCTTATGCCAAGTCCCATTTTCCTGGAAGCCGCTTCTTCTTCAGCAACTCTTTTCTTTTGATTCTGTGAAAAATGCAAGTGAGAAAAGACTCGGTTTTGCAGGAAAAGAAAAAAAAGTCAACACTAACTCGATAATATACCCTAAGTTTGGAGCGGAGGGCCTTATTTAAGGCATAATCATCTGCATGCCTGGCATCAGATACTCGCTGCAGCCGCACTAATACTGGCTCCGCTTCTTTCTTCTTCTTCAAATCCCCTTCCTGGTGTTCAAGACGGTAAAAGGGATCTGCTAGCTTACTTCTTTCTCGAGAATAACAAATTAAATTATGTTAATACAATACAATTCAAGCAGATACAGAAGTAAAGTTTATAGATATACATGGAAAGAAAAATTAGAGCATTTCATTCAGTATAGCATGAGCTGTCCACAGCTCTACAAGGACATATCATCAGCACTAACCCCCTGTGGCATACGTGATGAGTGTTTAATCAATATTATTGTACTTTCTAAGTGGTATACTCGATGTGAGGGGGGGATAAATAAGATCAGGTTTGGAACGCATTACAAGGTCGGAGGATAGAATAGGAAGAACTTTAAATTGGAAGAATAAAATAGGAAGAGACAAAAGTTGGAGAATAAAATAGGAAGAGACGAAAATTGGAGGATAAAATAGTAATATCATTAAACTTGGAGGGATGAAGGATGGAGAGAAATCATTAAACTAGGAAGGGTAAAAGAGTGAGAGGATCGGACCACCAACACTAACAGCAGCAGCTGGCCTCTGCGACTTTATAATATACGTAAGCAAGATAATCCATAATATATTGGCAGCATTGGATATAAAAGCATGGGGAAAAAAATACTTCTTAATTTCCACACCTTCATCATTCTTTTTTCCCCAAAAATTACATATGCCCACATAATTGTTTGGATTTAATATATTTATAAAAACATCTAAATGGCAGCATATGCAGGAAAAAGTCATGGCAACATGCTAGCCTAACACAAAAACCAACTCTTTTTCAATGACATCTAAGCAACCATCAATACTTCAGTTTAATCAATACCTTCGTCTACTGGGAGTGCAAAGGTTTCAGCATCTTCAGTGTCATACTCTTCAATTTTTCGCTGAGCGCCACTAATAATCACATACTCGCAATTTTTTGGATCAGTTTGAATAACAATCTCGTGTTTGCAGCATGCGGACTTCATGGTGAAGCTCCATATCTGAAGAAAGCGAATAGAAAGTCACCACTCACAGTCCCAAAAAAAAAAAAGAAAAAAACAAGAACAGCAATTTGTGCATCTATAAGTATTATTACTGCAGCTTACTTTTGTAGAATAATAATTTCCGACTTGCTTTTTCTCAGCATTGAACCTTACACCCTTTGCAATCATAGAATTGCATCCACCACACCAGATATTGAAAGGCATCTCGAACCTACAAAAAGTAAATGATATTTATTATAACCTTGAGTCCTATAATACAGAACTCAAATAAAGATTTGTAACTTTTGGGTCAATTTCACATTCTTATTCAGAAAGACATACAAAAAGAAGAAGAGTAATTTTAACAAGCTTACGTATTACACGCACCCCAATCCATTTTCAATCTACTTTTGCATATTCTTCAGTTGTCTCACAAATGTGAAAATAATATGGATGTAGTCCAATCAAAACCTAACCAATTAAACAATTTTCTCAAATTACAACCAGAGTTGATGTTCACACAACTAGTAGTTCATGCTGCTGCATCATGGTTGTAGCCTTGTAGTTTATGTGCAATAATTAAATAGCAATTTCTATGTAGAAGATGCATACATTTTAAAACTTGACTTGTCTTTTCAATTGTTTCTTAACTGAACTCAAATGGATTAGATCATCCACTATTATTCGCAAGGGCCATCCTGATTCATATTTGCCACCAAATATCTAAGAGGAGATACACTGATTTCGACATAACAATCAAATATTCCATCACTGTGACCTTGAAGAAGAGAGAAAAATATAGGTCCAAATATTAAATAGCATTATTTCTCATGTAAAAATTTACAATTTGAAATATTTAAATTTAATATACGAGTTAGATGTCCTAGAATTTTTATTGGAAGCAATATTATGTTTAATAACAAATGGACTATTCTTGAACTATCATTGGAAGCAATTCAATCACATCCTTATAACCAGTCCCTATATGGTGCATAAGACAAAGATCCTATATGACATAAATTATAGAATGCTTTCTTTCAGTACCTTATAACCAGGATACCCTGGTCTATTTTTTTGGCTCTCTCCCTCAACGCATGTTGACCATGGAACTTGTTCAAAGAACCCTGAAAAGATAATGTATATGAGAACCTAGAACACCGACATGCCATACAGTCAGAAATGCACACATGTGTCTGTAGCACTTAAAAAGTTTTCAAGCGTACCTGATTCGGGGTCCATTCTGGCGGATAGTAGAAATTGTCTGCTCTAGCAGCTGCAAGTGAAGACTGCAAAGACCAAAGAAAGAGATTCATAAATATAGAAGGGAAAAATGATGAAGCGCGAAGGGAACGATATTAGGATAAGCTTACAATAGTACTCCCTGTGTCCCAAATTAAGAATCCAATTCAAGAATAATGTATCAAATCTCGTTATATTCAACCAAGTTCTAATCTTTGATGTTTTTATTAATCAAATTAGGTCTAATCTTGGTCTATAATTCAGACAAATTCTAATGTTGGCCGTTGATTTATGTTAAATTCAAGAATTTCCCCAAGAACTTGTGCTTTCAACCGTGCACTCTCTGGTTTCTTATGAAATTATGGTTGTAAATAAGAACAAACTAATCACCGCATCATAAGAAACAATGAATTTTCAAAAAGCATTTCCAAATAGAACAAAAATCATTATATAATCAATGTGTTTGCTTAAATAGAAAAAGCGTCTGCATGTAAATTTAGAGAGCCCCAAAAATGGGTACGCTGTGGCATAACATAAATGGCGCGTCACATGGAAAGTATTCATCTAGGGCAGAAGGCCCTAAGATTAGTAGTAAACAATCACGATATTATCACCACTGCAATCCGTGTTAATATTGGAAATTGGAGTTTGACAGGATTTTATCATATTGATAACCAAAGATCAAAGTTCACACTAGTACTCTAATCTGAGTTATGAAGAAAGTTGGGCAGAAAGTAGGAGAAAGCAGCAAGTCTTTTCTGGTTTTCTAGCAAACAATCAGGAAATAGATCTTATATATCTCGTAGAAAAGACAGAATTTTTAATAACATCCAAAAAAAAGCTTTTTTGCTCAAAATGGGTTTCCAACAAAGAAACATAGGTGGTGTCATGCATCTAATCAAGAGTCGAAGACATGGAGATTACAGCTCTACACAATACCCTTTAATAAACTTTTTGAGACTTACTATATGAAACAAGTAATAATTAGTAATATTTATATACAAAACCCAAACACACCCAAAACCAAAGAAAGCTCAAATAAACAATAGTTTATAGAACACAGTTCAGAAATAACTAGTTAAATTTCAAATTCTGGTACAGAGGCAATAAATCCGGCGAATTGCACAAAATTGATAAAGTTCAGACAATTCTTTCCCATTAAAGGGAAGCCTTTAGGCATAATCAAAAGCAGAAGATACCATTAACAAATCTAAAATTGGGGCACGAAGAACCCTAATTTTGTAACTATATATATGTCCTACATATGTATATAGAATATTACCAAACCCTAACCGAAGAAAAGGACGTGAAACTAAATCGGTAAAACACTACGGAAAAGATGTATATGCATATACATAAGCATAGAGATTTAGCGTACCATCTTCTTTTCTGATCCTTAACTGAAAGAATTCGTGATCTGATGCTGTTAATTTGATGCAGGTCTCTTTGTTTTACGTTGAAAGAGATGAGGCAAGGGGGTGGGTTGTATATGGCTCTCGCTACCCAACAATTAGGCCCATCCCAAAATAATTAGAATATGGGCCTTAAAATTAGAGTAAGTTATAACAAACTACTAGTTCAAGTACGACAACAAATTGGTTAAGGACTGAAACTTCAACGCAGCCCAATTAACTTTTTATATTGGAACAATTACATATTCTATTATATTTTTAAAAATAATTACAACAATAGTGCACTCATAAAATCTTTACACAACTAATACACTTTCATATTTATTTACAATATTAGTGCAATTAGTATTCAATTAGAATTCCTTAATTTAAGGATTAGTTATACACATGGCTTCTTCTCTCTCTCCTCATCTATAATAACAACTAGCTACTATCATCACCTTCTTCTTTCATTCAACGTATTATATATATATATATATACCTTTAAAATTACGATTCAAAACATGGTGATAAAATATCAAACAACATCAACAAAGAGCAAATTAAAGAAGCGGAAAAGCGTAAATCTTTGAATTAACGAGATCTTGACGACGGTAGAGATGTCCACTGATTAGACGAAGAACGCATACAAAAATGGATCTCCAAATATATCGAATCCTAAGAAGAACATACAAAAATGGATCTCCAAATATCTCAAAGATCCTAGGTGGTCGTCAGATAAAGCGGAGGATAAAACAATTTGGTAAGGAAAGATTTTGAGGGCTTTTTCTTTTATATATATATATATATATATATATATATATATATATATATATATATATATTTTGAGTCAACCAACCAGTATATCTCCAGTAGTTTCTCAAAATGAAAGGTAAAAATGGAAGTGGGTATGAAGATTCAGGCGGTGGTGGCGGTGGATATGATTGTAACCAAACTTTCATACCAAAGTAACACCAAACTGTCATATCAAAGTAACCAATCATCCTCCCCACTTTCAATTTTTTCTAAGTGCAGTTGGTAACCAAACCTTGAGATCAAGGTAAGCAAACCTTCATACCAGGGTAACTAATTTGCACTCAAGACACTGCAGCTTTTTTCATAAGTGCACGATTGGTAAATAGAACCTTCAGACCAAGGTAATCAATTCAGTTTTATTAAGTTATCAATTTTGTTTGAATGTGATGCAGTTGGTAGTCAACCATTCATACAAAGATAACCATTTTATTATTTATGAGTAATAAAATAGTTATAAAAAAAAATTCAGAACAGTAAAAGTTACATCTATTTATTTTTAAACTTTTTGTATGGCGAATCTTCTTCTTATTCTCATTGGCGGTTTGAACAACGGAGATTCGTGGCGGTGTAGCGGTGTAGCGGCGGAGTATGTGAGGTGTAGCGGCGGTGTAGTGGCGGACTATTATTTCAAAGTGTATGTGAAGGAGATGAAGATTTGAATTTGAATATTTAAATTTGAATTATTATTTTGAATTTGAATTTGAATTTGTTTTTATTGTTAGATCCAAATATTTGAATTATTAATTATTAATTATGGCAGTTATTTATCCTTGATTTTAGGTTTTCTTATTAATTTAAATTGTACTATTTTTGTAATATGGGTCCTAAATATATATTTTTTATAATTATTTGGTTGATGCACTTTTCTTGTAATTACTTTCTATTAGTTGTATACTTATGTAAAGAACCCTATATATTTCGTGTGTAAAATAATGTAACTTTATAATAAGTATGGTATTGGTAGCTCTGCAAGCTGCAATCAAAGTTGCACTACGAGTTGTATTCAATTAAAAATTTTAAATATTTTTTTTAAGTGATAATTTTTTGTTAAATTTGTAAATTTTAATGGCTTTTAAAGATTTTAAAGACTTTTTTAAAATGACTTTTATAGACTCTATGAAATAAGTAACATAATTTTATAAATTTTTTATTAAGACTGTAATAGATTTTTGTATACTTCTAATATATCTTGCAACTTATATTAATTGTTAATTAGCCCATGTTTACAACATCTCCTTCTTTTTTCATGAACTAAAAGAAATCTCATTATTTCATTAAATTATTGTGGCATGAGATTTTATATATGTTGAAAGCCTTCATATTATTCTACTCATTTCATGATACATTTGGATACTCGGATACAGATAAAACTTTAGAAACTACAGACGCAATACAAAAATTAAGCTCACTTTTCATTGGGTTATATATACTTTATGCATATACGTACATTTTTTAGTAGGAATATCAAACTCTTTTTTCACAAAATAATATGACAATGAAAATTTATATGATCAAAAGTCGCAAAACTTCATACATGTGAGTAATTGCCACCAAGTTATAGAAATTTTACCACAATTGAGTACTAAAAATCAATCATCTTTGTAATCACTAAAATAAACTCAAAATAATTTAAAATTTTTAAGAATTTCAAAACTATTACCTTTGTTACTGGCCATTGTTATTATTATGATCAACGTCTCTCCACATGTCAAAAGCTATACTAGTCATTTATTCATTAGCATTCTCCCTTATCAATTTACGAAAGTGGTTAACATGAAGTTTATTTTTGGGTAAGTTGGTCAGTTGACCAATAGAGTGCTGACACGCACGCGAGGCTCTATGTGTGTCAGCATTCTATTGGTCAATTGACCAACTTACCCAAAAATAAACTTCATGCTAACCGGATCCCTAATTTACTGTGCCTTTTCTCTCTTTCCTCGATTATACGTACCGCGAGACAGATTAGATCTTTAGTTATTTGTTTACTTATTAATATCTTGTTAATTCTCTTGATTATAATGTGTTTTAATGTTATCCATATATAAATTAAATCCAATTAATTTTAAGGCCCAAATTTTATCAAATTAATTTATCCATCACATATTAATATTTATTAGTCCATATAAAATAAATAACTAGTTTGACCTAATAAAAGACAAAGTACAATTAAATTATTTAAAATATAAATTTAAATGTTATTTATTTATTTTATTTTATTTCTTTATTATTATTATTTTTCTGGGTATTACATGTCGAATTTGTATTTGAGTCCTTCTAGGGGGACATTTTTTTAGTGACATTCTAGTGATCTGTTTTTTTGGTTGTTTTTTTTTGTAGTACTTCCCAAAAAATATATAGTATTTATTCCAACTGGAATTTTTATAAAAATAGTGTTTTAGGTGTAATTTGGATACATACAAAAGCAGTGTTATGCAGATGTATCGTATACCACATTTTTCTTGTATGTATCAAATTATACCTAAAACACTGCTTTTATAAAATTTTAGTTGAAATAAATACTATACATTTTTAGAAGATACTACAAACCCCCCCAAAAAAAGGTCATTAGAGCGTCACTAAAAAAATATCCCCTAGACTTATTGTTTGTATTTACACTGCTTGAATTTTTGGGTTCCTGTGACACCCCAAAATAGGGTATACATCACCCATTCTGAGTTGTCAATACAGTGCGTAAACAACTACAACTTTATTATTACAACAATAAAGCTGTGAGTTTAAATACGAGATATTGCCATCTAAACAATATCCACATACAAATAAATCCTCATCATAATTATTGATACATTATTTTACAAAATGGTGAGGACTACTAAACAACTCTCTAAAACCATCATTCCATACCCCAGACTAAATCTTCGCTTACATTTTCGCCTCTTGAGAAGAAAAATGAACAAAAAGGAAAATGGTGAGCTCAACTAGCCCGATAAAGAATATTATGACTAAGATAATACGAAACAAATTATCGTTAGTCTTCAACAGGGAAAATTTAATAGAATACAATAGACAACAAGTTTTAAATCAATACTCGCAGCGGAAAATATTAATTCATAGAAGAGTTACGTAGAGGATGAAATCTGCTAATATCTATGAATTTAACAGTCCATCATCAATATTTTTATCCCTGTAACATCAATCAATATATATCTGCAATCATATATTCATCCTTGCACTAAAGGCCAAGGACATTCACCAGTTAGTCATGTTCATCTAAACACCTGTTCATCTTTGCACTACGGGCCAAAGATATTCATCAGAAATCATTCATCTTTGCAGGCCAAAGATATTCATCAGAAATCATTCATCTTTGCACTACAGGCCAAAGATATTAAATAATATCATCATTTAAGACTGAGGATGATGAAATATATATATATATATATATATATATATATATATATTTAAAAGAAACGAATCCAGTGAAACAAAATGACAATGATTAAGGATTAAGGATTCGTACTTCGTTTTATCCACGTCCAAAAATACCTCAAAAATATTCATAGTGGTGTAAAATTCAAGAATGATCAAAACATGGATACAATAAAATCTAGTATCCACAATAGATATTTTGGACGAAAAGAAAAATTTTCATTTTTCATGAATAAGTAATCGTATTCGTGAATAAGAATAGTCAAGTATCGTGAATAGTCTTGGCCGTATCGTGAATAGTAACTCAGACACCAAAAGTTCTAAATTTGATAAAACTTCAAATCAATATTTGACATAATGATATTGAAGAAATAATATCATTCTGAAAAAAAATATCCTTACCTCGAAAGATCAAGTCTTAAAATTTGGAATCTTTGGATATAAAGTTATAACTTGAACTTTCACCGTATAGCAATACTCAAAGTATACTCAAAATACTCATAAGAATAATCGCTCATTAATATAGAGAGAAAACTTGAGTTTACGGTGTGATTTTCAATTCTAACCTAAGCACCTATTTATAGGAAAATCTTTAGAACAAAAGCGAAAATTTAATAAATTAATATTATATTTTTCTAAATATCTCTACGCACACTACCATCTGAATTCAGCCTCCTAACCACATGTTAAATGAGTTTCAAAAATGAAAAAAAACGTTTTTGTAATTAAAATATTTTAAACTTCCAAAAATCAATTATTTGAACTTCAATAATTCATAATAAATAGCCCTTTTATTAGAAAATTCGAATCTCATGAGTTTTTATAGGAAATTCAATTCTCTACAACTTTTCAGAAGAAAGTTTTTCAAATTCCTAACAAAATTGACCGAAATCTACAAACGAAGCGATTTTAGAAATTATAATCAAATTTCGATCGATAAATGGGGTCCAATGAGCATGTTTAACATGTTTTAAACATTTATTGCAACAAAAATACTTTCCTCCTCCTCAGATATACTCATATATCCCACATTAGTTGTAAAAATATCACCATTATTATATTATTAAAATATAATAATATATATTTAAATAAGTATTTTATCGAAAAAGATAAAATTTCACTTTTCAACAATTATCACATTAAAAATTTTCTTCATCTATATCCACATAAAATCAATATTTTCCTCATCATATGAATCAATAATTAATTATTCACAAATAATATTACGAGAATCACAATATTGAACCCGAGGCGGTTCGAGAAAGAGGGGCTTTCGATAAGAATTTCTCACTTCTTTGGCGCAATTTAGGTGACCAAACCTCTCCTTAGACGAACTTTCTAGACATTGCCAATAATGTTATCTAATAATATTATTCGGATAATATGAATTATTGCTTCGATAATAAAAAATACGTGTGTAATGACAATTATTGAAACAACAAAGATTATAAATATCAACGCAACAATTATTGAACCAATAAAATAAAATCTTGAGCGAGAAATTCTTTGTAACCATTATTGAGTAGTGCCTTCTTACGTAAGAGTCAATAATTGGTGCAATCTGGGTGTCTTCTTGTCAACAACGCGTACATCGTGTTTTAAACCACCGGGTATTCCAACAGATTATAAATGGTAACAACTACGATGTTATTTTTAAACAACTTATATTTGTCTTTTTTCTTCCTCCAATCGCTTTCCGTTATGGGGACCACACATGGTCATTGTGTAGTAAATTAATATTCCCAGACAAAGATGCAATATTCCACGACGACCAAACGAATATTCTCCGAAAACAACAATGAATATTTTATAACCACTTGCTTATTTTGAAATATTTGCGTATTTTACCCATAACAATCCACATTAATCACATCAACCCTTACTATTTCAAAATAATAATTAGAGGAAATTAAATTTCATTTATTAATTATTTGGGGTCTTACAACCTCCCTCCTTATAAAATTTCGTCCTCGAAATTGACATACGCATTCTAGTGTTTGAAAGGTGAGGATACCTCGCTTTCATTTCCGTTTCCAACTCCGAGGTCATTTCCTCTATAGCATGGTTCCTCCACAAGACTTTAACTTGTGGTATGACCTTCGTCGTGGGGACATGCTCCTTCCTATCCAAGATCTTGGCAGTGCACCTCCTCATACGTTAAGTCTTCGGCTATCTCGTCCGGTTCTAACTTAATAACATGGTTCGGGTCTTTCAAATATTTACGAAGTACAGATGTGAAACACATTATGAACACGAGACATACTTGGAGGTAACGCGAGTCTATAGGCTACATTTCTACTCGGTCGAGAATTTGAAATGGACCAATAAATCGTGGATTGAGCTTTCCTCTCTTCCCAAATCTTGTAACTCCCTTCCATGGAGCAACTCGCATGACAATACATGATCCCCTATACTAAATTCCACGTCCTTTCGATGAAGATCCGCATAACTCTTTTGTCGATCTTGTGCCATTTGTATACGTTGTCGAATCATTTGGATCTTTTCGGTGAGTCATACGTCTTAACTTCGGGTCCCAACAATGTTGCTTCACCCACCTCGTCCCCAACATCTTTGGAGAGCGACATTTTCATCCATATAATGCTTGAATGGGGCCACACCTATACTTGCACGATAAGCATTGTTGTGGGAGAATTCCACTAATGGTAAATACTTATCCCAATCGCCCTTGAAGTCTAGGACACAAAGTCTTAATAAATCTTCAAGAGTTTGAATAATCCTCTCTCGATTGTCCGTCCGGTTTGAGGATGGTATGCCGAACTGAATCTTAAATCCGTACCCATAGCTTTTTGCAAGCTAACCCAAAATCTTGAAGTGAATCTTGGGTCACGATCCGAAACTATGGATACTGGCATGCCATGAATCTCACAATCTCATTTACGTACATTTGAGCAAGACGTTCAAGGGAATAAGTCTCTCGTATCGGTAAGAAATGAGCAGACTTGGTTAATCTATCAACAATAACCCAAATAACATTTATGCCTTGAGAAACCGTGGGAAGTCCCGTAACGAAATCCATGGTAATGTGTTCCCACTTCCATTTCGGAATCTCAAGTGGTTGCAATGGTCCCTTAGGCACTTGATGCTCCGCCTTTACACGTTGACAAGTTAAATATGTTGAGATAAACTTTGCAATCTCTCTCTTCATATTGTTCCACCAAAATGTATGTCGAAGATCACGATACATTTTAGTACTTCCAAGATGGATTGCAAATGGTGTATTGTGTGCCTCCATCATGATCTTGTACTTCAAATCAGAATCGTTAGGAACACAAAGTCTGGAGTGGACTCGAAGTATTCCTTCTTCATCAATTCTCGCTTCCGGAATAGCACCTTATTGTACTTTATTCTTCATATACATCAGCTCCGGGTCAGTGGCTTGAGCAACCTTAACTTTTTCTATTAAAGTTGGCTCTATGCGTATACTTGACATCATCGCACTCGTTCCTGCATATGATCTTCTACTCAACGTGTCAGCTACCACGTTCGTTTTTCCAAGATGGTATTGAATAGTGTGGTCGTAGTCTTTCAATAGCTCCAGACAACGTCGCTGCCGCATGTTGAGTTCTTTTTGAGTGAAGAAATATTTAAGGCTTTTATGGTCTGAATATATCTCCACTTTCTCCCCATATAGATAGTGCCTCCAGATCTTTAATATGCTAAAAGCATTGCCGCTTAACTCTAGATCATGAGTAGGATAATTCCTCTCATATTCTTTAAGTTGTCGCGAGGCATATGATATGACTTTCCCACGTTGCATAAGAACACATCCTAACCCTTTGTCCGAAGCATCGCTGTAGATAACAAATCCATCCGAACCCGGATGGTATTGTTAGAAACAGTAATGCAAAATAAGTCTCCTCTTAAACTCTTGGAAACTCTTCTCGCATTCTTCGCTCCAAACGAATTTTGTATCCTTCCGAGTTAGCTGGGTTAATGGAGTAGGGATTCGAGAAAACCCTTCCACGAATCTCCGATAATAACCAAATAAGCCCAAAAAGCTACGTTTCTTGATCCGACTTCTTGATTGCTCCCCAACTTGTATTGCTTCAATCTTCGTCGGGTCAACAGATACTTCATGTTTTGACACCACGTGCCCAAGGAATGTTACTTCCTCAAGCCAAAACTCGCATTTCTTCAACTTAGCATATAGCTTGTTTTCACGAAGCCTTTGGAGTACCAGCTTCAAATGGTGCTCATGATCTTCACGGCTTTTGGAATATATGAGGATGTCATCAATAAAAATAACAACGAATTTATCCAAATATTCTTTGAATACTCTATTCATCATATCCATGAAAGTCGCAGGAGCATTAGTCAATCCAAAAGACATGACTAGGAATTCATAATGCCCGTACCGAGTTCTAAAGGCAGTCTTTGGAATATCCTCAGTTCTAATCTTCAGCTGATGATATCCAGAACGAAGATCGATTTTTGAAAAGAATTGTGCTCCTTGCAACTGGTCAAACAAGTCATCAATATGAGGTAGAGGATACCTATTCTTGATAGTGACATGGTTCAATTCTAGATAGTCAATACAAAAGTCGCATACTCCCGCTTCTCTTTCTTCTTTACAAATAAAACAGGGAGCACCCCAAGGAGATGTACTAGGGACGAATGAAACCAATGTCCAACAACTCTTGAAGTTGGACCTTTAACTCTGAAGTTCAATAGAGCCATTCGATATGGGGTTTTAGAAATGGGCTTTGTACGGTGTTCAAGATCAATAAAGAATTCAACTTCACGTTAAAGGGGTAGACCGGGAAGTTCTTCAGGAAATACGTCAGGAAAGTCAATAACAACAGAATATTATTCAAATTTGACGTGTCCTTATTCAAATCCACAACATGGGCTAAGAAAGCTTGACATCCGTTTTTCAATAAGCGAATAGCTTTATGATTAGATATGATGATGATTGATTTTAATGGTTTAGTTGCTTGAATTAAATACAACGGGTTGTTTAGGAATATGAAAGCTAACAACCTTACGAAAACAATCAATTTTGGCATGATGAGTAGTTAACCAATCAATCCCTAAAATCACATCAAAAGCAAGTATCTTTATAGAGATAAAGTCAATAGGTAAGATAAGGGTGCCAACTTGGATTAGACAAGATTTATAAACATTGGATGTGATGAAAGTTTCTCCTAACGGAGTTTCCACAGATAGGTCAAAGTCTAATTTTTCCGGAGTCAAATTTAAACGTTGAGCACAAGTAGGAGAGATAAATGAATGGGTATGCCCGGTATCTAGTAAAGTATAAACTTCACATGAATTTATAAATAGCTTACCCGTGATCACCTCGTTTGGGTTCTCGCATTTTGACCAATCCACAACAAACGCTCTTCCAGAACCGATTGACTTTGACTTTTTTGGGATAGTCTTTTGAGTCACCGTCCTCTTTGAACTAGGTTTATTCACTGCAGTGCAATCTCGGCGTATGTCCTTCCTTTCCACAATTATAAGATACAGGCTGTTGTGGGCGGTTTGGACCGATATGTCCCTCTTTCCGCATTTATAGCATATAATGGTGGTGGTCGTTCTCCTCCTTGAACCGATTCTTTCTTTGTACTGTCGTCTTTCACATGGTCGTTGTTGAATCTCCTTTTTAAAATCTCCTCCCACTCGCTTCTTCTATTTTCATGGCCCATGATTACCACCAGTGTGGTTACCATTTTGTCCGTCTTTTTCTTTCTCCACCGGTTATTGTTGTTTTGTTGACTATTATCTCCTAGTATGATCCTGATTGTGGTACCTCGGTTGGCCGTGACTCGTTATCTCGCTTCTAACAATTGAGCCTCATTAACATCATCCTGAATAGAGAAAAATTTATGAGAGATGAGATCTTGGCGTATCTTAGGGTTTCAAACCTCTCGTAAACATCCGCGTCATACGTTCCTCATTCTCCACCAAATGAGGTGCAAACACGATAACTCTCTGCAACTTCGCCTCGTCTTTGAGACACCGCCATTTGTTACTGCTCCCAGTCTAATAAACTCCACTTCCTTCATATAATGAACACTTTCGGGAAAGTATTTGTCATTAAATAGTTTCTGAAACGTCTCCCAAGACATGTTGAGCGCAACTGGATGGGTACGCTTCACAGACTCCCACCAGTAGTCTGCCTCGCCACGGAACATAAAGGTGGCGAATGGAATCTTCTGTTCTCTGTGCATCCCAAGACATCGAATATCTTGGTAATTTGCTTGACCCATGTTTACGCCATGATCGGATCTGGCTTTCCTTAAAATCCAGTGGTCCCAACTCTTTGAATCGCTTGCATTTGTGACAACCCGTGAATTGCTATCATTTCTCCTATGTTTTGAACACGAGTCTCCTCGTGCGATTTTGCATGAACTAAAAAAGCTTCTAAACATTAAATCGTTCATCGTCTCGATCGGTGGTGTTGTTCACAGGAGGAACATTGTCAGCCTGTTGCACGTTCTCCTCGTTGGTGAGTACATGAGTCTCCACGGTCTCATTTCCATTGTTAATATTCTCAGTCTCGACATTCTCAAATACTGTCATAAAAAAGGGTTAATTAAGCAAATCAATATATCACATAATGTCCTTATATACTGACCAACTAACAAATAAGCTTAGGTAGGACACACTAGCGAAGGATTTACTCGTCTCTCCCTCCTAGTTCTATTCCCCGATCTCCGCCAGAGATCATATCCTAAGCTCGATACCAACCGTGACACCCCAAAACAGTATACATCACCCATTCCGAGTTGTCAATACACAGTGCATGAAAAAAACAACTACAACTTTATTATTACAATAGTAAAGCTGTGAGTTTAAATACGAGATATTGTCATCTGAGATAATATCCACATACAAATAAATCCTCATCATAATTATTGATACATTATTTTACAACAATGGTGAGGACTACTAAACAACTCTCCCTAGAACCTTCATTCCATACCCCAGACTCTGCAGACTCGTTATATTCTCGCCTCTCACGAGAAGAAAAATGGAACAAAAAGGAAAAGGGTGAGCTCGACTAGCCCATAAAAAGAATATTATGACTAAGATAATATACAACAAAATTATCGTTAGTCTTCAACGAGGAAAAATATAATAAAATACAATAGACAACAAGTTTTAAATCAATATTCGCATAGCAGAATAATAATTCATTAGAAGAGTTAAGTAGAGAATGCAAACTACTATCTTCATGTATGAATTTTAAAGTTAATCGTCTATTTTATCCTCAGTAACATCAATCAATATATATCTGGGATCAAATATTCATCCTTGCACTACAGGGCCAAGGACATTCACCAAATTAGTCATGTTCATCTAAACACTGCTCATCTTTTTTGCTACGGGCCAAAGATATTCATCGAAATCATTCATCTTTGCACTACGGGCCAAAGATATTCAATAATATCATCATTTAAGGCCGAGGATGATGAAAATATTTTTTTAAAGAAACGAATCCAAAGAATCAAAATGACAAGGATTAAGGATTAAGGATTCGTACTTTGTTTTATCCACGTCCAAAAATACCTCAAAAATAATCATAGTGGTGTAAAATTCAAGAATGATCAAAACATGGATACAATCAAAGCTAGTATCCACAATAGATATTTTGGACGAAAAAGAAAAATTTTCATTTTTTCGATGAATAATGTCGTATTAAGTGAATAAGATCAGAGTATACGAATAGTCTGCCGTATACATGAATAAGAACTCAGAGCACCAAAAGTTTCAAATTTGATAAAAACTTCAGATCAATATTTCAAATAATGATATTGAAGAAATAATATCATTACGAAAAAAAATAATATCCACTTACTCGAAAAGATCGATCTTACCATTTGAAATCTTTGGATATAAAGCTATAACTTGAACTTGCACCGTATATAGCAATACTCAAAGTATACTCAAAATACTCACAAGAATACGCTCGATAATATAGAGAGAAAAACTTGAGTTTACGGTGATTTTCAATTCTAACCTAAGCACCCTATTTATAGGAAAATGCTTAGAACACTAAAGCAGAAAATTTAATAAAATATTAATTTATATTAAAATTTTCCTACGCCCACTTAGACTTCTGATTTCAGCAACTTAACATGTGATTCATGAGGCTTACAAATGTAAAAAACGTTTTTGTTAATATAAATATTTAAAACTTCCAAAAATCAATTATTTCGGAACTCTAGAACTTCAATAATTCATAATAAATAGCCCTTTTATCAGAAAATTCTAATCTCACGAGTTTTTATAGGAAATTCAATTCTCTACAACTTTGCGGAAGAAAGTTTTCCAAATTCCCAACAGAAATTGACCGAAATCCACAAGCGGGTGATTTTAGAGGTATAATCAAATTTCATCGAATAAATGGGGTCCAATTGGCATGTTTAACATGTTTTAAACATTTATTGCAACAAAATATTCTTCCTCCTCAGTATACTCATATATCCCACATTCGTTGTAAAAATATTACCATTATTATATTATTAAAATATAATATTATATATATTTAAATAAATTATTTTATCGAGAAAAGATAAAATTTTAATTTTCAACAATTGTCGCATTAAAAATTTTCTCCATCTATATCCACATAAAATCAATATTTTTCTCATCATATGAATCAATAATTAATTACTCACAAGCAACAACCCTCCTGGGATGATGACCTGAAGGCATGATCATATCATCCCAAAGGCGGTCCTCCGACCTCATGTAGAAGAAGAAGGCCGCCAAAAGGCCGAGACTCTCGCGAGATAAATCCTCGAAAGCGACGAGGAGGTACTTCCCGAGGTAAACCCACAACCAATTCCTTCAATCGAACCCACAACAACCTCCTCAACCAACCCCACCAACTTCCTCGAACCAACCCCACCAACTTCGAACCAATCCTAAAAAAGAGAGTCTCCTCGACATTCCTCCACACGATCGGGAGAAAGTCCTTCGTGCTAAAAAAATTAAGAAGCAAAATAATTCCTCTTCTGCTTAAGCGAACTCGCGTTCCCCCTCCTTCAACAACCAACCCTTTAAATGAAACCCCAACACTTAACGGCCGAAGGTGAAAGCCGACCTTTCTCCGTCCGAAAAAGAAAAACAAATTTCTGACGGTCGGTTTGGTTCGACTTGAACCTTCTTCAACTCTGAGCCAATGCCACTCGATCACCTTCTCCAGAATGTACGTGCGGATCCTTCACGGGTTCGCGATCGGCCTATACCTCCTCCTCAAGGGCTAATGACCTCAATTTCAAAGATGACGCCATGGGTCCACCGACTATGTGGCCTCGGTTCATGCCAATTTCCCTTTCAACTGTTTGAGGCCTTCGTTTGCGAGGCCGATGACCATCGGTTCGAGAAGAGCGATTCAAATGGGGACTTCTTCAAATAAGGCATGAGCTACTTGGCTAAGGTAAATGACTCTTCTCTTCCTTTGCTTACTTATTTTCATACTCATACATCTGGTCGATTGAATAACACCGAACATGTACACAGTAAATCTTTGTCTTGGACGTCTGCGTCCCAGATCTCTCAAGTGAATCCGAGGAGGAAGCGCCAAGAAGAAAAATTCCTCCTGAAATCGCCTTTGGCTGGGAAAGGACTCACCGTGAAGGCCTTCTTCATACTAACGAAGGTCTTGAAAAGAGTTGGCCCAAGCTAAGGGAGAAGTGAAGGCCTCCAAGGAAGAACTAAAGTCGACTAAGGCTCAGCATGCTGAAATTGTCAACATGAATGTCGACTTAGTTCAGAGGAGTGAACTGAGGATGAATAAGATCAAGGAGTTGAAGTCCAACGCCAAAATCTTGACCAAGACGATCCGTAAGATGGAGCGGGGTGAAAAGCTTCAATCGAATATACTGGCTGACTCGAAGCAAGAGATCCGAGAACTCAAGGCTCTTGGGACCTTGGGCCTCCTTTAACCGATGCTCTTCGCAAAGAAATTTGTGAAGAATATAGAACTTTCAGACGAAATAAACGAAGAAATCATGAGGATTCACAAAGAAAGCTACGAGCTTCTGCGCGAAGTCTTGCAAGGAAAGGTTGATCAAGGCTAACTTAGATCCTTACCTGCTGGACTCTTCGGATGATGATGGCGCTGCCTGAAGCACCAGCTTATGGATTGTCTTAGGTCTTATTATGAATATTTGTAAAAATTTTATGTTATTTCCTTATTTGTAAATGAACTTAAATATTAATGAGAAATGATTTTCTTCCTTATGACTTGATTGTACTTTTTATTTTATGTCAATGCTTGATATGAATTTATATGAACAATGTATAAAAAACCCTTTCGAGGATTTAACTTCAAATGATTAAGCATGTCATATATATAACGATAAAGTGATGTTAAAGAACGAGGCATTCCGAGACTCAACACTTAAATAAAATAAAGTACCACATACTCATCGGCTCAAAGTGTGAGATCGGTCATTTGTTTACCACTCGGGTGAAACAATTATCTGAAAACCAAGATATAAGGATCAAGACATAAGGACCAAGATATAAGGATCAAGATATAAGGACCAAGATATAAGGATCAATTGTGACCATTGACTTACCACCTGGTAAAAATCAATATAGGATCCTTCGCCTACCACCACTCCGGGTAGAAACGACAAATGGGTTTTGCCATCGAATGGCCAATGAATCCTACCATACCTCCTTACACCATAGTGACCATAGGACAAAATAGGACCAAGACTAATAGTGACCATTGATTTACCACCCTGATAAAATCAATATAGGATCATTCGCCTACCACTCGGGTAAAACGAATAAATGGGTCGCCATCGAATGGCCAAATGAGTCCTACCATACCTCCTTACACCATAGTGACCATAGGACAAAATAGGACCAGGGACCAATAGTGACCATTGATTTACCACCTGGTAAAATCAATATAGATCCTTCGCTCACCACTCGGGGTGAAACGACAAATGGGTCAACATCAAATGGCCAAATGAGTCCTACCATACCTCCTTACACCATAGTGACCATAGGACAAAATAGGACCGGGACCAATAGTGAAAAAGTGTCTTTATTGATAATGAACAATAATATACAAACTTCCGATGAATTAACTTGATCTTTATTGAAAGTATTTCCGAAGCCCTTGACGTGTGCAAGTGTTTTGATTTGGAACCATCTAATGCCCTTAACCTAAGTAGTGCTGGTTTGGACACTTCAATCACCTCATATGGTCCTTCCCAGTTTGGCATTAACTTTCCGTGTTTTGAGGTGTAGAAGCTTGACTTCTCACGAGGATCGAAGTCTCCTACTTGAATCTGCTGAGTTTGACTCCTTTGTTGTAATGCTTCGCTACTCTTTCGTTGATAAGCAACCAATTTAAGTAGAGCAACCTCTAAACTTCTTCTAGTAGATCCAAATTGGCCTTGGTCCTTCGTCATTGTATATTTCTTTTTTTATTGACCGACCAAGACTTGGAGATCCGATTTCGACAGGGACTAAAGCATCGATTACCATAGGCGATCGAAAGGGTGAATCCCGATGGTAGTCCTTGGTGTAGTCCGGTAAGCCCACAACACGTTGAAAGCGCCTCCTCCGGCCATCTTCCTTTAGCTTCATCTAATCTGCGCTTGATCCCGATTCAGGCCGTCCCCGTTGGTCACCTCAACTTGCCATTTGATTGTGGATGAGCCACCAAGTCTTCTTATGTTGAATCCCTGACTCCTTTAAAAATGCTTCAAATTTTGATCCCATTTAACCGACGTCCGTTGTCCGATATTAATACTCTAGGGATCCCGAAGCGAAACACTACAGACTCTTTTACGAACTTCAAACATTCTTTCTCCGTAATTAACCGAAGTGGCTTCCGCTTTCTACCCACTTAGTCATGTAATCAATAAGAATTATGACAAAGCTAACTCTGACTTTTAGCTTTAGGCAATGGACCCAATATATCTACCCCCCAGACAGCGAAGGGTATAGGAGATAAAATCGAGTATAGCTCTTCCGGTGGCTGATGTGGATCGGAACGGTTGAGTTGGCACTTTTCACATTTTTTGACATACTCTGTAGCTTCCTTGAAAATTGTAGGCCAATAGTATCCTTGTCGAAGTACTTTGTAAGCCAAAGATTTAGCAGCCATATGATCACCGCAAATGCCCTCGTGAACTTCCCGAAGAGCATATTCCGCCTTTCGGATGGGACCGGAACTTGAAGAATGGTGAAGAAAAGGCCAATCGGTAAAGATCCCCATCAATAAGAACAAAGTTGGCGCTCTTGTATTTGATCTTCTTTGCTAACATCTGATCCGAAGGAAGGACGCCATCTGCCAAATACTCGATGTAGGGGTCATCCAGTAGTTAGATCGCTCGATACACATCACGGCTTCATCTTTGAACACTCACCGCTGCAGAACTTCCAAGTAAATCGATCCATTAAAACATCTGCGCATCCGTAGTAGCCAATTTCGACAATGCATCGTGCGATAGAATTGTCATTCACGCTTATGCCTCAAAATTAAATGCAAGCGAAATCTCGAAGTCGGTCCTTTAACTCATGCCAAATACTTGATCATCCGATTTCCACGAGCTTCATAGTCCCCTGATAGCTGCTTGACAACCAACTGAGAGTCACTGTAGATGATAAGGTTCCGACCTCTAGACTCTTTGCCAATCGAACACCATCGCTAGCATCGCTTCATACTACTCGGCTTCATTGTTTGTCGCTTTAAATCCAAATCTGATGGCCTGTTGAACTTTGAACCCGTCTGGACTTGTCAAGATAATTCCTGCCCCACTAACAGTTAGGGTAGAGGAACCATCTGCATATAGAGTCCAAACATTCTGCTCCTGTTGAAGAACTGCAACTGCTCGATCGGAGGATTCAGCTTCCGATAACTCGGCATCTGCTTCGGTGAACGAACATTCTACTATGAAATCGGCCAAAGCTTGGCCTTTGATAGCGGTTCGTGGATGGTATTCGATGAAAAACTGTGATAACTCCATTATCCACGCCGCTAACCTTCCTGATACTTCTGGCTTGCCCATCACCTTCTTCAATGGTTGATCCGTGTAGACAAACTGAGAGTTCGACCTTGAAAATAATGCCAAGCTTCTACTAGCAATTATCAATGGCGAAGGCAAATTTTTCAATATTTGGATACTGGTTTCAAAGATCTCGCGCAGGCGTGGTGACATAATAGATCGGATGTTGTCTTCCACCGATCTCCCGAACCAAAGACTTCTTCTCCAACCATTAACGAACTTGCCGCCAGATATAGATAAAAGTCTCATTGGAATGGGTTTCACCAATAAAGGAGCCAGAAAAGATACGCCTTTATGCTTCCTGGAAGGCGTCTTCACACTCTGAAGTCCACTGGAACGTCTTCGCATTCTTCGGCCCTTTCAATGTATCAAAGAAAGGAAGGCACCTCTCTGCAGATTTGGCGACGAACCACCTTAATGCTGCAATCCTGCCAGTCAGACGTTGGACGTCTTTGAATGACTGAGGAGTCTTCATGTCAAGAATGGCATGAATCTTCTTTGGATTGGCCTCGATACCCCTTTGGCTAACAAGATAACCCAGAAACTTCCCTGCACCGAGGCCGAAAGTGCACTTGGCCGGATTAAGCCTTAGTTGACAATGACGGACAGTCTGAAAGCATTCCTCTAGATCGTCCAAATGACTCTGAACGTGCATGCTTTTCACGATCATGTCATCAACGTATACTTCCATGTTCCTTCCCAGCTGCCTATCGAAGATGAAGTTCATCATTCTCTGGTAAGTGGCTCCAGCATTTATAAGGCCAAAAGTCATCTTCTTGTAGGCGTGCCGAATCGGTGTGTAATAAATCTTGATCTTTGGGATATCCTATTTACACATGGATATTTGGTGATAACTGAAAAAGCATCCATAAAGCTTAGTAATGCATACCCAAAGTGGCATCGATAAAATTTGATCAATATGGGGTAGAGGATAAAATCCTTCTTGACAAGCTTTATTGAGGTCGGTGTAGTCGATCTGAACCCGCCATTTTCATTCTGCTTTACGCACTGACACCACATTAGCCATCCATTCGGGATAATCAATCTCATATATAAAGTCGGCGACCAACGACTTTCTTTATTTCTCGATCAATAATTTTACGTCGTTCAGTATGAAGATCCGTCTTTTTTGGCCGAACCTTCTTCAAGGATCTACATTCAGGTATGCTCTATATCTTCCGACTAACTCGGTGCATGTCCTTTGGTTCCCATGCAAAAATATCCGCATAACAGTAATAAGAGTTCTATGAGATTTGTCCAAGAGGTTCTCGGTGACCTGAACCGATCTTCTCACGGTCTTGTCCGGCTTTCCAAGATCAATTCGACCTCTTCCGTTCCTCGTGAGAATCACCATCGATTCGTAACTACTTTCGGTAAAAGGCTCGATCTCAATTGTCATCGTCTCGCTTTTTGTTTGTCAATTTCACTCGGAGGAAATAATGACGTTCATATAGCATCGTCGGGCTAGATCCAAGTCCCCGCCACCTCTCCTACTCCATGGTAGTGGGGAACTTGATTTTGAAATGAGGATGGAGGTCACAAACTTGGAGAAGCGATTAAAGTAGGTCTTCGATATAAGCGTTATAAAATTTGAATCAACGTCACAACATAGAATTTACACCTTTATTTCGACTTCTTTGGGGTCTTTGTCTTAAAGACAACCGGGGAGTTCAATAGTGCTCTGCAACTTTGACGGGATCATTCTTTGAAAGCCGTATATAAGGAGCTTCTGCCCGACCTCCATTTTCTCGCCAGTCAAGTGCATCATCCGATAGGCATGGGCATACAGGGATATCTCTCGAAGATCCATTATCTACCATCATCGCGCTTCATGTCCACCGTGCCCACTTGCGCCATGTGATCACCAAAGCCCCTAACGCGGCTCGATGGGCTCCGAAGGATAATCGAGATCGGTGAATGATATGACGATCCGGAATGGTCTATCTCGCTTTCGGGGAGCATCTGTCATAGTCATGACCAAATTCGTAAGCCCTTCTTCTTCCCTATCAACTTCCCCCTTGGACCCACCGGTTATCACATCGATAACATGCCTTGGCGGCAATACTGAAGCCCTTGAACCGTCTGAACAGCACGGTTAACGTTCTGCTGATTATTTACGGCCACATACTGCACCAACAAGCCGTCTTTAATCTTCCTCTCCACAAAGTCTTTCAAATTGCAACACTCGTTAGTGTCGTGGCCAGCGGCCTGATGATAGCCACAATACTTACGAGAGTTACCCTGCCCAGTTCGGTAATTATCACGGGGTGGCTCAAAGAAAGGTTGGTTTCTGATTTGATCCAAAATTATCGATCTATCAGTGTTTAGTTTGGTGTAGATCTTATTCACCTTGAGGTCTGGAACGGAGGATGGCCGCTTCTTGCCGCCAGAATTATTGTACTTTTTCGAATCGCCTCTCTGTTCATCATTATACCCTGCTCTCCTCTCTGCTCAACTTCAGGCTTAGAGCCACCGACTCTTTCCCGACCCGAAAGAGGATGTTTGATTCGTTCATAGCTTCTTCTACAACGATGTAGCCTTCTGCTTTGTCAAAGGCTTCGGCCAAGCTCTTCGGGTGATTGAACATCAACTTCTTCACCAACTTTTCGGACTTTACCAGATCCAATCCATTCTGGAACAAACCTACAGCCTGGAGATCATTAAGATCGGACACCTGACCGACTGCTTCTATGAACCTCTTTACATATTGGCCCAAAGATTCATTTGTGGCTAGCTGGATCTGTGCCAAAGAACCCGTGGGCTTTCATCTTCTTCGGGTTGCTCCCGAAACGGGCATGGAACTTATCACAAAGTTCATCCACGAGGATATGGAATCTGAAGGCAAAGTTCCCAACCAACATCCTCGCATCTTTTACGGCGTTATAACAAAGGTGTGGCACTTGGCGTCGTCAAGAAAGTCGTAATAGTCCATTAATGCCCATTCGAACGCTGGCTATGGTCATAAGGGTTCCGTTCCATCGTAACTTTCCATGCGAGGCAATTTTTAGTGATATCCGCCTTTTCCTTGAGAATATCGAGGAAAAAGGGATGCCTTCTTTCCCGGGGCGTCCTTCACTTTTGCTAGACCTCGGCCGGTTGCTTTCGAGCTCTTTAAGCTCTTTCACTAGAAAATCAACGCCTTGGTACGTGGGGAAACTTCTTTCTTGTGAACAACATTATGTCTCCGGCGGATCGACCTCCTCCCGCCGATCCTCTCGCCTGAGGGACTTCTTGATCCGCCTGACACAACTCTTTCTTTGTGGTGAGAATGGTCACGTTGATAGTCCATTACCCGGACTTGCATGCGACCTCCTTCGACCGCTTCTTTGTTGATAATCATCTCGATCTTTGAGAGTAATTATTATTATCGCCTTCTTGAGGCCATGGGAGTTCGCTTCGATCTCCCCTACTTGAGAATGATCCTAGAAACACGCGCGGAACGCTTCGGCTCCTTACCCTTTCGTCGATTCTCCTCCTTATGCCCACTTCGTCCTTCATATTGATCATGGCTAGATGCTTCGTCCTGCAATTCCGCCACACCAAGCATCTGTTTCGCTTATATCTTCTTTTTTTTTTAACAGACCGCCACGGCTCTCTATCTGCTTCGTCCGCCATCTTCGCTTGACTTGGCGACTCTATCCTCCTCAAGCTACTTATGATGAATCTTGGTTGGCGAGCCTTCCACTTGCCCTCGACCATGATCTCGCTCTCTCATTCGCATGAAAAAACCAATCTTCGTCGCCCCGCCAGAATCTTGACGGAGATCCCCGAATTATGCTTAGGCCGTCTTTCGTGAAAGAGCACTCTTGGAAGGACCCAGACGATCCTTCACCAAAAACACGAGGCGTGTGGTAGCGATACCATCGCGCGCCTTACGGTGTACCATCCCTACTCTCTCATCATCTTCCAAGTAGGTTAAACGATTGTGATTGAAAATTTTAATGACACTAGAACTCAAAAGCCCTCCTTCTAGCAGCCAATGTTAATGCCAAGATCTTTCTCCACGTCCCCAATCACGTAAGACGTTACGATCACCTTACGATAAACACAATCGACACCAAAAGCTTGACGGTGGCTCTCCGTCGGAGGATAGCTTCAGCGTGAGAATTAAAGACGTGTTCCTGAAGGTTAACAATGGAGGAATATATGGTCTAGTGTATTGATAGAGATAATAATTCTCGGTTGTGTGTGTATTGGAGAATATGAATAATCAATATATAAGAGAACGTACCTCCATACAAGGGCTTCCTTTGCTAAGTTATATTACCTTTGCTTGGATTATTGTGCCACCACTTCTACTACCCGACACCCTCCGATCGATGGACTCTGCCGTACTATATCGGTTTATCTACCGCTTTTGGCCATTGTTTCTACCTCCTACTAAGGTTATGATCCCATCCACATTAATGCATGGCGGGAGCCTCGTCAATCATCATGCTTTTTCATCATCACAAATCAAAGTAATGATATTAAAATATCTAATGGAATCGATCCATTGGGTGAATCCGGTCCAATAGGATTAAATAAAGTTGACACAATAAATGGACTCAAAGAGTCCCATGGCTTAATAATAAAAGCCCAATAGATTATACTGATAAATGGGCCCAATCTATCCTGCTCAAAATAGGAGAAATATTATGACCCAACAATGTTCATAGTATTATTCAAAACGCGAGACATGAGGGAAGAATTGAAGAAGATAACGGCAAAAAAAATTGTTGTGTCATTGTAATATTAATTGAAATCTGTATTTGATAAATTTTATTATTATTATTTTTAATTTAATTAAAAGAGTGTGCCTAAAATCCTGCATCTGCCCATGCTTTTGCATATATCTTAATTATATTCATCCATTAGATTCAAGCTGTTAAACTTCAAAAACTCTCAATAATATATCCCCCTAAACCATCTCTCTCTCTCTCTCTCTCTCTCTCCTCTTAGTACTACTAGCTCTTTCATTCAATTAATTTAATTCCATATGCTTCCTCCTATCACCCTTCTCCTCCAACATGGCCTTCAAAATCTCTCACAAATTATACTATATTCTTAGCCTCCCTATCCTCTTTTTCCTATTATTTCATGAATATGAATATTTCCATACTTTCAATAACACCGCCACCGCCACCGTTATAAGCTATTCAGTACCATTCTCTCGCCATCCTTTGATCCATCGGAAAACTCTTTCCACCAAATTTGACTTCACCCCATTTCTCAAACACCAACAGTACCACCAAAGGCAGCACCGCCACGGAAAACACTCACCGGAGATGCACGTGCAACCGGATCCAGCTGCAGCTGGAAGTGAGATTGATCCACGTTATGGTGTTGAAAAGCGGTTGGTCCCAACCGGTCCGAACCCATTGCACCATTAATTAAGCCAATTAATCTATTGTGAATGTACGTACGTACAAGTGATCATACAAGTAACTACTGGTTAGTACGTAAGAGATCATATATATTACTACTTAATTGTACGTGTGATTCTATTGTTTTGATCTTGGACTCATACCATAATATATATATATATATATATATATATATATATATATATGGGAATATAGCTTAAAGTTATACGGTCTACGATCGTAGAGTGATTTTATTGTACGATCGTAGAGTAATCACTCCACGATTTGTGAATTCACTCTATTATGGTGGACTACCCTACGAGTTAAATTACTCTACGATACCATATATATATATATATATATATATATATATATATATATATATATATATATGGTAGCTAGCTAGTATATAATTTAATGAGATTAATTATGTAAAAATTAATGTAACGGAGGATCGATTAAAATTATTAATTTAGTAGATATTATGTATGTACGTGGTTAGGTAGGTTGATACAATTAAATTGAGAATTAAGTTTGTTAATGATTTTTGTTATGAGAGAGATTTGAAAGGAAGACATGAGTAGCTGGGACGGCACGGCAATGGGGGAGTATTAATTAATTATTTTGATGAGGTTAGTTAGTTAGTTAGTTAGTGTGGAATAAGGGATCGAGTGTGCACTGCACGTGATGAGCTGGATGCATGCCAATGTGGCAACCTCCGGTCCCACTTACTCATCCCCAAATTCTTGATCATTACTACATTTAGGGTATTTATAAATTTTGTTTCATATTGTTAATGACAATTTATAAAGGATGAAAACAAAACTTAAGTTTTACCATTAATTAAATTAGTTTTGTTATGATTATATTGTAAAGGAGATAATAGAGTTTATAAAAGATTTTCTCTTTCAGTATTTAATTAATTAACCTGCTAAACGTGTAATAGAAGCAGCAAGCCTCGATTTATTAATTTTTGCATAAGAACGACCGGGGACAGAGCCACCTTAGGACTGGAGAGGGTCATAGCCCCCAAGATTTTTTGGATCAGACATTAGAATACTAAGTGGGCTAATGACTATTATGAAGATAAACATTAGCTAATGACTACTGGACTAAATTCATTAGAATACTAAGTGGACCTTACAAAAAAAAAATAGTTTAAAATTTTAATGTTCTAACCAAACTGGTAGTATAATAGTATTGACTAATGACTATTGTGAAGATAATTTCAAGAGTAGATATTTTCCCATTTTTGTCCATTTAGTATAATAGATTGATTTTGTGATTTGAAAGAACACCGGGTGCAACTCTGACGAAACTTTGATATGTTCTAAAAGACTTTTTTTTTGTTATGTTTTGTTGTCTTTGTCAAAGAAAATTATATTACTACATTATCTTTGTTTTAGCAAAAATATGTTTTATAATTATAGAACTTTACTTTTTAGTGATGAATATATATTATGTTGTCAAAAAAATTTTTGGCCCCCCAATATCGAATCCTGGCTCCGTCCTGAGAACGACCGAGTCCGCATGTTAAATCAAAACTCAAAACATGTTTGTTTACACTACATATATATATATATACAGGTAGGATCTAAAAGATGGATATAAATAAATGAAAAAAATCGAATAAAAACAAAAAAACACGCTGGTTTGTGGCCAACCAGCATGGTTGATCCGACCAGACCACTGAAACCAGCGTGTTTTGCTTTGGTGATTTTTTTGGTCCATTTATTTGGTCCGCTTTTAGATCCTCCCCGTATATATATATATATATATATATATATATATATATATATATATATATATATATATATATTAAGACAATAATTAATTAAAAAGTCATCTCTTATCACCTGCTACCGATGAATAATTTATTTAATTTTTCAAAAAAAAAGAAAGAAAAAAGAAATCACTTTTATTATATACACTCTTCACCCCTTCAATCACTAACGATCAGCCCTCAAACCATTGTAGAGAAATGGGTCGTCCAATGCATATACATTCCGCCGGTACTTCTTTACCACTAGGAGGACTATTTGGCTTGTTTGCTTGTATATCAGCCATTGTTGCCTTACGTGCCAAGCATGCCAGGCGAGTTACAAGAAACTACGCAAGTAACAAACCCCAGAAGATCAATGATGATCAAAAGTTGAGCTTAAGGTCAGTATCCTTACCGTCTGCTAAGCAGTTCATCGCAACTATAATTATATTAGCAATAAGGCTATTCCCTTCACGTACCATAAAAAGGCCATTGATGATGATCATGAGACTAATGCCAACAAAGGGGAGGAAGGATTTGGAGAAGGTGGGTTGTGGCAGAAGGAAATCTTGATGGGGGAGAAATGTCAGCCGCCTGAGTTTCCGGGTGTGATTTACTATGATTCTTGTGGCAATCAGATTTCAGAGTTACGTTGCCACCCAGAGCTAGCCCTTTGCATAATTTTTCTTTTCAGGTACGTACTAGCAAAGGATGAAAATTAATTAGGTTCACGTTATTCATGTACAAACTCGATATTCTCTATGCATAATAAAGGATATATGTTGTTGTAGTTTGAAGAAATTCGATATTATGTATTATGATCCATGAAATCTAATACAAGTGTTGAACCCAACTTGATCTTAAAAAAAATTAACAACTCGTTGTGTAACTAGCAAAGTAGCATAATTGGAGCATCAGAATTCTCAAACCAAGCCAAATTTACAGACTAGCTAGAGATTTACAGAAGACTATCTTTGCTTCTTCTTCTTCTTCTTCTTTTTTTCATACGTTAAGCATTCTCAAAATTTGTATATATTACAACCCTTCTAATTAATCGCTGTATGAGTGAGTACTTTATAACTTTAGCTTCACTTTTAGGTTTAATTCAAGTGACATTTTCGGCCTTCTAGATGGAAAATAATGAAATATATATATATATACACACATCTATAATAAGGTAAAAGAAAAACTGTATCCCTCATGCTTCCTGATTATTGTTTTGGCTTGCTTGTGCTTGCATACGGCTTCTCAGCTCTTCAAAAGCCTTCATGCTCTCTGCATCAAAGCCTCCTTCCTGCAAACTGAAATAACAATAAATATATCATGACTAAGCGATTAATATGTTAACCGTAATATCTAGTATTATTTAATATATATATAAATATGATAAAACAGAATATAAATTTATATATATATAACACAGAAAATAGTAATAAATAAATCCGAGTCCTTTGAATTCACAAAATCTCCTTAAAGCAAATTTATTCCCTCACATGTGCTAAGGATTAATTGAATAATTGTTTCCCAAGATAAAACGGATTTCTAGTTCTTAATTAGAAGCACTTCAAAATTAAGAACACATTGAACCAATTTCATTGTTATGTACTGAACTTTATAAATAATGCATGAAAATGATGCATGAATATATACTTACAAACAGAAACGGAAAAATAATTGCAGATCGAGGAAACACTGCAGAACGGTGGGAAGGAACGGGACTGCAGAACGGGGAACGGAATCTGTAGAAACGGGATTTTGCAGAACACAGAACGGGACGGAAAGTATATTGCAGAACGGGGAAGGAACGGGAAAATTACGTACTGTTTTAGTGCGCCCATATGTAATATTTATAGCTTGGGTGTAATGTTTTAACTACGTAGTATTGATATATAATCTTAAAACAAAATCTGATAATTAATTAAATTTTGTCCAAAAGGTTAAATATATCACATGACCCACACGCTTGAACCGACCGGACAGCGGCGTGTGTGTGGGTTCAAACCAAGCTTTGGCTAGGTCCTCTCCCTTCCACAAAAGTGGGATGCCCCTTGAGGCCCTTCCCATTGAGCAAACATTCCATATATAAAGATTTCAATTTTCCCTCACACATCCTATGTGGGACTATGCAATTGTCAACATATCAAGTAGGTGACTTTGAAGTCAATTTTCTCATTCAATTCCTAATGGATTTGAACAAATAGGTATACCACGTTATACTCCTTGCGGAGGAATCCGACATTTTCGGAGTGTCGGTCCCACATTAAATTGAGCCTCAAAATGCTCTAATATTTAATGTTTCAAATACCATTTCCAACAAAATAAATAAAGAAGAGATTCGACAGTCTTTTTGTCGTCCCTTTTCATTTCCACGCACATTCATTAAACAATTCCAATCAGTGAACTTATTGCCTAAAGCCAGGGAGTTTAAAATTTTAAAACCAATAGAAACAAACAAGTGCTTGAATGGAATATACCTGATGAACTCGGAAAGCAAAACGTACGCCTTGTAGAATCAGGAATTCTCTGTTTAATCCGTCCAGTGCATCATCAAGTTCTGATGCAACGCGCTTCATGTACTTCCGTGCCAGTTGTACAGAAGAGAGCTTGATCTGCAAGGAAAAAGTTATGTTTGACATTTTATTCAGGTTTTTCATTCCAGTGGTAAAGATGGAAGTGATTAGTATAAAGTTTATTTTGGGTAAGTTGGTCAATTGACCAATAGAATACTGACACGCAGGCGAGGTTGTATATGTGTCAGTATTCTATATTCTATTGGCCAATTAACCAACTTACCAAAAAAATAACTTCATGCTAACTGGATCCGGTAAAGCTTGTATGTATAAAGACATCAATGCAAGTTTGAAGATTACATTTTTCTTAGTATATCATTTAATTCTCTACCCTTTGCCAATTCTCACAAGATTGTTTATAATTTTTTTTATGGACGGCCTTTCTATAGCTCTTAATGCAAAATTTACTTAGTAGAGCTACAAGTAAATACTACTACTAGATTGGTAGATGCCAACTGTCAAAGCAATGAAGCTTTTTAGTAATTACAGCCAAAAGCAAACTCCAAGAATCAACAGAATCAAACACCATGTACAATTTGTGTGACCATGAAATTTATTGCTGAAATTTTAGAGCATACCTTGCCAACAACTCCTGAATCTTGTAACCAGTCAACTGGAATGCCAAATTCTCTATATCGTGAAACAGCCATATCCCGTGTACGCAATAATGCATAAACACTCGGTTCCACCCTGTAAAACATAAACATGGTTCAGATTCGTAGCAGCTCAATAGCACAAAAAAAAATCGATAATTACAACAACAAAATGATCATGTGAAATTAAGGATATTTTGGATGAAATTGTTAATAGGAAGAGAATGCATGTTTTTATTTAATGATTGCAAGTTATAAATGATTTTATTCACAGAGTTCTCCAAATTATCAGGATGATGTCATAAGTTCTACTTGTCTATATTAATTGACATATATACACGTATATACATACAGGGGAAGATAAATTACTTTTCTAGCAACTTGTACATTTTCTTTAAAGCAGCTTCGCAAGGGAGATTGGGATCATCAACAAAACAAGTAACTTGCTTCTCCAACTTCATCAGGTCCTGATATTCAAAGGACGCTTCTCGTAATGCATCTGCTTTCCCTTCTGGCCAATCAAAGTGCTTAAGGACTGCTCGTTCATCAACCTTGTTAAAAGCATGAGATAAAGGAGAGAGTTTAGACAGATCATAATGCACGAGATGCATCCCTCGACTATCAGCATACTTTTTAGATTGTGATTCTAATTTGGATGTTTCCACATTACTAGAGAAAGCTAAGCTAAAGGACCCAATGCCAATCAATAACAAGCTAATGCTAACCTGGATTCCCAAAAAAGAACATGCTTTTTTCTGATACTCTGCAATCCTTTTTACTTAATAATCCTAGTGACTTAATTTATATGTTTATTCTGACAGGAAAAAGAGAGAAACTGGGGAAGGTTATGTAATAAAGGGTCATATATTCAAGTAAATGACTAGTAATCTATATAATTTCATGCAAATAGGGGGCAAAAAAACTCTTACGTAAATAAAATTAACGTGCAGTCTTGATCCTATTGAAAATACCAATGAAAGTGAAGATCCTAATACAAATGATATGAAGAAATTCGTAGTTGGGGTGGTCGTCACTACAAGTCAAGTAGCCCCGATTGTTATGTTAATTAAAGCAACGGAAGACATACTTATCTCAAACTTCCACACAAATCTTTGCCTTAAAGATAATTACTACTTTAGCACAAAAAAAAGTACTACCCCAAAAGCATGATGCATTATACTACTGAAGTTTTAAAGGCATACCAAAAAGGAGAGTTCTTCATCTAGCCAGTTCACGAATACCACCAAATCTTCTATGCTGGTAGGGGCAGTAATGTAAAAAGGCTAAAGGCAAAATGGAAAAGGGACTGCCGCTACAAGCTGTAGCGGCAGGTGGAATGTTTGACCAATCTAAGCCATTAAATGTCTAGATCAACGGATGAGAGCTTGTTTGCTGAACAGTGTCCGTAGCAAACGTTTGCTACGGATGATTACCCTATATATATATATATATATAACATATTCTAGCAAGTACAAGAGACTATAGGATTCTTCAAAATTACTGTAAATATAAAACAAGAAAAGAAAGAAACTAAATCGGAGCCGAGGAGAAACATAAACTAACAAGAACACAAATTGGTTACTAAATTAGATACAATGACTACATGAGAACACATACAATATGCACGGGAGCAGTTTAAGGTATACCTCTGTCATATTGGAGAGTGCTGTAACTCTGGCTTCAGCAGCATCCAATTTAACAATCAACTCCCTCTTTTCATGTTGAAGTTCTTTGCTGTTTCTTTTGAGCTCAACAACCTCCATTTCTAACTCCTTCATAGCTTTAAGCATCTTCTCAACCTCGGAATCTTTCTTGACAGCTTCCTCTTCCTTCACCTGAAGACCAGTAACTTGCTGCTTGAGCAACAATAGCCTCCATTTGAATCTGCCTCTGAAGCTCCTTAATTTTATTCCTAGCCACCTCCAAATCTTTCTTGGCAGAAGCTCCCCGAGTGACTTCTTCTTGAAGCTTCTTCCTCTCAGCTTGAAGGGAATTGATGGTAATATACAGCATGTCTATCTCTACTGTCTTGATTTTTAGCTGCCTTTGTAATTCAACTATGTCCGACTCTTGCTCTTTCAAACCATAGTACTCGAGCAATTCACCTTCAAGCTTCACTTCCCTCTCCTCCAACTCTTTTACTAGGTTGCGCATCCGTTCCAACTCACTTTCATTATTAGCCATCTCAGCTTCATATAATTTGTCTTTCTTCGCATGGAAATTGGTCTCTGAGTCATACTTGTCTGTTGACAGTGGCAAATCAATCTCTCCTGATAAAAGACTTTCAAACTCGGGAAAAATCTCATTTTCAAAATCAGATGGATTCTTCAGAGCTGCATTAATTTCACCGCTAATCAATTTAACCTCTTCCTCCTCCTCATCCTGCAGCATGCATAGCACCTTATTATTTTTCCAAACATATAGATAGCTCTGGAATGTATCCAATCTTGTCATCAAATTAAATTAAAGAGATAAATTCAATTAGGATTCAAAGAAAACCGAGATGAGTGCATTAATACTTACTTCCAGGACTTTGAGACTATGGGTAAAATATGTAAATTGTTCTGTATCTTCTGTTTCGCTCCGAGGTGGTTCAGAGGGTGATGCTTCACCATTTCCTGAACTCCAATTGCAACAATCAAGGATATTAATTTAACAACTCGGATTCAGGATCATGATTGCACTTTTTTACTTGCCAAAGAAATAGACGGAATAGCCATCTGGAAATGGAAGCAATTAGCCTATTGGATTATGGATACAAGAAACGAATAATGAAGTCTGATTCATATATCACACTGATAAAGTACCTGAAGGCTTGGTTACCAGAGCCGATGAACTCGATCTTTTAGCGTTAACCTGCTTGACTGCATAGACTGCAATGGAAGCAGCAACCAGGAAGCCTAACCTAGCTATCATCTAGGGATCGTGGACGGAAAATTCTGAGAAAACCCTTTCCTCCCCAACCCCATAGCTTATCCCTCAAACCATCTGACGCCTTGAAATATAACAGAAGCAACAAAGAATCTGTTATTTTCCAAAAAAGCTTATCTTGGTTAGGAAACTTGTAGTAATAAACAGATACAGTAACAGTAAACAAAATTCATCTTAGGAAACTTGTAATTAGGCGGATTCAATAACATAACAAGCCTTTCCACATTATCTCCTTATCATGTGTGTAGACCACCCTTCACAGGAATGATGGAACTTAATCACAACTGTCATGCTAACAGCTACAGGAACCACCACCAATATTTAGTGGCCAGTCTTCCTCCAATTGGATTAAAATTCTACAAATGGATGGGTCTAACATTAAATTTCATCTTCAAGTAATTCAGCAGTTAAAACGCCAATATAAACACTGAAAAAGACTACAGAAACAGTAAATCAGAACAAAACCAGGCACAAACAAAGTTTTTCTGCCTTAATCCTCGAGAAGGTCTATTCAGTTCTAGAAGTTATCTGGGAGTAAAAGAAAAAAGGAGATTGTAAATCGTCTTTAACTAACTAATTTCAGATTGATCAATACCCAGAAGAAAAACTACCATCAATTCTAACCGTCTGTTCAATCTTAAACTTTTCAATCTTAAACGACCGGAATATTGAACATTTTCAATTTAGTTTTTAGGTGTACAGTAGTATTTATGTTGTGCAAATTAGACCCACAAGGGAAATCTTTGATTAAGGAAGCAGGTGGGCCCGCAAACTTAAATGGTTACATACAAAAATAACATGCTTCTTCCTTTTGTTGGCCATAAAATTTCAAAGGAAGTTACATAGCAGGCAGGTCAGGTGTGCCAAGAAAAGTAGGATTGACATTTATGATTTTCACTATTCTAAGCTTTGCTTAATGGATTGAAGCTTGTTAGCCAAAAGCAAGCAGATTAAACCAAAGTTTTATGTATGGTACAAAAAGAAGTGACCGGCTTCAGCCTTTTGGCTTTTCTATGGTCATTGTTTGTTTCTTGTAAATTTTGGTCTTATTAGATATATAAGGACTGGCATGGAGGTCTTAGAGAAGTTCAAAGTTTGATCCCCTCATCCAATATCAATTTAGTAAAGGAAATGAGTGAACTTGAGTAAATTATGATTGAAAATGTTGTAAGTTATCTTCAGCAAAGTTGTGCACCTGTCTTCTAATCTAGGTACTTATCAAGGCACTTAAGCTAATCAAGTTATAATATGTATTATTGCTTACTAATTTGAGTGTAAAATTTTTCTGGGTTAGTCCTACTTTTCTTTTGCTGGACTCTGCTTTTAGTTATGGGTACTTCAAAATAGAAATTCAGAATAATTGGAGTCGGGCTATCCCTAATCCTCAAAAAGTTATCTTTACCATAAATGCTCCTCAAAACATGTAATTTTAATTTTCACCAACAACTGGAAAGTGGAATGTAGAGTATTACTTTTAGAACCCTCAGACTGTAAGCAAAATTCGTTAACATTTATTGGAAATACCCACTAACTAAAATCTGGATACAAAATAAATGTATTGATCCAGATATTTAATGAAGTGCAATTCCTTATAAAAATATGGACTGATAATATTGGAGGATTGAAGAAAAGTAGCCGAGGAAAGAGTGGTTTCAGTACTCCATTGAATCCAGAGGGGTTTATGCTGTGAAATCAATATCTTAATCGGTAAGATTTGGAAAGAATAAAAGATATCATCTTGAATTGAAAGAGAAATATAATAATATATAAGCCAACCCCAACGAATTTTGGAATGAATAACATATTCTCAAATCCAGAATTTATCTTCTACAACCATCAGGAGTAATTGGAAGGCAAAAGTATTTTTTTAACTGTCCATATAACAAAAATCCGCTTCTCTTTAATTGATTGACTACACAATCTATAAATTGACAGGATACAATAATGCATACCTGTGATAAATAAAAAGAAAAATACACTTTAGGAAAATGTCATAAAAGGGTAAAGGATTTCTAACAACAATAACAGCAGGCCTACTAGGCAGTTTTGGGTATACAAGAAAATTTGAATATTCCAAAAGCAGCCCTCGAGCAAAGTTCTCTACTAAAGAATTTATCAAAGCAATTTCTGCTTCCAACAGAATCTTCTTCAAGACCGCTCATCCCATTTCCACCTCCTTCCAGCCTCCTCAAGAACCATAGCACGGGCTTGACTTTTCCTTGCTTCATCTTCAATCCAAGATCTGCATCCAACAGCTTCCATTAGAGATAACTATGTCCTCAAGGCCATCTAGATAAACTCAAATATCATGAATTCTTCTCCTAACTTACAGAAGTTGTTACAGAGAACCATAGCACAAGTTCAGAGTCTAGATTCTAAAATAAACAAGCAACCCTATACATTTTACGACAATATGCCTTCTTTCAAACGACATGTGTAGATCCTCTACATAGGCTTAAAATGATAGACCATCAGCAATATCCAGATATTGAAAGAAAGATTTCCCGTTGGGCTCAATTTCTTACATCAAAACTGTTTTGTTTTAATTGCATAAATATTATTCTTTTAGTTGTCAAGCAGCTTAATTTTGGACAGCGAGTTCTAATGTGTTGAGGATGGAAGTTCCTTAACTCACCACAAAGTAAGAGAACTATTCTGATGGCTCATTTGGTTATCAATTTTTATTTTTTGATGCATCTCCTTCTACCTTATAGCTATTAATGTTTCTTTCATGTCTGACACATGACAACTATATATAAGCTTCTTCCTATTAACAGATTTAAAGAATAAACATCTAACACTTTTACCTAAGTATTCGAAGAGCTTCTATTTCAGCTTCGAGTATTAATTTTGCATCAAGCAATTCATCATATTGAACCTGTAAATCCGCGCTCATATACTGAATATTCTGCTGCTCATTAACATATTTTGCCCTCTCACATTCAAGCTTCTCAGACATTTCATTGACTTCTTCTTTGAGACTAGAAAGCAGCTGCTTCTGACAGTCGATAGCTGCCTTCTCCTTCAAATGCTCAGCCAGAGTATGCTCTTGAACAATCTTCTCCTGTTCAAAATCCTGAACCGCTGAGATATAATCCCTCTCCACCTCAACACCATGACTTTTTTCTTCTTTAAGCTTCTCATCCCAGTACTTCTGTATGTCTCCTCTCTCTAGAAGCTCAGACCTTACCTCATCCATTGCCATTTGTCTTGAAGAATACTCAGCTTCTAGTCTTGATAGTTCAGATTGAATTGCAACAGCCATTCTTCCTCTTGTCAGTGCCACAGCTGCTTGTGCTTTTGTGGAAGGTTTATTTGGTTGAAATCGCTTGCCCTGTCCTGTAAATGAGAAATTAAGCAGCCATTATATTTCACATTTAAAAACAAAGTTCAGAGATTAAATGCCTGTATATATTAGATACTTGCACTATTTAAACTACATAGTTAATTCTTTAATAATCACAGAATCAAAATACCACTGGGGACCAACTATGTCCCTGTAATGTAGATAACATGTGTGGGGACACATTTGGAAGAAAATGCATAAATGTGTGTGTGTGTGTGTGAGAGAGAGAGAGAGACCAAAAACTGTTCTAATTATGCTCTTGTCACCAGCTAGCAAGTCCATGAAAAGAACAACTAATGCATCTGAGCTGATCTCCCTCACGTCCATAAAACCCAAGTTGTTCCTTGATATCTGGACTGTAAATAAGTCAGCTTTTAACAGATAAGAAAATTGCTAGTGCAATGCCATTAATGTAAGTTTATATTAATTCAATAAAACAAAGAATTAATGTGTGTTTACTTTTATTAATGCATGTTAATGGCTAAAATGCAGAAGCAGGTTTACTTTTATTAATGAACTATGTTAATGCTCTAAGCTAAAATGCTCAAACTTAGAAAGGCAGGATTTATTAAGTGAGCTTCAAAATCATTATTAGATAGATAGATAGATGTATTTTATTAGATAATGTATGGACGGTGGGATTTATCTCAAACTTTGGACGGCCCAGATGATTTATTGAGTGAGCTTCAAAATCATTTGTATTTTATTAGATAGATGTTAATGACTAAAATGCATAATCAGTTTTTTCCTACCTCTTCATTTATTCCTGGCACAACTTCATAATCAAGCTTCGCTTTCCAACTTATCAGATCCTGGCGAGATATGAATCTACATAGAATTGTATGTTTTTTGAAGATAAACAAAAGATTATTGTTTGAGAAGGCAAAGGAAAAAAAATAGTACCCAACAAAAGTATACTCCGGAATACCTCTCAGGGAAAAAATTGGCACCTTGGTTTTTTGAATTCTCCAGAGCAGAACTAGCGGTGTTATGTGATAGCTTACTTAAAACAATGCCAGCCTCAGCAAAGGCTGTAAAATTTTAGAAATTTTCAAAAAATCGGTTCTTTCTCAAATAAAACATGAGGGCAACAGAAAGATCAAAGCTTACATTGGATGAATATAAAATCAGGGTCATCAACGCTCACGTCTTCAAATGCAGAAATTGTAGACCCAGAAAGTGCAATAGATGGAACAATCTGATGCTTTCGGTTCCTCCAACCCAGAAAACAGATATGAGAAGGTCAGTGAAATAGAATTAACATTAAATTCACTGATCAACCAACTTAAACTGCCAAATTGCAAACAGTAATCATCCACTACCTCTCCAGTAGCAAGTTTGCTCGTGCTAACCATCTTGCATATTCCCTCCTAGTGCATAATTTATCTACCTTGACATCATCTTCAATAATCTGTATACCTTAATTAAAGTTGTGAAAATCATGCTCAGAACTGAACCTACTGGTCACATTCATATTTACGCACGCATGATATTGTCTCCAATAGTGAAATATTCATCGACTAAGAATTGTTGTTTCTTACTTGTACCAAGTGAGAGGTGTTTGTGGCTGAATATAATAGGAATATAGGATATTTGTTAAAAATACAGTTCAAGTCTTCAAGATGGCCATTATTAAAGTTGAAAACTTAGCTCTACTAAAAGGCTATGATTATGCCATGAGAGAAAATTTCTGGGAGTACAGCGCAACTATGGCCAACTATGAAGGCTCTTCTAATCTTATAGAAGGTTCTAATTATAATCCTTTATTCTTGATACAGGCATATTGGATCTGGAATTATAACAGGAACCACAGATCAAAACTGTTAAGCCTTCTATACAAAAATATAACCATTTGAAAATATTCAAAAATAATAAACAAAGAATACAATGCCTGTAGAAAAACCAAAAAGTAATAAGCTCTTTGTCTTTTGGTTGTGTAGGGTTTTCAGTTGGGGGGAGCAACCAAAGATCAAAACTGTTAAGCCTTCTATACAAAAATATAACCATTTGAAAATATTCAAAAATAATAAACAAAGAATACAATGCCTGTAGAAAAACCAAAAAGTAATAGGCTCTTTGTCTTTTGGTTGTGTAGGGCTACAGCAGTGATAGGTATGCTTTTTGGATTTAACTACAAGTTTTTGACATTCATAAGGAACAAAAAGGGGAAAAATAATGGATGAGGGAGAAAGACGGAGACAGACAATTAGCATGTTCTAGCCAAGTAACCACAGCTACAGAAGGAAGTAGCTGATTGGACCATTATTTGACATTCAGAAGGAACCAGCAGGAAAAAAAATATTAAATGGGACCCCAAAAAATTATCCCATCTGTATCCAATCTTTTCCTCCACTTTCAAATGTGCTTGTAACAAACTTTTATTTCTTGCTCTTAATCATCAATTATGCTTCTTAAACTATTGTTTTTCTTATCATAACCAAACAAGAGAAACTACTACTTTCTCTCCTAATTTTGTTAATAGGGTTGAAGGTAAATCAAAGTTCACATAAAACTAATATGGAAGTTCATTCAGTCACAATTTTTTTTTTGATAAGTTCATTATGTCCCTACATCCTTCTACTAAAAAGATCTTTGCAGATTTTGAATCCTAGAAATGATATATGCCAACTAACAGCCATTTGGTAAACTCAAAGAAATGAACAAGCAGTAAACATCCAACAACATTGTTGATTAAATTTCTCCCTTGTATGAAGTATACACTAAAACTGTACCTTTAGTTTCTTTAACACTAATAGAGCTTCCTGTTGGTTACAATCCACGGCAACAGGAATTATTATTTGACCTTCCCTTTTACTATGGCTTGTTTCTAGACAAAGAGAAAATAGAAATGATTAGGATCAACATAGAGCTGGTACAAAGGCAGTAGAAACAAAAATTAGTCAGCCTGATATTGTTCAGAATTTTGTTATTAACCCAGGCCAGAGGTATATCATAAAGAAAGTTCCACATTTGGTAAGAACTAACAAGGAACCTAAAAATGATAATAAAAAAGCACAATGATACAACACAAACGCCAGTCGGCATTAGCTCCAACAAAATATCATTTGATAAGTTAGAAATTAGCTCCATTTTATGAAAAGAAGATAGCTCAAGGTGCATAATTTATACCATAAATTTACTTGCACAACCCCAGGGCGCCGGGGGGGTGAAGGAGAAAAGTAAAAGAACTGACATCCACAAAAAAGGGGAAAATAGCTAATTGAAATATACAAGCCCAACCCTACCTCATCAAATTAAGCTACAAAAGAACTTTCAACTCAAAAATTAGTATCAATATTTGTAAAATTAGGCTTAATCCAGAAAAATAAACCCCATAGTCAGAAAGAAATCACAAATTCATCCTTCTGTTGGTGTACAAATCAGACCCTAGTAGCTTATCAGTCAAACAAGTTCCGGAAAGTCGAAGGAGAAGGTTTGACAGCTGGGATCCCAAGTGGCCTGCATCAGCAGATATGGAACTATAGAATCATGGATTATTGAGTTTTAGAGGGCAGAAATTCAACTTTGATAAAGGATACTATAACAGTTCGTAAAGATCTCCAGTAGTACTAGTACATTGCTTTATTATTTAAACAACAGAAAATTGGTTTCATTTGCTGATTTAAATGGATGATCCACAAAACATTGAATTAGCCAGGTCTCTATCACAATGTATTTTGCAGTCGGCCTATAATCTTGTTAAAAAACTTGACTGCTTAATTCATGTCCGTATCAATAAGCATTTTAGAGTTTTTAGAGACTCTTAGCTGCAATATCAACTTATGTACAAGAGACAAATTTAAGAAGAATCGGCTAAAATGAAAATGAAAATGACATTCAAAGTTATTCGTGAAATTACCAATTGCCAAAGCGTCATTAGCCATATCAGGCATGCTCTCCGGGCTTGCCTCCGAAACCGTATCCATGGATAATGCATCAGAATCCATACTTTTGCTTTCAGTGGGCTTATTAGTTCCAGATGGCATAAAAACACCATGCGAAGCATGAAATGGACTGTTAACACAAAACGAAAAACCTGCATACACAATTACACTAGAATTTAGCCCAATTTAATACATTCAAAGCATTGCATCATATAGATATATCATTTTAAGCATCAACAAAGCATGTAGAGAAAAACCCTCAATTAGCTGACCTCTTCTGACTTGCAAATTTTTCTCAAAAAAAAAAAAACATTAAAATCAACCCCAAACCTACTCATTCCGAGCATCGATAAATCATTATAAATGATTTTTTAAAATCTAAAAAAACAAATTAGCAGACCTTTTCTTGATAGAGAAAAGTAAGAACTGACAGCAAGTAAAGCCACAACTGAGGTCCCAACACCAACCAACACAAATGTAGGCAAACCTGCACAACGAAAACTTATTTTCCGGTGTTCCAGCAAAGATTAAATAAACAAGTAAAATAAAGAGTAATAAAAAACAAAACAAAAAAACGAACCTTTCTTCTTCTTGTTATCTATTGGAGCTTCATCGACTGCCCACCCATTAAAATCGTCCTTAACATTTCGGTTTGGAGGCACCCACGACAGCTCGAGATTTTGCAGTGAAATTGATGAAGAGGGAGAAGTTTTAGAATTTCTGGGTCTGAAGTGATTGATCAGATATGGGTATGAAGAATTGAAATTAAATCGGTGATTTATAAGTCGAGTGTTGCTGGAAAAGAAGAGAGAAGAAGAAGAAGAAGGTAATACAGAAGAGCACATTTTTCTATCTCCAGAGAAAATTAGGTTTAGGTTTGAATAAATATGACATCTGATTCAATATTAAGTTTTGGATTCTGGAAAGTTATGTTTGCAAACTGGTAATTTTCAAGTGTTTGGGATTATGGTTCTTTTTGGTAATAAACGAGTAATGAATATTTGTTTTCTTTTCATTTTTTTTTTTTACTTTATTACTTCTTTCTTCTTCTTTTTTCTTCTTTTTTGAAGGGTTTTATTTGCTCATTTTATTTTAATTAAAGGTAAGATAAAATTAATATATAAAAATAATTTGTAGAAGGTAAAAGTACTTATTTGTAAATTTTATCTGAGGCCAAAAAATAACAATGACTTTGATTCTTTTGGTTAATTAATTTACGCCTGCTTTACGAGATTTAAAATGAATAAAAAAGAAAACAAAAATTTAAGTTTTCTTTTCAATTCTTTTGTTTTTTAATAATTTAAAGAAAATAAATGAATAGCAAAGCAAGACCATTTTTCCCTTTAAGTTTTTTCGTTCAAGATTGGCCTGATTTGGACGGAAAAAAAATTAGAATAAATAATATTTTTATATTCCCATATTATTCTCAACTTTTAATATAATAAATTTTAAATTACAACTAATGTCCTCAATTTTAAATTTTCTATTCTTTTCTATTAAAAACTCAGAAACAACAAAAAAAAAAAATTTCAAGTTTTCTATTCTTTTCTTTTCTGTTCTAATTTAAATTTTCTATTATTTTCTTTTCTGTTCAGAAACAGATTGTTAAAGAAAGACTAGCAAGTGGTATGGTAAGGTGAGGGAGAAGGATTTTTTTCCCATATTCATTAGTCCTGCTATCAAATCCCCTACCATTTAATCCATTGATCAATGTGATTAATTAGCTATGGTAAGTGCATAGAGCCAAACCCGATGAAGCACGTGTCAAAGAAGCATGCATGGAAGCTTTGTAGCAATCTGAACCACCAGGATAGCAGAGTTGGGTTGCAAAATCTCAACCGACCATATAAAACAAATGCTTCCAATGCCTTAACAAATGGACTAGCTTGATCAGTAACCTTAGCAAGGATTTTGACAACAATTTCTTAAAAGATCATTGTCACAAAAATTGTTAGAGAAACCCCAATCGCACTAAAAAAAAAACCCACAATTTGTTGCGTACAAAGAACCGCCTCTCAGTACCACCTCTCGAAGAGGGTCATGTGTGCCAGTATAACAAACACCACTGCTGCATACAAAGAACTAAAAGGTATGATGTTTGTGCAATTAAAACTTACCAGAGTTATTGTTGTGTTCAATTCCTCCAAATAAATATACAAAGCCCAGTGCTACAAGGTTTTTTAACAGTCCTCCCTAGTTCTCTTTAACTTCTAGTTTCACAATACAGAGGAGAAAATTTGTATGTCATGACCCAACAGAAACCAGTTAGGCAAGAATAAGAATCTTACTGTTTATAATGTCACTCCACTTTCTAATTCTAAATTGCACCAGAATAACAAAGAAACTTAAAAAAAAAGCTGTTGCGCATCCTGCACACTAGAATATCAAGAATAATGGAATTTTATTGATGCATTAAAATCAAGAAGTCAAACACTTGCTATTGGAATACACAGCCTTAGTTTCTAAAATATGGTGCTTTGGTGAGACTGCTGCTAATATCACAACACCACCGAGCAGAGCCAACCCAAGTCCTAAACTGTTTACAACCATAGATTCTGTAGAATGCTTCAATACACGTCCCTTTGTTTGTAAGAAAGTCAACTTTTCAAGAAGCCCCGTCTCAGCTGTCACCACTGCCAGACCATATGTATAAAGACCAAGGAAGACATGCCAAGGCAATACCCTTGTCCTTATTGTCCGCACCTCCACTCTGTGCCAAAAGCTTAAGAAACCCAACCACCACTGCAGCAACAATTAAAACACATAGCATCAACAAAGATATCTTTGGCAATTCATGTGTTTGATAAATATTATGATGTCAATTCTATACACGTCCAGCTAAGAACTTGTGCATTACAGAATTGCTAGTTTCATAATTAAACAATGTAATTTGATACTCTAAAATTAGGAGGCTTTAATAAATATATGTATTTATGAGCCATATTGTTGAGACACTGTCAATTGGTACATCCATCATGCCAAAGCCCAAGACTTGTACTCAATTATTTCTTTTGCTGATGTGCATCACAGAAATCATGCCTTCACGGCTTCACGTAATAATAAAAACATTTCTGCCTTAGCTATAATCAGCTGCTAGATTTGTGTACACGCTACCTACTGCCTGAAAAGTCTTAGTTTTCAAAATATAGGAGTACCATTTTATTGATTTAATAAATTTAGGAGATTGAGATTTCCACAAGCTGGGTCTCCCTCAGAATGTTCAACCCACTTCTATTGATGTGAGAATGCATTTTATAGGCATATCATTTTACTTGCGGAAACATCAAACCCCAAAATTTATACAAATATATAAAGAAGCTTAAACTCCTTGGATAACTAAAATAATAATGTAGTTGTGCTACTTTCCAAATGAAAACACAGAGGGACAACGTGGAGGGACCACAGATGGAGGCATCGCCATCATAGCATAATTATATTACTCTTTCAAATAACATATCATCCCAAATCTACATTGCAACATAATTTATCAGAAAAGAAACAAGAAGAATTAAAAGTAGAATTAAGAACAAACCTGAGCTCCAAACAAGGACACACAGATCAGACCCATCCATGAATGCAAACTATAGAAATTGGCCACAACACCCTTTCTGCCTCCAAACTTGGTCCAAATCCCAAAGATTCCACAAGCCAAAGCCACCCCTTGAAGACATAAGTGCGCCGATTTCTTCAAATTTCTTGAACCGGGCAACCATCTATGCACCAAAATTGCTAGAGGACAAACAAAACAAAAAAGAGCAAGAAATAATCAAAACCCAATTTCAAAAATCACTAACTTGATCCAAGAAAACATGTCCTGTTTCCAGATTTACAATAATCTGGCCGCCTGACTAACCTTCTCCACTGATGACAATGAAGCCAATAACCATTAGTAAAGGATGAAGCACCTGTTATAAAGACCAACGCCCATATCTTTTAGTTCAAATTCAGAAGCAAGAATGTAAATTAAGTAGAAGAAAGAGTTTTTGCTCATTTACAGACTTCATAGATGAGTTCTTCTTGAGAGGAAGGGCGATGATGATGAAGGAAGCTAGTGTTGAAGTGAAAACCCCAAATGAGGACAAGAACTGCAACTAGGAGAGCTAAGAGTCTGGCGCAGAAGAGGATAGATAGTAGTGAAGGCAAGATTGTTACTTTGGCCATGGTTGTTTAATTTGCAGGGTAGTTTTCAAGACTTTTAAAGCTACTTTTATCCCACCTCACTGAAGTGGTATTAGAGAACCGACACTATGACACAAATTAGTCGAGATCCCACAACATATAGTCGTTAAGGAAACGAGCTTTATTTACGAATGAAGTTTAATTGTTAATTAATGTTGATTAAATTAAACTGATATACAATTTATTAAAATCAATTTTATTCTAACCGGATAAAGTAAAGCAAAGCAAAACAAATCAAATTATGAGTAACCTGTTGGTGGTCATTAATAACTGAAAAATAATATTTTTACATAAAAAATTAATATTTTTATATGATTTCTCTTAATTCTCAATTCTATTCATATAAAAATATTATTTTAACATATAAAAATATTAATTTTTTAATAATTTAGTTTTAAAAAGTTATGTCCGTATAGGACCAACTTTTAATATGGCTCATAAGTACATATATTTATTAAAGAAAGATTATTTACTAGCTTATTATCACTTCAACTAACCCCTTGATCAGTTAGATTTCAAAATTAAGATTATAATCCTGCTTAAATTAATAGAACGCCCAGGTTCACTAGTACTATATTCTAATACGGTCGCATTAATTAATTAGGTTCATACTTACCTTCTAGCTTCTTCAGGTCCTTGTTATCAGTTCCAATGACATTCTTGATCAGAAGAACAAGTTAAGAAAAAGCATGTCAAAGATTCCATTTTGTAGTGGCCTTTAGGCCGTTATTATCAAGTCCATAAATGAATGCTTAAATATGGATATATAAATCGCATACATATTGGATTTGGCCCAATGCCCTTTCGCCTTGGGCCTTTCAAGGTACATTTTCATGTCATGTATCCCCACCCCACACCCCACACCCCACTTTAGGTACTAGAACTCAAATCTTGGTCATGAGAGGGAAAGGACTTGTAATAGCTCTATTTACTTATTTATTACGAGATAAAATGATGAAAAATACTGATATTTTTAAAATGAAGTGAAAATCCACATGATTGATATATGGATACAAGATTAGTGAAGATATTGCTTTAATTAAGACTTTGACATATAATTTTGTAAATTATTTTTTGTAACAATTTCTCAAGAATTATTAATTATTATCACCCTCAACTCGTTTATTAAGAATTAAAATCATGTTTAGTCATCCTGCTCCGAGAAAAAAATAAGAAAATACGCACGCTAATAAAATAGTCGAGAATAAACACTAATAATTAATGGCTCCAAAAAATATGTGAGACGACTTGTTTGTGACATTTGGTTGCAAGAGCTGTACGTAGCCGAAGACCATCAAGACTAAATTAATTTCTGACCTTAATGACATCTATTGTTTATTATACTAGTATTACTTATTATATATTACTACTATATTTGTCTCTATGTTTAGTGTATTTATTATGTAGAGGCCGTTTCGCAAAGAGTTAATTAAATTGCTATCTCTAATGCTTGACCATCGATCTGGATTTGATTTGTCACCTTGTAACTTCAGAAATTATGTCACGGTCTGAAAATTTTCTTATAATGTTCAACGCCATGATCCCGGGGTTAATATTCCATAAATTTGTTAAGACCTAAGTTCTTGTGTTAATTTGGAGCTAACGTTAGCCCAATGAGATAAAAGTTCACTTATAATATACTATATTTTAAATATTCCGACTTTATAAAATTAATTTGAGATATTTTTAAATTTAAAATTAATACGATTTATTGAATTTTTAAGAATAATATATATACTTTTGAAAGCAATAACAATTGTATTGTTTAAAGTTAAATTAATTCTAATTAATTTTGAATTTAAAAATATCTCAAATTTAATTTTTATATTTTTAATGAAAAAAGAAGAAAAAAGGAAGTAGTAATTGGTGACATAAAGATTATGCTAGTGAGGGGTGAAATTAAGTTGTGAAGCTAGCCGCGGCTTATAAGCTATTTTATAGGCTTGTTTGCATCAGTTTCAACTCGATCATGATCAGTTCAATGGTTTATTTATTGGATGTGAAACTTTTATATGTAAAATTTAGAGTTATTATGGGTGGTGGGAAGAAATTCGGATGATTCCGGTCGAATTAATTGGATCATATATTCCACCTTTTATCATCACTTTAAGCTTCTATACTATCCAAAAGAAAAAACAGCCAGCTACCTGTACTGTTACATATACCCTGCCCTATTTAAGAAGCATCTGAAAGATTTTAAAATCTTGAATTACATGCAAAAAGCAAAACAAAGAAAAAAAAAAATGAGTCTATATATATACATTGTATTATGTATATATATATACATCAACTGCTATATATATATATATATATATATATATATATATATATAAATGATCAAGTAAGGATCCCTTACTTTCTTAAAATGAGTTTTTTTTTTTTTTTTTAACAACTAAAAAGTTTAATATTTTATGGAACTGAATTTTTCCATAATACAATGTTTTAGGCGTGTTTGAATACTTATACTAAAGTGGTAGTACAATTGCATCGTATATACATGTTTTATTATACATACATACCCAAAACATCAGATATGAAAAAATTCAGTTTCATAAAATATTAAACTTTTTTTTAGTTGTTTTAAAAAAAGCAAAAAAAAAACAACTCTCATTTTAAAAAATAAGAAATCCCTTTACCTGATCCTCACCCTATATATATATATATATATATATACTAGTATTTGGGAGTACTGACATTTTTTTGTCATAAATCTTTTACCTTGAGCATAGCATATTGTACCTTAGTTTTTAAATTACTATATATATATATATATATATATATATATATATATATATATATATATATATATATATATATATATATATATAGCAGCCGATGTAGCTTAGTTGGATCAGTCGGACTCTCCATCCATATATCAAATAATGTGCCGAAGCGCAACAAGCTTCGGCTGAGCCAGCCTCAATTTAATTTGGTATCTTAATATATCACAACATAAAATTAAGCATGACAAAACATGTACAAAGATTATTCCGCCCTCATTAAGCGACAGTATAAGAATTGCTCCTAAACAACAACCTCCTATGATATATCCCACAATATATAATACATATTCGCACATATATATACATCCAAACATAAAAATCCAACTCATGCCCCCTATATATATACATCTGCTCATGACCCTCTGTTCACTTCAAATTCAAAGGAAAACAAATCCTAAAAATTAAGATCTTCCAGAGAGAGAGAGATGGAGTATACTTGCAAGGATTTCAAGGTAGGAAAATGCGAAGGCGAAAAGATGGTGCATGGCGAAACCTTGCCGCTAGTGCTTCAACCACCAGAGCCTAACAAGAATGATTTAGAGTCACTTCTTGTTGCTTTAAAAAACAACAAGGAGTGGTTTGAACAAATGATTATTAAGAATAGTGCTGTCCTCATCCGAGGCTACGATGTCAAGAATGCCGAGAACTTCAATGAGGTTGTGGAAACTTTTGGTTGGGAAGATATTCGTTATGTTGGACCGGCGCCTAGAACTCATGTTCATAAAAGAGTTTGGACAGCCAATGAAGGACCTCTTTCTGAGTTCATTTACTATCACCATGAAATGGTTCTTGTAAGTTAATTTAACTATATAATTAACTTCCATTTTCAATTCTTCTTCCCCAGACAAAAGTGTTTCAAAAGTTCATATTCCTATATCGTTTTCAAAGTTCCGTGATTTGTGAGATATTGTGTGTACCAAAATACAAGAGTCAAACATGCATACTAATTATCAAAATGAAGTGATCGATCTTTGTTATCTTCAGCATTAAGTTGACTAATCAAGTTAAAATATTAGCTTTATAACGTAATTGCTATGACTATATATATAGTGCAATATTTTAGAGTGAATATGTTTAAGCATATCATTTAATCTATATATAATTTATTTATGCGAACTTAATTCGGCCGGCCAACGTAGATGCCGACTTCAAATGCTTGCTGCACTTGTCACCTATATATTCTTCATCTATTATTCATGATATATAAACAATCAGAATGAATTTGTGGATGAAGACGTTGATCTTTCAGTACTGCAACAATTGATTTGATGACGTACCTGCAGATAAAAGAATATCCGAAGAAATTAATGCTTTTCTGTGAGGTACCGCCGCCAGAAGGTGGAGAGACGCCGTTTGTGCCAAGTTTCCGAGTAACAGAACGGATGCTAGAAGAGTTCCCGGAAGTAGTTGAGGAAATGGATAGAAAAGGTTTAAAATACACCTTCACAGCTCTTAGCAACAACGATACAGCTTCAATGAGAGGCAGAGGTTGGGAGGATGCTTTCGGAACATCAGACCGAGCTGAAGCTGAGAGAAGGTATTAAATTATTGCTAGACCATGCAGTACTCAGTTTGTTGATATCATAATGAAGTTATAAAAGGAGACATTTTTCTGTATATAGAACTATTTTTTTTTGATAAAATATAGGACCTTTTTTTAAAAAAAATGTTATGAATTACGCAGAATTAAGATATATATATATATATATATATATATATATATATATATATATGCATGTTGCAGGGCCAAGGGTTTAGGGATGGACATGGAATGGCTGCCAAACGGTGGAGTGAAGACGATATTGTGTCCGCATTCTGCAACAAAGGTGTTTGATGGAAGAAAAGGGAGAAGGATGTGGTTCAACACCATAGTAGGTATGCATGGGAAGGAACTGAGCTCGGCCACCATGGCTGATGGAAGTGAGATACCGTTGAATGTAGTGAAGAGATGTGAAGAGATCATTGAAGAAGAGAGCATCCAGTTCAAGTGGGAGAAGGGCGATGTACTTTTCTTTGACAACTTGGCTTTGCTCCATGGTAGAAGGCCTTCTCTTCCTCCCAGAAGAGTCCTGGTTGCTACTTGCAAGTAGCTCTACCTACCTACCTAACTTCATATACTATATATCTCTACAATTTAAATATAAATAATTATGGAAATAAACTCTTGTCCAAAGTCAGAGACGGAGACGTGCATGTAATGCCATACTTTTCTTGGTAACCTCGAGTGTGTTATAGTTATAGTATACATGTTGTGTTCTTTCTTAATGCCGTAATTTGCTTCAAATAATTTTGTAGGAGATTCTTACTCCCATAGTAACATACGTTTGGATTGCATAAATTTATAGTATTTAGTTATTCCATGTGAATGAAATAAACTATTTTCTTTTTTATTGTGAATTTTAATAACTTATTCTAACCAAAAATAGAATAAATTATTTCAATCACCATTCTATTTATTTCTGTTTCATTATTTCACCAATTTCATTTCTCTAATCCAAACATAATATTAGAAACCAATTTCATTTCTCTAATCCAAACAAAGCTATAATATGACTCAAGTCTGTAGATAAATTGGGGTTTTATTTTAAAATCCACAAGGAAAATTGCTCCTGTAAATCATTTAACCAGGGATAAAATAGTTGAGAAATAATTATTAAAAATATTACCTTAAAAAAGACAAACTAAAATTGGTACTCGAATGGTTTGAACAACTTGTTGATATATTACAATAAATCAATCGTAACCTCTTTCAGCTGACTTGTAAACTAACTAGAAAGACTGGACTGATAGATTAAGCAAGCTAATTTATATCCTGAACACAGAAAATTAGTCAGCTTTTCTGAAGACACAACTTGCTGGTATATGAATATTCACAAGATTAATCAACTTCCTTGTCGAAAAGGCTTTCATAAAAGATACATCCACCACTGGACAAACATTTTGTGGGCGGTATCAAATCCCATACAAAATATTTCCTAGTTTTAATCCACAATGAACATCAAAACCCAAGAACATACAAGCATGACCTAAATTAGTTGTGTCCTTGCGGACAAGTAGGGCTTAGTTTCTCTCCTCCCCTGACATCTAGAAATTAATAAACACGCTTTAGTAATCTCGACTTGGCATACTCCGACCACGGCCCCTCCCGGCATAACCGTGGCCTCTTCCATAATAACCTCCTCGAGAACGACCACCTCGCCCGCCGCGATACCTCGAATATTCTCCAAATGTCTGCACACATGAAACAAGTGAGTAAATTGTAAACAATCAAATATCTTCAAGGACCAAAACCTAATCGAACATACCTCGGTGTCTAACTTCATCTGCTCAGAAAACCTAGTCCGTCCATTATTTGATTGATTATCAACCGCATTGGAAGAGAGGCTATCAAAGAAGTCATCCTTGCTGTAAACAGGCTGGAGAATGCAGGGACAGATCATTATGTATAAATAAATGATAAACAATGAGATTTCCTTTAAGAGAAGTAATACATATAAAGTACTTTAAAGCAATGTTCTAAAAAGCGCTAGGCGGGAGGCGGGCGATCAGGGGGCCTAACGCCTAAGGGGTCTAGGCGGGATTTTTTTATTTTAAACCAATTTTATGTCAAAGTTCAAACACAAACATGCAATTGTTCAAAGTTCAAACATATGCTACAACCTATATTATGAATATGATAAATCATTAGAAAAATAAATATATCAAGATCTGGTTTGGGTAGTTATTAAAAAAAAAAACTCTCCGCCTAGACCCCACATAATTTCTACAACATGAAGGATTTTTTAAAAAAAATATATAGATCAAAGGATTTATCGGGAGTTCACCTCAAAAAGAAAAATGAGGCACCAAGGAGGCCTAAGCGCTAATTTCTAGGCGGGTGCCTAGCGCCTAGGCGGAGATTTTTAAAACACTGCTTTAAAGATAATAAAGAAGAAGAAGGAACATAAAATACTTCAAGATATGCTTCTCACCTTGACCTCAAACTTGGGTAAATCAGTATCATCTTTGTCTTCATAGTTATCATCTTCACTAGCATTTCCATCTCCTTCTTTCGCCTTGAAATTGGATTTGTTACTTTTGCCAAGATGACCCCATACTTCATCCTTGTTAAATTTCTCATTCATTGCCGTAAAATCAAATTCCTCAGTGAATTTCATCACCGGCCGTGAACTCTGCATATCAAATGTTAAATATTGTTTTTATTGCTGCATCCCAAATCAAATCGTATCACAATAAAGACAGAAAAGTACAAATACTGGAAAACTCCCATGCTGCCAAGAAATTCTACAAAACTAATCAGCAGTAACTTGAATACTTGCACAAGAAAACTTGCCTATAAACTGCCATCTCAAACTCGCTTATGAACCTCAAATTCATAGTCGCAACAATTGGCTTAAAATCAGTAAGTTCTGAATCGAATGTGTACTACATGGTTACAAACTTACAATCCCAACCTCTATGCAAGAACCAATGAGAATTAAATTTAGTATGGTTCTATTATGTCATAGGCAATATTTGTTAAATAGATCTTCATGTAAGGTTAGAATCACCCCTGGACATTTATTCAGCAGAGGTAATCTGAAACAATAGAAGAGTTCCTGAGGTTGTCAACTTGGATACAAGTATGACATAAATTTCGATATACAAAAGGAAAAACACATACTCCAGTTCCTCTTCCTCTTTCACGCCCTCTATAGTTGTTGTGACGAGCTTGATAAGGAGCTCCATTCGGCTAACCAAACCAAAAGAAATCAAAATAGAAGAAACAAATTGTTATGTACTTGAATAATTTATTGGCCAATTCAATAAAATAACATATAATCCTGTACACTTAACATGGAGTACAATCACAGATTTGTTGACTTTGAATAAAGTAATATAACTTCATATACTACTTTAACATAGGTTACATATTTTTCACATAGAATGATTGCTGAAAAAATCATGTATGGAAAGAAAAAAAATGAAACAATGACATCAAAAGTAATTACAATACTTTCCACAAGAAGCTTTTCAATAATAAAAGAGCCCTACTTAAAGACGATTCAAATCCACTAAAACATGTGCGCGCAAACATCTATATTACATAATTATAAATATAGTAACTCAAATAAATCAGTACAATAAAACAAATCAATCAAGTAAGATAGTAGCACAAATCATTTTGTTAGTGAAGGAGAAGAAAACGAGCTACTTGATTCATGGTGTAGGCCTAGTTGGTAAGCTAGTAGGGGTCATGATATGCTAGATACGTTATTTGGTAAACGTCAGGGGATGAAATAATTCTTATTTCGTTAAAGGAAAGGTTAATCTTTCAAATGAAAATCTTTCTACACCCATGCACATTTATTCTCTCCACCGTAAATAAAATTATGAAATCTGACATCCCGACTCTATCTCCCTCATCAATATTGCTCACGCCTCTTCACCTCTCTTTCTCTCTAATAACGCCTCTTCATCTCTGTTTCTCTCTGTTCACGTATCTTCATCTCTCTTTCTCTGTTCCATGAAGCAGTAAACTTAACCACTTCATCTCCCTTTCTCCCTCTATTCCATAACACAGTAAACCTAGGGTATGTTATTCCGTACACATCGGGATGATACCGTACACGGTACACGTCGGGATGAAATAATAATTATTTTGTTAAAGGAAAGGTTAATTAAACTAAAAGGGGGGAAAACTGATTTTGAATCTACCACAATAAACAGATAAGTTTACTTTCTATATCTATATTGTCAAAAAATAATCTTTTTACTACTATTATATGTGTAGAGGTACTCTTATGCCAATATATTCTTGCCTCAGTAAAGAAATCTTTCAGATTTCCCATATCCTGCCTCTTCCTCCCTCCTCGATATTGTTCATGCCTGTACATCTTTCTTTTCTCTGTTCACGCCTCTACATCTTTCTCTCTTCCATATCACAATAAACCTAACTAACCACTTCATCTCTCTTTAAATCACACAAAAAAACTAACTACTTCATCTTTCTTAATTTCTTTCTCTCTTCCATCACAAAGTAAACCTGGCTACCTAAGTACCTAACAGCTCAATAAACAATCGAATTTAACGATCAACTCAGAGAAAATAGGAGACAATGATTGTTGATGGATGGTGCATCTAAGTCCCAATTCTGACTCTTACACAAGTATGTCTACTTTGCCCATGTACGAATTAGATTGCTCTTATGTGGGTTCATACAACATGGTGAATTGGTATGCAAACCTACCACAAATAGGGACGCATGAACTGGTAACGAACTAAGTAACCCTGGTTAAAACTCTGGAATTTCCATTACCAAATTTGCTTGCAGGGTCGACATTGAATCAGAGAGCACCGACTAATTATTTATAGTTGGAACAGGCACAGTAGAAGGAAACTATAAATAAAAATTAAAAGAGACAATTTTTCCCTCGTGTATATTATTGTATCACTTTATCCTTTCAGAAACAATGATCACTACCGTCCAATTTTCCAAACATTCAGAAACACGTATGAAGCAAAACCCGCTATCTTTCTTATAAAATCCACTACCTAAAAAGTTAATAAAAACATAACAATTTTTGCATGGGGAAGGGAGGGGGAAATACAAGGCACAAGCACATAAACTTATTCAAAAGAATAATAAGACTGACACCTTTTGGACAGCTCGGGAAGGTGGCGGTAATGGCAAAATTGGTGGTTGAGCTTCAGTTGCAACTGGCACGGGCAGTTCTGAAGATGTTTGAGGTGATACTTGAACCACTTCCACATCTTTATGAGCTATTTGTGATGACTGAGATGAAGAAACTGTATTTTGCAGCAGTTGTCCCGGAGTTACAAGTGAGGGTGTTGCTTTTTCTGTTTGGCTTGAGCTGGATATCCCAACAATAGAGGAAATGGGTTGAGAAATAGCTTGATATGTCAAGGCTGGACTCAAAATAGGCTTGTTAGAGACTGAAGGCGCAATGGCATTTACATCTGGACTTGAAGTAGTCAACGGAGACGGTGATGGCAAGCTAGCACTCAATGACGTGATAGGGATAGCAGGGTTAGGAGCCTTATTTTGCATAAAGCTGGGTAATGCTTCAGAAGATAGTGTCACAGGTGGAACAGGAGGTAGACTCGAGGGCAAAGAAGTAGAGGTAAAATTCAGTGAACTAGTAGTGGTGGGAAGCAAAGGCAAAGGATATTCTGGCAAGTTTGAAGCTCCAGTTGGCAGAGATGCATTAAAAGCAGGATACTGCATTGGCTGCTGCATCGAAGAAGGCATTGACAGCCCAGGTGGCGGTCGAAGCAAAGATTGCTGCTGCAATTGAGGAAGCCCATTTGGTGGCACATAGTAACCTGGCCAATACATTGGCATTGCAAGCCCACTACCATTTGCACTTGGAAGAGGAGGTGAAGGCCCCCAAGACCCCAAATTTCCTCCCGGTTGGTACAAAGGCATACCACCTTGGTAAGACGACCCAGGTTGTCCCAGTTGTGCAGTATGTGAACCAATATCTGTCAGAGACCCAGTACCAGTAGCTGGGATGCTTGATGATGTGGAAGATGGGCGAGGATAGTGAGACTGCATACAGAATTGAGAAGAGTCACACAGGAAAGACTAATGCATCATGCTATATATATGCGTGTCAAACTATGCACCAAATTACCTGAATTATGGCTGGATCACTATTAATGGGTGGTGCAGTTTGAATAGGCGATTGAACAGGTGGAGATGATTTAACCTGCAGATCCTGCAAAAAGCACACAGAATATTACACATTTTAGCGACTAGCATTAACTGACGCAATACAACATGAAGAACAAGTGAACAACTAATACTACTAAACCAATACTGTCCTGTTTCTTAATAGATCATTATAATATTAGAGCACATAATCTGGGTATACTAATATTTTTAAAAACAAATTCAAGTTTAAACAAAAGAAGGATAACATGAGGTAGATATTCATGAATAAACTCTTCAATCCTTTCATGCGTAAAGGGTGAACTAATATGTAATATCAATCTATGTTTTGTTTGGAGAGCAACCGTTATGAATATTAAAGAAAAACACAGCTGAGGAGCATGCGCAAATATCTTGTATTGGGGGAAATTTTGTCTCTAAATGTGTATTGGGGAAAATTTTGTCTCTAAATGTGTATTGGGGGAAATTGGAGGATAGCTGTAATGGAGTGGATCCTAATCCACAAGATATGGATCATAGGATTTCGGATAATATAAACAAATTACAAAAGGATATTGTAATAATACAGGTGTATCTGTTCCGGCAAGTGGATCATTTATTCCTTTAAGTAATTATCTTTTATTAATGCATACTGGGAGTGCCAATGAATCAATTTTGTCCTATATAAACACATTCAATAAATAGATTATGTAGGATTCTTCTATTGGCAGTTAAAGATGGTTTCCATTCCCTGTTATATACCACCAAACCCTCCTAAATTCGTTTCTTTCCATTCTACCCCTTCAAAATGTAAAATTATAATTCAGAGATACTAGTCACTAAATTAGATGGATTGCTTTATAATTTATATTGTGTAGGCATCACATATTATTGAAAAATCTTACCATTTGAACAGTAATCAAAACCTTAATCATTAAATAAGATGGATTTGCTCCATTATTTTCAGTATGAAGTAAAATTTGCATTAAATGTGAGGAATCAGTTAAAAAATACAAGGTACACTCACAAGGTGATGAGTAAATTATAAATAGCAAGACAAACAAACAAATCATGTTTAAAGGTTCCAAGATAACAGTAATCAGCTATGAGGTTCCGATCATAATACCTTGATATCACTTCCACGAAACAGTATGTATTCATAAACTTTATCACTAGGCATAACTTGTGGACCATCTTTCTTACGCCCTTCTGTTCCAAATGATCGTACTGCCATTTGATAAATGAGCACCAGAAATTAGCATGGTAGAATGCTTAGTCCATCAGAGCATAGGAATGAAACTTAACACAATTCTGTGAATTATACAACTGATAGCATACATAACAGGATTTAGCTTTCCTTCTCAATTTCAAGATTTAAGTGCTTACTTGCCGTACCTTCTTCTTAACCTTCAAATATTAAATCTTTTTTGCAACTTATATTAAATTACAAAAAGTAGGTAAAAGCAAACTATATATACACACAATTAAACCAGCGAAGGTAAAATTCCTAACTTTATTTAATTTAAACAAGTCACAATAATCTGATATTAACACATTACATTAATAACGAGAACCTGGAAAACAAGAACCTGCAGCTCAACAATATTTCAACCAGATACACAAATTAACGTACTACTTGAAACAGAAAGCAAACGAAACCCCCAAGATGGAGAGAGAAGTACCATTACGCAATCCAATACTAGACTCTTCGGTGTTGATGTTGTACAAAATTCCCTCGTATCTGATTTCACTCTTAGAGGTCAAGCTAATCAAGCTTCCGACGTACGAATCTGCCGCTGAACTAGATCTATAACTCTCTGCCGCCATATTGAACGGCGAAACCCGCAGAACCAGGCAAATTAGATATATATACACAGAGAAAAAATCGCGCTCCAATAAGAGAGAAAAATCAAGGAGTCGACGCTGTGACTTTGATAGAAAAAGAGGAGAGAGATTGTGATTTGTTGACTCTTTTCAAGTTTGTATCGTGAGAGATAGGGTTTCAGATTTTACAGTATATGTTTGGGCCAATTTGGGGGTTTTATTTGTTTTTGTGGAAATAAGAGCTTGATTTTCCTGATGGGCTAATCAAACGTTTGGGGTAAGCCGATGTGGACGAAGCAAACCAGTTACAGAACGCCACGTATTCGAGTCTTGGTCTTTTTACTCTTTCGGCGGATTATTTTGCAAGAATAATGATAGAGATACAAATTATTTTATAAATATTTTATAAATTGCTGATGTGGTATATATCATCTCAGCATATTATGTGGGGTCGAAGACTACATTGAAATAATTTATTAATCAATATGCTGAGATAGAGTATGCAACATTAGCAGTTTATAAAATAATTTATGTCTGTAGTATTACTCTATTTTATAACACGCGGTCATAATAATAATTTTAATTCTTCTATGCACACACGAATATGGGACAAAGATATTCGACAGGTGTATTTAATTTTTATCTATTTATATTTTTATCATATTGAGGGTCAAAAAATAAATAAATTAAAGTTAAATGCATTTCTATCCAATATTCATGTCCCATATTTTTGTCTGCGTAAATTTTTTGAATAATTGGATTTACTTTATAATTTTACTATTTCTATTTTGACCACAATCTCTATAGATATTTTGATTATTTTGACGAATTAATAAAAAAACTGATATTTTAAGTATATTAAATGATATTTTTATATAAGTTCCTCACATAAAATGAGACCCAATATTTAAAAAATAATATAAAATAATAATTTTTATTTCAAAATATCAATTCCATTAATCAAAACGTAATGCTCAAAGTAGTTTACAATACAAGTTCTCCGGATAAATGATTTTGAGTTTTGAGTGGGGATGGGAAAAATTAATAAAGTGCTCACCAAAATTATTTATACCAAAATAGTGTATTGTTATATTCAATTATCGATTGCTTACTTCCCTCTAATCTAATTATAAAGATCTTGGTTTTTTTTTTTAAAAATAATAGAAGCATCAGTGATTTCTCAATCTAGTAAACTATACAAATAGATTTCAATTTTAGTGTCAGTGGAAATCTATTAGATAATAGTGTTATTGGCGATATATTTGAACTTATGAGTTATGACCATGTATAACAAAAAAAAAAATGAAGCTTCATCGCATATTATTAAATTTATATTGTGAAAAATAATTTATTATAAAAGATTATGTTATTTAATGATATGTCATTTATTTAATATTAAATTATAATTTAACAATAACATTAAATCGACATAATGTGACACGTGTACCGAGTTTTATGTAAAAATTATAAGTTATATAATGGCATCAACACATATATTAATATTATATATATATATATATATATATATTTTTATATATGCTTGTGTGTATAGTGAGTGAGAGAGAAAGATAAAAATCATATATTAGCAACTTCAATAGTCAAGCAACAATATATCACTACTTATATAAATTTATATTTTATTTATATTGTGTGTTTTTTTTGTACGGCTTTTATTTTTTGTATATGGAGTGTGAAATTTAGTAATATCATAATTGAAAGACTTTCAAATGTTAGTACTAATATCCATCTAGAATTAATGAATTTAATTGAATTTGTATGGTTTGAGTATTAAATGTTTTTTAATTTTTTTTTTCACAAGATTAGCTACACAATAATTTTCACGACTTAAGAATAGGTTTAATTCATTACATTTCGATAATTGTTGTTAAGTTTTTCAATTGAATCAATTCAATGATTGAACTCATTTTATAGCACAATTTTTTTTGTTTTTTTTTTAAATTAACTTAAATGTCATAAGTTACTCGTGTAGCTAAAAATAACATCTACTTATATCAAAAAGAAATGATAACGCTCATATATATACATACAAATGACCCGCGTACGAGTCCCGTATGTCCGTCCCCATCACGATGTAAATATGCGTGTGTGTGTATGTGAAGATTTACGCGTGAGTTTTTTTGTTTTTTTCACGCGATAGTAACATTGTTAATTAGAAAATTCAAAGTGATGAAGTGGCAAAAGATAACACTAATAGAAAGTTAAGTCATAAGTGCTGAATCTCTAAAATATAGGGGACCAATTTGCAAATATCCCATCAAGGACTGGAGAGGAGCCGTGCCCACCAATGAAATGATTATTGAACTAACCGATTATATTTTTTTTGAAATGGTTTGCAATTTGTTTTTGGGAAGTTGTTAGGGTTTCGAGATGTTCACTCCACAGAGAAAGGCGTGGTCCAGTCTGACGATTACCCCACGGACCGAAGGTCCGAGGAATGACACTCCAAACCCTAGAATCGCGGGTAAGGGTAAAGCGGTGGCGTTTGTCGATGGTCCTCCGCCACCGCGGGGATTATTGAGTGAGAATGAGGCAACGACGACTGTGGCAGGGGGTTTGGAAACAGGCGATGTGGAGGATTGGAGGCGGTTTAGGGAGGCGGGGTTGTTGGATCAGGCGGCTATGGAGAGGAAAGACCGGGAGGCCCTACTTGAGAGGGTTGCCAAAGTTGAAAGAGAGGTCAGGGAAATTTGTGCTTGTGAATTTATTTATATTTTAATTTTAATTCTAATTGTAGATGTGATTATATGGTATTTGTAAAGTTTATTAGTGTGATTGTTATGTTCTAGCTTGGTGCTGTTCTCATTTCAAATTTGATCACTGCTTCTTGTGCACTACTATTCTTGGGTAGACTTCTTAGAGGCCGTGATACTGTTTGAGTGAGGGTTTTTAGCCTTATGCTTCCTTAGGTTAGTGTTGAATTATGTCAATGGAAAATGATATATATGTGACAAATATTTGACGAAGTTGGATTGCGAAGTGTATCCTTTATAATAGAATAAATTAAAGTGGGATCTTACTTAATTCTTACCTATCTCATATATGCACATACGTTGCAATAATAATTCGGCCGAAAACTTTCGTAATGTATAGCAGTTCTCTAATGTCAATATATAGGATATTTTTATGTAGGAAAAATATGGAATAACTAAATTTTACTTGGACGGAATTGGGCAGACAGATAATCATGATTGAATACAAGACCTGCCTTCTCTCTATTGGGAAACTCCTATTTAGAGACTTGTATGTTCTAACTTTCAAGCATTATGCTTTGAAATTCATTCTGTCGGATTTATCCTTTCGAATTCCAAATATCTATCCAACTATGAATTAAATCAAGTTCTTTTGTACAATTTTTCAAAGACACAAGAGTTGTACTTTGAGATTCGTTTAAAAGAAGTTCATCCAACTCAAACTTTAGTAGGGAGCTATGGTGAAAGGCCCCAACAATTGAATCAGTGGATGAAAATATAAACGAGCATGAGAAAAAAAAATTATTTGAAGGCTAGGTACTGACTCTACGAGTTCTTTGTCACTTTTGTTGTTCCTGTTGTTAGTAATTTCTCCTTTACTTTTGTCATAGTGTTTGCCTCCGAAGTAGACTTATATGTTCTAACTTCTAAGTTTTAGGATGATAGGAACTTGGTGGGTTTTATAATAAGCTGCACAATTTTAGAATTGGCTAGAAGTCTTGACGGTGTACGGTGTGCCTTGTTCATCAGTATCTAATTAAATATCCATTTTGTGCAGCTTTATGATTATCAGTATAATATGGGACTTCTTCTGATTGAAAAGAAGGAGTGGACTTCAAAGTATGAAGAAATCAGAGAAGCACTGTCAGAGTCACAGGAGGTGCTTAAACGGGAGCAGACGGCACATTTAATTTCAATATCTGAAGTTGAGAAGAGAGAGGAAAATTTGAGGAGAGCTTTGGACACTGAGAAGCAGTGTGTTACCGATGTAAGATGCTTCTTGCAACATTTCCATTTTTACTTGGGCGGTTAGAAATATTTTGAAGTTTAAAATATATGTGCTTAGTTATTTCACTAATACAAATGATGCAGATACATCGCTATTCAGAACATCCAATTGTGTCATTAATTTTTTAAGTCTCTAATGTTAGACTTAACCTGGTTTTCTTTTTATTCTCTTTCTTCATGTGATTTGGATGTTATAATATTTATAACTGCTGGAACTTTGAGTAAATAGTTTATTGCTTGGTGCTGATTCCTTTGCAGGAAAGTAAGGTCATATTTCCCCGACTGTGTTTCCATTGAATATTCAGGAGTAACTTTAGTCTAGATAAAACAGTGAGTTATAGATTTATTAATTGTGTCCTCTAGATTAAATATTTAAGCTTCCAATGTTGCCACGTGTTTAACATTTAATCAATATTTGTTCTTATCCTAAGCTGTTAATTTTCCATCTGAGAAATAATAGTTTTACTTGTCAAATGTTCGATTTCAAGACATTAAACTTTTTGCCAAACCAGCAAAAATTTTTTTGAAAAATGTCAGAACATCCTTTAAATTTCCTTCTTTCCTTAAAATTAAATTTAAGGTATATAACATCTACTAAAATTCCACCCCCACCCCCCAAATATCAATAACTTATTATATCTCCTCTATTTATTTACATTTATTCACATGTTTGATTAAATAAATGGATACAAATGTATGTCTTCATTCTTTTGGATTATATCTCGGTGTCTTTGCTTATTTTTTAGGATCAGTATCGATGACTGCATGATGTGCTTATCTCTTTTGATTTTTATTATCGAACTTCAATCTGAGATTTATGTCACAAAAATTTAAAATGTTTTTAATTTTTTAAAAGTCATCTAAACAACTTTTGTTATGAAACAATAATTTATGACTTAATTTACTTCATGTAGAACATTATTTTTCTACTTTGCAATTTGCACTTCCAATAAATGTCTTGTCATGGACAAGTCGATTTGGTTGTCTGCTGGATTTCTACTTAAGTTTAACAGGCCTTTTCCTTGCCGCTAAATCTATTTTTTTACACATTAAACCACAAAAAGAATCTTTTTGTAGTCCTTCAAAATTTAAGAAAAGAATCCATTATATAATTAAAATCACAAAAAGATTATGTTTTGTTAGGAAAAACATTCACTCAACTATTTTTCCATCATTCATTTAACTTTCAACATCTTTCATCTAATATTCTCACTATCATAATTATTTCCTTACCATAATCTCCTATTTCTATATATTTTTTGATTTAGTTAGTATTCTACTACAATCATGTCCATACTATCAATAATATTTACTTGTGTAATTATTTATTTTTATTTTTAATAAATTATGCAAGTATCATTATTTGAGTTTACATAAAATTCTATTATTACATAAATAGATGAATTATTGTAGAATTTTAAATTTATTTAGTTATTCATTGATAATTAGTTATTTATTATTGGTTAAATAATATATTTAGAAGGAACTAATTTTTATTATAAACATCATCCGACACTATATTAATCTATTATTGTAAAATATATTAGTAAAACATAATACAATTACAACCATATGATTTAATAATAAAGCATGACAAGAAAAATTTATTACTCTTATCTTAAATTATAGAAAAAAGTATCAATAATATAATAATTGTACAACAAGATCCGTGCTTTGAGGGGCAATATTGAGCTTGTTGTATATAATCTATAAAATTGCCAATTGTTCTCTAAGCTCTGTAACCTAGAAGTGTTCTAGACTGGTAGTAACTGACCCATATAATTTTGCACTACCATTTTCTGAAGGAGTTCTGCTAAAATCAATTAGCTTTTATTGACTAAAAACCTCCTTTTGTTATTAAAGATTATTTGATTTTCATTTTTTCATGGTGTTTGACTGTTATCACTCTTCGTGCATTTTAAAATTTTTAATGTTCAGCACATTTTTCTAATTGATGCCAATTATTCAATTTAAATTGGGGGAAAGGCATCAAGTTTAGGGTTATACATATGTGTCAACTATGGACGGGGGCTATTACTTCCCACTGGATTTATCTTTTTGGTTATTGTCTTTTTCAGAAAACAGAATCTTTGGAGTTAGCTGATAATTATTATTTTTTTTGGTTTTTACTTAAATGATTTGTTGCCCTCCTGAAAAGTTTCATGTTTCATTTCATCTGGTTATTTCAATTGTTGCTATGAAACTTTATTGTTTGCATCTTAGCGCCTTGTTCCTGTATTTTTCAGAGTTAAAATGATGCAGTGTTGCAGGTGAAATTGTTTCTAATTTCTTAAAAGATACTAAAAGCATTGTTACCAAGTATTTATGAGGCTATGCTTTATCGTTTCATTCATATATGCTTTTATAACAGTCAAAACTTCCTCACTGCAGCTTGAGAAGGCTTTACTTGAAATTCGTGTTGAGCATGCACAAATGAAGCTGTCATCTGATACTAAATTGGTCAATGCAAATGCTTTACTTTCTGGAATTGAGGATAAATCTTTGGATGTAGAAAGGAAGTTGCATGCTGCAGATGCCAAGATTGATGAGGCAAGTAGAAAGAGCTTGGAGTTGGAGAGGAAATTAAAAGAGGTCGAGACCCGTGAATGTCTGCTTCTGAGGGAGCGCATATCCTTTAATGCGGAGTATGGTCTATGCCGAAACTTTTTGGGTTAATGATTCTAATATTTTGCATTTATTTGAAGTTGGAAATAATTTTAGAGGGCTAATTAAATATTTGCAGGCAGGAAGCACATGAAACAACTTTTTCTAAACATAAAGAAGATTTGCGAGAGTGGGAGAGGAAGCTACAGGAAGGGGAAGAAAGGCTGTGTGAGGGTCGGAGAATTAATAACCAGAGAGAGGAAAAGGCAAATGAAATTGAGAGGGCTTTTAAGCTGAAAGAGAAGGAAGTTGAAGAATCAAAAAAGAAGATTGAGCTGACCAATTCAGCTTTGAAGAAGACAGATGATGATATAAACAGTAGACTAGCAAACTTAACTGTTCAGGAGCAAGTGAGTTTATTATTATTTTTTGCTGTTATGATGTGTTTTTGAAACATTGACAGTTTTTGTAATACATTTTGTTTAATTCGTTTACAGAAAGCTGAGTCTCTTAGGAACAACCTAGAGTTGAAGGAGAAGGAATTACTTGCTTTGACAGAGAAGCTGACTGCTAGAGAAAGAGTGAGTTTCAACACTTGATCTTTCTTTGTTGATCGGTAATTGCTTGTCGAGGTTATTTTTTGCCTAGACATTTCTTTATTTAATATATATATATGCATTGGAGGAGTCCCTTTTTTAGGTAACTTTTTTTCTTAACAGAGTTTTGTTTTTAAGCTATAAGCCTGAATCATTATCATTCTCTTCATATGTCAAGGTGGTACTTATAGACTTTGAGAATGCAATCTTCTCAAGTAATTGTTAAGGCATTCTCATTACTTTTAAAAAACTACTAATATCTTGCTATAATATGGTAACTGGACGGGTAGAGTGACTATTTACTTCAATTCAAATAGTAGGATTCTCAAAATCGAGATATCTAAAATTCTAAATTAATGAAGTTGGATGTTTTGGGTTTTTATGCTTGTTGATTGCCGTTATGTACCTTTTATTTCTGCACAACATTCATTGGATGCCGCTGCAGGGTTTGGTAGGATGATCACATTTAATAAGATAAAGAATTGATCAATTCCCTTTCTATTGCTTTCTCTCCATCTTTCTCATCTTGAAAGAGTTTGAATAATATCCATCTCAAATAGCAGCCATACATCTACATACCTATGTATATGTCAGCAGTGCCATGAATTCACATTTGAAATAGAAGTGAAATTGCTGATATCTTACAAGTTTTATTACAAAGATATAAACTCAAGGTTACAAATTTGAGAATTATTACTTCTGTGCTTTTGTTACAGGTTGAGATTCAGAAGCTTCTTGATGAACAACGGGATGTCCTTGATGTGAAAAGGCAGGAGTTTGAGGTGGAAATGGAAAACAAGAGGAAATCTATTGATGAGGAGATGAGAGGTAAAATAGATGCTTTAGATCACAAGGAAGCTGAGATCATCCATAGAGAGGAGAAACTGAGAAAGCAAGAGCAATCTTTGGAAAAGAAATTGGAGAGAATTAAAGAGAAAGAGAAAGACCATGCAGCAAAGTTGAAAACTTGGAAGGAGAAAGAGAAATCCTTAAAGTCTGATGAGAAAAGGCTGGAGCTAGAAAAGAAACAAATTCTTAGTGATAAAGATAATCTTCAAACTCTCAAAGATGAGCTTGAAAAGACGAGGGCCGACATTAGTCAAAGGGAACTTCAGATACATGAAGAAAATGAGAAGCTCAAAATTTCTGAAGAAGAGAGAGCAGAACATCTTTGTTTGCAGTTGGAGTTGAAAGAAGAGGTTGAGAAGTGTAGATTTCTGAAGGAGTTACTTCTGAAGGAAGGTGAGGATCTAAAGGAGGACAGGAAGAACTTTGAGGAGAAGTGGGAAATACTGGATGAAAGAACAGCAGCAATAACTAAGGAGTTGAGGGAAATTTGCGAAGAGAAAGAGAAGTTTGAGAAATTGCGACTCTCTGAAGAAGAAAGATTGAAAAAGGATAAACTTGATTTAGAGGACTATGTGAAGAGGGAATTAGAAGCTCTTAAAGCGGAGAAAGAAACATTTGCTGCCACAATGAGGCATGAGCAGTCCCTTTTATCAGAAAAAGCTCAAATTGAACATGGTCAATTGCTTCGTGAGTTTGAGTTGAGGAGAAATGATCTTGAGACTAACATGCAGAATAGGAAGGAGGAAGAGGAGAAACATCTACAGGAAAGGGAGAGAGCATTTGAGGAGGAGAGGGAGAAAGAAAATAGTAATATTAGTTACTTGAAGGAGGTTGTCCGGAAGGAAATGGAAGAATTGAAGTCTGAAAGGTGTAGAATGGAAAAGGAGAAACAAGAGATTGCCTTGAACAAGAAGCAACTGCATGAGCACCAACTTGAAATGCACAAGGACATTGATGAGCTTGGGGTTCTTAGCAAGAAGCTCAAGGATCAGAGAGAACAATTTATCAAGGAGAGAGGTCGGTTGGTTGCATTTGTTGACAGGCTTAAGAGTTGCAAACATTGTGGGGAAATCACCCAGGAATATTTACTCTCTGATTTCCAGTTACTTGAAACGGAGAATGAGGAGATCTCTCCTCTCCCCAGACTTGGAGATGAATTATTGGACAGGTCTCGGGTTGACATTTCTGCTTCTCCTGGTGCTGGAACTGATTTAAGATCTTTAAATTCTGGGGGTAAAATGTCTTGGCTACGGAAATGTACATCAAAGATTTTTAACTTGTCTCCTAATAAGATTGCTCAATGTTCAGAATCTCCCTCATCTGATATGCTGGCAAGTGTAGAAGAGAAGGTTGAAGAGCCAAGTTTGCTAGTTGAGTTAGAAGAAGCAAGGGGCAAAGTATTGATGAAGATGGACCAGAACCATCCTTTGGCATCGCTGAATGAGTCCTGTGATGTTCATCAGCTCACATCTGATAACATCAATAGAGAGGTGAATCGGTGGCAAGGTCTTTTAACTGATGAGTATAGCAACATGGACAGTCAGACACAAGAAGCTCCAGAAGATTCCCAGCAATCGGAGCTGAGAAGCGGGTGTCGCAGACCTGGGAGAAAACCTAAAGCTGGAGCTCATAGAACACGATCTATGAAGGCTGTGGTTGAAGATGCTGCAGTTATTCTGGGGAAGACTTCAGCAGGGCCAAGACCAAAAATGAAGGATCAGCCTGATTCTTCGTACGTTAATGAGGGAAGTCGCGGAGATTCTAGCCATGCTGAAAAAGCAGCTGGAACCATTCCAAGGAAGCGGCAAAATGGACAAACCTCTAGGGTTAGGGGGAGTGAAGTGGTTGCTGATGACAGTGAAGGACGTTCCGAAAGTGTCTCGGGAGTTGGGCACAAGAAAAGGCGGCAAATGGAAACTCCATCTGTGCAAACTCCGAGTGAAAAACGATATAATCTCAGGCGACACAAAACGTAAGTTCCTTACTTTCTGTGTGAATGATGATTTAGGCAACTGGTGTTTGGTGTTGACAGATGGTTCTAGAATTAGTGACTGGTGCATGACTCGGAGATAGTGAAGGGATTAATTAGGCATTTTTGACATCTTTAATTATTTTTTGGAAAAGGAATATTTCAGATTGGTCCTTTGCCAGCATCTAAGCTAATTTTTCTTGGTTATTAACATGTCATCAAAATCCATATTTGAGCCAGAGGTTAATTAGTCGTCTGAGATTGTTTTATTTGTTCTGGCATCAGCTTTTATACACGAACTTATTTAATGGTTTGCTTGCAATTTAAATTGTTTTATCGGTATTGGCAATTGACTGTCCTTTATTCATATTATTTTGTAACAAGAAAATATATAATGCCTTTGTAAAAGTATCACAATTTGAGAAGTTATGCCCAAAATAATGACAAAAATGATACTAGAAAACCTATGGTCATTCTAGGCTAGTATTAACACCTAACAACCCCCATGTCACAAAATATATATAATGATAAAAGAAGGCCAGCATCATCAAGACACAGTATGCGCATTTCATTTTACATGGGCAATGATGCCCTTTCACTTGGATCAATGTGAACCCTGATGCATTTATATTTCTATTAGGTTGTAGGTTTATTGTGTTCCTTCAATCCTCCTATTTTATTTTATATATGTTACCAATTTAAGTTGTTTTTGACTGGTGCCACCACTATGGGATTATGGTCTTATGCTAATTGAATGGAAATATCTATGGTTTTGTTGGACACATGTTAAATCTAATAAGGGATTGAAGGCTGTATTACTGCAAGACTACTTGCTATTTCATCATGCATATACCAATTCTGAGCTTTTATTTGGCAGAACAAAATTTACTGATCTTTAGTTCTTTTCAGTTTTTATATAGAATATATGTGTTTGTGTATCTATATCTATATGTATATGTATATTTTTGTTCTGTGAATTGTATGTTTGTAGGCCTTTTAAAATTTTATTTATTTATTTATTCCCTTTTGCTGCACCTGGTGCAGAGTTCTGGAGGTCTTGTTTTAGTGCGCCTTGAGCATATAAGTTGACTGTGAGTCACTTATTCTGTTGATATATTACTTGACATTTGTTTCTCAATAAAAAACTAAATTGCTTTTACATGAATTTATTATTTTGTTTGTAGGTTCCAAAAATTGAAACCATTTATTATAGGATATCCCTGAAATAATAACATTTATTCATGTATATACTATCCCATTCCATTTAAAAAATCTTAACTTCTGGAAGTTAAATGTCTATAATGCTTTGAATAGAAACCTGGGAGTTATAGCTAAAAACGGCATAAGAATTGCCTTCCCTTCAGGGTTTGAGGTATCAAAAATTCAAAATCACTGAATTTGTTATGAGATATTTTTTGTTGTCAGTGGAGTGGTTTGCATTCTGAACTGGAAGTTTGGTATGCTGATAATAAAGGGCATTTTCATTTAGAAGTTGCACATGTTGGATTTTGCATGGTACTTGGGGTATGAGGTAATTAAAATATCTTTTATTTTTATTGATTAACATCATTGTTGGTTGGTGAGAGGAATGATTTTCTGTATCAGCCTGTAACAAAGAAAGTCCGGTCATGCGTGGAGGAATGCGCTAATACTGGATTGGATCTTTGGTCCCTCTTTCTCCCCCGGGCCTTTCTTATATCCAAACAAGCAGTTTGGACAAAAAGCTTGGGCTTTCTCAGTCCAAAAAGTTTGATGTGTGTATTTAAGAGGAGATGGGAGTAACTGGGCATTCTATATACTATGATTCACCTTTTTCATGTGTTTCATTTTATCGAAACTAGTGATGCACTTCTATAGCCTTTATAGTGAAGTTTACTCCTTTGGATTGAAACCTCCTTATCATTAAGAAAATGGTCTTTTTGGTTGGAATTTTTAGAAATAATTTGTGGTAACTAATGGGAAGGTAGATAATATTTTTTTATTGCAATATCTTGTATGCGATCAGGATAGGTTTTGTCATATATATATCAAAGACAATTTTGGTATTATCAGCATATAGTCGACTAAAGATTTTGTCAATTGACCGATTAGTGTGGGCATGGCTGCGTCAACTCAAGTTTCAGTTGATGTCAAGAAGAAGAAGGAAAAGGACAAGGAAGCTGATGATGATGGCGGTACAGTGGAAGTAACACAAAATCCTGATGCTGCTTGTGCCCAATCACTGGAAGTAGCTAGTGAGAAAGGCAATCCGGTACCAACTTTACAGGTTACAACTGTTAGAAGTCTTGAAACTCTAGAGGTGTCATCAGAGAGGGTTGTCAGGGTACTCTTTCCTATTTAGTTTTCTCATCCTGAAGTAAATTGTGAATTTTATTGTTGTTATTATTATTATTATTTCTGTTATTACTATTATTCAGCTGAACTGGTTGAACTCTGTACCATCTTTTGCTGTAATGCAGTTCAAAACACCCAGCATTCTTTATAAGAGCAGTGATGCAGCAAATATTGTAGAAAATATGGACTTCAGTGAGGAGGTAAGTGATACACCTGAATATGAGGTTGAAGATGAAAGGGGAAGCACATTACATGGAGATGAAGTTGAAGATGGATATGTTGATGACAATGACGATGGGGGTGAAGATGAATCAGAGCATCCTGGTGAAGTGTCGATAAAAAAGAAGCTTTGGACTTTCTTCACTACATGATTGCTGTATTTATGAGTTTGTTCTAGTTGTCTCTCTTTTGACGTGTGTTGTGTGGTCAACATTGGACAGTAGCTAGTCAGGAATATCAGCTCTAGTTGCAATTCTTTTCAATGGGGAATTGACTTTCATTTTCATTTTAAAATTTTCTTGGGCTGCAGATATCAGTTGCTGCCCTGGTGGTTATGTAGAAGCAGTAGATGATAGTATGTATTCATATCAATTTCCTAGTAACCTTTGTTTTTTTCTTCCCCTTTTGCGTTTTAGTAACTTGGTTGTCCTAGTATTAGTTGGAGGACAGGCAAAAGATGTAAACTCTACTAGTCAAGATTGTTGATTTCCTTTGTAGAACTTCTTAGCTCTTTGTGGCCTTAATGTTACCAACAAGGAACATGAATATGCAGTAAATAAGCTGTTGCGCGTGTATTGTGTAGAAGTTGCCCTCAGTATCTCTTTTGATACTTTTGGGTATAATAACAAGTAACAGAAAACATTTGTTCAGGACATCTGTTTTTGGGATTACCATACTTTTGAGTTTGGCAAGTGTTGTTAGTGTTTGATAATTTGTTCAGGTTAATTTTGGTATTAGAAAAAAGTTTTAACAATTATAAAGTATGAAGTTGCAGCTTGATAGGAAAATGGGAAGAAGTACGGCGTTTTTGGACTTGGGATGTTCCCCTCCCTCTCCCTCTACTTTGCAAACATTTTGAAAATGGGTCCCGGTGGTTGGTTATGATGATTTTCGGAGTGGGTTATGATGATTTTCGGAGTGGGGACTGTCGTGGGTGAGTTTTACATGACCATTTTGTTATATTAGTATAAGTAGTTGGACGAGACAGACTGTGTGGTTTGCCCCAAGACAGGTTGTATTTTGTGCACTCCAAATTGGGACCAGTAATATCACATGTACATACCAAGCAAGCAAGAAGCAAGAGCACTGTCAGACGGCTGCACAGGCATCTCAATGGGGGTTGTCCATACGAATTAGAACAGGAAAGGGAGTGTAATTTTAGTCACTCTAGTTAGTTATGATGGTCTCATAGGATACATTTAAAATTTTACTACTCATTTTCTTAAGAAAATAAATGGTTTATTTCTTTTATTCTTCTTTTCACTGGGCCTTGTAGTTAGACTTTTAATCTTGCCTTTCTGAATTTTATTGTTTTGACTGTTCATGGGTAACTAACTATAGATGATGGTGGGTGGTATGAATCAAATTATTTATCTTTCTTTTTTAAAGTTCCAATTCCATAAACATAATATTACTATTACCAGCAAAAGCAAAAGCAAAAGCAAAACCTAGACATTATGTTAAAATGCATATCACAAGGGCTAATCAATCTATTGCTCCCTAAGGTAAAAGGAAAATTAATGACAGAAAAGGACTGACCAAACCTAATAGACCTGGCTGGCTGCTAAATTAAATAATTATTGTGGGCTGAGAAATCAGTCTCCCTAGCCTCCTCCTATATCTATCTATCTATATATATCTTTTTGTCTACAATAAGGGACATGGTGTGGTGTGGTCCAAATAGCATATGGCTTAAACTTCCATTAATTGCAATTACTTTATCCACCGGTGGTCCTTATTTTCTTCCTATCTTTCTGTCATTACATATGATGTCCTATTGTATATAAATTGTAGTGTGTATGTTTGTGTGCTTGTAGATATTAGCAGCTCATTTAATCTCAATTTGTTTTTTGGTAGGATAAATATCTTACAAAGATATTTGAAACCAAAGCAAATGATTTTTGTTCCCCCAAGTCATTCAACAAATTTGGTGCTGAGACAAGGTAAACATGTAAAAAAAATAAAAATAAATTAAAGGTTCCTCCACTGATCAAATGATAATAAAATCATTCATCGTGTGTGAAGCTAGCTAGTACTCCTATTTGCTTTTGGGTAGAGTATGGCTTTTCACTTTTCAGCAAGCAGTTGGCTGAAAGTGCTTTTACTATAGGTGAATTTTTATTAACAGTTCACATACATAATTAATTCTAAAATTAAATAAAAAAATATGTGTTAAAATATGGGGTGAAAAAGAGGTAAAATATACTACTACTAGTATTGTGTATAGTATAGTAAAACATTCTCACCTATAGCCTGTAGGTAAGAAAGTTCATAAATTAATGACACCAAACAGTGCACACAAGCCCTCCCTCAAAAGAAGTCTATTTGAAGATCCAAAACATCTGTTAAAATTGAAAGATGGGACTTACTTGTTTGATTTGATGTGAATTGGACAGTAATCCTAGGTTAGGTATTTCTTTTGAGAAACCTCATTACTTCCATTGACAATTGTACTTGAAGAACCCCACAAGCAAGAAATTAAAAATCACACTTTCCCAGACATCCTAATTCCTAGTGCAAAACTCTGTATTTTCCCCATCTGTAGCATAAAGCTGTTAAAAACCCAACAGCCCAAAAAAGAGAGAACAAGTCACCCAGAGACAAAACCTACCTTTGTCTTGCATGCACTTACATGCACTTCTTCTTCTGCAAGCAATTTGGTCCCCCCCATTCCTCTCCTAACCCTAACCCTAACCCCATATAATCTCCATAACTTTACTAGCCTCCCTGTCCAACTCATTAATCTCCCATCTGCCAAAGCCAATTATCCATCCCTAGCTAGAAATCTATTTATTGGAAGCAATTATTACTACTTACTTTTTTGTAATGAAAAACAATTCTAGTAAAAGCGAATCACAAGGTCTTTAATTTTAAGCAGGATAACATATGGACTTGAGCTTCCCTTTCTCTTTCAGCTTCTCAAAGCTTTCAGTTAGTAATGTTCTGATATTGTTATTGACATTTCTATAATTACTTTTGAGCATAGATTACTGTGCTATAGCTTTTATCTGTGAAACATCCAAGATATTGTGTACTCTCTCTCTCTCTCACTCTCTCTCTGCTACTCTACACCTTAGCTTTGCTATAAACATGGTTAAGAAATAGTTCAGAGTTTTAAACTTTGCCTCTGTGGTCTCTCCATTTACCTGTTTTATTCAGTCCCTTTGGATCTTTCCTTGTTAATACTATCTGGGTTCTTGAGAAAATGAGTGATTTCATGAAACACCCTTTTGGATTTTTCTCATTATCACCATATCCGTAATAGTATTGCTATTTGTTTTCTCTGTTGTTTGCGATTTTGGGTGCCTGTTTTCTATCTTACTCTCATAGAAGAGATACATAGAACCAAAAAGCTTCAATTTTTTTCTTCAGAATTCTTTCTGAAGATCCAAACTGACCTTGTCTCGAGCCAAATTTCTTCAGTTTAAATTCCCCTGTTTTGACTCTGTTTTCTGATATCTTTTATTTTACCTTGGGCTTGTCATATTTGGTTAGGGAAATGAATAATTTCACAAAAACAAGTTATGCAACTTCTACTGTTATCTTTATACTCTATCTGAGTGCCTTTTTGTGCAATGGAGAAGAAGTTGAAACAGTAGGAGCTCCGATGGAGAAAAGAGAGAAAGAGGCTCTTTACTCTGCCATTCAAGGATTTGTGGGTAAGTGGTGGAATGGCTCAGATCTCTATCCTGATCCCTGTGGTTGGACTCCCATACAGGTACTTTTACCCTCCTTTTTTTGTTTTCTTTTCCCTATATCAATGTACTTGGGGTAAGGCTCTGTATTTTGTCAAGGGAAAAAAATGGTCCAAGATTTTATTATGTAATATATGTGATAAAATAGCTAGGACTTGTAAATCATTGTTAATAGTAATGTGAGAGAGAATATGAAAAGCAAACCATTTTTGAAATCGCAATAGACCTGATGTGATCCTTTTTGCATCTAGTTATCCAATTTGCTATGGCAATATTACATATTAGTAGTATTATGTAGACTAGACAGAGCATATCACTATAATTTTGTTGGAAATTCTGTTGCAATTTTAGATTCTATAGGACATACTCCTACCATCTGAAGGCTATGTGAACTTTAGTTAGATTAATAACTTGAATAATTATGAATTAATCATTAATTCAAGAAAAATGGAGAAACAAAAAGACAGAAAGGAACTATTATCGACATGTTTTAGAAAATACTTCCAAGTATTATGTGAAGATGAAACATGACAATTGAGAATATTTTTTTAATGCTTTTGGCTGTAGCTACACACAACCATCCTAAATCCCTATTTCTATGACTATTCTCATTTTAATTGTGGTCAATGTAGATTTGGGTATTTGAGAATTGAGATACCTATACTTATGGATACTTTACCTACATATCATAGAATTTTGAGTACCACTTACTGATTCTTGATTAATTAGTAATTATAGTGGAATCATTGACACAATCAAGTCTGCACATTTTTCTTCATAAGCACTTTATGAGAATATATATATATATATATATATATATATATATATATATATATATATATATATATATATCATGATAATTGATGTCCTTCAAATTTTAATTCTCCTTTTCAATCATATTTTGTACAGGGTGTTTCTTGTGATATGTTTGATGACTGTTGGTATGTCACAACCTTAAACATTGGCCTCATTCATGACAATTCTCTTGGTTGTGCCTCAAATTTGGAATTCAGGCCTCAGTTATTTGCACTTACGCACCTCAAAACTCTCTCATTTGTCAATTGCATGGTTCACAAACGCCATCCGATAACAATCCCTATACAGAACTGGGGGGCACTTGGTGGCAGCTTAGAGTCACTAGAGTTCAGATCAAACCCAAGTCTCATTGGACAAATTCCCACCACTTTTGGTGTCCTCACAAAGCTTCAATCTCTTGTTCTGCTGGAAAATGGATTAAGTGGTGAATTACCAACAAATATAGGCAACTTGATCAACTTGAAGAGGCTAGTCCTTTGTGGAAATTTGATTACAGGTGAAGTCCCGGTTAATTTTGGTGGGTTGAGTGAGCTATTAATCATGGACTTGAGTCGAAATTCGTTATCGGGGAATTTGCCTAATACTTTAGGTGGGTTGAGTTCATTATTAAAGCTTGATTTAAGCAACAATAAATTGGTGGGGAATATCCCTAGTGAAATTGGAAATATGAAAAATCTAACTCTTTTGGACCTTAGCAACAACAAATTTTTAGGTGGATTGACAAAGTCACTTCAAGAACTGAGTTCATTGGAAGAGTTGGTCTTGTCGAATAACCCAATATGTGGAGGCCTAATGAGGCTTGAGTGGCATAATCTTCAAGGCCTAATCATCTTGGATCTATCCAATATGGGGTTGACAGGTGGAGTTCCAGAGTCCATGGCAGAGCTTAAGGGGCTGAGATTTTTGGGTCTTAATGACAACAATCTCACAGGTGATCTCTCGCCAAAACTAGCAGCTCTGCCTAATGTTGGTGCAATCTATGTAAACGGCAATAATCTGAGTGGAGAGCTTAAATTCTCTGAATTGTTTTATGGGAAAATGGGGAGGCGTTTTGGGGCTTGGGACAACCCAAATCTGTGTTACCCAATTGGTTTGGTATCAACTGGACGAGTTCCTTTTGGGGTAAAACCATGTCAGGAAAAGGTCAATCATTATGGGACAAAAGTCCAAACAAAATCCAAGTTGGGAAATGGAAATGGAATATGGAAATGGCTCTGGGGAATACTCGAGCAGCGGAATGGATGGAATTTTTTATGTTTATGTGGTAAAGATATTGATTGTTGTGTTGTTGAACTTTTCCATGTAAGGTATGGTATGGTTTGGTATACTTCTACTTTAGAGGAAGAGATAAATGGATGTTACATTAACCTACAAAATGTAAATTACTAGTAGTAATTAACTTTATCTTGTCAATCTCTTTTATGCTCTTCTTTTCTCTTTATAGCCATTTGTTTGTTGGATAAGTTCAAATGTTCTAATAAGTTTTCATGAAAAAAGAAAAGAATAAATAATAGTACAATTTTAATTTTTGAAATTCTAAAAAATGGAATTAAAAATGTATAAGAACCAACCCAACCAGGAGTGTTTTTAATACTGTAAAAATAAGATAAATGGTGCATGGTAGGGTATTGATGTCAAGTTGTCTTACTCCGGATCTAAATTGGTTCGTCACCGTCCACGTTGTTTGTACACGATTTGATGGGGCCTGAACCTGATTACTCATAGCAAAACAAACTGATCCAAGTCATTATAATGAAAGGAGAAATTAAGACAGAATGAAACTAAATTTGGGATCTGGGTTTACCCTCTTCTTTTTCACCCTGCAATTGCATATATAGTACTGTACAAGCCAGACATGCGTGCCAGAATATATTGACTTCAATATTGTAGTTATTAGTTGTGCATTCAAACTTCTCTTCTCTCTCTCTCTGTGAATATATTTATAATATGTACTTGAATGATTTGAATTAAACTTTTAACAACTTTATAAAATAATAGAAATTTATTAAAATTTACTAAAATTAAATATATATATATATATATATATATATATATATATATATATATTTAGTTGTGCTCGTGCCTCCAAAGACTACGATGGGCCAATTTGAGATGATTTATTAGGATGAAATATAAAAATCAAAATTAATTGTATTTTGTTATATATATATACACGGTCCGGATCTTAAACTCACCCTTATCCAACTCACCCGAAGCTTACCTCTTTTAGTAGATGGACACGTGACGGATTCGGTCAAAGCCTGGCTCAATATTTTTTTAGCGACGCTATATGTTGTCCGTCGTTAAAAGTATAGACGACGGTTGTATGACTAAACCGTCGCCTGATCCGTCGCTAAAAGGGGTGAGTTCGGGTGAGTTAGATAAGGGGTGAGCTTAAAATCCGGACTCTATATATATATATTACATACATATTATTTATACTACTATAAAAATGACATTTCAATGACTTAAATCGAACTAAATTTTACATTGTTATATTCTTTTATAATCTTTATATTTGTACGGTCAAATTATTAAGTTAATGATCAATTAATATTATATTATAAATAATCTAAGATAACTTATTTTAGGTAAATTTTAGATGCATTTTACTCTTATATATATATATATATATATATAGCCCATTAAATAATGAGTGTGTAGTACGTACGTACCGACGTAGGGATAAATAATGTTTTGGTCACTGTATTGGAGTCCGATTTTTATTGTGGTTATCTAAATTTTTTTTGTTACAATCGAATAACTGTACTTTCAAAAACTTACAAAATGGTCATTCCGTTCGATTTTCCGTCCAAAAAACGGACGGAATGCTGACTGTACAAGTTGAGTCGTTATTTTTGCTGACGTGACCCGTTATTTTTTACTGATGTGGAGGTTAAAAATAATGTTACTCACAAGTCTCGAACTCTAGACCTCTACAAATTAGAAACCTTATATTCCAACAAAAATCATTGTGCCAACTATCTACCATACCTAAATTTATGTAATACTAATATTTAAACTAAGTAGCATTGTTTCTAGGAATTGTAATAATAATAATAATTGTAATAACTGTAATAATAATTATTATTATTGTAATAATACAATGACCAAAAAGGGATAATACAACGTAATATTTCAATAAAATAATAATAATAAGACTTAAATATGATTTATTATCCTAAACTACACAATTTTTTATAATAAAAAAACGCAATTTTTTTGTAATAATAAAAAAAAGCACAGTTTTTATTTAATAAAAAAAAAAACAACGCAAAAAAAAAAAAAACTGCATAAAAACTGCGTTTTTTATAAAAAAAATTGTAAAAAAGGAGAAATAAACCTTTAAAGTTTAAATTGGGTAAAGACGAGTTCAATTATCAAATGCTGTTTTTAAATTAAAAAGAAAACGAAAATGTGTTGTGACAGCACGTTGGGTCATAAAAAACTGTATTTAGTTAGGGAAATAGTATTATAATAATGAATATCACCCGGGAAATTGCCGCTAAAAACTGTATCAAATGTTGTTTTTTTTTTGAGTTGTTTTTGTGTTTTTTTTTATTAAAAAAAACTGTGCTTTTTTTTAGGATAGTAAATCATATTTAAGCCTTATTATTATTATTTTATTGAAATACTACAGTGTATTATCCCTTTTTGGTCACTATATTATTACAATAATAATTATTATTATTACAGTTATTACAATTATTATTATTATTATTACAATTCCTAGAAACGATGCTACTTAGTTTAAATATTAGTATTACATAAATTTAAGCATGGTAGATAGTTGCACAATGGTTTTTGTTAGAATATAAAGTTTCTTATTTGAAGAAGTTTAGAGTTCGAGACTTGTGAGTAATATTTTTTTTAAGAAAATTTTTAACTTTCATGTCAGCAAAAATAACGGGCCACATCAGTAAAAATAACGGCTCAACTTACACAGTCAGCATTCCGTCCATTTTTTGGACGGAAAATCGAACGAAATAACTATTTTGTAAGTTTTTGAAAGTACAATTATTCGATTATAATAAAAAAAAAATTCGATAACCATAATAAAAATTGAACCTAATATAATGACCAAAAAATTATTTATCCCTGTCGACGTACGTACAAGATATGTAGGCTGTAAATCTGCAAATTTACATGTACATAGAGTACATGCAGGTTTACTTTTTGTGTGGCCCTTTGTTTGTGTTTAAAGAAGATGAAGATGTGATGATGAGAATATAAATGGGTCCCATGCATGTAGGTGTAGGCAGTAGCTACAGAGTCAGGCAGATGAATAAAGGGAAGTTGTTAGTATAAAATTTATTTTTTGAATAAATTGATTAATTGACTAATAGAATATTGATATATAGACAAAATTCTATGTGTATCAGTATTCTATTGGTCAATTAACTAATTTATTAAAAAATTAATTTCAAGTTAATTGGATCCAAATTAATTGTTCATTTTGGCCTTCGATGTGGAAGGAGCCAACTAAGAACAAATCGGATATAACGACGGTTTTTCATCATTTATAGCGTAAAAGCGATTTTTACGCCTTATATGACGGAAAAATAATCGATATAATCGATTCATTATTAGTTCGCTTCCTCCAATTCATTTAAGAGAACCGGGCTATATATATATAAACGTACGTTTATTTTTTAATTTGCTTCATTCTCCTGTTTTGGGATCTCTTAATTCCTTGTTTAACTCTTAATTCCTTGTTTAACTCCTACGTCAAGAGTGTTGATGGAAATACAATTATATTAAAGAATTATAAATAATTTTAATATATGTATTAGGGGGAATTAATGAATTAGAGACGGCACAGAGGAATAATAGAGAGACGGCTGTCGGCAGAGTGGGAGGCTTAGGCCTTAGGGGGTGAGTAACGGTCACAGCCAGCTACCCAGCTACGTACGTACGCGGATCACACGTACTTACTACTAGTAATCTAGTATTATGTTCAAAGTCACCATGTGGAACAAAATTATGCCTCTTCAACTCTTCTTAATTACTACTCCCTCTATCCTTAATTATTTGACATTTTAAAAATAAATACAAGAATTAAAATAATGATTAGAAAATATTAAATATAATATTTAATTGTCTATAATACTCTTAAATCTTTTGTTAAAATAAGGAGAAAGAAAGAGTTTAATGAGGGATAATTTTAAAAAAATTATCATTAATTCTCCTAAATTTAAACAAACATCAAATAATTAGAGATAAATAAAAAATTCTAAAACGTCAAATAATTAGGGACGGAGGGAGTATTAATTCACACCTAATTGTCATGCTCATTTATCTGGATGCCCCCTGTTCCCTTCCCACGTAAATAAATAAATACTACCTCTGTTCCATAATAAAAATCTTCATTACTATTTTAGATAGTTCCAAGTTAAATGTGTCTACTTATCTTAAATGATCTATTTTTTTTTTATCATAATTTGCCTATAATACCCTTATTACTAATTGTTATATTTATATTCTCTATGCATATTTATGGAGCATCACTAGTAATGCGCAAAAAATTATACAATTAAATGAGAATTTAAATATGGACAATTTTATTATTTTATTCTCTTTCTTAATATACGTAAAAAGTCAACTAGGACTTTTATAGTAGAACGGAGAGAGTAGTTAAAACATATCTTAACTAATAAGTAACTCTTATAATCCAACTTAAGATCATCTAGGTTCCACTATCTGAATCTTAATTAATTATGAGGCTAAAACGTCAATATATATATATATATATATATATATATATATATATATATATATATATATATATATATATATATATAAATCTCTAGCTAATTAAAGGTTTTGCCACATTTATTATTTACAATTAGATACCTACGATAAAATTTAGTCTCATTAATTTCATAACCAATATTTATCAGTTTTAATGCATGCTTTATTTCTACAAAATAAAAAAATTTATTTTTTTAAGAAATCAAAAAAACCTAATTTGAATATATCAGATATTCCTTAGTTGCCGGTTTTTGGAGTTTGTTTTTTAAAAAAAGACGTTTCCATCCTTTTTCCCCACCTTCGGTCTTAATCAGTCGGTCAATTAATCAATCTTTCCTGTTTTCTCTCTTGCCATTCTCGCATGAATGAGCGGCTGAGATCCCCCATAATACGTTGACTTTGACTTGAATAATTTTATGCCCCGTGTTCAACACACAGCGTTTGGCCTCTTCATTTTGCGTTCTCTATTTTTTCAACCGGTTGGGTGGTGGGTTGAAATATTATGAGTACAATTGAATAATCCTCTCTCTCTTCCCCCCCGCCACCCACCCACCCACCCTCTCTCTCTCTCTCTCTCTCTCTCTCTCTCTCTATATATATATATATACATATATAGTCAATCCACATAGAACCTGTTGAGGAAGCATGCCCCATTTTAGTACCAAACCGATAACTTGTATAAAAAAAAAAAAAAAAAAAATTGTCTAAAAGCATATTGCTGTGCTCTACTACCTACTTGTGATTAATGAAACTACTATATATATATATATATATATATATATATATATATATATATATATATATATATATATATATATATATATATATAGTTAAATGTTAGTACATATGACATATTGGTGATTAAATTAGAATATTTAGAGAGAGGAGTACGTAGGTTAGATATATATACAAAAATAATTATGAAAGTAATTGACACTGAGATTATGTACCAAATCCAGATGTCAATGGAGTAGTTAATTAGGGTTAGGATAATATCCAAGTTAGTAATTAAGTACTCACGGACGGACCCAATTAATTATCCCGACCCTCCCCTATCTCTAAAAGCTCATTTAGTTTAATTGATAGTAATTTGATGGTTTCTAAACCACAAGTTGTGACATGCAATAATATATAAACTGCATGTCATAAATTGCATTTTACCCTTATAATTAAGGACATGATTATTTGTAGCGTCCTACCACTCGCAGTCCCCGATTTACTTAAGGCGCAACATATGCAGCTGCTTTAGATTTTTTTTTATAGGTATAAGGACAAGATTAATATAACAGTTAAATTTGGAGGGAATAAAAAAATTTCATAAATCAATTCTAAATATAAGTATAAAAATTTGCTTAGTTTTAAAGGTTGGTGAGATCGTAAAAGTATTTTTTTTATAGTTTTTGTTTTTGAATGTTTATCAACATGTGAACTGTGAAGGATTGTTTGATTCAAGTTTGGATTTTTTTTTTTGTTATTAATTTGGTTGACTGTGGTTACAGTTTGTTTGGTCTGATTGAGTTTTTGTTTTTGAATTGTTTGATTTTCAATTGAAAATGGGATCATTTAATTTCTGTCTTTTGTTAACTAATGTACCCTGTATAATTTTTGGTATACTGAGTATACATTTTGGATGATTTGTTTCTCTTATTTCAAGTAAAACTTATTTGAAACTTATAAAAAGATATTAAAACTAGTTTATGTTTTGAAATTAATTTAAGATTTTGTTTAAATATAGAAAACTAATTTGGTTTGAGGTTTTGAGCATGAGAAGAATCATTTGAATTGAAATAAGACAAGTAACCGAAATAAGTTTCTAAATTGTATCTAAATTAATATTTTTTATTAGAAATTCCTTTTTTAATTTGGATTGTGGATATTTATTGTAATTTGTACACATTATTATGATTACTTAATATTATAATTAATTTAAACTTTTTTTTATTTAACTTCAACAAAAAATAAATAAATAAAATTTGGCCCTGTTAAAAAAAATTCTGATCCGCCCCTAACCACACGTACAAGGAATGGACTTTAATAGAGGTAGCCGGCAATCCAGACACTGAGTACTTTTTATTTTTTATTTTTTATTTTTTTTGTATGGTCCAATAGAGCTAGCTAGATCTTCTTTCTCTTAATTTCCTAACCAGCCCCCATGCAGTTTCCTAATCTTTTCTTCATCCCCATGCAGATGCAATTAAGCACATGCACCCCTATATTTCTATAAATACCCTTCCCCTCTCCTCCCCTCCCCTCACCTCAGTAAAAAGTCAATTAATTATAAGCACGCACCATCCATTAATATATATATATATATAACACCCCGCCCCCAGCTAGGTAAAAATTCTTCTCTAGCTAGCTAGCTAGCGCGCGGGAACAATATGGTGTCATCAATATCTTCCAAATATAGACATGAGTACTGCTTTTCATGGCATCTCTTCTTCTGTGTTTTGTCTCTCCTCTTCCTTCTATTAGCGGCGACTAGGCCAGTGAGGGTCGTGGAGGAAATTTCTTCAACGGCCATGATCATGATACCAGAGCAATTGAAGAAGCATAATTATGATGAACGACCAAATCTCCAAGGCGCCTTGGTTTTCAGTATTTTACCCAAGGGGGTACCTGTCCCTCCATCTGGTCCATCTGAGAGGCACAACTGAAACTCGGTGTCGTCCATCGGTGCGTGCATGGCAATTAAGCTCGATATTATCTAGTACTAATTAAAAGAATTAATGAACATCAAATTAAACAGTGATCATACTTAAGCTCTCTTAATTAATGTGTTCCATCCATATAGCTAGCTAGTTGTGGGTATTTTATATTTATTTATTATTCTTTTTTTTTTGTTAACTTCATTATATATATATATATATATATGATGTTTTTCTTTTTCATGAGTTATACTACTGTAACTGTAAGAAGATTTGAATGGTAAGTACTACTGTTTTTTGCTATCAAAGAAGTTGAATGACGTGAGAATTGACATCGTGGCTACCCACCAGATTCTCTGTCTCCATTTTTTTTGTTTTTTTATATTTTTTTATTTAAATTTTGACACCTAATTTCTTATTTAATATTAATTAATTTTAAAATTAAATAAAATGACATGTATCAAAATTTAAGTGATAAAACATAAAAAAATAAAAAATTTGAAGATGGAGCATCTGCTCACCAACCCACCTTTACAACTTTATTTAGTTTCAGTGTGAAGTCAATGATGTTTTAATTCATTTCGGGCAATTTGCGAGCTTTAATATTCTCTCCCTCTCTCACAAAGTCAAATGCAATTAAAGTCATCAATTAATGAAGTCAACTTTGCATATGCAAGTGGAGTACTAATAATTTATGTCCATTGGTTTGTCCAAGGAACGAAGACTCCTATGCGTATATCGGCTTCACTAGTCAATAGAGTATTATATAATACTCCATACTTTTCAAATTAAGTGTATGATTAATTATTCACTTTTAAAAGTTAATTTAATATATTTTAAAATTTTAAATTAAAATAATTTAATAATAATTATAAAAATAAATATTTTTAAATAATTTATATTATTTTTTATTATAATATAATTAATTAAAATTAATAGAAATTATATATGTCAATTTTAAATTTATATTAAAATATTTTAATTTGACTTAAAAAGTCGATATTGAACGGAGTGAGTATTTTGGTTCTGCAAATTAAATCATCTTTTTTTCTCAGCAGTGTACGTTGTAATCAAATATGGGTCAATAATTCTTTTTGGACGTTAAATTTCTCTCAAATTAATAATAATCCTTTCCCCGTTTCCTAAGAAAAGAACAAACTTAATTGTTGGGAGTTGGGTTCTTGTTCTAAATTAGTAAAAGCTGAGAATTAAAGTAATGAAAAGTTGAATATAATTAATGCTTAATTAATTACTTGTTCCTTAATATAGGTCGTTTTAGAGTTGTGCACAAGTATTAAGGTAATAATTATATAGCATTAAATATAATATCAATTGTCTATGTTGCCCTTGTATTAGAATAAGAGATCGTTATTTATTAGAAATTGGGCGGGCGGGCGGGCGGGCGGGCGGGGGGGGGAGTCCGGTGTTGTTAACGACCGGTATGTCCGGTGCACTTTTTTTTTTTTTTACCACAATTATGAGAATAATAAATAAAAAATAATAGAGTAAGTTTGAACAAAAAATTATAAAAAAAAGTATATTTTTTTATTGAAAAAACACTGTAAACTGTCAATTATATACATCAATTATCGCATCATTTAATATTTTAGCATCCAATAATTCTTCGTTGAAGGACTCAACAAAGCGCGCGGAGTTGGAAGCAATCAATTCTGAGAACAATCCCAACACAACTGATCGTATATATATATGACTCACAATTGCAAGACCGCTCCAATAATTCTTTGCTATAACTAGCAGTTCTGCTTATATATTGAACCCTCTGGCCTCTCTCAAGTAATTAATATCATAATAGTAATTTATAATTATTTATTTACTAATTTTAATTAATTATGCTAATGAATTCGGATAGCTATTTGGAAACAGATAATATTCAAATTCGAATACTTTTTCGAATATCGAATTCAAATGATACCTCAAGAAATTCGTATATTATCAAATACGCATACCAATAAAATAATTTTTTTAAAATACAAATACGAATACAAATATTAGTGTATTCGGATTCGAATATATCCATTTACGACTACGTACGTTCATGTAATGACTTTCAACAACAACGAATGTTCTTACTAGTAACAATGTAGATTTGACCTTCCAACGACTTTAATTTTACAAAGAAAATACGTAGAGAGACAAGGTCCCATATCCACAGCCTACAGCTAACTAGGGGACTTTTTTTTTTTTTTCCAATTTGTTTCCCAACCCTTGAACTTTGACATTCAAAATTCTTTAGTCATCGGCGTGAGAACTACTCCAGGATCGATCTTAATTCTCTATCTTGCCTACCCCTAATTTACCAGCTAGTACTGCCCCCATGCAATTTCTTAATCTTTTCTACTTAATTCCCCATGCACACATCTACACCCGCCCTTATATATTTCTATAAATACACATACCCTTACCCAAGTCAAAATACATTTCATTATAACTATCCATTAATTAAAACCTTAGCCAGAAATAATATATATATATATATATATATATATATATATAGCCGATAGATCAATATGGTTTCTTCATTTTCTTCCAAATTACCCAGACAGTACTTTTCATGGCAACTCTTCAGTGTTCTCTCTCTCCTCTTCCTTCTGTTCGGTTCTTGCGCAGCAACTAGGCCGGGGATGATGATGGAGGAAGTCTCAACCGCCCTGATCACACCGGAGCACTGGAAGCATAATTATCAACCAAATCACCAAGGCGCCTTGGTTTTCAGTGTTTTGCCCAAAGGGAGGCCTGTCCCTTCTTCTGGTCCATCTAAGAGACACAACTGAGCTTGGTGGTGATCACGAACTAAAAACAATGTTCAATTCTGATTATCCTTAATTATGCATATTTGTGCGTGTTTATATATTATTTTTTTATTTTAAGTTATTAACGAAAACTAGCTATATAATTAGTGTAGTACTACTGATCATATAAGGTTGTTGCGGGAGTTTATAGGGTTTGTTGTGAAGGTGCAGATTGTTTTGGCTTTGTGCTAATTAATTAATTAATTACCATATAGAAAGATTGATTTGTTTGTTCAAATTTAATTACCAACATTCTTATATTTATATGAAATAAAGTTTATGAAGCTTATGCATGGTTTGTGATAATAAATGGTGAGCTACTGAACAAAAAATACCATGTCCCCCCTAAAAAGTTTCACCGATTATTAGACCCCGGATGTTTAATTTACATATTTTATATATAAAAAAGTGCACTCGTATAGAAAAATGTTACATTAATAAAGAAGTATGTATGTATGTATTCGACGGAGACATATATATATATAGCAGTACTTAATTGCTTTTATTGAACTATATATATATATATATATATATATATATATATATATATATATATATATTTTCTGTATCATGTGTATCCGTACTTAGATAAATCAAGTGAATAAGTGATCAGTTAGCGGAACGTTCCGTTGAACCTACGTACGTACTGATCGAATACCTTGCACCTCTCTCTCTCTCTTACAGACAAAAATTCACACAGCGTTTAGATATTGAGCATATATACGTTGATTTGCTTTAGAAAAAAAACCAGAATGTCTTGATTTTCCCTGACTGATTTTTTGCAATTAAAGGAGTTGAACGAGTCATTTGACAAATGCCTTTTGGTTTCGTAAGATTGGGAAGGAAAGCTTGACAATTGAGTACCCACACCTACCCGCCTGTCCAATTTTACTACTTACTAGTAGTGTGAAGTCGAGGTAGGTAGAGCATTTGGTCCAAAATTTACAGGCCAGAAAGTAAAACAATGAATACAAAAAGCTTAATCAGTTGACAGAAAAAGTACTACAAAATGGTAACCATGACCCATTTTATTTCTTCTTAAAAAAGTCAGTCTCAAATTCCACAAATAATTACTATAATTCCAAGTTCTCTCTCTGTTTTCACACACCAATTTGACGCTTTCAATGATTCTTCATACTATTACTATAAGGAAACTTCTGCCGCTGTTATGGGAGTGGATTAATTTTGTTTAATTGAATAATATAATATTAGTCAATTGATCAATTTACCATGAAGTTAACTTCATGGTAACCGGATCTCGGTATTATAAATCAAAGTTACCTGACACTCATATACCTAGCAAACCGCCTATTAATATTTGTGTAGTTAAACACGGTACTATTACGTATCAATGTTATAAATTTAGGTTATGTTTATTTATAAGGATTACATATGGGATATGACTATTAATCTCAATTTCCAAGTATCTTGTTTGTTTTTAAATTTGAGTTTAGAACTATTAGTTCTGAAATTATAAAATAGCTTAAGATGAAGAATTATTTAATATCATGTTATACCTGATATTATATTGGGATTAAAAATTAGACTGTGATATATTATTTATTAAATTGTGATATACCCACCGATTGCACGTAATATTTAATCCCTACTGACTGATTGCATCAGTTGCTAATTTCTACCGACTGATTGCATCAGTTACTGATAATATAACAAAAACAAAAAAAAATAAGTCGGTAGAAATTAAGTAAAATATCTTAAGCTTTAATTTCTACCATGTCCAAACAAAAAAAATCATTAAAATTTAAAAGTTTAAAAAAGTAAAATAACAGAATGACTTCAATATTATCTATATATTATTATATTTGTGTTTATATATATAAAAAAAATATTATATTTTTTGATGTACAAATAAGTTTAAAATATGTTATTATTGGTAAGGGTATAATAGTCAAATGATATTTTTTTATTCAATTCTTTAATTAATCCTTAAAAAACATAACATGAGATTATTTTAAGTTATCTCATGAATAATCCCATAAAAACAAACATATGACTAACACTATTTAATGCTAGAATTAATAGTCTTGTGATTATAATCTCATAGATTATAATAATTCTTACAAACAAACATGGCCTTAGTGTACTAAAAAATTTCTTTGTTGTTTAACTATAATTGCACAAATATCAATATTATAACTTAGTATTAGATGGTCAAATATTATATTTGTACTAAAATATTTATAAAATAATTAACTTATTAATTTAACTAAAAATCTTTTATAAAAATTAAATTTATTATATTTAAATTCTAAATAAATTCGTAATTATAAAAACTTATATAAAGATACGTTGTGCTGTAATTGCTTACGAAAATATATCACGTCTCAAGTAACACCATTATAAACATCGGTGGGATATATGTAGCATTGACCATGCAATGGCCTCCTATTTTGACTGCTGTAAAACATGCTTGTGAGCTTGTCTTTAGGCATGCTGTTTTTATTCACCACTAATCATATGACAAGCACACACTAAGTGTGTAAAAATAATAGAAAAAAAGTAAAAATAATAGTCAAAGAGGAAGAGGGTATGGCTATGAGAGGGTGAGAAAGTAAAAATACGAATAAGAAATTAAAAGATAAAGATAAATACTGGTAAACACAATTTCAAGAATAAAGCAGTTAAAATTCTTTTCTCCAGTTATAACAAGAGAGTGTATATATATAGTATATAGGTCGATAATGAAAGAAGTTATTTCAAATGAAAGGGAAAATGGGGCATTTGGAACTGTATGGGCTCCCTAGAAAGTATCGGAATGGGCCGAGTCTACTTGTTGTCGGAGCATCTGATTATATCTAAGTAATTTTAAGAGTTTTTTACAGTTTTTTACGTAAGTATACAACTAATAGAAAGAAATTACAATAATAGTACATCAACCAATTAATTGTATTAACAGTGAAACATTGTATAATAATATCAACAAAAGTACAATACACGTCAGAATATTCAAACCAACAAAAAATGAAAACCCTTAATTCAAGAAGAAAACTACTCCACTAATACTAGCAGTTACAAACTATCCCAAATACTCAATACTCACGACGCCAATTTACAAGACCGACGAAGAACAACAAGGAGACTTCATAGATCATTGTAATCTGTAACAAAGGAGCAATCGAGAAGAAGAAGCGATAAAACGTTAACGAGAGAATATCCGAAAAGCGAAAGCAATGAAGCAAGCAAAACAGAGCATCCGAACACAACATTCAAATAAGCGATCAATAGATTTTCGGAACAGAATAAAAAAATAGATTTTGCGACATCAAACCGAATCTGCAACGAAACTACAAAGGTACGAATAATTATTCTATATACTGAAGCAACGATAATTTGCATATACAACACACTTTAGTTACGTTTTCAAAACAAAATTAAAGTTTGGGGACATTCATATAAAGGATTGGTCACCATGATTTAAGTGTACAATATTTAGCAATTCTTCTTTACAAAAGCAAAACTTTTAAAAATTTAATAAAAGGACTGAAAACAATTTTTCCCAAAAACATTGATACTTATAATAAATATTTTGGAAACTATATATGTTCGATTTGGCAACCAATAAAGGAGTAATATTATTTTCAGTTATGATAGGGAATTGTAGAGCACAATCATGGCTTGAAAAATTCATATTATATTTTGGATACATTTATATATAGATTTGGTTACTTTAAATAAATGCATAATTTAATACAGTTTAGATTTGAATTTAAATGTTCATTCTTTACAAAATTATAGTTTGGAGACATTCATATAAAGGTTTGGATACTTAGATTTAAGTGTACAATATTTACCAAGTCACCTTTACAAAATCATAACTTTTAAAAATTTAATAAAAGGACTAAAAATAAATTTTTCCAAAAACATTGATACTAATAATAACTATTTTGGCAACTATATAATGTTGATTTGAAAACCAATAAAGTATTAGTATACAACTAATATAAATTGTTGATTTGGCAACCAAAAAAGGAGTAGTATTAATTTCAGTTACGAAAGGGAATTTTAGTGCACATTCATATATTGAAAAAATCGTATAATATATTGGAAACATGCATATATAGGTTTGGTTACTTTAAAAGAATGCACAATTCAATATAATATAGTTTCGAATTTAAATGTTCAATCATTACTATTTATACTGCACAAAAACTAATTTATGTTTTGTTTAGATATTGAATAAAAACAAACTGTTACATATGCATAGATACTCAGAATGTCTATTTATGGTTACTGAAAAATTATTAATTCGGCCACCTGCAAAATAATAGTAAATTTTTTTAATTTAAACATTCATAATCTGGCAACATTAAAAAAATAGTTTGGTTATATTTGACTATCTATTCATTCTTAAATTTGACAATACAGACAATGTCTTGTAAATTTATTATTACTAAAAAAGTGACAATTGAGTACTATATGATGTTCATATTCTGACTATTTACATAATTGTAATAATTTTACTGTTTCAGTTGCCATAACATGGATATGATTCCAGTTGTAATTTACTTCAACGGTACGTGGAGTGACAGTAACTAATATCAAAATTTCGAAGTTACCGGCCTACTAGTCCCTTCCACTTGTTCATTCTCAATATGCAATGCATTAAGCCTAGAATGCTACAAAACAGAGTTGTCAATCAAATTTCATATTAGCAGCAACATCCCTCCAATCAAGGTGACAAATGAATCAACATTCAAATTCTATATGGAAATCAGAAGAAACTCAGGTGATCATGGCAAGTTTCCACTGATTATAGATTCTGAATACCACATTGGAGGAACTACAATCTTACAAAACGTGATAATTGAAGAAGAAAATATAATGCAAAATGAAACGCCGATGAGATTGACACAAAGGAATTCTAATGTTGAAATGTTGGCAACACAAAAAGACCAAATTGAATCTCATTTTGTTGAGCATCTGGCCATTGAAGCTATTGAGAAAGAACAAGACAGACAAGACAAGGTAGAAAGAACAAGTGATGAGGTCATAGCAGATCCGAATAAGTTTGAAGTCAAAATTCATCAAACTTACAAAGACAAAGGAATCTTAACACAGGCGATAAGGCTACATTCAATAAGGTAAAACAGACAACACAAGGTAGCAAGAACAAGTGGACGAGACTTTGTTCTGGTATGCATCGACAATGAAAATTGCAAATGGAAACTAAGAGCATCAAAATTTCGACAAACAAATATGTTTAAGGTGAGAGAATTCAATGACGTACACACTTGTTCATCCAACATACTGCTTGGAGATCATAGACAAACAAACAGTCAAATGGTTAGTGAATGCATAATGCATAGAGTAACTAACTTTAAGAAAATTTACACATCAACCGATATTGTGGAAGATATGATGACGGAGTATAATGTGTCCATCTCCTACCAAAAAGCATGGAGAGCGAAAGAAAAAGAAATGAAAAAGTAAGAGGGAATCCACACGACTACACCTTGATTCCTTCATGGTTGCACATGCTGGAAAAAAAAATCCAGGTATGAATTATAAAATGATCATTTACATTTTAAATATTTCAGTTAGCCATATTAAATTATTTGGTTACCTAATAATTAAAGTTTGGCTACTAACTGTAATAATGATATAAAAAAAATCATTTTTTTAAAATGATTACTATATAATTGAAATATAACTAATTAAAAAGCATTTTAGACACCATCTGAACACTATGAAAAATATTAAATACTCATTAATTGGATACAAGTAGTACTACACTTAGTGCAATCTTAACTACAAATATGGACAAGAATTTATTACATATATTTACATAAACCAAAATGAAAATTTATTTCAGGATCCATCACATCTTTGCAGTTGGAAAATAATGGTCGATTCAAATATCTCTTCTTTGCAATAGGAGCATCCATTGAAGCATGTCACCATTGTTTTCCCATAATTATAATTGATGGCACCTTCATACAATCAACATACGGGGGTACACTTCTCATATCAAGCACGCAAGATGCAAACAGAAACATTATACCGATTGCTTTTGGAGTGGTAGACAGTGAAAATGAATTATCCTGGACATGGTTTTTCATTAATTTGAGAAATGCTTGTGGAGTTAGAGAAGGACAATGCATTGTCTCAGATAGACATGAAGCAATTATTAAGGGACTTAATCTGTTTTTTCCACGATGTCATGCACTTGCTTCATGCACATACCATATTTTGAAAAATATAAAAAATAGATTCAAGAAGAAAGGATAAGAAATCAAAAAAGCATACAATGCGGCTTGCAGAGCTTACACCATTGAAGAATTCAACTTACACATATCTCAACTTGATGCAACTGATGCACGAATAAGAAAATATTTGGAAGAAGAAGTTTATCTTGAAAAGTGCACGAGGCTTCATGGAACTGTAGCGAGATACTCTCAACAATGACTTGAACAATCACCAATCTATTAACAATGCAATAAAGGAAATCAAAAATCTTCCAGTTGCGTTGATGATTGAATGCCTTCGTTGTATGGTTTAAAGATGGTATTTCACAAACAAAAAAGCAGCAATGTCATCTTTCACTACACTTTCCACAACAGCTGAGAGAAGATTGCAATCTAATATCATTGACTCAAAGAAAATTAAGGTTAGTCATACAACTTTTAAATTGTTAGCTGCATACCTACAACAAAATGCATCTGAAATTAAAAAAAACTGGGTTATGCATTTTTGGTTACCTGTATAAACTGATAAAGATAACATCTAAAATTGTTAGCTGCTATTGTAGGTTGAGACATTAAACCTAGTGATTTTCACTGTTTACGATATCGCTAAACAATTTATCGTGGACATGGAACAAAAGACATGCACATGCCGTAAATTTCAATACCATGAGATGCCTTGCTCATACGCTGCTGCTGTTATTGGCAAAAGAAATTTGAGCTGTTATGATTTTTGCTTAAAATATTATTCAAGTAAAACTTTGGTAGACACGTATTCAACTTCCATTATGCCGTTAGATAACAAAGAGAATTGGGATGTTCCAGAAGAGATTAAAAGCATATGTATCAAGTCACCAAATACATGAATACCAGCTGGAAGACCAAAGAAAAGTAGATGCAAGCATGTATCCGAAAATACATTTCAAAATAAGTGCAGCAGATGCCAAGAAAAAGGACACAACATGAAAACATGCAATAATCCACCAATTTTGAGACCGCGAAAGATTTGATATAATACAACATCAAAACAAATGTATTAAACTCCTTGAAGTTTACTATGGTTACTCAATAGCGATAGATATTGGAATCATTTTACTTGTGTAAAAGAATAATTTTCAATTGCACAGTATTGAAACGTGATTATTTGCATTAATTTACTTTTAACATATAAAAATTTTATCTTCAAATAACAATATAAATAAATACAAACATATAATTATTGGTTTACTAATTTGTGATTCTACTTTCTGACATTCTGGTTACACACTAACATTAAATTTGTTACCTAATTATTCATATTTGACAACCAACTGTGCAGTATTAAAAAAATAAAATTAAGCATCGTAATTGTTTTTGAATTTTATTTTAATTATTACTTTTAAATCATATAATATAAAATGTATACATTTCTTTAAATGATTGGTACACTATAAACCTTTACATAGGAAAAAGAATTTGGCCATTGGACTGACTTAAAATATCAAATCTTGGAAAGTCATTATTCTTTTCAGCTTGGTAAACAAAAAACATACATTCAATCAATATAAGACATAAAAATATAACAAAAAAAAACAAAAAAAATCTTAACCTTTTCACTCTCAACATTGATTGTAAGACCTCAACTTTTATGAATAAAAATGAATTTTCTATAAATATCATTTTTGAATATTATGGAATAAATTTGATATAATGTTATAGTTGTGGGTAATATTTATAAATTTTGCAAAGTACGCAAGTTGTTATATAATATTCGATTGGTCAGGGAATATTCGTACGACGGCACAATCATGGGTGGATCCCACAACATAATTATTAAACGACAAAAATATTTTTATAAAAATAATAATGGAAGTTTTACTGCTTGATCTTCGCTGAACTACTTCGGTGGTAAAAAGTACAAGAATATCTGAGTGGTTGCATAAGTAGCACACCGGTATTGATTATTAATGCTTATGTGAGAAGTCACTCAATTTGATTCAATTATTGCCGATATTTTATATGTTATTAAATCAATAATTGAGATGATTTGTTGTTAATATTATTATTTGCATTATTAACGATGTTCGTAAGTTCGCCAAGGAGAGGTTTGGTCACCTAATTGCGCGCCTAACAGGAGAAATCCTTATTGAAAAGCCCTCTTTCCGGGAACGACACAGTCGATTAATAGTGTGAATAATAATAATGATGATGAAGTTTTGTTTTATTCAGTATTATTAACGTAATAAAACAGAAAAACTTTTTATATAAAAATGAATACTTTTATAAAGTTATTCATTTTATAAGGCTAATAGTAAAAAATCTTTTTATATAAAAATGTAATACTTTTATAAAGTTATTTGTTTTATTAGACAATAATTAGAATATTTTATATTTTATTATGCATAGTGTTTGCATAAATGCGTGCGTAGTGTTTGCATAGTAAAATCTTTTTAAAAGTTATTCGTTTTATTAGATTATAAATAGAATATATTATATTTTATTTAAATGATTTTGCTTTAAATATGGACCGTCCGATTAAAGTAAATCAATCTGGACCGCTCATGGAGTGGTTACTATTCATTCCATTCTTCTATAAATAAAGCTCATTCCTTCATTATTTCTTTACGAATTCAATTTGAAGCTCTGTAGAGAGAGAAACTATAGAGAGAAAGAAGAAAAGTATTCTCGCTACTTCACTATCTCGATATCAAGTTTCTTTTACTGGTAGTGGGTATTATTTCTTTTGTATTCATGAAGAGAACTTCTATTATTCCATCTTTATTATTCTCGTTAGAATAACTTGTATACGTGAGCTACCCTATACTTGGTGAAATTATTCGTATTTCCATTCTTTATTATTCGTTGGAATATTTTGTTCATGCGTTCACGTGGGACTGGGTTCCGCCTCTTTATTATTCTCATTGAATATCCCATCCGTCGCTTACGCCAGGACCGGTTCAAGATTTATTATTCTGTTGGAACATCCCGCTTGGTGTATTACACACGACTCGGTTCCGTCATTTAGTATTCTCATTGGAATAACTCGTACATCCAAGTCTGCATGCACGGTGATTTCTTTTGTTATTCCATTCTTTATTATACTCAGTTGGTTAAAGTTTTGACTTCTACACTCCATGAAATTAGTGGAATATTCTTGATATTTGCGTTTCATCCAGTATCTTTTCATGAAAATATTCTTCTGAGCATTCTTGAATTTTACTTTACAAAGAAGTATCATGTTGACAATTTGGACGTTATTAGTTTCTGAATAAATTAATTTTTGAACTTGTTTTATTGAATTCTTATATCATTGTCATCATCTTCATGTTTATATTATTTTTGAAAGTCATCTGTGGCCTGTAGTGCATAGATGGACTTGGTATGATTATGACCAGGGATTATTCGGTGTAATCATGACTATAATGTTACGAATGATGTGGTAAAAGTCCTCATTGGCTCGAAGTGCATTGATGAACAGTTGTTGGCATAATCATGACCAATGATGAATACACAAATATCTTTGGCCTGTAGTGCATGGATAATTTGTGGTCGTGACCCTAATGAATATCCTTAGCCGTAGTGCAGGGATGATGTGGATTATTTATTAAGTTGAGTCTCAGCGATAAAAGTGATGAAAAACCTTTTTAAATCATAAAAGATAGTAGATTTTATTCTCTACTTGACTCTTTTAATGGATTGCATGTTCCACTACAGTTAAACTTGATGTCTATTTTATTTTATCAGTTTAACACTGTTGAGGACTAATGATAATTTATTCTGCATTATCTTAGTCATAATATTTCTTACTGGGCTAGTTGAGCTCACCCTTTCTTTCACTGTTCTCTTCAGGAATGAGAACGCAGCTGGGACTAGTCGGGGAATGGTGTGATGGTCCGAGATGGTGTCTTAGTAGTCCTCACTATTCTGTTAAATAGTGTAATAATAAATGTAATGAGGACTAAATTGAGTGTGGATATTGTCTAGATGACAATATTTGTATTAAAACTCACATCATGTATTTTGTCGTATTTTATACGACTGTTGTATAATCAAGTTGTATTTGAATTTAGTACCATGTATTTGGCGACTTAAGATGGGTGATGTATACCTATTTTGGGGGCGTCACACCAATGCCCAGGAACTGTCATATGGATGGGAAATATGATAAAATCAACATCAATCCACGGTGTGTTGGCATCCATAAAAAAACCATGAATATACTCAGCCACATCACAGTTGCCCAACAACAAAGCCTTATCACAATTTTTATTACAATATTCCCCATATAAGTTAGTCAACTTCACATGAAACTAACAATCTGTTGTCGTAACCCTTATAGTGATATTGTTCGAGTATCTAGCAGGTTCATTATGTAATATAAATGTATGTTGATGTCTTGTGAACAAAAATAAAACCATAATAATAATCAGATATTAACAATTTAACAAAAATAAAACTTTAACCGAATAGTATCCAATTCAAACACATATAGTAACCAAAATAATAAGATAAGGTAACCGAAATTACCAAACATAATTTAAAACATAGTAAAAAAAACTCACATCATCATCAAGCCATTGACCAGTGGTCTTCAGCTTGTAAAACCACATTTTTGATGATATAGAAATAGACCCAAATCTAAATGAAGGCTCTATTTTGTCATTGATTCCGGCAAATTTTTTGATCCTTCAAAACAAAAACCGATTGGAAAGAAAAAATAAATAATTTTAACTCCTATAAAAAACATAATATAAATAAATTAAACTCCAGTAAACATACCTTTTTCTGTTATTTAACACAATTTTAAATCACTGTTCAAACAAAACATCTTCTGACTTCAAAGGCATACCCATACAAACATCTGGGAATGCAGGCATAATCCATCGTAATTTTCTATCACCAACAATGAGGCGAAGTTGAATCAAATGATCCGAACTTGACGACGATCTGAACTTTTCAACACCGCACTTTTCGCGTGCGTTGAGCAACAGCTACCAAGAGGGTTAGTTGCAGATTTTTAATCTTCAACACAATCGATTAAATCTTGTGTTGTCAAAACCATGTCATCAAGCATAGACCTGTCTTGGGCTTCACTTTTAATACCCTATAATGAATTTTAAGACATGACAAAAAAATAATAATTACAATATCAAATTAAAAAACTGAAACAGATTCAATAGTAACATAAACAACATATCTAAGTAACTAATACAACATGTAAAAGTAATTACTGTTAGAAATATTACTAACCTCAATCGGGGTAAAAACAACAATTTCTTGGCCACTGGACTTACTTAAAATATCAAATCTTGGAAAGTCATTATTCTTTTCAACCTGGTAAGCAAAAAACATACATTCAATCAATATAAGACATAAAAATATAACATAAAAAAACAAAAAAAAATCTTAACCTTTTCACTCTCAACATTGATTGTAAGACCCCAACTTTTATGAATAAAAATGAATTTTCAATAAATATCATTTTTGAATATTATGGAATAAATTTGATATAATGTTATAGTTGTGGGTAATATTTATAAATTTTGCAAAAGTCGCAAAGTTGTTATATAATATTCGATTGGTCAGGGAATATTCGTACGACGACACAATCATTGGTGGACCCCACAACAGAATTATTGTCGGATTGAGAAAACAACAAAAATATTTTTATGAAAATAACGGCGGAAGTTTTACCGTTGATACTGTTGAACTACTCGGTAGTAAAAGTATAGTAATACATGTGGTTGCATAGTAGCACACGATATTGATTATTAATGCTTATGTGAGAAGTCACTCAGTTTGATTCAATTATTGTCGATATTTTATATGCTATTAAATCAATAATTGAGATGACGAAGTAGTTAATATTATTATTTGCATTTTTAACGATGTCTAGAAGTTCTGCTAAGGAGAGGTTTGGTCACCTAATTGCGTGCCAATAGGGAGAAATCCTTATTGGAAAGCCCCCTCTTTTCTGAGAACGACCTGATCGATTAATAGTGTGAATAATAATAATGATGATGAGGTTTTGTTTTATTCGTATTATTAACGTAATAAAATAGAAAAAACTTTTTATATAAAAATGTAATACTTTTATAAAGTTATTCGTTTTATTAGGCTAATAGTAAAATCTTTTTATATAAAATAGAATACTTTTATAAAATTATCTGTTTTATTAGACAATAATTAGAATATTATATTTTATTATGCATAGTGTTTGCATAATTACTGCGTAGTGTTTGCATAGTAAAATCTTTTTAAAAGTTATTCATTTTATTAGATTATAAATAGAATATATTATATTTTATTTAAAAGATTTTATTTTAAATATGGACCGTCCGATTAAAGTAAATTAATGCGGACCGTTCATGGATTGATTCTTATTCATTCCATTCTTCTATAAATAGAAGCTCATTCCTTCATTATTTCTTACGAATTCACTTTGAAGCTCTGTGAGAAAAAAACTATAGAGAGAAAGAAGAAAAAAATTATTCGCTACTTCACTATCTCGATATCAAGTTTCTTTTTACGGTAGAGGGTATTATTTCTTTTGTATTCATGAAGAAACTTCTATTATTCCATCTTTATTATTCTGCTGGAATAACTCAGTATATCATGCAGCTACCCTATACTTGGTGAAATTCTTCCATATTCCATTCTTTATTATTATTTGGAATATCACATGCGCGTGCGTTACGCCTAGAACTCAGTTCCGCTTTTTATTATTACATTTGAATATATCACGTCTGTCTTTACGCCGAATCGGTTCCGCTCTTTTTATTCTGTTGGAACATCCTGTTGTGTGAATTTCACCGACTTCGGTTCCGTCATTTAGTATTACATTGGAATAACTTTGCTCTATCTGCAAGTACTGCGCGCGTGGTGATTTCATTGTTATTCCATTTTTATTATTCTGCTGGAATATCCCGTCGGTTAGTATTACGTCCCGACTGGTTCCGCCATTTAGTATTCTCATTGGAATAACCTATCTATCGCGCAGCACCGCATGCATGGTGATTTACATTGTTATTCCATTTTTATTATTCTCATTGGAATATCCTGCCGTCAAGTGCGTATTACGCTTTGACACAGTTCTCGTTATTTATTATTACGATGGAATAACTTGCCTATCAAGTGATCCGCATGCATGGTGATTTTTTTGTTATTCCATTCTTTATTATACTTAGTTGGTTAAAGTTTTGACTTCTACACTCCATAAAATTAGTGGAATTTTCTTGATATTTGCGTTTCATCCAGTATCTTTTCATAAAAATATTTTTCTGAGCATTCTTGAATTTTACTTTACAAAGAAGTATTATGTTGATAATTTGGACGTTATTAGTTCCTGAATAAATTAATTCTTGAACTTGTTTTATTGAATTCTTATATCATTGTCATCATCCTCATGTTTATATTATTTTTGAAAGTCATCTGTGGCCTGTAGTGCATAGATGGACTTGGTATGATTATGACCAGGGATTATTCGGTGTAATCATGACCGTAATGTTACAAATGATGTGGTAAAAGTTCTCATTGGCCCAAAGTGCATTGATGGACAGTTGTTGGCATGATCATGACCATTGATGAATACACAAATATCATTGGCCCGTAGTGCATGGATAATTTGTGGTCGTGACCCTAATGAATATCCTTAGCCGTAGTGCAGGGATGATGTGGATTATTTATTAAGCTGAGTCTCAGTAATAAAAGGGATGAAAAACCTTTTTAAATCGTAAAAGATAGTAGATTTTATTCTCTACTTGACTCTTTTAATGGATTGCATTTTTTCATTGCAGCTTAAACTTGATGTCTATTGTATTTTATCGGTTTAACATCATGTTGAGGACTAATGATAATTTATTCTCGCATTATCTTAGTCATAATATTTCTTCGGACTAGTTGAGCTCACCCTTTCTTTCACCGTTTTCTCTTGAGAAATGAGAACGTGGCAGGAATTAGTCGGGACCGAGTGATGGTCCGAGATGGTGTCTTAGTAGTCCTCACTATTCATTAAATAGTGTGATAATAAATGTAATGAGGACTAAATTGAGTGTGGATATTGTCTAGATGACAATATTTGTATTAAAACTCACAGTATGTATTTTGTTGTATTTTACACGACTGTTGTATAATCAAGTTGTATTTGAATTTAGTACCATGTATTTGGCGACTCAAGATGGGTGATGTATACCTATTTTGGGGGCGTCACAGTTGGTATCAAAACTTAGGGGATATGATCCCTAGCTGAGATGTGAGATAAGAACTAGGAGGGGAGAGACGGGGAATTCCTTCGCTAGTATGACCTACCTAAGTTTATTTTGTATTTAATTAGTCGGTCAGAGTATAGGGATAATATGTGATATGTTAATTAACCCTTGTTTTGTGGCAGTGTTTGAAAATGGCATCCGAGAATGTTGAGAACATCAATGGAGCACGAGAGACCGCCGAGTCTCCACAGATTAATAACCAGTGACAATGTGCATCGTGAGGCGATAATCCTCATGCAAACAACAACACCGACCAAATGATGAACGATGGAATGTTCCGAGGCTTCATGCGATTCATGCAACATCGGTGAGAAGCGGCTCCTCATCCAAAATGCGGTGAAAACACTAGCAATCTCTTGAATCGGTCCACCGCCAAACAGTTCGAGGAGTTGGAACCACCGGAGTTTTTGGAGAGCCAAAACCATTTAAAGGCGGAGACGTGGATAAAGCGGATCAACAAGATATTTGATGTCTTGGGTTGCTCTCGAGGAGCAAAAGTTCTCTTTGCCACTTTCATGTTGCGTGCGGGCGATTCTTTGGTGGGAATCAGTAAAGCGTCTCTCGACCCGCCGCCTCAAGATGTCTTGGGAGAAGTTCCAAGAACTGTTCAACGACAAGTACTTTCCCGAAAGTATTCGTCATATGAAAGAGGTAGAGTTCATTAAACTGGAACAAAACAACATGACCGTGTCACAGTACGAAGCCAAGTTTGCCGAGTTGTCCCGGTTTGCGTCCCATTTGGTTGATAATGAGGAGAGAATGACGCGAATGTTTCTAAGAGGTTTGAAACCCGGAGATACGTTAATATCTTATCTCTCATAAACCGTGTTTGTATTCGGATGTTGTTAATAGGGCTCGATTATTTGAAATAGCGATAATGAGTCAACCCAACCAAAGAGAGAGCGACCAACAAAATGATAATACCGGTGATAGCGATCCATCGAAGCGGTGACAATAAGCGTGGAGGAATCAACATGCCAAAATGGTAACCACTTCATGTAATCATGGCCAAAACAATAAGAATGGACATTTCAAGAAAAGAAGATTCAACAATGATGGAAAGACGTCAAGATCAAGACTGTCGTTAAGGAAAGAAACGACCACCTATTATATGCTTCAATGTGGAAGGGAGGGACACATCACCAAACTGTATGATGCCCTCCAAAGCATATTACAATTGTGGAAGAGAAGACACGCCCGATTTTGTCGTCGCATCAAGACAAGTCCAAATCCGGACGGGATGCAAGCGAAAGGCCATCCTGCATAAGACAAAACCGGTTGTTCAAGGAGGCGTTTGTTATGACCTCCCGAGAAAGCAAGAGGAACCCGAACGAGGTCATCACGGGTAAAAACATCATAAATTCTAGTGAAGTATATACCTTATTTGATACCGGTTCTACCATTCTTTTATTTCTCTATTCTTGTTCAACGTTTAAATTTGACTCTGGAGAAATTAGACTTTGACTTATCTGTTGAAACTCCGTTGGGAGAAACCTTCATTACATCCACTTGTTTATAAGTCTTGTTTGGTTCAAATCGGTACCTCACATTACCCATCAACCTTATTTCATTGAAAATACTTGCATTTGACGTAATTCTAGGGATTGATTGGTTAACTACTCATCATGCAAAAATTGATTATTTTCATAAAGTTGTTAGCTTTCATATTCCTAATCAACCTATTATACGAATTCAAGCAAACAAACCATTAAAATCAATCACTGTCATCTCAAGCCATAAAGCTATTCGTTTATTGAAAAACGGATGTCAAGTTTCTTAGCTCATGTCACGGATCTAAACAAAAATACGTCAGTTTTGAATTATATTTCTCTTGTTAATGAATTTCCTGACGTATTCCATGAAGAAATTTCTCGCCTACCCCCAGAACGTGAAATTGAATTTTGTATCGACCTTAAACCCGGTACAAAACCCATTTCCAAAGCCCCATATAGAATGGCTCCTATTGAACTTCAGGAGTTAAAGATCCAACTGCAGGAATTGTTAGACATTGGCTTTATTCGTCCTAGTACTTCTCCTTGGGGTGCTCCTGTTCTATTCGTGAAGAAGAAAGATGGAAGTATACGACTTTGTATTGATTATCGAGAGTTGAATTATGTCACCATCAAAAATAGGTACCCATTGCCACGTATTGATGACTTATTTGACCAGTTGCAAGGTGCCAAATTCTTTTTAAAGATTGATCTTCGTTCCGGATATCACCAATTGAAGATTAGAACTGATGACACTCCAAAGACGGCTTTCAGAACTCGGTACGGGCATTATGAATTCCTAGTCATGTCTTTTGGATTGACTAATGCTCCTACTGCATTCATGGATGTGATGAACCGAGTATTCAAGGAATATTTGGATCACTTTGTGGTCGTCTTTATTGATGACATCCTTATTTATTTCAAAAGTCGTGAAGATCATGAGCAACACTTGAGGCTAATACTCCAAAAGCTTCGTGAATATAAGCTTTATGTCAAGTTGAAGAAATCGAGTTCGCGGCGAGGAAGTAGCATTCCTTGGGCACGTGGTATCAAGTCATGGAATATCTGTTGACCCGCAAAGATTGAAGCCATTCAAATCTGGGAGCAACCTAAATCGATGGCCAAAGTCGTAGCTTTCTTGGAAACTTACCGGTTATTATCGGAGATTCGTAGAAGGTTTTCTCGAATCGCTACTACCTTAACTTTCGGTGACTTTAAAGATACAAATTCGGTTGGAACGAGGAATGTGAGAAGAGTTTTCAAGAACTTAAAAGAAGACTCATTTCAGCACATGTTCTGACAATACCATCTAGCTCAGAGGGATTTGTCATCTACAGTGATGCTTCAGGTAAGGGGTTAGGATGTGTTCTCATGCAACATGGGAAAGTCATAACCTATGCCTCTCGAAAACTCAAAGAATATGAGAGGAATTATTCTACTCATGATCTAGAGTTGGCAGCTGTTGTCTTCGCACTTAAAATTTGGAGGCGTTACTTGTATGGGGAGAAAGTGGAGATCTTTACGGATCATAAAAGCCTCAAATATTTCTTCACTCAAAAGGAACCCGAATACGCGACAAATGACGTTGGCTTGAATCTGTTGAAAGATTATGATCATACCATCCAATACCATCTCGAAAAGCAAACGTGGTAGCTTACGCATTGAGTAGAAGATCATATCGGTCTGCAGTCTTGCGATATTGTTAACGCAAAGGCCCATCTTGTATGACTTGCAAAGGATGGAGATAGAATTAAAGACCGAGGGACCCATGTGATGATGATTTAATATATGAGTAGAACCAACTTTAATCGATAAAGTTAAAGTTGCTTGCTCAAGCTACTGGACACGGAGGTGATGCGATGAGGAAAAAAGTACAAGAAGGTGCTATGCCGGAAGCAAGAATCGATGAAGAAGGAAAACTTCAAGTCAACTCCAGATTTTGTGTTCCTTACGACCCTGATTTAAAGTATAAAATCATGATGGAGGCGCACAACACACCGTTTGCAATCCATCCTAGGAGTACCAAAATGTATCGTGATCTTCGTCATACATTTTGGTGGAGCAATATGAAGAGAGAGATAGCGTTGTTTATCTCAAGGTGTCTAACTTATCAACGAGTCAAAGCGGAGCATCAAGTACTAAAAGGTCCATTGCAACCACTTGAAATTCCAGAATGGAAGTGGGAGCACATTACTATGGATTTCGTTACTGGTCTTCCCAAGATTTCTCAAGGCATAGATGCAATTTGGGTAATTGTTGATAGATTGACCAAGTCTGCTCATTTCTTACCAATCGAGAACTTATACACTTGAACGTCTTGCTCAGATATACATAAACGAGATTGTAAGATCGCATGGTATGCCAAAGATCCATAGTTTTGATCGAGACCCAAGATTCACTTCACGATTTTGGGTTAGTTTGCAAAAAGCTATGGGCACAGATTTACGATTTAGTTCGGCTTATCATCCTCAGACGGACGGACAATCAGAGAGGACTATTCAAACTCTTGAAAATTTATTAAGACTCTGTGTCCTTAACTTCAAGGGAAGTTGGGACAAGTTTTTACCATTGGTGGAGTTTTTCTACAACAACAATTATCAAGTAAGTATTGGCATGGCTCCATTCGAGGCGTTGTATGGAAGAAAGTGTCATTCTCCAGTATGCTGGGATGAGGTGGGTGAAGCAACGTTGTTGGGACCGGAGTTGGTACGTATGACTACGAAAAAGATTCAAACGATCCGACAACGTATAAAAACCTCACAAGACCAACAAAAGAGTTATTCTGATCTTCATCGAAAGGACGTGGAATTCGATATTGGAGATCATGTGTTGTTACGTGTTGCTCCATGGAAAGGAGTTACAAGATTTGAAAAGAGAGGAAAGCTTAATCCTCGATTCATTGACCCATTTTTAATCCTCGATCGAGTAGGGACTGTAGCCTATAGACTCGCTTTACCGCCAAGTATGTCTCGTGTTCATAACGTTTTTCATATATCCATGATACGTAAATATGTGAAAGACCCGAACCACATTATTGAGTTAGAACCGGATTTAAATAATGGAAGATTTAACATATGAAGAGGTTCCTTTTCAAATCTTGGATAAGAAGGAACATATTCTACGCTCCAAGGTTATACCTCAAGTCAAAGTGTTATGGAAGAACCACGATGTTGAGGAAATGACCAGGGAGTTAGAATTTGAAATGAAATCAAGGTATCCTTACCTCTTCGACATACCAGGTATGTATCACGCATAATTTCTTGCGGTATTGAATGATTGGAAATGGGTTTGGCATTGTAGAAATCTGGTTGTGGAGAATATGTTCCGCAAAAGAAATAGTAAACATACCACAATCACTGGAAAAAAAAACAAAATATAAAGCAAATCAATACAAACATCATAATATATTGAAAACTTAAAAAAATAGAAACAATGTAAACATACCATTCAATTTGCTTTGGTAAACCCTCAGCAAATTCAAGATCAATAATATCATGTTCTCCTTTGGTGCGATATGGTACACTATTGAAATCAATATCAGATCTATTCTTCCAAAAATCGCAAAAAGATAATATTATCGGAAGAATGAAAATGTACGGCTCACACACATCCATGATATTTGTTCGCATGATGTTCCTGTTCTGCTGTAAAGAATTATAAACTACTAACACTCTACGAAGCACATCAAAAACCAGTAAAAACCAATTGTAAGACCCCCAACTTTTATGAATAAAAATGAATTTTTTATAAATATCATTTTTGAATATTATGGAATAAATTTGATATAATGTTATAGTTGTGGGTAATATTTATAAATTTTGCAAAGTACGCAAGTTGTTATATAATATTCGATTGGTCGGGAATATATTCGTCTGACGACCTGATCATTGGTGGACCCTACAATGTAATTATTATCGGATTGCAAAAATGATAAAAATATTTTTATGAAAATAACGGCGGAAGTTTTATTTGTTGATCTTGTTGAACTACTCGGTAGTAAAAAATACGATGTCTGGCGTGGTTGAATAAGAAGCACTACAGTATTGATTATTAATACTTATGTGAGAAGTCACTTTCGGTTTGATTCAATTATTGTCGATATTTTATATGTTATTAAATCAATAATTGAGATGGACGAAGTTGTTAATATTATTATTTGCATTATTAACGATGTCTAGAAGTTCTGCCAAGGAGAAGTTTGGTTACCTAATTGTGCGTCAATAGGGAGAAATCCTTATTGAAATCCCCTTTTTCGGGGAACGACACAGTCGATTAATAGTGTGAATAATAATAATGATGATGAAGTTTTGTTTTATTCAATATTATTAACGTAATAAAATAGAAAAAACTTTTTATATAAAACAGAATACTTTTATAAAGTTATTCGCTTTTATTAGGCTAATAGTAAAATCTTTTTATATAAAATGAATACTTTTATAAAGTTATATGTTTTATTAGACAATAATTAGAATATATTATATTTTATTATGTATAGTGTTTGCATAAGGCTGCGATAGTGTTTACATAGTAAAATCTTTTTAAAAGTTATTCGTTTTATTAGATTATAAATAGAATATATTATATTTTATTTAAAAGATTTTACTTTAAATATGGACCGTCCGATTAAAGTAAATCAATCTGAAGCTGCTTCATGGATTGGTTTATTCATTCCATTCTTCTATAAATAGAAGCTCATTCCTTCATTATTTCTTACGAATTCATTGAAGCTCTGAGAGAAAACTATAGAGAGAAAGAAGAAAAGTATTACTCGCTACTTCACTACTCTCGAGATATCAAGTTTCTTTTTTACGGTGAGGGTATTATTTCTTTTGTATTCATAAAGAGAACTTCTATTATTCCATCTTTATTATTCTGTTAGAATAACTTGTATACGCCACCCCTATACTTGGTGAAATTCTTACAGATTCCATTCTTTATTATTACATTGGAATATCATATATCATGCGCGTTCTGTGCCTTTGACCTGGATTACATCTTTATTATTACATTGGAATATCACATCGCGTCTTCTGTAGGACACAGTTCGATATTTATTATTCTGTTGGAACATCCTCGCCGGTCGTGTATTACACGACTTCGGTTCCGTCATTTAGTATTCTGTTGGAATAACTTTTGTCATGCTGAAGTACCACATGCATGGTGATTTCTATTGTTATTCCATTCTTTATTATTCTGTTTGGAATATCACCGTCTTGGTCTTATATTACGCGACCGGACACAGTTTAGTTATTTATTATTACGATGGAATAACTCAATACATCTTAATCTGCATGCATAGTGATTTTTTTTTTTATTTCATTCTTTATTATACTTAGTTGGTTAAAGTTTTGACTTCTACACTCCATGAAATTAGTGGAATATTCTTGATATTTGCGCTTCATCCAGTATCTTTTCATGAAAATATTCTTCCGAGCATTCTTGAATTTTACTTTACAAAAAAGTATCGTGTTGACAATTTGGACGTTATTAGTTTACGAATAAATTAATTCTTGAACTTGTTTTATTGAATTCTTATATCATTGTCATCATCCTCATGTTTATATTATTTTTGAAAGTCATCTGTGGCTTTGTAGTGCATAGATGGACTTGGTTTGATTATGACCGAGGATTATTCGATGTAATCATGGCGACCGTAATGTTACAAATGATGTGGTAAAAGTTCTCGTTGGCCGAAGTGCATTGATGGACGATTGTTGACATGATCATGACCATTGATGAATACACAAATATCCTTTGCCGTAGTAGTGCATGGATAATTTGTGGTCGTGACCCTAATGAATATCCTTGGTCGTAAGTCTTGCGATGATGTGGATCATTTGTTAAAATTTGAGTCTCGTGATAAAAGTGATGTAAAACTTTTTAAATCATAAAAGATAGTAGATTTTATTCTCTACTTGACTCTTTTAATGGATTGCATGTTCATTGCTTGAGCTAAACTTGATGTCTATTGTATTTTATCGGTTTAACACTATTGAGGACTAATGATAATTTATTCTCGCATTATCTTAGTCATAATATTTCTTCTTGGACTAGTTGAGCTCACCCTTTCTTTCTTTTGTTTTCTTCAGAAAATGAGAACGTAGCCGGGACTAGTCAGGGAACGGAATGATGGTCCGAGATGGTGTCTTAGTAGTCCTTACTATTCTGTTAAATAGTGTGATAATAAATGTAATGAGGACTAAATTGAGTGTGGATATTGTCTAGATGACAATATTTATATTAAAACTCACAACATGTATTTTGTCGTATTTTACACGACTGTTGTATAATCATGTTGTATTTGAATTTAGTACCATGTATTTGGCGACTCAAGATGGGTGATGTATACCTATTTTGGGGGCGTCACATTGATGAGGACTCGTCTAGGAGTAAAAACAACAATCTCTTTACCATCAGAATTTAAATTGTCAATCTTGTTCTCAATCTGTTAAAAAAAAAGAAAAAAAATCAACATATACTTAATAAACATAAAATGAAAATGAAAATCTAACATATTTACAAACCTTTGCATCGAATTCTTCAAAGTGAATCACACCAACCCCATCAACATCATCAGTATTACTTTCGTGAAACTGTTTTGAAATGTCACCAACTTCAATTACAACATCATCCTCAACCCTCATAACATCATCAACTACAATATTAACATTGCCACCATCAACATTCTCATCCATCTCAACATCATCAACATCATCATTCTCATCCATCTCAGCATCATCACCACCACAACCACCACCGCCACCATCATCATCATCATCATCAATAACAGTTACATTTCTCCGCTTAGAATAACTAGAATTTTCATATAAATGCTTTCTAACCATCTTTTTTATGCCCCTACAAATTTAAATATGTAACACTTGCAAATGATCTTTAAACTAAACACTCAAATTCTGAATTTCTTTCGTCACTTCCATCACCTTCCCTTCCAAAGGTTTCACCCGTTCATCAATAATTTTTTCAACATTAGAAAGAGAAAATATAAGGCCATTACCCTTCCTTGATGATTCAACTTTAATAGCAGACCTTTTGGCTCCACCGTCACTTCCACTGAAAAAATAAAAACCTCCTAAATCTAACCGCAACTTCTCATCCTCCGTAGAAACAATATTTTGAATAATCAACTGAAACAAATTAAAAGCAACAAATAAACCATATCAGAAACATTCAACATAAAAAAGAAACAAGACAGTTTACAAAAAAAAAACGTTCAGTAACCAATAACATTACCTGCCCAGAACCAAAAATCAGGTCGTTCAACTTCTCATTCTTGGGAGCCTTTCCTAACTCCCTCTATCTGAATAATCTGAATTCTGAATCATTATCATCAATACAGAAACCCTTAACTTTCAATGTAAGAATTGTTTCGAACAAAAAAACTTGAAACACATAAGGTAAACCACTAAGCTTGTAAGATTTATAATAATTATCACTATAAAAATTGTATATCACCCCACTAAACTTATCCCTTTTTATATGACCCTTTACAGCCAGGGATAGAGAGTTCTTTGTTTGTTCAAAAGCAACTTTTCCCCATGGATAACTTGTAACATCACCATATGACAAAAATTAAACAAAGCTTCATCAACATAATTGTCAGAAACAGTAGCAAGGATGAAATTAAAAACCAAGAAAATGATAGACATCCTAATTGCCTCATCATCGTCATCAAAACAAGCACTCTTATAAATCCTCCCTATACTAGAACGGGTTAAAACCTCATTTCGAAAAAATTTCTCCACCAACAAATTTTCAATCCCCTTGAAACTACCAATGTCTTCGTCTCCATGCCAATTTAAACCAGAAATTAAACAAAATTCAGGCAATCCAAACCTTACCCTTCTCTCACCAAATATAAACCACATTTCTCCGCTATCCCTCTGATAAACTTCCCTAATCAAAGCATGATGTATTATTTGGGAAAACATCTGGGGTTGCCCAAAATCTAAAAATTTACCAAAACAAGTTAACTTAAACTTTTTCAACTGTACTACAGATAATTTGTTCTTAATAATATTTGGAACTTTCATTTCACACCAATAAATAACTTTTGCAGAAAAGTTTCGATGATTCTCCTCATAGAATAGCTCCCAAATCTGAAAATGCAAAAAATTCTATTACAAACACATTAATCAAATCAAGATATAACATCTGTAAAAATTTAAAACTCAACCAATTAAATCAACAATACCCAGAAAACACTAATACTAATAACCAAATAATATCAGTAGGTTAACAACACCCAAACATAACATACATTGGTAATAAAAAATACTAACAACACATCCATTCGAAAACAACATAACCATTTTACAACATACATTAAAAACATGCATCAATCTCCAACTCTATTATAATAAAAAATAAATTTTAATAACTTTGAAAACAACAGTTTCCAAACATATAAATATTGGTAACCAAAACAACATAACCATTTTACAACATACATTAAAAACATGCATCAATCTCCAACTCTATTATAATAAAAAATACATTTTAATAACTTTGAAAACAACAGTTTCCAAACATATAAATATTGGTAACCAAAACTCAATTAGCAATTCACCAACAAAACATTATCAACATGCATAATCACAATAATGTAATCTACTTACCAGAACATAATATACTATTAATTGACACACTCAAATAGGAATGAAAAACGTAAAGTTAATAAATACAAGTTGAACAATCCTTAAAACAACTACAGCTCTAATGTAATATAATACATTTTAATAACTATGAAATCATCAGTTTCTAAACATATAACTGTTGGTAACCAACACTCAGTTAGCAAGTTACCAACAAAACAAAATCAACATGCATAATCACAAACATGTAATCTTGATACTACTCTCTGAAAATACACAAGGACTAAAAACAAAAATTATATAGTTACAAAACCTCAACAAATAATGACACTACTCAAAAACAAAATAAACAACACTTTGAAGGTTGAATCATCACCAAACACAAAAACAAAAACACAGGTAACCAAAAACAACCAAAAAATATATATTTTTAAAAAAATAAAAAAAATAACAAACCTTCAATTATTTTTGTTGGGGAACAATTTTTCGCATGTGAGCCTCAACTACATCTTCTTTCCCCTCTTTTTTTGCAGAACCTTCAAAATCCGAATCGATACACACCAATGATTTAGCCTACTTATTCGAATGCTTCCCAAGTTTCTTATCTTCAGCCTTTGATTTTAACATTACCAACTTCCCCTTTTTTGAAGACTTTGCCATACTATCCTTCACCTCTACAGATGAATTCAAAGCCTTTCTATAAACATCATCCCTAACTCGTTTACCCTTCCCATCACTATTCTTATGCCCCACTCCCTCCAATCTCTTCCTCGTAGACACCATCACAGACAAAAACCAAATAACTCGAAAAATGAAGAACCACTAAATGAGAACACACCAACCAACTTACAAATAATCACGAGAAGAAAAATAATACAAAAACAACGATCCAGATAATCAAAACACCAACAACGAATCTCTGCCGGAAATAACGATCGCCGACTGCTTAGAAAAGAAGGGTTTTGCTTACAGAGTTCCCAATACACGAAATAAGGGTTTTCAAATAAAAAAAGAGACCAACAAAGATAATAACAAAATTTAAATTGAAACACGAGCCCACTATCCCACAAAAAGCGTGAACAGTTTTTTTTTTTTAAAAAAATTGAATTACCATGTCACCAACACATTAAATAACACACCATAATTTAAGGAATAATTTTTTAACACTATTAATGAAAATAAAAATTTAAACACATTAAAATTGTAAATATTTAATGAGTATACTATTGTTGTAAATACTTTTTAAAATGTCATATAAAATATAATTGTTCCTAATTTTAAAGGGACACCTCGTCATTGTATTGTATTGTATGAGTATCAACGTAAAGACAAAAACATCAAATAGGGAGGGAGGGGGGGAGGATATGCAAATATCAATATATATTTGAGGGTAGGGTAGTCTTGAGACATGCATGGGAAAGAGGTTACAATTGCAATTAATTACAACAACAGGAGTAGTAAAATTTGAAAGAAAAAAAAGTAGTAAATGGAGAATACTACATACATACAGTAACAAGACTCCATTTAACAACAACAGTAATTTAATTTAACAAAGAAAACTTCCAAGCTTGAATATGAAGATTTTTCAACTTTAAACTCTGAGCAGAAAAATGCTAAGTTCAGGACCTCCATTACCATCAGGGTTCATCATATAAAAAGCTTCCGAGTCTCTTGACCCAACAACTCTCTCAAACTTGGCTCTCATGTACATGAGCTCACCTTCGGACCCACCTCCATTCCCACTCCCCGGTAATACACCCGCCCCCATTGTGATCGGACCCACAGCGTTCAGCACCGTCCACTCCTCTGCTCCACATTCGCGCCTCATTGCATATTTGTATTTCTTTCCATTGCAGTATGTCCTCCAAAGAGGCTCCTCTACCAGCTTCAAACCTTTTTTAACTACTTTCTTATCACACTCCAATGCTATTCGGACCACCCCAGAAGCCATTTCTCGAACCAGAACACTTGTGGGCATTGCAAGTTCTACTAGAAATGCTGGACTCAATTTTGCATCCTCTTGGAACGCAACCTGCACATGTCCGCGTCTATAACCAAATAGAGTACATATTACTCGGCTGCCAAGAGCGCGTGATCGGCTCTTGCCAAAAGTAAGAGCCGATCTAAGTTTAGAAACTGACAATTTCTTTCTCGGTGGCGAATGCACCGACAGATCAAGCTCTTCTACTTTCAACTCCTCTTCAAAATCATGTGAGGAGGAGTTGAAAGTTAAAACTTCTTCCATATCATCTTCGTCAACTTTCTTTTTCAAATGGAAGTACCTCCTAGAGAATGAGAAAGAGGAGTCATGGGGAGTCTTCGCCATGATTGTCCTCATCTAAGGAAGCAACAAATGACAAAGGAAAGAACAAAGATGCAGTTCCACAGAGATGGGTGGGGGGTATGACAAGAGAAGATAATGATCAAGACTTGGATTCCGTTTTCATATGCAACTTAATTACCATATTGTGGATGTTTAAAGGCCGGTTAATATATTCTTCTGCTTATGGAGGCCTTTTGAGGGTTCTTTAAAATACAAGGATGGTGAACAGCCCCACCTAACCTAACTGTCACAGGAAAATGGATTACAAAAGAGTAGAGACAACAACAGACAGAGAAAGAGGGACCAAAAACAGAGGAGTTTTCCTTTAAAAATGGGGAAACAGAATAGTGGAATATGAGGAGACGACAAGGTTCCGCGGTAGTAGTAGTATATTTTCAGGTGGGGTGGGTCTAAGAACAAGGGCTAGGAGAGAGAAAGAGAGTGTGTGTGTGTCTGTGTGATGAAGGATTGACTTGCATTGTAAATACGGAGTAGTTTATTGGCAGAAAAAGCCGCACCAAAACCTACCTACTCAAGGAATTCAGATCCACCCCGTTTCAAATAATCCCCACATAGTGAAATAAAAAATTACTAATATTTCTCTGTTTTTAATACTCTTCCTCTCATAAACCATAAAGTAGATCTCACTCACCTTGATGCACGTGCGAAAATACTGATCCCCTAAATTTATAGGGATGAAGCAGCACAGCACGCATATTGTCTAGAAGTAAATGGGAAAATGATTTATTTTATTGGGCATCAGAAGAAAACTACTAGCACTTTTATCTGCTTGTTGGTTATTCATTTGTTATAAGAAACAATAATGATGAGAACGAACGAACGACTGTAATAAAACATGACCAAAAAAAAAACAAAACCAAGGGTCTCTTGAGTTGCCTACTCTACTCGGGGAAGTGAATCCTTTAATTAAGCTCATCGCTCCGGTCCACAGACTTTCATTTTGCTAGTAGTACCTTTAAGCACTTACCAACTGCATTTGTGTAAATACCCATAATTACCTTTTCTGTGAATTGTACTCCAATTACGAAAACAAATGTCAAAAGGTGTTCTAGTCTAATCTAATCTAATCATCATGATTACTAACTAACATTGAGGAGGCAGGTGCTAGATATGGACTACTATTTTCCTCTACTTTTGATGATTAAATTACGAGTAGGAGATTTTGATAATTGAGGATTGTGTTCCACCGACCTGACCTGCAATACATGAATGCACCACATGTACTCTTCAAGTCAAATCGACAGGTTGAATTTTGAGGATGCACCAACTCTAGAATTAGTTGAATAAACACAAAAAAATTAAAATAAATAAATAAATAGAATAACCAATCATGACTAAATTCTCAAAATTGGGACCAAACCAACTTCTTTCTTTGGTAATTAGACCTAACCAAGTTCACGGATCAACTACCTAGTCTACAATCATCTGCATATTAGCTTAGAACTACCAACCCCTCACAAAATCACTATTTTATGTACCTTCAAGTTCCAAGTCCAACAACTAAAAAAGCATTTTAAGGAAAATTCAAGGTAGCCTAGCTATGAATTTGTACAAGTAACATGATTTTCATTCCAACAGAGATTTAGTGTTGACTGTGATAACCACAAAGTTTACATCATTGGTACCTCAAGTCAAGGGGAAGGAGAGAAAAGTAGAGACTGATAAAAGGAATTCCAATAAGATTTTTGACAAATCCTGAACAGATGGCATGTGCTACAAGCTAACAAAATAGCAACTTGTTCCAAAGACTAAATTCAATAAAGGGGAATGTTTGTAAATAATTGAAAAACAAAGACAGAGAGAGAGCAATGATAATTTTTGCAGGTTTAACTTAGAGATCAAGCAGAAGATAGGATGCCTAATCCACGTAACCTTGGTATCAATGGCGCGAGTTTGCGAATGAAAAATGTGAAAAACTAAAAGGAATACGAGACTCGCTACTGTATATGGGACTGAATTCCCTATACCTAGGTGAGTAACCGGGCATAAAATCAAATTCACACCTGTAGCCTCCAGAGAAACTGTCCATCTGACCTGACTCACTATTATATTTGGGACCAAAATCCCTATAGCTAGGTGAGTATCTGGGCACAAAATCAAATTCACGCCTATAGCCTCCAGAAAAACCATCCACTGAGCCTGACTCGCTATTGTAACCAAAACTGAGATCGTTGTAACTATGAGAGCAGCCAGACATAAATGAATCAAATTCATGATTATCACCTGCAAATACAACATCCGTAGCGCCTGGCTTCCTGTCATAGTCCAGACCAAGATCCCTGGAGCTACGTGAATAACCAGACATAAAAGAATCGAGTTCTTCTGCATAGCCTGTGAACAAACCATCAGTGGAGCAGGATCGCCATCTCTGAGAATAAGACCGCTCTCGAGAAATTAACTCTTGGTAGTAGTTTGACCTGTTGTTTGATAGGTAAGTGGAAGAGTTAAAGTCCGGTGGTATCTGAGAAGCTGCCCAGCAGCTCTGATCTCCATTTTCTGGAACTGACGCATTTATTCCAGGGAAATCAACACTCCTTTTCTTCCTTAGCTCTGAAACTTCTACATTGACATTGTCCTCAGTTTCTTTTTTAGATTCCTCATCAGCAAATATTGTAATCCCTGAGGGCTGATCCTCATCTTCTACATCTGAAATATCTCATGCAGTACCCGAAAAACATCAATTAGAACATAAATCATCTAGAGTAAACAGTAACGGAGAAAGAAAAGATTTTCTTTCAGGATGGTCCCGCTTGGGGGTTTGAACAGACCAGTATAACAACTAAAGAAATGACGAACAAAAGGAAAAAGAAAGTGGAATTTAAAATATAAAAAACACTCATAACTACATGTCAATGTCTACTAGGTAAAAATAAAATGTGTTTGGCACTAAACAAATGAATACATAAGAGTTTCAAATACAGCATATGCATTCCATAAACATGATGCTGTAAATAATACTCCTATATATAAAAAAATTGTTAAATGTTTAGCAACGTGTTCCAAATTTGAGGCAAAAAACAAAAGAAGTTACCTAAATACCCCAGCGGGTATCCCAGTTCACGCATTCTATTAAGCCATGGAGGTGGATCAAGTTCCTGAATAACAGAAAAAATAGCTTTACTAACCTTGCCAAGCATTATAAATATAAAAGACTACACCAAATTATACAAAGTTCAGATTTGTGCATTTTCTTCCTTTCGTAGAAATTATATTATTACTCGTAAAAATAAGTTGTTTAATAGTTGACTTTTGTTCCCAATAGGCCAATATCACTGTTTCTATTAATTATGGCATAGTATAAATTTGTCACATTGAATTCTACGCACTTAAGGAAACTTATCAAACCTTTGTACCCCTCCTCTGTCCCAGTTTAAATGACAAAAAAATTACCATGTTTTAGGCATGGATTTTATGACATGACGAAAAGATATGTATTTAACAAGATACTCCTATATATTACATGGACTTCACACATGCCAAAAATTTTGACAAACATATTTAATTTCGACAATTTCGATGTTGAAGGTTTGACTGATGATAAGTTCTACACGGAGTACTCAATAGACGTAACTCGCATGGTAGCATCTTAATCATGTAATAATGAGATTATTATCACTTGTAACATTAGAAGACAGAAACCAGACAAACTTCAACAGAACTAATAAGCTTTATTACCCCAAGACTTAGTAGCTCCCTTGTTTCGGTATCAAGAGCACCGGGCTTTAGTCCGTCATACTTCCCGCAAGGAGTATTTTGATAATACCGAGTTGGGAGACGAGGTCCACCAACGTGGTTCGTTCTTGACTGGAGCTGTTTCCGAGCATTGCTGACAGCAACATTATCTCGAGGCTTCGGGCACTCCTTCAGTGAATGGCTATAGGAACCACAGTTAAAGCAACGAGAAGCATTCAGAGGTTCCAAGCCTCTGTAAGACAAAGCAGTTGGATAAGTGCATTAAACAAATGTACAGATTACATAACCAAGAGAATAGAATATGTATCTGGATAAAAGATTATCTAACGGATAAACGCCTACCTGTTCTCCTTGGTAGGTCCATCAGTTAACGTCAGAGCAAATGCATATTCTCCATCATAAAGAGGAACAGAGTCGCATTTCAATGAGACACAGTCCATATTTTGCTTTTTCCTCACTTGGTTGTCCATCAAGAAAGACTTGCACATAAAAATGACATAAATTACAGACTGATCAAGTATTTCAAATTATATAAACATTACTTGTTCATCTTTATTTTGAGCATGACTTTACTGAATTCAAAAGGAATCAATAAAAGAAACTTTTTGGTCACCTTTGACTGGAAACCTTGAATCAAGCAGAAACACCAAAAAAAAAGGAAAAGAACATAAAAATAGATAAATAAACTTGAGAAATAATATGAAGAAAAAAAACCTATAGTTTTACCTGGTAATAATTTATATCCTCAAGGCCCTCAATGCATACCAAGACAACCTCAAGGATTGCAAAACCAGTATTTTTTACTACTTCCTAGCACTGTATTCTAGATGTAACCTGTGCCACCCAAGGCCAATTGAACACCAAATTATTTTCTAGGTATTTGGGATCTAAGCAGGAGTTACAAGATTTTACAAACTCTTGCACTCCCACAATCATATTGGGATAAGTGATCTTATTAAGATGATATATAATTTCTGTGCATCTACCCCACAATATAATCTAGCAAGCATGCATGCATGCAGATGCAGCAAGAGAATGTACCACAGTAGACTTTTCTGTGCCAAACTGTAACGCGGGAAAGTAAGTTTCTTCGCCACATTCCAAAGCCTCATATGAATCCTGAAAGATGATCAATGGGAAAAGTCTAATGTGGCTTCAGTGAATTGGTTATAATAGTGCCGCATAAATTAAATATAAAATTTCAAAATGTTGCTTCTCCCAGTATTGTAAATTAGAAAAGAACATTCTTGCCTTGGATAAAGAACAATATTGGGCATGCCATTTTGACCAATTACTTAGAAGTTCCTCAAGCTTCGTTTTGCTCTCTCTACAATTAAGGAGATAAAATAGTTACTACTGAAACACTCATACATAGTCGAGCTAAGCATTGCATTTGTAAACAGTAAAAAAAATAAATCATCCAAACCTTGACAAGAAATCGTATCTTATGTGCACCGATGCCTGCTGATCTTCGTAAGTTATTCGAGCTCTCTTAGTACCCAAGACAGCTGCTACATTTGACTCAAGGAAAACAAATCAGAGTACACAAAGAAATAGGGAGTAACAGTTGAGCTAAAACAATGAGCAAGTTAAACAATATTTATGGATCAAATATTGATGGGATTACTAGTCACTTCTATATACTCCTAAGTTCCAGGTATTTATTTAATGACCCAAAGAAATTTCACGGGCAAAAAGGATACAGCTGTCATCTAGCCTATGGTTGCAGGTACTTTCCTTAAGGCAATCTCCGCAATTTTTTTCTGTTTGAATATCAGAGTTAGAGCCATACGTTTTCTCGTCAATCATATCAGTTGCATCTAATTTAGCATTTCCCTCAGGTGGCCTGTCTACTGAGTCATTACCAACAAGTAATCCAGGGGAATGTTGCTCATTGGTTCTGCTTTCACTCTCAGTGTGCCCAAAATTATCCTCGCTGATTATGCTACTTGTTGCTTGACCACAATCAGACTGACAATTAACAATAGTGGGTTTTAAGTCGCATTTGGGTGAGTCAATATCGACGCTGCCAACACTGAATCTAATTGATACTTGAGAGTTAACTGAAGATTCAGTGGCCATGTTGTGATGCTCAGAGCTAGATTGAGACCTGCCCTCAATGTACCACACTTCAGTTGGCTATATACCGATATTTGTTTTAATAACCAATCACTAAACAACAAACTACCCTGCATAAAATGCTGCATTGTTAGTGAAATATGAGTGGAGCATTTGATTAATGCCAACAGATGATAAATGGTGCCATAATACTTTATCCTTTCTTCACAACTGTGATATTACTCTGGTAGATAACAATTTTTCTCAATGAGAAGAAGTTTCTTTTATGATGAATGCAATTTTCCACACAATTTACACAACTGAATAATGACAATCAAGGATATGTAAACCATGAGGCTGAGGGAGACGCTTTGTGATCTTCCTAACCAAATTCAGCAATGTCTAAGCACTTGGATTCAATTACAAGCTTATAATAAAACCCTAAAAGGTTCAGCTTCTTAGCACCCAAAAAAAACAGCTTAAGCAACACTCATAAACTCCAGATTATAAGCAGACAACAAGCATCAACCCAAAAAAAAATATCTAAACGCATAAATCTATCTTAAGAAGGTCAAATTAAAATGGAACTAAGAAATTCAATAGTGCTCAACATCCATACAGAAAGCATTGTAAAATGAAATATATTGAAAAAATAATAAGTCACTAATTATGCAAAAAACACTTAAACCGACTATTAGGGTTTGAGAATGGAATATGCAACAAAGAACAAGGTCCGAGAAATCATGATTAGGGTTTTGAGAAGTAGAATTTTACCTTGAGATTGAAACTAAAGACTTCTCAAAGAAACGATTGGTAAAGAGAGGAGCAAAGTTCATGGGGTTTGTTTGTAGAATTTCAGCGATTTTCGCTCGGGTGTAAGTATTTTAAATTGCATTCACATCGGTACAAATAGGGTGTAAAATGAACCGAGTTCCTCATATTTAGTTGACAAAATTTATTAGATATAAAATAAAATTTAATCGTACTAGCTCGAGCTAATAAGATTCTCATCTCAATATCGATATAAAATTAAAGTTTGAATAATTTATTAAATTTTAAAATTTATTTATATTTAAATTATTTATATTTTAAATTAAATTCGAATCAAATTTTTAATAATCGAATTTGAACTAAATTATTTAGTGTATTAGGTAGGGGGGAAAGAGAAAGATCGGGGAGGGAAAACTTTGTAATTTAGGTTCAATTTTTTTTAAAAATTGTTTTGTTAGTAGGGAGGGCTATACGATAAGAAACGATTGATAAAAATATAATTTAGTAGGTAACTAATAAGACTATTGGTACTGCTGCTCTGGTTTATAACAATGGTTCAGCAATACAATTAGCAGCAAAGCAACAAGAGAATTAAGTTCAGTTACAGCAGCATTAACAGGTGAGGTGATGATGGACATGAGCAACAAAACTAAAATTTTAAAATTTTATAGAGTTAATTTAATAATTTTTTAAATTAATCAGTAAACAGATTTTTTTAAATCACTTAAAATTTTAAACTTCCTACAAAAATAGTTTAATATTGAAAATATCTACTAATTGATCAGTTATAAACATAACCTATAAGTATTATTTAAAAAAAAAAAATTGAAAATACTTCTAGCCAAAAAGACCATTAGTCTAAAAGCCTGTTCGGTGACAATTTATAAGAGTTGGATTTCAACTTATAAGTTGATTTTTTACTGTTAAAATGTTTTAGACTAACTTTTTTTTGACTTATAAGTTATTTTTGAGAAGTAATAAATTTGGACTTCTTAAAAAAAGACTTATAAGTCATTTTAATATAAGTAGATTTGACTAAATGTAAAGACAATTTTGTCTTTTTTGTAGTAGCTTTTACATCTTATTTTAACTTATAAATCATTTTAGCCAATTACCTTCACAGTTTATTTTAACTTAATTATTAACTTACAAGTCAAATGATGTCAAACACTTTTATTCATTTCAAATTTTAAGTTATAAGTCATGCTCAAAGAGGTCCATAGGGCCTTCAATACTAGCACTTCACATAAAGAAAATGATACAATTTTAATTATCTCCATTAAGAAAAATGACATAATTAACAAAGGTAAAGAGATTGACAAAAAAAAACAAATTAACAAAGAGAAAGGGAAATAAATAAAAAGACAGTACATTATTATTATTATTATTAGACTTTATCTTTCTTGATATTTATTTATAAAAAACAACAATATTTTTATAGCACATTTTGACTTTTAATAAAAAGAAATTTTTTAAATTAATGACTAAAACTAAAAAAATGCATGTTCTAAAATTAAAACCCACGACGAAGGGAAATTAAAATCTTAGTAAAATGTATTTATTTATTTATTGGCAACCTTCTCCTCAAGTAGGTTAAAGTGCAGCTATAATTATTTTGAAATGCTTAATTAATTGTATGTGATCACCTTTTAATGCTCAAATTCATTGCAGATAAATGTTTTAAGTAACTAAACCAGACCTCCTAATAATTAACTAAAGTTTGATCAGGATATCAATCAATTCATATATATTTAAGCAATCACAAATCACAATCATTGATAGATTAAAAATCAACAAGTCTAGGGTTGTACCGACCACCGGTCCAAAATAAAAAACAAGTCCTGCAGACAAAATCTAGAGGCTTGGAATGCTGATCACCACAAATGAGAAATAGTATATCTCATCATTTTATCAGTGGATTAAAACCACTCTGCACCAAAGTCTCCAACCCCTTGAAGAGTGGTTTCGGAAGGTTTTCCCAGTCATACCATTCCCAACCATCACACTTTTCGGGCTCGAGATTCTCGGGAAATTGATTGGCGTCTGCCAAGAATGCTCGCATGAATATGGCAACAAAATGAGCTGGTTTTGGTTCGTTCAGCACAACATTGTTTCTGACAGTTAAAAACTCAATATTTTCGATATCTAATCCTGTTTCCTCTTTCACCTCCCTGGCAGCACATTCCTCAAAACTCTCCCCTGGAAACAAATAAGTGGGAAATAGAGATGAATGAATCAAAGTGCATATAGGGATGCCACCATTGTCATTGAACTGAAAAACAAATAGTCACTGAAAATTGTATAGTTAGTTAAGCAACAATTTCATCAGTCGTAATAGAGTTTTTTGTTAGGATTAAAAGAGCACATTAGCACAAAACCCAATTTTGCAAGGATGAGCTCAAGTGACTTTCACTGAAGATCAATCCATTTGATCCTTGAAGCTATGACAAAATTAGCAGAAATATTGGGAGTACTTAGGATGGTTGAAGGATTTTTTTATATTTTTAACTCCTTTCCCCCTGTCTATAAATCTGAAAGCCACCAAACAAATATTTATCCTACAAGGTAGTATAATTTTAGACCATCTCCGAGCCCAAACACCAATAATAGAAGTAACATTAATCGGATAATATACATACACATACAAATATACACACACACAAAAGACAGAGCATCCGGTTATTCTTACAAAACAAATTAGTTATACCTGTCAATGCATTTGTTTACCATATTCACTTTTTTTGGTCTTCCATATGGATGAGCAAACATCATCATCCTATATTACTCCCATTTTTGTTTTAACAGTAATACTACTGTGTAACAAGTGTTAAACTATTCGAAACTATTTGTACCTTAATTTCTTTCACATGTTAAATTTCAAACACCAAGGTTAGATATAATTAAAGTAATTCGTTGTCACATCAAAAGAAAACCATTTAAAATTTTCATTGGGGGATAAATTTGATTATTGTAGCTCGTAAAAAACAAACAAATGGAATAAATCTTAATATATATATATATATATATATATATATATATATATTTAAAATTAGGCTTAAATATGAATTAGTACCTTAAACTATAGATCATATAGTGATCAACCTTTCAATTTTGTCAATTAGATGATTAAACTATTAATTTTTTCCAATTGCAACAAATTGAGCATGCCACGTCAGAAATTGCTGACGTGGCTAATTGTGTGGGACCTTAATAAGCTGATGTGGCAAAAAAAATAATTTTTTAATCATTAAATAAACAAATCTGATTAAATGTGGGGGCAAAATGGTCAAAACACAATTAACATTTCAAATTAAAATAAACAAACATTAAATTCAATATATCAGTACACCCTTTCCATTTTAATCGATCGATCTCCACAAAACCCACGCCGGTGATCGATCTCCACCATCCTCATCCTCATCCGCATCCGCCATCAAATCACGCCGGTGGTCGCCGAAAACCTTTACATATTCCTATTATTCCGGTGGTTTTGATTCTGAGTTTTGATCTTGACTTGGTCCGGCTGATCAAGGTTTCTTCCCGATCGGGGATTCATGTTTTGTTTTTTGATTTGCTTAGTTTAGTTTTCGGGTTTCTTTTACCGATATGGCTTCCCGTGATTTTTGTTTTTGATCTGATCTCATATTAGTTTCAAAATCTTGGATTGTGTGCATATTCAGATTGGTTTGTGTTGTTATCCTTTGATTTATTTCTTTCGCCGACCTGTATATGTTTGTATTATCAATTTGAGGTATTGAAAATCATTTTTGTCTGCTTGATTTGGGTATATATGGCTTTGATTTGAGGAATATAGGATTTCGATTGTTAGGGTTCTGTTTTTTGTGATGTTGAGTTCTAATCGGGGGCCGGATTCGGAGGCCATGATATCGACTCCGATAATTAACGGATTATCGGAGTCGATTGTGATATTGTAGGGAATTGATTTGATGAGAGAGAGAATGGTGGTGTTGGAGGATGCAGTGGAGGAAGGGGAGAAGATTGTGACGGTTTGTGGCGGCGTTGGGTGATGTTGACGGAAGCCGAAGTTATTGGTGGCGCTACGGTGGTTTGGAAGAGGGGTGGCGATGAGTTTTCCTGCGGGGTGAAGTGGCGGAGGCCGGTGGGAGAGAGCGAGGATGTGGTAGGGCAGTGGTAGCGGAAGATGTCGGCGGAGGAGGAGGCGGTGGAGGAGGAGGAGGAAGGAGTTTGGGACGGCACGAGGGGTGAGGGGAGGTCCCATGTCCAAAAATTGACAATAAAGTCATAGTTCTCAAAAATCATTAACAAAATATTTTGTAAATAATTAATAATTAATTTTATATTGCCCATTTAAAATATTTTAAAATTTAATTTACATTTAATTTTTACGATTTAAAACAAATAATTTTTTTGTTAATGATTTTTTGTTTATTTACATTTTTGCCCTCTAATATAATAAAAAAAATTTGAAAACTTAATTTTTTTTAGTACACATCAGCATAAATTTGTCTAGTCAGCGATGACGTGGCAGACTTAATTGAACCAAAGTGAAAAAAATGATAGTTCATTCATCTAATTAACAAAATTGAAAGGTGGATAACCGAAGTAGAATATGACCTATAGTTTAGGGTAGTAAATCATATTTAAGCCTTAAAATTAGGGTTAAGTTCAGATGACCATCTGGGGTTTTAGCGATTTCCCACTTAACCACCTGTAGTCAATAAAGCTACATTTAAACTCCCGACTTTTTGAGTTAAAGTGAAAAAGTGCTTTCCGTCTTAACTCCGTTACTTTATTTGGCTAAAGACTTAATTACCCTCACTTTAAAAAACAAAAATGCTATTCTTGAGCATCTCTCTCTCTCTCTGTTAAGTTCATCTCTCTCTCTGTGTTTTTCTAACAAGCAAAAAACAAGAGCTCAAATAAATTATAAAATCAAACACCTTAATCTGACAATTCTTCTCGGATAATCAAGAAGTTCCTACACATGCAATAAGTTCCCAAGGAAAAACAAGAAAAGTATCTAAAAAGTAAAAGATAAAAAGTTGCAGGAATTCAAGATTCTTTCTCTACTAAATTACATAGAAGTGGTACCATGAGCAAGAAATTCAGAATCTTGAATCCCCTATTATCAACTAGAACATAGCGTAATTAATAACCTAAATGCATATCATTACCTAAATACCCAGATCCAACCAAATAGCAATTCTTGACCTTCAATTCCCCCAATCCTCTTCTCCCATGTCTTTTTATTTCCATACCAATTTCACTCAAAATTTAAAGATATTCCATTTTCACTAACTCATAAACTCTTGAATAAAAAATTAGTCATGTGAATCGCCCTTCTTCCCTGATCCATCATCATTCCCTTCTCTCTCCTCCAACAAACTCCCACCTTCCTCATCATTGCCCCAGTGGTCGTTTGCTTCTTCTTCTGCGCATCCTTCGCTTTCATAGCTGCACTAACTTAGCATGATTATAATACCCAACACCCAAAAACGCCAATCCATATCCAAACCAAATTGATAGGAGTCACAAAGATCCTTAATCACCCACCACGAAAAAAGCAATCAATAACCAATCCTTCACCACACCAAATTTACATTCATAACAAAGCTAAAGTCTTCCCAACCAACAAAAACACACGCCCAAATTCAAAGCAAGTGCACATAAAGAATTGGTCCCAAAACTAAGAAATCCAAATGAAAACTAGAAGTCTCCTTCAAAACAGAAATTCCACAAAACCCACAAAGACAAAACAGAAAAACCAAACAACAAGGAGCCACATAATAAAGAGAAGTAATGGGAGGATTTTCTGGTTTATGGTTTATGGATTTTCTGGTGCTCGTACAAAACCCTGCCAATTGCCATTTGCCCATCAAATGCCTTTTGCCCGTCAAATGCCTCCAATCTTGACCTAGCCCCATCAGCCGTAGCCCTCAAAACACCCAATTCCTTAATGACCGCATTATAAACATGCCCAGTTTCTTCCCTAGACCCAAGCTGTAACACCCCCTTTCCAAAATAGAAAGAGAGGTTACTCAAAACACAACAAAACTGAAATGAAAGCTTTATGTCATAAAAGGATGGTCTCATAATAATTAAATATCACAAGATAAACTATAGTAAATATCCCACCAAAAACCAAACCATAGCCGAAGGTAATTATTACAATTTCAAATAAACTGACATATCAATCCTAACCATAATAACTCTAAACCATTGGAATGAATGGAGCTCTCATCACACTTGCCCATGATTCTCCTAATTACCTGCCGGAAGAAAAACACAGCATGAGCTAAATGCCCAGTACGGATATAGAATACAAATAATGAACCGAAATAACTAATTCAATTAAATGATATGAAGCGAAATGAACTGAAACGAAACGAAACGAACTAAACTAACACAACGAAATAGTAGGCTGAATCAAATGGCTGGGTGTTATTTCATACCGAGCTCAAAACAAATAGTAATATACCTTGCCACACAGTAAGTCACATAATCTGCCACACGAGCAATCACACATCGGACTCTTCATGATCCAGATCGTGCAAAATCGGAAGACGTGTTTGGCACAAACATCACCACATTCGCGAGCGTAAGTATCAAAAAACTAGGGTTGACCCATACGCCTCCGCAAACAAAACACCAATGGCCAACTCCCACCGGAGCACAAAGCGGAGACGCCAGTGGGTCGATCACACCGCCACTTCAAGGTGTTATGCCTCGGTGCCAAGAGGATATGCTCATGGGTACCCCCACAAGTGGTTATAGCTCAGTATACCCTACGATATTCTAACAAGGATACCATGTCACAACACACGCGACATAATATCAACAAAAGGGTTTTTAATATGTACATGTTAAACTGAAATGAATCATCAACTCAAAGTCTCCAAAAATATTAACATGTACTTTCTACGAGAATCAAAATAAATACCAAAGATGATACATTAGATCAAGAGTACAAACATGAGTTTTAAGTATCAATACCAAGATTTTAACTATCAAAATAAATTTAGACATGTAATCTTAGTCTAAAAGAGTACAAATATGAGTTCCAACTATGAACACCAAAACGAACTATCAAAATAAATTGACAAGGAATAATTATGAGATGCAATACTAATTTGAACGAATAACAAAAAACAACAAATTAAAAACAAAAAGAGAGTCTCATTGAAAAAAGTACGGAATCCGTACATGGATTAAGCAATGTAATACCCAAAATTTAAATTCCAAATTTGTCACGTTAAATTCTCCCCGTCCAAACTAAAATAAATAAATAAATAAATAAATAACATATAAAATTAATAATACTTATTAAATTCAATAGTTTCTATCTTATACCTCTGTTAGTATAACATGTTAATCATCAAATTTTTATTGTCCGTAATATACATAATTTATTTATAAAAAAAAAACATGCAGATTACTTATGTAGGACATAAACATTTATCCAAGTTCATTCCATAAATCAATTCATTTGAAAAAAAAATAATACTACAACAATTAATAAAACCATACAATACTTTATTAAAAATCTATCTTGTCTTTTATTCGCATGGTACCAAAAATTCTGACATAACAAATCATCCAAGTCTATTAGCATTCACGGAAGACATTACTTTTCTTTACTCAAGAGTTATTCCTATATAAAACTTATCCCTGCAACAACTTGATAAATATACATATATTATATATATGTAAAGAGAATAACGCCTGCAACCAAACTTATATATATACATATCTATATATATATAATGCTTGAAATAGTAAAAACATATATAAAACATTAGAAACTTTGACTGCCATCACTATTCATGTCTACAAAGCAAATCCCACAAAAATTATATAGCCGAAAGCAGTAAAAGAAAGGAAAAAAAAACAACAAACCTGATACAATGTGCGGCGCCGCTTCTCTTCTTCTTTTCCCTCAATATGTATTAGACGTATACAAGGAAGATTAGGTTTTAATATTTATTTATTAACGTGTCTTATTAACTCTCCTAATTTTAATAAGATAAAAAAAAAATACTCAATTCTAAATTTGACCCACTTAATTTAAAGCCCAATATTATCAATTTGATTTACCCATCACTTATTATTACATCAGCCCATAAAAATTAAATGATTATTTGACCCAATTAAATGACATCCAATAAATATGTTTTAAAACAAGGTAATTTTTTTTTTATTTAATATTATTATTATTTTTCGGGTATTATACAAGCCGCCGTCTGCTGCTTTATATCACAACACTTAGCCTCATAAATTCCAGATATACATATTTTCACATGTAATAATTCATCAAAATAGAAAATCATTTACGAAGAATTTGAGGACGGAACGGGAAACAAAGGCAGGAGTCGGGGCTCCGAATCCCTTGGAGTATTTGATGGTGATGGATGCAAGTAAAACCCCTTGTGGGCAATTGCTTTGTTTTCAGCTTCCATATCTATATCTACACTAGGACTAAAACCACTGTGCGGAGACCTATTAAACAGGTCGGGTATTAGAGGAGTCACCGGACTGAGAGCCAGGGACGGGAAAGCTTCGAAGGACCGGACTGAGAACCAGTCACTGTGAGGAGACCTTTGTTCTTGAGGATGTTTCTGCGCTCGTAAAGCTTCGAAGCGACGGGTCGGGTCTGGAGGAGACAGCGACGGCGTGCTTTGCTGTCTCGGAGGATCCGGTGAGCATTTGAACTACTTGTTTGAAGGAGGAACTGTCTGCTTGGACGAAGGTTGTTGGGTATGTATTGCTGGGCTCGGATCTTGTGACGGGTGCCGGAGTTGCTGGTGGTGATGGGCGGGGCAGTCCATTGTGGTTGCTGCTGCTACTAGAGCTTGAAGTGTTGCTAATATGGGTATTTTGGGATGGAATCAGGGATGGGTTTTGATTTTCTTGGAGTTTCAGTAGTGAGGTTTCCTTCAATCTCGTCTGCGATGGAGGTGAAATGGATAGAACAAAATGATAAAAGGCAAGAGGGGTATTTCGGATATTTAACAGTTTTTTTATTATTATTATAGTTCTTTTCACGCGCTTTTGACACGGTTAAGTTGAATGCCTTTTCACGCGCTTTTGGCACCGTTAAGTTGAATGAAAAAAATAATATTTTTATTTTAATTCAAAAAATCAAGAATTTAAATGTAGTTTTACTGATTTTATTTACTGACTTAAGATGAAGTGAGAAAACGCTTAAATTCACGTGGTTATCTGAACTTAATACTTAAAATTATAATATTCCGACATTGTTCTTCTTTTAAGGATGGAATGAGTTTTAATTTTATATATTTAATACTATATTTTCTATAGATTTGAAACTTTAGTAAACAAGATCCCAGCAACAATACAATATAAAGCTAAAAATTAATTTATGTATACCTAGGTGTATGTGGGACATAGCGACAATTGAAGAGAGACGAGAGGGGTTTAAGGACTAACCGAACTCGAGATGGCCGCCGGGAAGAGCAAAGGTGTTGTGACCGACGGAGGTGAGGCGCCGGCCCAAGAGCACCATCTTCCCCTTCAACAGGAACACTGGTCCCCTACAAACGGAGCCGCTGCCGGCGTCGGCGTAAGTGATTTACCCTCCATTCTCCAATCCCCGTTCTGGCAGTGGGGCGAATGATTCGAAGGTTTCTTTGGTCAATTAAGGAAAAATAAAAATAATCCCCACCAAAATAGAACTGCTACCAACTGCTTTTCTCCCGCGCCGTTTATATTGAAGTTCAGAGTTCTTGTATATTTGGGCTTCGGAATTATGTATCGGGCCCATTTAATAAACATTTCAGTCCAAATTATTATAATAGCCGCCGCTGCCAGTAGACGTCTATTAATTAATATCGTAATAAATTTATGTTAAATTATAATTATAAAATTTATTGATATATACAAACCTTCCTTCCCTCTCTTCCACACCCACAGTTTCTAGTTTCTACCATGGCTGCAACCGCGTACGGTTATACATACCTTCCTTCGCTCTCTTCCACACCCACAGTCAAAACTCGTAATCGTTTTTGTTCCATCCCCTGCACTAATTTCTTCAGACCCAATTTGGGTTCCTTCAAATCCTATAGGTAAATTATCCCTCTTCTGTTGTGTAGCTTTCCCTTTAACTTGTTTTTTATTTTTTTTTATTTTGCTTTTGCATCAATATTTGAACTGTTTATCATAATCCAACAAAAATATATTTATAGTTCCCGGTTCTGCTTTACAGACTGAAGATTTCTCATAACCTGAGAAAAACATCTAATTGTTTGTTTGAATCAGAGTCTTCTGCTTCAAATGGCTCCAGCCCGGTATATTCTTATCGATGCAATAAATTTTTATAGATTAATATGTTCTTTTGGCACTAATCAAATTTGTGGTCTTTATGCTATTCATGCTATAAACTAATCTCCAGTGTTAGTATGCATAGGTGGGCAGTGTGAGTTTGATTGCGTTCACACCTTTATACAGATTTCAGTTATTGTTAGGTACCAATAATTTTTATAGTTTTCTGAATTTGAAGGTTAATGTTGAATGTATTAGGATTGATTAGTGTGGATAGTTGGAAAATTGTGCAATAGTCAGTAAGTGAAATGTGTTAAAAAAGCCAGATTTAGTGTTGAATTGATTACACCTCATGTTGAATAAGCTAACAAGTAATGGTAGTTGGTCATATTCTTTATGTAATCTAGGTGAATTCGTTCAATTGCTTAATGTAAGGAACATACTCTTGTGGGGGTGGATTTGAGGCAATGTTTCTGAATTTGAGATGAATATTAATTTAATTGTGTGATTTAACAGTTGCTAATTCTTGTAGCTAAAGATTTGGTGATGTTGCTCTTTCTTATTATTTTTCGCATTGTTATTCTATAAACTTGTCTGTGTACCTTGTGGTTTAGGAAGTGACTATTGATATAGAACTCCCGAGAAGAAGTTTGTTGGTACAGTTTACTTGTGATGCATGCGGTGAAAGATCGCAAAAGCTCATAAATAGATTAGCCTATGAAAAAGGGACAGTTTTTGTACAGGTATTTCTTTGTTGACAGTTATTGTAGTGAAAAAGCTGCTTGTTATTTTCCTTTTTTTTTGTCATTGCTTTCTTAAGACCTAACGACAAATAAAAATTAAAAATACCTTTTTTCCATTTTAGTTAGAGAACTTCTTTTTCACTTAACGCAATTCTCTCTTCCTCTTCATCTCTCTTCCCATTTCCACCACGCACCACCGCCACTCACAACCACTGCCTCCTAACACCACCCTCACAAGTCACAACTGAAATCCAAAACAAAACCCAAATCCTGCTAAATCAGATAGTCACCAGTCATGTCAGATATACTTATTCTTGCATGCTTCTTTAACCCTTATTTTTTCTATGCCCCCCTCCTCTCTTGAAATATTGAATCTTTATTTTCATTCTCACCTACTGTCATCATTTCTTTTCAGTGTTCAGGTTGTTTCCAGTATCATAAATTAGTAGACAATCTTCATCTGGTGGTCGAGTACGACTTTCGGGAGGATGTTGATGCGGACTCAAAAGCAGATCAAGTTTGACAAAAATTAACTGCTTTATTCTGGATTATTTTGTTGAAAGTTAACATTGTTGTACGAAAGGAGGTTGTAGTTTGAATAGGTTTATCCTGAATTCCTGATTATATGGCGACTGCATGATTTGCCAATTTGGTACGAAGAATTAATATAACAAAATGTTGGTGTCATCTTCTCTTTATTCGTCTCTATACCTCCAACAATTGAATTTATCTCATTGTAAAACTATAGCTTATTATGTCTGACTTTTACAAATTCTAGCCTGTAATAGCCAGCAGAATGGCAGCAGACAATGCAGTACTTCTCCACATTCCAAGTCTTCTTCTTTGCTGCAGAATTGTCATTCCTCCACTCTGTAATCAGATGGTGGGAAAATCAGTGATGTTAACAGTTTAGATATTGATTTATGCAGTATGCACTAGATTATGTTGCATCAGAAAGTAGGTTCAGTTAGAACTGGAATTCAGCTGTCACATTACCAAATCCAGAGTTGGTGATGGTGCTGGTGTTGTTTCTGCAGAGTCTGTAACTGTAGGCGGTGCTGGAGGGCTCTTGACAGTTGGTGCTGGTGCATGGTTTATCTTGTGCTTGTGTTTTTTTTTTCTTGTGTTTTCCTGGAGCTGGTGCAGGTGAGGGTATTAATGTTGGTGCTGGGGTTGGGGATTCAATTGTTGGTTCTGGGGCTGGTGCAGGTGTTGCCTTTGCAGGGGCTGGTGTTGGTGGAAGCTGCATTGGCACTGGGGATATCTTTGGTGGAGGTAAAGCAGGCGGCAGTACTGGTGGTGGTGAAAGTATTGGTGCTTGTGATGGAGCTGAGATAGGTGGACTTTGTGATGGTTGTGATGGTGAGATTTGAGGAGGTGGAACAGGTGGGCTTGAAGATGGGGTTGTTTTGGGTGATGGTGATGATATAGGTGTGGTTGCGGGAGGAGTTACTGCTACAGTTGTGGGTGGCTGTGTCGCTGCATTCGGTGCGGTAGTTGGTGGTGGTGTTACATTTGGCGTGTTAGAAGGTGAAGCAACAGGCACTTGTGCATCAGCAATGGTTAGCAGAAGGCCAAGGCAAGCTAATGTTCGAAGCCATAAAGGTGAAGCCATTTTGTTGATATGGGAATGTTTGGAAGAGTGTTTATAGAAGTATGTATAGGTAGCGGAGGGAGTTGTAGAAGCAAAAAGAGTTTGGTGAAATGTTATGGGAGAGAAACGTAGTTTTCACTGAGAAGTACATCTTATCTAATTATGTAGGCAAGTTAAATGGAAAACTTATTGCCTCAATGTGGGTTTTTGATACTTGGCTTAATTGGCCGCATACTTAAAATTGTCTCAGCTTACAGTTATATCTTCGGGTCCCTATGCACTTTCTGAGCCACCTTAATAAATTATGTCCAAGGTGTGTTACCGCACAATCTTAATACGCATAAATGTCAGAGTAATGTTAACCGTACCTAACTTCCTTCATACACGCATAAATTTATAGAGTAATAATGAATGAGAAATTAACTCTAAAAAATCACCTTTGAAAATGATAATAAATATTTGTGGGAAGGCAAATCCCATATCTGTTAAGAACTAAAATTTTTATATGTTTATATACAAGAAAATTGCTCTTGGGTTTGTGCCCTAAGGGGCACCCCACACGCGCTGTCGCCGACTGGTTGAGCTCGTGGGTCTGGGTCATTGTACATAATTTTGTAGACAAAATTTATTTAAATATTTTAGACAAAATTTATTGAATTTTTTAATTTAAAATTTATTTTATTTAGTTTTATTATCAAAACTGTGTCGTTTTGATAAACAATATTTATTATAATACTATGTCGTTTTAGGAAACGTTACCTGCCAAACGGACGCGTCTAAACTGCGTCGTTTTGGGAAAGGCTATATGCCTGAACCGACGTCCCAAAACTACGTCGTTTTTGGCTGAACGGACGCACCCTTTTTTGCTAAGCCTAAACTACATTGTTTTAGTTCTGCTAAGCCTAAAACTATGTCGTTTTTGGTACGAACGGTTACGCCTGAAGCCAAAAATTACGTCGTTTTTGGCTTAAATGTGTCTTTTCAGTGGGTTGTCCCTTCTGATGAATCATTAACCCTATAAATAGATAGGAGGGGGTAGCCTTTTCATTCATTCAAATTCTCAAGCATTAAGCATTCTAAGTCTTCTTCTTCTTCTTCATTTCATTAGCAGTTTATAGTTTCATTTAGAGAGAGAGTTTTGAGCATTATAATTTTGGTTCGTTGAGTATACTATTTGGAGTGTTACTATCTTGTAAGACAAGTGCTATCAATTTTGAGCATTGTAAGGAGGACATAATTGTCTTAAGCACATAGTACCAAGTACTAGCCTTAGCCTTGACATATATATATATATATATATATATATATATATACTGTCCATTCTATTTTACTAAGAATTATAACATCACAGACGGCGGAAGTCACAAAATGTGGAACATTTATCAAAATCCTGTGATGACATTTTCAATCAGCTGGTACAGGGTGGAGTTCCCCCGGAAGAGCTTTATAACACTGTTTGCAAGCAGGTGGTTTCTAACTCAAAAAACAGGCATGTTTAGCTGATCATTTTTATCAATGTGTTAGTAATATTGGTTTCCTATCCTTCTAGGATGTTGAAATTGTTCTCACCGCCCATCCCACACAAATAAACAGGCGAACTTTGCAATACAAACACATTATAATCGCAGTACGTTGTTTAGCAATCTCCACTTAAATTGTAGGATTCTCAATTGGCAAATATTAACTTTTTCTTTTATATATAATTATGGAATTTTGTTCATCCGGCCTTTGCAGCATCTTTTAGAGTATAATGATCGGCCTGATCTTGCACGTGAAGATCGAGAAATGCTGATAGAAGATCTGGTGCTTCTTGCTCATCAATAACTTGCAATAAATTTTATAAAGCTCTGTCGAATTCTTATATGATTCTAAACCTATGGATTTGTAGGTAAGAGAGATAACTTCAATATGGCAGACAGATGAGCTCAGACGTTACAAGCCTACACCTGTAGATGAAGCTAGAGCTGGTAAATTTCGAGTTTTCAAACACATTATGAATTTCATGTTTCCATAAGAAAACTATGTAAGTTAATTTTCAGGCTTACACATTGTGGAGCAGTCCCTTTGGAAAGCTTTGCCTCTCTATTTACCCCGTGTCAGCAATGCTCTAAAAAGGTTTGATTTCAACCTGTATCTAGGAGATCCTTTTTGTATGCAACTATGCATATACTTATTCCGTAGCTTCTCATTGCTCTCCTAAGATGTTTCTTATATTTATTTTTCCTTTCAGCATACTGGAAAGCCACTTCCACTGACTTGTACACCAATAACATTTGGATCTTGGATGGGGGGAGATAGAGATGGAAATCCAAATGTGACAGCAAAGGTGAAGGGTTCACCATTTTCTTGTATTTATGTTGTCTACTCTCGCTTCTATGAGATGAAGTTATAAACTCTCCCCCGTAACTGGGGGATAATATAATTTGTTGAAGCTTAAATTCTTGGTGAGAACATACTTGATACTGTCTGTGTTAGGAGATTGAAATGATGATACATGTACTACATAACTAGTGTTCAATGATGGGGTATTTTTCATTGTTCGAATGATGAATGGTCCATGACACTTAGATGAGAGGAATTATTTTTTCCAAACTTTTTCATGTCAGCAATCTAGTTGGGCTTTGAGTGCTCTCGACTCTAAATAGCAAATGGAAAGCAAAAAGTCCAGAAGTAATTGTGCTCTAAACCAGCTGTATTCCTGTGCACGTTTTATAGAAATTGTACCCTTGCACAGAGACTTCTGTACATTGCAAGTCAACAAGTGAAGCAAGGAAACAGAGTGAGGGGGGGGGGAGGCTTTAAGACCATTCCTTGCACCCCCTCCATACCAAACAATTAGAAAAACTAATAAAATAGGAAAAAGAATTGTAGAAGCATGGTTATGGTGATACACATTTTCAATGTGTATTACTCTATTGCTTCTGACATTTTCATTGACCGCTATCCTCCTAAGAATTATTATAATCTCAATTTTTAAGATACCTATAACTTTTTTCCACTAATAAATCATTTCATATTACTTAGAACATTCATTGTGCTTCATTGGTTACCCTAGAAGCCAAATTTTTGTTGCTACTTGAAGTCACTCTAAGCGTCCATGGTTCATCATTCTAAATACCTTCCACATTCCCGGTCTACAACCCCTCAGTCACCTCTTCCAGGGCTCATTGATTGATTAGTAGCTAACAAGAGAATTAAAATAGAATCTAGTTCATAGTCATATATTATTGTGTTCATAACCTTCTATTAACATTTGAGTTGAGCTGGTTTTGGTTTCATTTTATGTCTATTAGGCTCATCATCTCATGTAAAGGTTTTCCTCTACTATTTCACGTGACAAAAGATGTCTCTCTCTTGTCCAGGTGGATGGCTACTGATCTCTACATACGTGAAGTTGATCACCTCAGATTTGAACTTTCTGTGAACCAATGCAGTGATAGATTGTCAAATCTGGCAAATGAAATTTTAGAAAAAGGTTTAGTATGCACCCATTTTATCTTTTTTACTGTTCTGGATTGCTTTTGGTTCTACCCTGTTCTTCTGTTCTGAGTAGTCTTGCTAATTTGATGATTCTTTATTGACTAAGGTGTGTATCTGGACCCTGTAAGACAGACACATAAATATTAACTGTCAAGATGAAATTTGGTCAGGTGGTGGTCAAATATTCATTGATGATATACTTTAGATGGGAATTTTTGCGCGATGTTGTCTAAAATAAGATTCCAGTGCTTAGAGTTGCTATGTGGCAACTGGCAGCTGATATTACATTTCAAATAAGTGTAACTGCTTTAACTTGTGAGACCAGATCTACATAAGCCTGATAAATCCTGGAAAGTCCATTAATTGAAAGCACTGTTTATAAATTACTATGTTCTTTAGGATTTATATGCCCTGAAATGTGATTTGGCAACAGGATTTTACTGACTTGGATCTGTTACATCATGCCACTTTATGTGATGACTTCTTTTACTAAGTTTCCATAACTTCTCTTCAACATTAGTTTTAGTTAAATCAATTAATTAATCTCATGGTATTAATTTTTTGAGAATATGCCTAATTTAACCTTCTTCAGCTTAATTTCAGTCTAGTTGCATGAAAGTAATTCTTCCGATGGCAACTACTTTTCTTAATTTTGCTTACTTTAAATTTAGTTCAGTAAATATTCTACTTATTTTTGAAGACGAACTAAACAAGTTTACTTACATTATGGAGTATGTTTATTCACATAACTATCTCTTCAGATCTCACGAAGCTCCTTGTAAAAATATGTGAGCTAATTTTATGTTTGATGCTGGCTCAATTTTATTCAGAAACTTCTTCAGAGGATCAGCATGAGAGCTGGAACCAACAAGTGAACTGGAATCAGTCCAAGCATCATGGTCAAAACATTCCAGCCCTTCCTACACAACTTCCAGCTGGAGCTCATAGACCATCTTGCACAGGTTAAATATCTGGTCTTGGGAAGTTGCCTGTTTACAAGCGAACTGTTTCTCTCAGCATATTTACTTGTTTTGTTTTCTCTTCATTTTTATCTGTGGAACATCATGTTTGAATGACTTACTGAAATAAAATGTCATGGTAGTATTGAAATGCAAATTGTAAATTGTCTGACCAGTAGGATCAGGATTCATAATGGGAATTGACAGTGTTGTGTTCTGCATTTCGAACAACTTGTTTATTTGATGGATTTTTTTGGCAAAGGTGCTGGATGAACTTCAAAGCCTGCAGAATTTCAGGTTCTGCATTGCCCACAGAAAATGACCTGCGTGCCATATCAAGCTGAGCGTCTTCATTCCTAGCATTCCATTCTTCAATCGTGTTCCACAAAGCAATGCTTGGGTTCAAATCCTTACTTCTTAATTCTTGTAGTGTTAATGGGCAAACCAGCCTTCTTCCACTCTCCTTACATTCCTTAATTGCAATATTGCTATATTTATTTCCTGTTACTGTTAAATTGGCCTTGCTATCTACATAAATTCTTTTACCATTTTAGCTTTTATTATGTTTGATTTAGCAAACCATTTATCAGATTCCTTGTTCAGTGATTGGATGTTTGTTTGATTTTGCTTTCTGTGCATAGGCCAACAAAGAAGTCTAATCAATTACTTGTTGAAAATATATGTATTTGTAGAATGCAAGGATGTGAATCCTCATTATCCTCGTCTAGATCTTCCTGGGACTGAGTACATGCCTTGGAACCATCAGGTAAATATAGTTTTTGGAAAGCAGGTATTTATATTGGAAATTCGTTGGATGATTCGTACTCACTATTTTAATCCTGAATCCGCAGACCACCTTTACTTATGTAAAACTTAATTTCAATTTTCAGGATGGTCAGGCTTCTTCATGCCAGGATTCAAGAAAAGATCTTGACAAAACAATTGGAAACGGAAACGCTAATTCTGAAAATGTCCAGCCACCTTATACACCCCATTCTGCTTCTAGTCAACTACTTGCTCAGAGAAAATTATTTGCTGAATCTCAGATAGGGAGGACCAGCTTCCAGAAACTTTTGAAACCAAGCCTGTCTCAGAGACCTGGAATTTGCTCCTTATAGAGTTGTTCTTGGGGACGTAAAAGACAAGGTGCTTTTTTTTTAGTTGAGTGTTGAATTGATGATAATATGCAATACCGCTATATGGATGCTGAAGCTCTATATAAACCCACATGTTACTGGCCTGGGGTAATGTAACATTACCTTGGATTTGATTATGGAAACAGTCCTTCTCACGAGAAATATGCATCAAAGGCCATAGTCCATGTCTATATTCTAATGGGTTCACTTACACAGTATGCTTTAGTAATCATTCAGTTTTAATGTATGAAGAATTCTCTAGAATATGTATTGTTATAATTCCTGTGCATATAAGGCTGCTGAGATAGTGACTGAGGTAGTATGAGCAAGGTTGTACGCACAGTATGAGATACTGACCGAGGTAGTATGAACAAAATATTTGAGAAAGGTTTTAGACCGTGGAAGCATCAATTGCCATGATCAAATGAATGATGATGGGAGGTGATTTCTTGATGAAAGCATTATAGAAGAGTAAGAGTGAAAGCATTATTGAAACTATAATTGCATCAAAGGGTTCCTTCTGATACCCAACGGCTCTGTTAAACGTCTGCTTATTTGTTACTGACGCCAATTTTATTTTGCATTTTTATATATGAGAAGATCTAAAAATTGCATATTTTTCGTGTGAGCTCAGCTTGTGAAAACACGAAGGCGACTGGAGCTTCTCCTTGAGGATCTTCCCTGTGAGCAGGATCCTTGTGCTTATTATGAGACTTCAAGTCAGCTTTTGGAATCACTTCTTCTCTGCTATGATTCTCTGGTACTCATTTCATATTTTAATCACTTTTGTACATCCCGATTATTACACCTCAAGAGTAGAAGGAAACTATGTTGGCTTTCCTTGTGACTAGTGATATTTACTGACTAGGAACTATAATGTTTGCAGCAATCATGTGGATCAGGGGTTCTAGCTGATGGTCGGCTTGCTGACCTCATCAGAAGAGTTTCTACCTTTGGGATGGGTTTAATGAAGCTTGACTTACGTCAGGTTTGTTTTCTGGAATGGAGATTGTAACATTATTAGGTTATTTGGTCTGAAGTTCTTTGTATTGTACCAGGAATCTGGTAGACATGCTGAGACACTTGATGCAATTACTAAATATCTGGATATGGGTACATATAGTGAGTGGGATGAAGGAAAAAAACTAGAATTTTTAGCAAGGAAGCTGAAAGGGAAGAGACCACTTAGTCCTCCAAGTATAGAGGTAAGATCATATCTTCTTTCCAGCAATTATGGTTATCCCACCTTGGTTATCTATGAAGAATGCTAAATTTTCTATGTTTTCTGAGGTAGATTGGTACACTCTTTTCGATGTAGTTCCCTGGTCAGATGGTCTCACAAAGATCGGTAGTCGTGTTTCCAGTTTCAAAGATTTGTCACGTTTTTTTTGTCCTTTAATTTTATTTTTCTTATTTTCAGCCTTCTATTTTAATCTCTTCAAATTTGCCTTTTTAGGTTGCTCCTGATGTTAAAGAAGTCCTGGACACATTTCGTGTTGTTGTTGAGTTAGGAAGAGATTCACTCGGAGCTTATGTGATTTCCATGGCCTCACATGTATGTTAACTTACTAGTGTTATATCGAATATTGCTTAGTAAAAACCTGCATAGTTGATGTTGCGCCTTTGCAGCTCCTTGACTCTTTTGATTTCCTTTGTTTACTCCATAATTAGTAACTTTGTTTGTCTGTACTTGCTAATTGGCAGGCAAGTGATGTCCTTGCTGTGGAGCTTTTGCAGAAAGATACCCATCTTGCCGTTGCTGGTGAGCTAGGCAAGCCATGTTTTAGTGGGACGTAAGAACGCACCTCCTTGTTTTTATGTTTGCATATGAGACTACAATTTCTTAATGTTAAACTCTTGCTGCTTTTTGGATGTGTTCTGTTATAGTTTTATGGTGGCATCAAGATGGCATGTATTAACATAAAGAAACTATTGTTTTAGGGTCTGGGGATGGGATGCATTTATATGATTTCTAGTTTTTGATATGAATGTCTTTTTCTGTTTGTGGATATTTACTTGGTAAATAGACGATGAGAACCATTTCAGTTTTTCAAGGGAGATAATTTAAATGTGTTTTCTATATTGAATGACGAAGAGCGAGCATGAATAAAAGGTCCTATCTACCCTCACTAATGAATGCCGTAAGTTGTCATGAAGAAGTATGGATTGCTTGCGTGCTTAGGCGCAAAAGCATTAATGCTGTATGCCTTCTTTTACTGGTCAGTTTTTGAACTAATTATGCCTTCGTTTATGTAGTTCTCCTTGCTATAATATAAGAACATACTCTTAAAAGTGACGTTGCCTGACTAGCAGGAATGGTAAATAAAAGAGCTTGTAAAGAATGAGATATATAAGAAAAACATTTTGTGTTGCCAGCATGTAGAATTTAGATTTGCCTAAACCTTTGCATGTTCTGGCACACCCTTACATATTCATATTGCACAGGTAGCATAACATTCTGATCAATTTCTTTCTTTTGTTTTGGGTGAAAAAGATTGTGGCTGGTTCCTCTTTTTGAAACTGTGAAGGACTTGAGAGGAGCTGGCTCAGTGATCAGGAAATTATTATCAATTGACTGGCATCGGGAGCACATAACTAAGAACCATAATGGGCACCAAGAGGTACTTATGTACTAAATATAATGGGTTTGTTTCTTTATTGAAGTCTTCGTGAGTTTTTGAGCTTATGCAGATTTCATTGGCAGGTGATGATTGGATATTCCGATTCCGGTAAAGATGCTGGGCGGTTTACTGCTGCTTGGGAACTTTACAAAGCTCAAGAGGATGTTGTGGCTGCATGCAATGAGTATGGTATTAAAGTTACTCTGTTCCATGGGCGTGGAGGGAGCGTCGGTCGCGGTGGAGGTCCCACCCATCTTGCAATTCAATCTCAACCACCTGGTTCTGTAATGGTGAGTTTTCAATTGTTACTCCTTGAAGGTTAAATTTACTTTCAAGCGTCAATGTTTCAATCAGTGTTCATTTTGTAAATTTTGTAGTTCAGTTTATTCTGTATTGTGTTTAAAATTAGGTTTTCCCATTTCCCAACCAGGAATAGGGGCATTTCTGTATTTGATGGGGGCAAGAAATACGATTAACTTCCATGAATAAGATCTAGTTTCGTGGCTGTGAACTTTCGTTGTTTTTTTTTTGTTGCTTTTCTGGCTTAAATGGAATCTTGATTTCAACTTTTTTTTTTATCCAATTTCATTAATATGTCCCATTACTTTTTTTTTTTTGCTGCTAATTAGTTATATGTCACGTTACTGCACTGAGAGAAGTTTAATTGGTTTCTATATGTGCATCCAGTAGTTAAAGTAAGGTGGTAGTAGTAGTAGTAATCCCGAAGGAAAGAAATGATACAAATCCTGAAAACGTATTTATGTATACATATATACATAAATATATATATATATATACTATGATCTGCTGAAAATGATATTAATTGTGTTGAAATTTTGCTCGAGTGGATAGGGTACACTTCGTTCAACTGAGCAGGGAGAAATGGTGCAGGCTAAGTTTGGATTATCTGAAACTGCTGTTCGACAACTAGAAATATACACCACAACAGTGCTCCTTGCTACACTACGCCCTCCACAACCACCCAGAGAAGAAAAATGGCGTAATCTCATGGAGGATATCTCAAAAATCAGCTGCAACAGTTATCGGAGCACAGTGTACGAAAACCCTGAATTTATTACCTACTTCCAGGAAGCCACGCCACAGGCCGAACTTGGGATCCTTAATACAGGAAGCCGTCCCACAAGAAGAAAGAGTTCAGTAGGGATCGGACATCTTCGTGCGATTCCATGGATATTTGCATGGACACAAACGAGATTTGTTCTTCCAGCTTGGCTTGGAGTTGGATCAGGTCTGAAGGGTGTTTGTGAGAAGGGACATTCCGAGGAATTAAGAGGAATCTACAAAGAGTGGCATTTCTTTCAATCTGCTGTAGACCTTATAGAAATGGTTCTGGGGAAAGCAGACATTCCCATAGTCAAGCATTATGATGAAGTCCTTGTGTCCGAGAGCAGGCGTGGGCTTGGTGCTGAGTTAATGAAGGAACTATTGGCAACGGAAAACTATGTGCTGGTGGTCACTGGGCATGAGAAGCTTTCTGATAATAACCGGAGCTTAAGGAAGCTGATTGAAAGCAGGCTTCCCTTTCTTAATCCATTGAACATGTTGCAGGTGGAGATATTGAAGAGATTGAGACGGGACGATGACAACGCTAAACTTAGGGATGCATTGCTCATTACTATAAATGGGATTGCTGCTGGGATGAGGAACACTGGATAAAATTATAACTATATAATAATAATAATAATATATCCATCCTGGTTCTTCAACCACACTTACTTTTATATATATATATATATATATATATATATATATATATATATATATATATATATATATAGAGAGAGAGAGAGAGAGAGAGAGAGAGAGAGAGAGAGAGAGAGAGAATCATATATCTATATGGAATAAAAAGTGGCATATAGTATTTTAACCATCCGTTTAATTAATGAATGACTGATATTTAATTTAGAGAAAACCCGTCCGCTAGACTTACTAGCAGACGTATTAAGTAAAAAGTTTAGCCATTAGGTCTAGCGGACGTATTAAGTAAAAAGTTTACCCATTTTGCCCCCATGTGTCAAACATTGTATAGCTATCAAAGCCATCCGCTAGACATACTAGCGGATGGTTATAATACAATCAGTACACCACGATGTTACTTCCTGGACTGCAATACCCAGTATATGTTACTTCCTGGACTGCAATACCAAGTATATACCTACATCAATTCAATTACAACACTGCAATTTACAGTACATAGAAACATCAATTCTACATACCTACATCAATTCAATTACAACACTGCAATTTACAGTCCCAATGGCAAGGGATTGGGATTGGGCTGGCACCAGTGCACCCGTTGCTTGTTGGTGTCCAATATTGCCAGCATTTAATAATGATGAAACACCAGAGTTAACTTTTTCCGACTCTCCTGGCATAGGGGATGGAGCCAAGGGAGTTGAAGGAGATGGGACAATAAAGGGTGAGTTTACAGATTGCAAAGGGGTGCCAGCCTTAGCAATAGCATTGAGCATATTTTGTTGGTCAATTTGAGGAGATGGATTCTGTGAAATTTGAGGAGACGCAGGCTGAAGTAACTGCGGTGAAGAAGTAGGAAATTGAGATACCGACTTCAGCTGTTGGTGGTGATATGCTGAGCGCTGACCTAATGAATGATGTTGCTGAAAAGCTCCTGATTTAACACCCATTTGTTGTCTCATCTTCAAGTCGTTAGTATCAGCCATCTGATGAAGCTATGGCATCTGGTTTGACTGCAATTGTGCAGGTTGCTGAAATTGCTGCTGCTGCTGCTGTTGCATCAACTGTTTATGGATGAGATGTTGCTGCATTTGGCGTTGTTGAATCTGCTTTAATTGCTGATTCTGCAGAATCTGTTCTTGCTATTTTAGATGCTGGTGCTGAAGCATATTCGAATTTGGTTGTAGGGGATTAAGATTTGGCTGCAGAGTATTCATTTGATTTTCAAGGGGCTGCAATTGAGTCATCTGAGATTGTGGTTGTTGTGATTGCTGGATGGAATGCATATCAGCATATGAGATGGGGGAAGTAGTCCTTGCAGAGAGGAAACAGGCTTCCGAGGCCTATTTGAACTGAGAATGCTAATTATTTGCTTTTCATAAGAACCTAACTTCTCCTTGTAACTAGGTTGTATATTGTTCTTGGAAACTAGCAATAATGTAATAAAGCGCTCCAATATATCCTTAAAAGCTTTAAGCTTATTGAGTTGCAGGTTCTTTCCGTGCTGTGACTGTGGTTGCTGTAGAAGAGAGTCATGCTGGAAGGAAGAGGTATGTGCAATGAGAAGAAGAATAAAACCCCACTGTTCCTGTGATAGTAATTTTTTTTTTTTTAATTGACATGACATGATAAAAATCAAAGGTTGACCGCAAAAGGTTCACATCAATGACCTTTATCTGAAAGCAAAAGGTTCATACTTTCAGGTGCCATAGCTTATAATATGATATATATAAAGATACTACCACTTTCACATCAATGACAATTGAAGTTATAAACGAAGTCCCACCGCTTCTACTCAAACTGTTAAACACATCAATGCAACATAAATGATAGCCATAAATATTAAAATATGCAAGTAACAAATAGAATATAAACTAAATATTAGGAGAAGGGAAAAGGTTATAAGTAATGTCGATCAATCCAACCTTTATCTAAATTGTCTGTGCCTAACTCACGTCGTGACAATGATACTTTCAAATATACCTAGTTGCTTTACCAAAATGGCCAAAATGCTATAGCATAGGACTGCTGGCTGCTACTGTTCACTCAACAGTGCCATCAAAATTCAAAATATTGTACCATTGAGTAACAAATATTTTCTAGAATAATAACATTGAAAGCAGTACAAGATATGATGCCGGTAAAATGTGTTTATTTTCTTCAAACTGTAGAACTCATGGCCAAGAGAATAGCCGGTATAATTTAGTTTCAAACAGTAAGATATGATGCTTTCTTTATTCTGCAAACAATTTTGATTGTTATGCCAGTAGTTTATCTTATTCTGAAATCTTCTTAGCAGCTTACAGCCTGTAGCAATCTTGTAACTTCTACCAGCAAATGTGATCCATTGCATTCTACTAGTAACTTCGATTTTTGCTATGCATAATTGTAGGTAGAAAATTCCAATATAGCGTGGATATCTCATTCTGGAGAGTGGCAATCTTTTCTTCCACCCATCTTAATATTTAGTTTAGAAAAACACATAAAAGTTCAGTGTTATACAAAAGCTTATTTGTCACATTAAAAAGCTTATTCACATTAAAAATTTGTTCAAATATTGTCTAGTGTTATACACACTGATAATCCCACTAAAGTAATACTAATGATGTTTGTGAAACTCCGCTTAGCCAATTGATACACATAAGAAGAAAAAAAAACTAAAACAAAAGGGTTCAATGTAATTTTCTGGTAGTGCATAAGTACTTACTTAAAATCATCAAATAGAGATTACAGTGACCTTGATATAATATTGAAACAAATATAGCACGGCCATAATTAGAAAAGTAACCGCTGTTGTAAGTGCATACCTTATAAAAAAGAACAGTTTTCCCACTTCCGCTAAGCCCAGTAAGTACAATGGTATTAGATGTCTTGTGCTTGAAAATGCGAACTGCAAATTAATTGAACTGGAAATTAATTGAACTGCAGATTTCACAGAGATTTAGTTTCTTAGCGAACTTGTTGTCGATTTGCATATGACCACTTTTAGGGTTCTAGCAGTTCGCCCAATTCAAAGAATGCAAATTAAATTAACTGCAGATTTCACAGAGATTTAGTTTCTTAGCGAACTTGTTGCCGATTTGCAGATGACCACTTATAGGGTTCAAGCGGTTCGCCCAATTCGCAGGACTAGGAACGAATGCAAGCACTGTAGTGTTTTGTCTCTGTCTTGGCTAATTGGGTAACTAGGGGGCAAAAGAGTCCAGAAATTTGATTAAACACGTCCGCTAGTAAGTCTAGCGGACGGCGTACTCCTATTCTAATCTATTTGTTAAAAGTACGATATAAATGCTATATGTCACTTTTTGATTCATAACAAATAGATGCTATGTATCATTTCCCATATATATATAACTTAATAATTGTATGATGCCTCCTAATTACTGGTGAAAATTTTCATTTATTTGGTGATGCATGCATGCTGCATAAGTGAAAAGTGATCTTCTATTTACAACTATTAATATATATATATATATATAGGAACTGACGAATTAAGCCCCCAATTGTTGATCGATGGATTGGGTTGGATTCCACGATTTGATGGATTGGGCTGGGTCCAACCCTAAGCTAGAAGTTTGGATGAAATAAACCTAAGCCCAAATGGACCCAACCACATCCTACTAGTTAATCCAATTTTCTAGTCCTAAACTATACCCACCCAACGCTTAGATACACTTCACACTTGTACTTCCATGACTAGTTTTATGAATAAAATTTTATTTTTTCAAATATAAGTTATGAATGTAGTTGGGGTGGAATGGAATGACACTAATTAATATACTAGTCATGTTTATTTATAATATATGAGATTATAATTTTAAAACGTAGGAATGAAACTCATTTTTCAAATATATATATATATATATATATATATATATATATATATATATATATAGAACTCCCTCAAAAACCTATATAACCAGGAAAAAATAATGAAAAGGAAAAGAAAAATAAAGTAGCTCGATCTGATCGATCCCTGTAATTTCCATTGAAAATGAATTTATGGATAGTAACCTTTAGTTGTTTTTTAAATGGAATCCGATGTCCTAAATCGTACTATAGATATTATATGTATCCAATCTCTTCTCTTTATAGAGATATTATTTGTTTCTTATCAACGCCATAGAAATCATATAGGATGCTATATGTTGTTAAAAGAAGACACCATCCCTGCAGCTCTAGGGTGGATGTAGTGAGGTTCAATCAATGACTCCTAAAATATTTTTTTTTTCTTCAAAATATTACATATACTATATGAGACAAAATAATATATATTCTAACAATTTTTTTTTTTAATTTTAAAAACTAAGTTTTTTTTGTTTTTTTCTTTATTCAAATTTGAGCCTATTTTATAAATCTAACACAATCATAATATATATATATATATATATATATATATATATATATATATATATATATATATATATATTAATTGCTTAATTTTAATTTTTAAAGTCAAATTGACCATTTTAAAAACTAATCAGTAAAATGAAACTGTTTTATTATTAGCTGCAGGATATGCTGCGTATATGTTATATATTTCACTTCTTTTCTGAAGATTCGCAAATCTGAAGTTTCAAAATCAATCATTCATTCATGCAAGTTTAGTTTTAAGTGCACGAGTCTTGCATTGCATGCTATATGGAAGTACCTTAATTAATTTTCACTCTGGATAGTGCAATGCTGCCTAACTTAATTGCGTTTAGCTTATATATATATATAGCTTTCTACGCATTTGGCGTTAATTTCACTCGTGTCTGAGACACTAATCTTTAATGACGAACAAAATCGTTTCTAAACTCATAATCATAGGATTTGAACCATTGCAATAGGTCGAATCGCTTACATATATTCGGTTGTAATTTACTATAACCGACAGTTTAATAACGATTTTATTCGTCGTTAAAAGTGATCCGCATACGCACGACCCGCATAAGAATTTATCTCCCTCTCTCTCTCTCTCTCTCTCTGTATATATATATATAATGGTAAAAACCTGAGCCACTCAGATAAAAATGGTTGAAAAAAGACCCAAAACATTTGCTCCAATGGATATGAAGCTAACCCACCTCTGTAGTGGAGAGGCACTTGCAAAAATGAAAGATTAATTAATGAAGTGATGAGAATACTTCTTAAGTATGTATGTGTAAGACAAAAAAATGGAAATGTTTAGAATAGAAATTTTAGACTATAAGCTACATACGTAAAATGTTGACTAGGCTGCTTTAATATTAATATAGATCAATTTCTTTTGATATATCTATCATTTGTACAGGAAAAATGGGCCATTAGTAGTTTCTTTATTTAAATGTCATTTTGGAGAAATTATTTTTGTACCTCTTAATCTAGAGTTAAATTAGAATTACCAACGCATTCGATCGTTAATTAATCTATGCGTTTAATTCTAAAACATCAAGTAAAAAGGAGTAAAGGGAGTTTATATGCACTGCATGTTGCCCCATTTCCATATATAAATTAAGTCGATCCGAGTGCTATCTATTTATGACTCTTAATTTTGAACAGAATGAGTAATAAATCACCCAACTTTTCACCATTCATGCATATACATATAACATGTGATGAGTTGTTTTATAATTTTGTAGAACGTACCAAGAATTTAAAAAGTTTTACTTACCAATAATGCATGCATGCATGATGATACACTTGGTCATATCAATCCAAATTCATACTGTTTAACCTTTAATTTCTTCTGCTTAAAAAAGGGTCGGTAGCTAGCTAACTATATCACCACCACCACCACCATCACTTTCTTTTTTCTTTTCTTTTTTTTTTTAAAAAATGTTGAATAGAAAAGTATATACATATATATTGAGATTAGTCAAAAAGATGGTTGTGCCTTTTAAATTGTAAGACCCTTACTTTGCCACCTAGCAGCACCCAAAATGAAAATTTGCTATACACGTGTCTCGATCGGATATATATATATATATATATATATATATATATATATATATATATATATATATATATATTTATATTTCCAATCATGCACAGCATAAAATTAGTAAACGTGTTACTACTGGAGTACTACTACATAACAACATATTAGTTGGAAAACCCCATGTAAATTAAAGCTTATAAAAGAATTAATAATATCCTGTCCTGCGGAAAATAAATTAAGTCCATTATATATATATATAGAGAGAGAGAGAGCAAATAGGGCCGACCCTGAGTTTTGAAGAGCCTAAAACGGACAACAAAAAAAAAATGAACTTTTTGCAAATTACTATTAAGACAAACATAAAAAAAGAAAGAACTTTTCCTGAACAAAAGAGCATCAATACGAAAGAATATCAAATATAATAACCGACTATTTTAATATTTCCAAAGTATCATTTAGATATCACATTATAACTAAGTCAAAAAAGTAATTATCAAATAGGGCCTCCTTTATTAAGAGTCTAACACTACTCTCAAACAATTAAAAAATTCCAAAAAATTGAATCTGATGATGAACCCCCAGGCACATAATAATTAAATTATTTTGTACAAATTATATGCTTTAAATATGTAGAATATTACAATAATCAGTATATGTAGAATATTACAGATTGATTATTTGCTTTAATATTTAAGTATTCTATTTAAGTAATAAAAAGAAGAAAATATTTAAGGGGACCCTAAAAATTTTTGGGCCTAAAGCTCGGGCACCGTGGGCTTTAGCCCAGGGCCGGTACTGAGAGCAAAGATCAAGAACATTCTCTTTAAATAACATTTTTTTATTAAAACTACGTCGTTTTGGAGTCTTTTAAAAGAGAGTGATCCCACTTATTTTTTTTTATTTATAAAAATGCCACCCGCGATCACTCCAAAACGATGTAGTTTTAATAAAGGAGTGCTATTTAACTCTCTATATATATATATGAAGCGGGCGGGGCTATTCAGGTACACGATTTTTCAACAATCCTTCTGGGGCCACACAGGGTAGTGATCGGATAATTTTTTTTTAATTATAATTCTTAGATAATTTGTAAAATTTATTAAAATTGAATTTTTTACGGAATTCAGTGATTTATGTGTCATTTGAATACATGTAAAAAATAGAATTATATATATTGTACAATCCAAATCTTACATGTATTCAAATGATATCCAAATCATTGGATTTTATAAAAATTTCAATTCTAATAAATCTTATAAATTATTTGGGAGTCATAAAAAAAATTTGCCCGATCACTATCCCTGTAAGCAAAATCCGATCCCCCAACATTTTTGATTTTTCAATGCACGCAGTAAGCTTAAAATTCTTGTGGCGCCAGTTGTTGCTTGTATATCAACTTAATCGGCCCTTATATTTTACTCCTAATTATTTGACGTTTTAGAATTTTTTATTTGTCTCTAATTATTTAACGTTTGTTCAAATATAAGATAATTAATGATAATTTTTTCAAAATTACCCCTCATTACTCTACCTATTTTTTTGATACTTTAAACTCTTTCTCTCCTTATCCCAACAAAACTCTCTTTATCTCAACAAAAGATTTAAGGGTATTATAGATAATTGAGTACTATATTTAATGTTTTTCAATCATTATCTTAATTCTTGTATTCACCTCTAAAACGTCAAATAATTAGAGACAGAGAGAGTACATATGTGTAGGTGCAAATTTCTACAATCGTCACAGGTAGGCCTGGCAAAATATAGTTATGGGTTGGTTTTGGTTTTCAAAATATGGTTATGGTTCCATTTAAGAACTAAAATCATATTAACCATTTTTAATATGGATAATGTGGGTTGGAACCATATGGTTATGGTTAAAAATCTTATTAACCATATTAACCATTTTAATATTGTTATGGGTTATAGGTTTCATGAAGACCTGATTTGACACTAATATTATGTGATTATGTATATACCCCTTACTCTCATCCCACCCCATCCCACCCCAACCCCACTACCACTAAAAAAAATAATATTATGTGATTATGTATATACCCATTACCCCCACCCCACCCCACCCCACCCCAACCCAACCCAACCCAACCCAACCAAAAATAATAATATTATGTGATTATGTATATACCCCTTACCCCCCACTCCTACCCTTACCCCTATCCCCACTCCCACCTACCTAACCCACTCACCCCACCCAATCCAACCCCTTACCCCCACCCCACCACTTCCACTACCACTAAAAAATAATATTATGTGATTATGTATATACCCCTTTACCCCCACCCCACCTCATCCCCCCCCACCCCACCCCACCCCACCCCACCCCACCCTAAACAAAAATAATAATATTATGTGATTATGTATATACCCCTTTTACCCCACCCCCCCTCCAACCACACCACCACCCCCCACCTACCCACCCACCACCCCCACCCCACCCCTTCTCCGCATCCCCCACCCCACCCCACCCCACCACTCACCCCACCCACCCCCACCCCACCTTTGTCATCTACTCTTGTGACACCCCCAAAATAGGTATACATCACTACTGATACAATTCATTAAATACATGGTGCAGAATACAAATACAATCTTTAATATCTGACAAAGAAAGTTGTGAGTTTTAATACAAATATTGTCTTACTAGACAATATCCACTCTCGAAATAAGTCCTCATTATATTTATTGTCACACTATTTAACAAAATAGTGAGGACTACTAATATCTTATCATCTGATAGTCACTTCTGTTCCCCATTGAGTCCGATTACGTTTTCATTTTACGAAGAGAGCGGTGAAAGAAAGGGTGAGCTCAACTAGCCCGAAGAAATATTATGACTAAGATAATGCGAAATAAATTATCATTAGTCTTCAACAATATTAAAAGCGATAAAATACAATAGACATCAAGTTTAAGCTGCGGTGGAACATCTGATCTATTAAAAGAGTCAAGTAGAGAATAAAATCTACTATCTTTTATGATTTAAAAGGTTTTCATCACTTTTATCACTAGGACTCAACTTAATAAATAATCCACATCATCCCTACACTACGGCCAAGGATATTCATTAGTATCACAACCACAAATTATCCATGCACTACGGGCCAAGGATATTTGTGTATTCATCAATAATCGTGATCATGCCAACAAGCATCCATCAATGCCTTTACGGAACCGGGACAAAGCGTAACCGCCTTGTAACGAGGATATTCAACGAATAATAAAGAATGGAATAATTCTTGAACTTGTTTTATTGAATTCTTATATCATTGTCATCATCCTTATGTTTATATTTTATTGAAAGTCATCTTTGGCACGAAGTGCGTAGATGGACTTGGTATGATTATGACCGAGGGGATTATTCGGTATAATCATGGCCGTAATGTTACAAATAATATGGTAAAAGTCCTCATTGGCCCGTAGTGCATTGATGGGCGATTGTTGGCATGATCATGACCATTGATGAATACACAAATATCCTTGCCCGTAGTGCATGGATAATTTGTGGATATACTTAATGAATATCCTCGCCGTAGTGTGGGATGATGTGGATTATTTATTAAGTTGAGTCCTAGTAAAAGTGATGAAAACCTTTTAAATCATAAAAGATAGTAGATTTTATTCTCTACTTGACTCTTTTAATAGATTAGATGTCCCAACGCAGCTAAACTTGATCCTATTGATTGAGAATTTATTCGCATTATATGAGTCCTGGTTGAGATGTTGAACGCAAATTGGGAGGATTAGTAGTCCTCAGGCGGGAGGAATTCCTTATTGCCTTAGTATGACTCACGCCTTTCTTGTTGTATATTAAAGATCTTATTCTCTGCTCGTATTGATGATATTTAATTGGTAGGTCGAGTATATGATCCCGGATAATATGTGATATGTTAATTAACCCTTATTTTGTGGCGGTGTTTAAAATGGCATCGAGAATATTGAGAACATCAATGGAGCCACGAGAGGCCGTTGAGTCTCCACGGATCAATAATCGGGATAATGTGCATCGAGGCGACAATCCTCGGTGAACAACAACACTAACCAAATGATAAGCGATGGAATATTAGAGGCTTCATGCAATTCATGCAACATCGAGGAGGAGGCGGCTCCTGTCCAAAATGTAGGTGGAAACACTTGCGACTCTCGGACCGTTATCACCAAATGCGATTCGAGGCTGGGTCCACTGGAGTTTTTGGAGAGCAAAACCACTTAAGGCGGAGATGTGGATAAAGCGGATCTACAAGATATGTGATGTCTTGGGATGCTCCGAGGAGCAAAAGGTTCCCTTGCCACCTTCATGTTGCGTGCGAGGCGATTCTTGGTGAGAATCAGTAAAAGCGTACTCAACTGCTGCATGAAAGATGTCTTGGGAAAAGTTTCAAGAACTGTTCAGCGACAAGTACTTTCCGAAAGTATTCGTCACATGAAAGAGATAGAGTTCATTAAAGCTGGAACAAAACAACATGGCCAGTGTCGCGATCTGAAGCCAAGTTTTTTGAAATTTGTCCGGTTTACGTCCCATTTGGTTGATAATGAGGAGAGAATGACACGAATGTTTCTAAGAGGTTTGAAACCCGAGATACGTCAATATCTTATCTCTCATAAACTGTGTTTGTATTCAGATGTTGTTAATAGGGCTCAGTTATTGGAGCGCGATAATGAGTTAACCCAACCAAAAGAGAACAGTCGGCAAAATGATAATACCAGTGATAACAGTTATCGAAGCGGTGACAATAAGCGTGGAGGAAATCAACATGCCAGAAATGGTAACCACTTCGGTGGTAATCATGCCCAAAGCAATAGAATGGACATTTCAAGAAGGAGATTCAACAATGATGGAAAGATGTCGACATCTGCACTTTGTTGTTAAGGAAGGAAACGACCACTGTCGTATATCTTTCAAATGCGGAGGGAGGGACACATCGGTCAAAGCTGTGCGATCTTAGTCAAAACATGTTATAATTATGGAAGAGAAGGTCACTGGCAGGATTTTGTGCGTTCACCAGAAAACAAAGCTCGGCTAGGATGGAGCACCAAAGGACTCCCGGAAAAGTCAAAGCCAACTTGGTCTGAGGAGAGGCGTTTGTCGTGACCTTCTGAAAGCAAGGAACGAATGATGAGGTCATCACGGTAAAGCTTATCATAAACTCTAGCGAAGTATATACCTTATTTGATCTGGGTTCTACCCATTCCTTTATTTCTCCTACTTTACGCTTTCAGCGTTTAAATTTGACTCAGGAGAAATTGGACTTTGACTTATCTATTGAAACTCAGTTGGGAGAAACCTTCATTACATCCACTATTTATAAGTCTTGTTTAGTTCAAATCGGTACCCTCACATTACACCTTCGATCTTATTTCATTGAAAATACTTGCATTTGACGTAATTCTAGGGATTGATTGGTTAACTACTCATCATGCAAAAATTGATTGTTTTAAGTAAGGTTGTTAGCTTTCATATTCTAACCAACCTATTATGCGAATTCAAGCAACCAAACCATTAAAATCAATCAACATGTCATTTCAAGCCATAAAGCTATTCGTTTATTGAAAAGCGGTTGTCAAGCTTTCTCGACTCATATCACGGATCTAAACAAAGATACGTCGGTTTTTGAATGATATTTTTATTGTTAATGAATTTCCTGACGTATTCCCTAAAGAACTTCCTGGCCTACCCCCAGAGCATGAAATTGAATTTTGTATCGACCTTTAACGGTACAAAACCCATTTCCAAAGCCCCATGTCGAATGGCTCTATTGAACTTGAGGAGTTAAAGACCCAATTGCGAGAATTGTTAGACATTGGCTTTATTAATCCTAGTGCTTCTCCTTGGGGTGCTCCTCGCATTACATTAAGTGAAGAAGAAAGATGGGAGTATCGACTTTGTATTGATTATCGGGAGTTGAATAATGTCACCATCAAAAATAGGTACCCATTGCCCGCGTATTGATGACTGTTTGACCCGATTTGCAAGGTGCCAAATTCTTTTCAAAGATTGATCTTCGTTAGGACATCACCAATTGAAGATTAGAGCGATGACATTCCAAAGACGGCTTTTCGTAACTCGATGCGGGCATTATGAATTCTAGTCATGTCTTTTGGATTGACTAATGCTCTCTTTGCCTTCCATGGATATGATGAGCCAAGTATTCAAGGAATATTTGGATCACTTTGTGGTCGTCTTCATTGATGACATCCTTATTTATTCAAAAGCCGTGAAGATCATGAGCAACACTTGAAGCTAATACTCCAAAACCTTCGTGAATATAAGCTTTATGCCAAGTTGAAGAAATGCGAGTTACGGCTTGAGGAAGTAGCATTCCTTGGGCACGTGGTATCAAGTCATGGAATATCTGTTGACCCAAAAAAGATTGAAGCTATTCAAAGTTTGGGAGCAACCTAAATTAATGTAGAAGTCGTAGCTTTCTTGGCTTAAATTTGGTTATTATCGGAGATTAAGTAGAAGCGGTTTTCTCGAATCGCTACTCCCTTAACTCGGTGACTTGGAAAGATACAAAATTGATTGGAAGCGAGAATGTGAGAAGAGTTTTCAAGAACTTCGAGAGGAGGCTCATTTCAAGACTGTTACGTGAATACCATCGCTCGGAGGAATTTGTCATCTACGATGATGCTTGAGGCAAAAGGGTTAGGATGTGTTCTCATGCAACATGGAAAAGTCATAGCCTATGCCTCTCGACAACTCAAAGAATATGAGAGGAATTATCCTACTCATGATCTAGAGTTAGCGGTATTATTCGTAGACTTAAAATTTGGAGGCATTACTTGTATTGGGAGAAAGTGGAGATCTTTACGGATCATAAAAGCCTCAAATATTTCTTCACTCAAAAGGAACTAAACATGCGACAACAATGTTGGCTTAAACTTTTGAAAGATTATGATCATACCATCCAATACCATCCTGGAAAAGCGAACGTGGTAGCTGATGCATTGAGTAGAAGATCATATGCGGGTACGAGTGCGATATTGTCAACGCAAAGGCCCATTTTCCATGAGTTGCAAAGGATGGAGATAGAGATAAAGACTCTAGGGACCCAAGTGATGATGGCGAATATACGAGTGGAACAGACTTTAATCGATAAAGTTAAAGGCTGCTTTCAAGCTACGGACACGGAGGTGATCGCATATGAGGAAGAAAGTACAAAAAGGTGTTATCTTAGGAAGCAAGAATCGATGAAAAGGAATACTTGACTCAACTCAGGACTTTGTGTTCCTAACGACCACGAGTTAAAGTATAAAATCATGATGGAAGCGCACAACACAGTTTCTGAATCCATCTTGGGAATCTTAAAATGTATCATGATCTTGACGTACATTTTGGTGGGGCAATATGAAAAGAGAGATAAGCCATTTGTTTATCTTAAGGTGTCTAACATGTCAAGGAGTCAAGCGAAGCATCAAGTACCAAAAGGTCCATTCTGACCACTTGAAATTCCAAAATGGAAGCGGGAGCACATTACCATAGATTTAGTTCTTCGGTCTTCCCAAGGTTTACCGAGCGTAGATCTGATTTGGGTCATTGTTGATAGATTGACCAAATCTGCTCATTTCTTACCTATCGAGAAACTTATACACTTGAGCGTCTTGCTCAGTATGTACATAAGCGAGGTTGTAAGATTACATGGTATGCCGGTATCCATAATTTACGATCGAGACCCAAGATTCACTTCAAGATTTTGGGTTAGTTTGCAAAAAGCTATGGGCGCGGTTCTGATTTAGTTTGGCATATCATCCTCGAATGGACGGACAATCGGAGAAGACTATTCAAACTCTTGAAGATTTATTAAGACTCTATGTCCTTGACTTCAGGAAGTTGGGACAAGTTCTTACCATTGGTGGAGTTTTCCCACAACAACAGATTATCAAGCAAGTATTGGCGTGGCTCCATTCGAGGCGTTGTATGGAAGAAAGTGTCGCTTCTCTCAAGATCTTTGGGATGAGGTGGGTGAAGCAGCGTTGTTGGGGCCGGGAGTTGATACGTATGACTACGGAAAAGATACAAACGATCCGTGGCGAACGAAAAACCTCACAAGAGGCCAAACAAAAGAGTTATCTTGATCTTCATCGAAAGGATGTGGAATTCGATATTGGAGATCATGTGTTGTTGCGTGTTGCTCCATGGGAAAGGAGTTCGAGATTTAGAAAGAGAGAAAGCTCAATCCTCGATTCATTGGCCCATTTTAATCCTCGATCGAGTAGGGTCTGTAGCTATAGACTTGCTTTCTACCGCCAAGTATGTCTCGTGTTCATAACGTTTTTATATGTCCATATTACGTAAATATGTGAAAGACCGAACCACATTATTGAGTTAGAACCGAACGAAATAGCGGATGATTTAACGTATGAAGAGGTTCTGTTCAAATCTTGGATAAGAAGGAACATATTCTACGCTCCAGGTTATACCTCAAGTCAAAGTTTTATGGAGGAACCACGATGTTGAGGAAATGACACAGGAGTTAGAATCTGAAATGAAATCAAGGTATCCTTACCTCTTTGACATACCGGTATGCACCCTAATTTCGAGGCGAAATTTCATAAGAAGGGAGATTGTAAGACCCCAACTTTTATGAATAAAAATGAATTTTCTATAAATATCATTTTTGAATATTATGGAATAAATTTGATATAATTTTATAGTTGTGGGTAATATTTATAAATTTTTCAAAGTGCAAGTTGTTATATAATATTCAATTGGTCGAAGAATATTAGTTTAACGAGAAAATATTAAATGCGACGACACAATCATTAGTGGACCCATGAATGAAATTATTGTCGGATTGAAAGAAAAACGACAAAATATTTTTATGAAAATAACGGCGGAAGTTTTACAGTTAACTGTTGAAACACCCGGTGTTAAAAGTCTGCGAGAATCTGCATTGGTTGCGTAGTAGCACACGGTATTGATTATTGATCTTTACGTGAGAATCATTCAGGTTTTATTCAATTATTGTTGATATTTTATATATTATTACATCAATAATTGAGATAGCGAGAGTTATTAATATTATTATTTGCATTATTAACGATGTACTAGAAGTTACATCGAGAGAGGTTTGGTCACGCACTAATTGCGGCATGATAGGAGAAGTCCTTATTGGAAATCCCCTCTTTTCACAGGAGCGACACAGGTCGATTAATAGTGTGAATAATAATAATGATGATGAAGTTTTATTTTATTAGTATTATTAATGTAATAAAACGAAAAAGCTTTTTATATAAAGCAGAATACTTTTATAAAGTTATTCATTTTATTAAATTTAATAGTAAAATCTTTTTTATATAAAACGGAATACTTTTATAAAGTTATTTGTTTTATTAGACAATAATTAGAATATATTATATTTTATTATCATAGTATTTGCATAGTGTGCTGCGTAGTGTTTGCATAGTAAAATCTTTTTAAAAGTTATTCGTTTTATTAGATTATAAATATAATATTTTATATTTTATTGTAAACCAATCTGGGCCGTCATGTTTTAAAGTAAATCGATATGGATAGTTCATGGATTAGTTCTTATTCGATCCATTCTTTTATAAATATATAGAAGCTCATTCCTTCATTATTTCTTACAATTCACTTGAAACTACTAGAGAAAGCTGTTGAGAGAATTATTCTTATCTTGGCGTATTTCTTTAGCGTTTAAGAAAGCTTTGGCGTATGATATAAGTTTCTTCAAGTATATCCACCTTTACTACCGGTCGAATACTCTTCTTTATAAGGTAAGGGTTATTATTTTTTATATTCATGAAGAGAACTTTTGTTATTCCATTCTTTATTATTACATTGAAATAACTTTTACATGCAATCTCGCATGTGCGTGTTGATTTCTGTTGTTATTCCATTCTTTATTATTACATTTGGAATATCACATACGGTCGTATTACGCTTTGACTGTTCCGTTATTTATTATTACATTGGAATAACTTTTGTACATCACAATCGCATGCGTGGTGATTTCTTTTGTTATTCCATTCTTTATTATACTCAGTTGGTTAAAGTTTTGACTTTTATACTCCATGAAATTAGTGGAATATCCTTGATATTTGCGCTTCATCCAGTATTTTTTCATGAAAATATTCTTCTGAGCATTATTGAATTTTACTCTACAAAGAAGTATCATGTTGACAATTTGGACGTTATTAGTTCCTAGATAAATTAATTCTTGAACTTGTTTTATTGAATTCTTATATCATTGTCATCATCATTATGTTTATATTTTATTGAAAGTCATCTTTGGCCTGAAGTGCATAGATGGACTTGGTATGATTATGACCAGGGATTATTCGGTATAATCATGACCGTAATGTTACAAATAATATGGTAAAAGTCCTCATTGGCCCGTAGTGCATTGATGGACAGTTGTTGGCATGATCATGACCATTGATGAATACACAAATATCCTTGGCCCGTAGTGCATGGATAATTTTTAGTTGTGATACTAATGAATATCCTTGGCCGTAGTGTAGGGATGATGTGGATTATTTATTAAGTTGAGTCCTAGTGATAAAAGTGATGAAAACCTTTTAAATCATAAAAGATAGTAGATTTTATTCTCTACTTGACTCTTTTAATAGATTGCATGTTCATTGCAGCTTAAACTTGATGTCTATTGTATTTTATCGGTTTAACATTGTTGAAGACTAATGATAATTTATTACGCATTATCTTAGTCATAATATTTCTTCTTGGGCTAGTTGAGCTCACCCTTTCTTTCACTTTTATTCTCTTGAGAAAATGAAAGCGTGGCGGAATTTAGTCGGGAACGCAGTGGCCAGTCCGGATGATAGTATTAGTAGTCCTCACTATTACATTAAATAGTGTGACAATTAATGTAATGAGGACTTATTACGAGAGTGGATATTATCTAGAAGACAATATTTGTATTAAAACTCACAACTTTCTTGTTGTATATTAAAGATTGTATTTGTATTATGTACCATGTATTTTAGCGACTCGAGAATAGGTGATGTATACCTATTTTGGGGGTGTCACAATGGAGTAGATGGGGAGTGGGGTGGGGGGGGGGGGTGGGTGTGGTGGTGGGGTGGGGTGGGGTGGGGGATCGGAGAAGGGGTGGGGTGGGGTGCATTTGGGTAGGTAGGTGGGGGTGGTGGTGTGGTTGGAGTGGGGGGTGGGGTAAGGGGTATATCATAATCACATAATATTATTATTTTTGTTTAGGGTGGGGTGGGGTGGGGTGGGTGGGTGAGGTGGGGTGGGGTGGGGTGGGGGGCGGGATGAGGTGGGGTGGGGGTGGGGGTATATCATAATCACATAATATTATTTTTTAGTGGTAGTGGAAGTGGTGGGGTGGGGTAAGGGGTTGGATTGGGTGGGGTGGGTGGGTTAGGTAGGTGGGAGTGGGGATAGGGGTAAGGGTAGGGGTAGGGTAGGGGTAGGAGTGGGGGTGTGGGTATATCATAATCACATAATATTATTATTTTTGGTTGGGTTGGGTTGGTTTGGGGTGGGGTGGGGGTAAGGGGTATATACATAATCACATAATATTATTTTTTTAGTGGTAGTGGGGTTGGGTTGGGATGGGGTGGGATGGGGTGGGATGGGAGTAAGGGGTATATACATAATCACATAATATTAGTGTCAAATCAGGTCTTCATGAAACCTATAACCCATAACAATATTAAAATGGTTAATAAGATTTTTAACCATAACCATATGGTTCCAACTCACATTATCCATATTAAAAATGGTTAATATGATTTTAGTTCTTAAATGGAACCATAACCATATTTTGAAAACCAAAACCAACCCATAACTATATTTTGCCAGGCCTACCTGTGACGATTGTAGAAATTTGCACCTATGTCGCGCCCTACACACTTCCGAACAACCCATAGTTGCACATATGTACTCTCTCTGTCTCTAATTATTTGACGTTTTAGATGTGAATACAAGAATTAAGATAATGATTGAAAAACATTAAATATAGTACTCAATTGTCTATAATACCCTTAAATCTTTTGTTGAGATAAAGAGAGTTTTGTTGGGATAAGGAGAGAAAGAGTTTAAAGTATCAAAAAAATAGGTTGTGATACACAAATATCCTTGGCCCGTAGTGCATGGATAATTTATGGTTGTGATACTAATGAATATCCTTGGTAGTAGTCTTGGGGATGATGTGGATTATTTATTAAGTTGAGTCCTGGGATAAAAGTGATGAAAACCTTTTAAATCATAAAAGATAGTAGATTTTATTCTCTTGACTCTTTTAATAGATTGCATGTTCATTGCAGATTAAACTTGATGTCTATTGTATTTTATCGGTTTAACATTGTTGAAGACTAATGATAATTTATTCAGTATTATCTTAGTCATAATATTTTTACTTGGGCTAGTTGAGCTCACCCTTTCTTTTTCATTATTCTCTTGAAATGAGAACGTGGCAGGAATTAATCGGGGAGCAGTGTGACCAGGTCAGGATGATAGTATTAGTAGTCCTCACTATTTTGTTAAATAGTGTGACAATAAATGTAATGAGGACTTTTTCTAAGAGTGAATATTATCTAGCAGACAATATTTATATTAAAACTCACAGCTTTCTTGTTGTATATTAAAGATTGTATTTGTATTCTGTACCATGTATTTGGCGACTCAGAATAGGTGATGTATACCTATTTTGGGGGCGTCACAGTGTATAAGTGAATTAAAGTCTCACATAAAAGAATTAAAAATAAAATAGATAATTAATAACTTAAATTTTTTGGGTCAAATTGAATTCTAAGTATATATGTGTATTAGAGTTCTCATGAACACTCTCTCCCTCCTCTTCGTTATGATGTTCCAATATGAATCTCACCATGAAATGTTTTATGTAGTATATATTGGAGTAGTAATTTAACAAGCTTAGTTAAATCTTATTATATTCGAGAAAAGGAAAATTGACAATATTGTGCATATATATATATATATATATATATATATATATATATATGCACAGGTCTTTTCTTCTGTAGCTGCAGGCAAGCAGCCCCATCTTACTAATGTAGGTATGAAAAAAAATTCACCAATCTAAACAAATACAATATAATTTAGCAAAAATAAATATATAAATAAATAAATCTAAACAAGTATATGGTCTTAATTCGATCCGTATCAAGCTAGCTACCATTAGTTCTCAAACAAAAATGATGGACGTGACAATTAAAAGATGTATTGTCTGAATCCAAATGGCCACTGAAATAAATTTAGAAAATTAATGAACCTAACTAATACTCCATTAGGATTAAGATTAAGACTCCTTCATTATAACTACTATCTTTTAATTTTTGTTCTAGTACGTGATACAAATGCATTGTTTTTAGCGATACAATTATTTATATTGAATTTTATTATGTCGTTAATTTTTTGTGATAAATTTTGATAAATCGTTAAATATAATATTTATTTCGTTAAATATGCAAATAAATGTAATGGAGGGAATGCTAATTTAAAATATTAATACTAAGTATCAATTGTAGAGGAATAATTATAAGTGGGGAACATCGTTAAAAAGCCATATACAAATGTCTGATCACATACATACATACAAACAAACAAAGAGTTCGATCATGCATACATGTTTCCATTCATATTTCCATACAAATCACTTTCTTGCACGTTTCATTCATTCGTTGAATTAGAATATTCAACTTCTCCAAATTTGCCTCCTCCTCCTCTACATATACAGAAAAGGAAAAGAAAAGATGGAAGGAGAACATATTATAGCATAATATATCCAGTCCAGTGCGCTGAGTGTCCTTTATCAACATATATATTTTTGCCGACCCATAAAGAAAGAAAGATCAGAGAGTAACTTAATACTCCTTCCTTCCATCCCTTTTTAAACGTGGTTTTAGAAAAATAGTTTTGTTTCCCATTATTTTCAGTCTAATAAATATATAACACTCTCTTTTTTTAATATAAGTACGATATTGACAATTGATATTATATTTAATGTTATATAATCATTTTCTTAATATTTATATATATATATATATATAAATATATATATATATTAAGATTACAGAGAGAGTAGTAATAGTTTAATTAATCTCCACCTTAATAAAACAATATTTTACGGTATTTATGGAATAAAAGAACCAAATTAAAGGTATGATCTAATTTAAGAAGAAGGATTCTTAAAAGCAGACCGTTGAACCCTTATTATTTTGGTTGTCATAATTATTCCAAATAAATTAGAACATCATATCCCATATGTTGGTTCATGACAAAATTAATGTTGGTGCACGATCATTTATTGCTCTATTGGCATCGAACAGTTTAGTTAATTCTAATTTTCTAATCATAATAATTTGATCTTTTCTTTTCCCACAACAAAGAATTCGGAATAATGAAGTACTAGTACTATGTAACATCTCTTAAACCAATAATAGTTTCATTATATAATTATTAGAGAATCCCACTGAGCCAAATGCATCAAGTTGACTCGAAAATAAGTACTCCCTCTGTTGTAAATTATAACATTATATATTGTTGAATTTTAAAAATTAATTTGAGACATTTCAAATTTAAAATTTAGATGATTCAATAAAAGTTATAAAATAATAAATCTTACAATGAGTGGTGGTATTTCTTAGATAGTTTTTAATATATTCATCATTGTATATATTGACTTATGAAATGAATTTATATCAATTTTGTGTTTTAAAATATTTTAAATTAACTTTAAAATATCAACAATAATATTATATTTTGGAACACTGGTCAAATACTAAAAACTCGAACAATTAAGAAAGTTAAAAAATAATATAAAAAAATTCCAAGGTCAGAGACGACAACATATAAGTGTTTCATCATTTACTGAATTAATTGAATGTAAAAAAGGAATGAAAAGCTTGCAAAAAAGAGAGTGAAACTTGGCACATTATAATGGAAAGTTCAAGATAGGGTCAAATTAATCACTCTAGCATAAAGTTGTGGACAAAGATAATCTTTCCAACTTTCTTTATTTAGTTCTTATCACACTATATATGCTTTATGCGTCATCACAGTTTTAAATTAATCCATTTCATATTATTTTTAAACTTTAGCTAGTTACTTTTCTATATATTTTAAAGAGTAGTGTACAAATAATTGAGAACGCATGCTTCCCAAGTAAGTTGCCAAGTATGACTATATGAGAAATTAAATTGCTTCTTGAGCCAATCTTAAGATTATATATAGTACTACTATTAAGCAAAACAATAATTAATGACACATGAAAAGCTTTTCTTTTTTTTTAAATTTTTTTTTACAAACCTATACAATTACATTTTAATCCCAATTAATAGCTTAGTGGGAAACTTAGGGAAGAAGGGTACATAATGAAAATTTTGAATGTCATAATTTATTACAATAAATTTATTTAGAAAGGGGTCTACGTTAGAATTGTGAGAGAGATAACTTACTGTCTGTCTTCGTGGAGCTTAATTAACAAGTGCATTAACAGATGCCATGGTACTATAATTAAAGATGCATAATTTATCAAATCAAGTGCCTTAGCGTAGTGAATACGTTTTATTTTTCTTTCTCAAACGAACTTTATGCCTAATTTTTTCGTTTAATAAGCATGTGTGTGAAAAAGATTGATGAACAGTGTAAGTAACTAGAGAAGCAAATTAAGCAACAGCTAGCTAGCGAATGGACGAGATGATCCCCCATAAATTAAAACAAAAAAAATTAAAGGAAGGAAAAATATAATGCAGGGGATTGATGACGGTGACACCACCTTTCAACAAAGCCTTTAATAGGAAACACGACACAATCTGCGGCACTATCTCTCTTATTCAATCACCACTTGACACATATATAGATAAATTCTTTTTCTTTTCTTGGACAGACACCCTTTCTGTCATGCTCATGCATGCATGAATGAATGAAAGATAAATTTAATTAATTAAGAATAACAATATAAATAAATAATTACTAGCTATATATATATATATATATATATTGGAGTTTTATTTATTTCAATCCAACACCTAGCTAGCTAGCTAAGTGGCATGGATGATGATCTTACTTAACCTTCAGTTTGCTACAGTAATACATTATAATTAATCTCACTCCATCGTCGCATGCATCAATATCCATCTTTTATTTTCTTTTAGTACGTACGTTAATTCATGTGTTATCATCTATATCGCTGAATATTCCATGCACACAATATGCACCAGCAAGCTCACCAAGTCCCAATTATATATTTGTCATATTCCATATATATATATATATATATATATATATATTTCCTTTTTTCCTTTCGATAATTGCTTAATAAAATACATGATGAGAGCTAGCTCGGTAGCCTAGTTTGGCCCGACTCATTTCTTCCACAAAAGAAAGAGAAGGTAACCTCTCCACTTTGATCACTTTAATTGCATAGAATAATTTAATCATTAGACTATTTAAACTCTTATTTTCACTCAATTGTATACTTTTTCACATGAATAGTAAATGAAATTATTAAATATAAGAGATAATATTGAAAACATAACAAATTTACTTATAAAAATTATAACAACTCCATATTATATATATATATATGTACGTATATCGAAATCTAATAATGTCAATTATAATATACTAGCTACATCTTTAATGTATTAATACAAAAAGTTGGAAGGACCTCACCATAGTACACTAATACATCATCTAAAACTTTAGGGTAAAGTAGACGGGGAGAGCTAGGGGTAGCTAGGCTGTATCATGAGTCGCACAATTATATATCTTCCCGTGCCCCGTTCACTATAAAGTTCAAAATCACTTGTCTCTGCATGTGAACCATAAATCTCTTCCCTCAAACTACCTATAGTTAGCCCATTAAACTCTCAAGTAATTTCCCTTTATTTGCTATCATTTTTCTCCTTTCTGTTTCTCATCTTCCTCTGAGCTGATCGAAGCTAGCTACCTTGTTTTATTCAATCTTTCTAGATCTCTTTCCATTATTTTTCTTTTAGTTTGATTCTCTTTGATCATCAGCCCTATTTGAAATGTTGCCCCTTGAGCATGAGACTAGCACCCCTCGCGGTCCGGCTAACAACATTATTCCGGTCAGTAACAAGCCCGACAATATCTCAGTTCATGCGGAGCCGCCGGCCGGTTCAACCTCTTGTAACGTTGGGCCGTGTTTAGATGAACAAATGCCTAACCAACCACCAGCAACCCCTGTTAGGTTTTCGGTTCTACGTGAGTCACTACGCCCAGTTACATTAAAGGTATGCTAGAATTTTACCAAATAAACACTAATTAATTAACCTTCAAGGTTTTGTTAATTCTTGATAATGTAGGTAAAAGATAAACAAAATTAAAAAAAATCTGAATCAAGAAAAAGGAACATCAAAAAAATGTTGATTTTCTAATTCCAAGGAAAAATTAAAGAACATAAGAAAAAATATTTATACAGTTCTATTAATTAAATTGAGAGATATTGAAAAAACATTTTACATATATAAATATTTATTTTGACACTGATATATATATATATATATATATATATATATATATATATATCTATATATAAATATATGCAGTTTAATTGCAGTTTAAAGATGTTGGATACAGTATTAAACTTGGAGCCACCGAAAGCAACTGCTTTTCTTCTTCTTCTGAACCCAAACCAACTAGAACTCTACTCAATGGAGTAAGTGGTATTGTTAAACCTGGAGAACTACTAGCAATGCTCGGTCCATCCGGTAGCGGCAAGACCACCTTACTAACCGCCCTTGCGGGAAGATTACCAGGAAAAATCTCCGGCACCATAACATACAACGGACATCCCTTTTCTAGCTCCATGCGACGGAAAACCGGTTTCGTTACACAAGACGATATATTGTACCCTCACCTAACCGTTCTCGAAACCCTAACTTATGCCGCTCTATTAAGGCTACCAAAAAAGCTCACCAAAGAAGAGAAAATCGAGCAGGCCGAATTAATAATGATGGAGCTCGGATTAACTAGATGTCGGAACAGCCTAGTTGGTGGTCCGCTCATCCGGGGCGTGTCCGGTGGAGAGAGAAAAAGGGTGAGTATAGGGCAAGAAATGCTGGTGAACCCTAGCTTGTTGTTGCTGGATGAGCCTACTTCCGGCCTTGACTCGACCACGGCTCAACGGATTGTGGTGACGTTGAGAGGGCTAGCAAGAGGAGGGAGAACTGTGATTACTACAATCCATCAACCTTCAAGTAGGTTGTATAGGGTTTTTGATAAGGTGGTGGTTTTGTCGGAGGGGAGTCCGATTTATTGTGGGAGTGCTGGTCAAGTGATGGAGTATTTTGGCTCCATTGGTTTTGTTCCTGGTTTTAATTTTGTGAACCCGGCTGATTTTGTGCTTGATCTTGCTAACGGTATGGACTTTCTTCAAGTAGTTTATTATTTAATTTACTTTAATTGTTTATGTTCATTATATTAATGCATCCTAGCTAGCTTTATTAACAGCTTACTAAACATTTTTTGTGTGACTAAAATGCAAAACTGTTCTCTTATTTTTGTTATTTGTTTACTTGATATTTTTGAATTTAGGTATTAGCCAAAATCTTTCCTCGAGGTAGAATTACCGTGCAAAACTATTAAGTTTGGATAAATTTTGTATTACTAGTTATATTTTTGAAAAAAATATTTTTACACTAATAATTATACTTTGAGAGAGACGTTTGCTAAATAGTTGAATTTATTCACAAAAATATCACACAAGTACGTCCAAGTACATTGAACAATTTTACATTTTAGTCTTAATTTTTTTTATATATGCTTTAAGTAGCTGCGATGTGTCTGCAAAAATGTTATTATTATTTATTAGTTTCCCAATATATATGCACTGAGGTCCATTAAACAACAAAAAGTTAGACAGAAACATAGTGATCCTTGTGAAATTTTGAATAGAAACTGAACTATATTTAGTGGTCCATGCATGCCGTTGGCAGGACCAACATTCAAGTGATGGAGATCTATGTGATCATGTTTTTTCTTTTGTTAATTATGAGAATGAAGAGTTAGATATGATTGTGCTTCTAAAGCTTGTGCTTTGAATGGGTGACTCATCAGGTAAAAAGCGATTCCCAATTAGGTTAACTTAAGGTAGATTTTTTTTCTTTTTTACTACCTAGCTCTCGTATATATATTTTTTCCTTTCGGGCTCAGCTTTAAAGGGAAATTAGTATCCTTTCCATTTTAAATAAATTAGAGAGTATTAATATTACAATTTAAATTTAAAATATATTAAAATGTGATATCATGATAATAAAAATTATATAAAAAATATAAACTCTTTATTTTATTTTAAATAGAGACGATACTAATCCCTCTAAAAAGTATATATAATGATAAGTATAGTGCTCCGCATGTTTTGGCTACTTTGTTCCTTTCGTACTCGTGAGTAGTTTCGGATGTATTGCCTTTACCCAGAGATCGACAAGTCCCCCGTAAGACAGTGTTTTGACAGTATTTTGATGTTTTGTTTTCCCATATTAAAAAAATAAAAAAGATTTGGTAGAAAAAAAAACACTTTATGTTACATTGTGCCCTAACCAAATCTTAATATATACGGATAAAAAAATTAAAAAGTCCTGGCATATATATATATATATATATATATATATATATATGATTCTCTCTTATTAATTTCTTGTTCTTTTTTTCTTTTTTTGCCTCTCAATATTATAGTTGCATGCATTTTAACTTCAAAAACTCCTTCAAAAAATGCAGGTGTAGCTCCTGATACAAATCAAAATGAGCCACATGAGTTTCATGGCATATCAGACCATCAGGATGATCAAAATTCAATCAAAAAGTCAATAGTGTCATCTTACAAAAAGAACATATATCCATTGTTAAGGGATGAGATCAATAGAACTTTTAAAGATACCGTTGGAGAACCATTACCAGCAAGAAGTAAGTCACAAGAATCTTTGCCCTTCTAATTCAACTAAATTCCTTTAATTATTACATACATAGTAGATCACAAGATTTTTGTTCATTTCAAATAAAATTGAGTCTTCATTCTTTGTATATTCTCCATCATCATCTCTTTCTCCCATCCTCACGATGTCACATTCCAGCACATTTTAAATCTGGACCATGAAATGGAGATTCTCCAATTTATTTGAAATGAAGAGGATCCTAATTTCATTTGCATGCAATCTTGTGGTAAATTAATTAACTTGATGCCGAGCTTCATAAGTATTTGTATTGAAAGTAGTGCATGATGCAGGTTCTGATAATCAATGGGCTACCAGTTGGTGGCTGCAATTCAAGGTGTTGCTGACAAGGGGTCTAAGAGAAAGAAAACACGAATCCTATTCAGGCCTCCGAATTTTCCAAGTCATGTCTGTTTCAATTCTTTCAGGCCTTTTATGGTGGCATTCTGATACATCTCACATACAAGATCAGGTATAATCTTAATTAGACTGCTCTCAAAATCCTTACATTTCTTGTAATAGGAAATTCTATATAAATCCTTATATTTATATTTTTAAAGCATACTAAGATTTGCATAGGAATTAATTTTTTTTTATTTTTTTGTTGAATATTTAATTATCAGGTGGGACTTCTCTTCTTTTTCTCGATCTTTTGGGGCTTCTTCCCACTATTCAACGCCATCTTTGCATTCCCTCAAGAAAGGCCAATGCTAATAAGAGAACGGTCCTCAAGCATGTATCGTCTCTCCACCTATTACTTTGCCCGAATGGCCGGCGATTTACCAATGGAACTTGTCCTCCCAACAATCTTTGTAACCATCACATATTGGATGGGCGGCCTCAAGCCATCTCTAGTCACTTTTATACTAACCCTCTTAATAATACTCTTCAATGTGCTAGTCTCTCAAGGACTTGGGTTAGCCCTCGGAGCCATTCTAATGGACGTTAAACAAGCTACGGCCTTCTCTTCCGTGATCATGCTTGTATTTTTACTCGTCGGCGGATACTACATTCAGCAAATACCGTTGTTTATAGCTTGGTTGAAGTACATGTCATTTAGTCACTATTGCTACAAACTATTAGTGGTAGTTCAGTACTCGGAAAATGAGATTTACGAGTGTGCGGTAGGGATTCACTGCAGGGTGGTAGATTTTCCGGCCATAAAATTTCTAGGAATCGGTAATGTGGTTTGGGATGTGGCTGCTTTGACTGTAATGTTGGTTGGTTATAGGGTTTTGGCTTATATTGGTTTGAGGAGAAGCCAGCCTCACTATCTAACTAACTAACTAACTAACTAACTATATATATATATATAGTACTCCCTCCGTTCCTAAAAGATTATCGTTTTAGGAAGTAATTTTTGTTCTAAAAAAGATTATCGTTTTGAGTTTATCAATAGACATTAGCTATTTTTTTTCCTACTTTACTCTTATTTAAAGCTTTCTTCTATTTAAAGTTTTCTTCCCTTTCCAATGATTTTTATTCAATTTAATGCTATAATCCAAGTAGTAATTGGTTGAATTGAATGAAAAACATTGGAAGGGAAATAATTGGTTGAGAAAATTAATAAGGGTAGTATAGTATTTTCGCTAGGTATTAATTATATTTCTTAATCTGTGTGCATTAACCTTAAACGACAATGTTTTAGGAACAGAGAGAGTATTAATTTGTTCTTGGTAACCAGATTTGTTGAAATATATGTATGAGCTGAATTAATAAGCCAACGAAATTGATCAAACATGTTTTGGGAATTCTTTAGATAATGATCATCTTAATTAATGCATTAATTGCACCGTGCTCTAATTTAGAATCTCAAAATTGAGTCGTATTTAATTTTAATTTTTTTATTCAGTTATAAATTTAATCTTAAACATTCAAAGTTGAAAAGAAAGATATAAAAAAAATTATGAGCAAGTTTGTTCGCAAATATTAATATTTTATTTATGATGCTTCCAACAAGCATTTAGGCGGTATGCGGTGGTCAACGCAACTTCTGCTAAAACGGAGGACATTCACCCCAAAAGGTCCAATTAAATAGCAGTTAAATCTCATAAAATCGTTTTTATAGTCGATTCGTTAGTTTTTTTTTTTTTTGAAAGAATCAAAAATCAATTTAAAAACGAATTATTTATAACATAAAGATACAAAGTCAAACATAACTATAATGACGTTATATTTTATATTTTAAAGATATAACTATAAAATCGTCGTTAAATAGTTGGTTCATTTTTTTTAATTCACTTGAGAAGAGAACTATATATATATATATATATATATATATATATATATAATATCTTAGAAAATTCTCGCTGCGCTAGCTAGTTTTTTATCGTTGGTTAATTTTTTTTTTTTTAATTACGCTTTGTATTTAAAAAGAACTATATATATATATATATATATATATATATATATAGATATATATGTTATATATATTTATTCCATAATAATATATTCCATAATATGAATTAATTAAGAAAATTATTTAATATTATCGTTTAATAATTAAAATTTATATGATATTTTATCACTACCTTTTATAAGAAGTTGAAAATTACTAATATAATGAAAAAATTTTTGAAACAATGAGATAAGTTAAAGATGATATAAAAAAATAAATAATTTATTCTCGTAAAAAAATATTAATGACAAATAAATTAGAAAAACTTTTTTTAAAAAAACAGTTAATTATTATGAAATGGAGGTATAACTCTAGCCATTGGGATATCCACTAAGTTACTCGAGGTGTCCACGCACATATATAATTAAATGAAATATATGCATACATCCACTTGTTACCCTTAGCTTGCAAAACAACTTTTACAAAAATAATAATATCCATAATATTAACTATAAATGTAACAATGCTGGCATAATACTTTATCTATATATAATATATATAAATAATATTGATATGTTAGGAATTTTATTATTTTATAATATAAAAATATATATCTAATTTTAAAAAGGACTAAAACAAAAAAAACAGAAGAAAGTATTATATATCGACATGGAATACAAGTAATGAATCTGATACTGTGAACAAAGTTTAGTGGCATGCATGCTATCGCAGGTAGTACTTATTCTAATATTCTCAATTATTCAACTGCCTCCTCTCTCTCTCTCTCTCTCTCTCTCTCTCTCTCTCTCTATATATATATATATATATATATATATATATATATATATATATATATATATATATATATATATATACATATATATCACTTCAACTTGTGATTCTAATTCCTTCTCCAAGTGGTACTGGCATGCAAGGAACTCGATCACTATAAATACACTATGAATTGGGCTTAACTAATGTAGTACTTGAGGAGTCCAACTAACAGGTTTATATAGATAAGCTAGCTAGATCTTTCAAGTGTTAAAAGAGCTAGCTAGCTAGCTAGTTTCCTAGAATGGCATCATTGAAGGCTGAAAAACCTGTTGGGTCTCAACTTTTTGGACAGGCCAAGAAGGATCAGCCAGCTGCCGGTGCGAAGACTAGTACTAGCGCTCCCAAAGCTCCGGCCTCCAAGCCGGCCCCCAAGAAGGCTGCCCCCAAGACTCAGGAACCCAAGAAGAAGGTACACACACATATATATTATGGGAATTTCTTTGAATTAATTAACTATGCATGCAGGAAAATTTAGAAAGCTTAAGTACGATAACTCAACATATATATATATATATATATATATATATATATATATATATATATATATATATATATATATTTTGAAATTTAAAATGAATTTATTCAAATTTTGTCAATAAAATTAAGATTTATTGTTTTCAAAATTTATATTAGTCATGCCAATTTTGAATTTATTATTTATAAACTATAATAATTTATAAATAATTTATAAATTATAATAATAAATTTATAAACAAATTTGTAATAATTAAATTTATTATTATTATAATTTATAAATTATTTATAAATTATATAAATTTATAATTTATAAATTCAAAATTGGCATGACTAATATAAATTTCAATAATAAAATTGAAACTTTAAAAAAAAAAATAGATAAAAACCTGAAATTGAAATAATATATATATAAAGTTGCAGTCTATATATATATATATATGTATAACAACAAACGAATGTTAAGAAATTCTTATTCTTTGTATTTTCATACCAAATCCCTAATTAATGGAGACTAAAGCAAGTATTTACAATATAAGAAGTGAAGTGTAAATTATAGGGAAATCCATTAAAAAGTATAATTTTCTTTAATTGCTCAATGTCTGAATCTGGTTAGCATGGAGTTTATTTCATGGTAAATTCACTTCATGTTAACTACTCCCTGCTATTCGTTTAACAACTTTTTATGGATTTTAATTTATTAGCCGGCGGCTAAGGGTGGGAAATCTGCAGCAGCAAAGCAGTAAGATCCAATGATCGAGGGGATCGACATATATGGATGGCTCTTTGAGAGGAAGATATATATAACTATTTATATGCTTTGACTTATTTTCAATATTAAGCGTGCAGACATGAAAATTGGTATGTCCATGTAACTTCGCTTGCTTGGCTTAGCCAGATGAAATAAAACTACATATTTCACAAGAGGAGCATCTGGTATCATTAATTTTTCACAATTATAATTAAGGTTGTAAAATGAACAAATACTTCGACTCTATTTGTATTCGCTCGATTAAAAGTTTGATTCGATCACGACTTGAAAAATAAATGATTTAAATATGAGCAAATTTTAAAGTTCAATAAATTATTCGAACTTTCTCAAATTTTAATTTTTTTTATTGATAATAGGATATTCGTTTGAAAAGTTCAAACTGCTCAGACTCGATTCGAGATCGTGCTCAACTCAAACAAGAATCAAACTTTATTTTATACTCGATAAATTTTGTGAACCAAATCTAAACAACTGATCAATACTCAGCTGAACTCAGTTCATTTATACACTTAATTGTAATATTTTAGTTGGTTGATGTACGTGCCAGTTCGGCCTAAGAAGTTCATGAGTTGGAATATTCTTTAGTTTCAATAGCCTTTTTCTTTTATAGAAATTGAAATTAGCCAGCAATAAAAAGAAAAAGGCTTCAATAATTTTTTTATTGGGATGAATAAGATCAGTCTAATCGTAATTGATTCCTATATCAACCCTTATATTTAAAAGCACAACATTCAATTGATATTAAATTGAGTGAATTAATTTGGTTATTTGAGTTAATTCAAACGAATTTATTTTTTATTACATTAATATTCACTTTATTTCTCGATACTAATTCTTTTTTAGAAAAATCCAAAAGTTTAATACCTTACTACTTTATCATCACATACATTCACAACTTTAGTATAAATTTGAAAGTTCCACAATATTCTCTCACATGACATGAGGTGAACTTTATTAATTTATTATTATGAAAATATTAATTTTCTATACACATTGAATATATATATATATATATATATATATATATATATATATATAAAACCACTATTCACATTTTCAAATTCATATAATTAAATATTTTCTTTTATATATATAATACTATTTATACATATTTACCACCACAAAGTGTAATTTTATTTAATATTTCTCAACAACATACGTATAAAGGTAATTTGACTTTGTTGGTACATGGATTCACTCGAGTGGTCCTTCAGCTATTACTGGTGGACACTTAATTATGCTCAAGAGAAATTACAAATCTTGAATATAAAAGTTGTCCAGATACATTACTATATGATGAGCCCCTTTATATTATTTATAAATTTCGTGGTCAGTGCATGAATAAATTAATTTAATATATATATATATATATATATATATATATATATATATATATATCAGTTTTTTCTAGCGAAACTAGAGAAATGATTTAAGAATGAGCCAAGTATAGCGACAATTTTTTCTTGTTGTTATAGCATAGAAAATCGATTTTTACATCTTATATTTCTATCTTATATAATGACGAAAAAAAAAAACGTCATTATAAACATTCGATTTTAGTTCGACTTGAGGGACAGATTGAAAACTTCTTTGGAGGGCCATTTCCCCCCCCAAAGATTTTAAAATTTATCAAGTACCAAGGCTCATCCACTTGAATTGTGAGATAATATTATGTATGTGCGAGAAATAAATTGGGGTTTAAAATTGTTGATCTGAGGAGTTATCAATTCAATCTATGTTTGTTTATGTGTTATAATTTTTCATTGCGTATTTGCGTTGTTAGATTTACTTTTATTGAGATTTATATGCACTCCCAAATCTCAAATAATGCTAGGAATTAGGATTGGCGGAGGTAATGATTATTTAAATAAATACGATTGGGACCTATGGTTAGAAGAAATAATGCCCTAATTAGGATTAGTGGGAATTATTTTCTAGAATTAGGACTTGGAAAGCTCAATGGCATAGCCTTTGGCTGAAAGTTTGATTTTGGCCCCCCCGCAAGATCAAATCCTGGCTCCGTCCCTAATTTGCTCCCTCCAATTTGTTGGAGAAGCAGACTATATATATCACATATTTTAAAATTTACAATTATGATGTTTGAATAAATTTCACATACTAATATTCAAAAAGTTTTGTGCCTTGGGCGGATCCACCTACCAGTCAACCGAATTGCTCAATTTAATACTCCATGCGTTCTAAAATATAAGATTACTATTGATTTTCTAAAATTAATTTAAAATATTTTCAAATTCAAAATTGACATATATTTATTTAAATTTAGTCAATTAATTCCGTGATAAATATTATAAATTATCTTTAAAATAGTACTAATTTTAAGATATGTTATTTAGTGATTTTTAATAAATCTTATCAATTTTAAATTTAAAAAATCAAATTAACTTTCAAAAGTGAACACTGTAGTATTAATTGGCATTGTACATGTGTGTTGCATGAGGTGAATATATATACATGGACAATAATTCATAATATATATTTGTTATAAATTAAAAATGGGCAAATAACATTTTCACCTTACATTACCATTATCAACAGTAGGGATTAAAAAAGATAAATTGCCTCCCGCTAATTTAAGTAGCGGACTGAAGAAAATTTTTAGCAGGTCGATTATGCCCATGCCCCCATCAAAGATATTAAAAAAGCTAGACTGTCCGCTAATTAATCTAGCAAATGTAATGTCCATAAAATTTCTCCGACCCAAAGCTATGTCAGGCCAAATCACACAAAGAATCAGCAGCAGCCCTTCAATTGATAAAAGCATCGACCTGCTATTCCGACCAAACCCAATTCCGAACACCCTTCAATTGGCAAAATGTTGTAGAGCAGTGTTAGTAAGTTACTCTCTCCATTCCACGAATTAAGATTAGAGTTTGAACATGTCTATGAGCAATTTTAAAATAGGCATGAATTGTACTGAAATAAGAATCTATGGCTTATGAATTGCCAAATCGGACTAAGATAAAAACCTCAATTGAGAATATCAAATATATTGTAATTAACTTTTATTAGTTTTCTTATATCATAATAATCATCTGTTTGTGGCGGATTTGACGTTTATAGAGGTCAATTCATGTGTATGATTTTGAGTATTTTGAAATGAAGTGTTTGTGTAACGCAGTGTTTGATAAAATGTTACTGAGAACAGAATGCTAAATTTATGTTCATGAACTGTTGGATAAAATCTCCCTTTCATGTTTCTGAAGGGGGTATAATACTTGATATCCTAGCCTACCACTAATTTTTTAAAGGTTATTTCTCATATTTGCACTTGTAGTATGACTTCATTATAATACTATGCCTTGGCGGTGTATTTCAACCATATAACCGAGTCGCGCTATTGACTTCACTGATTGTCATATATGCATTTATATTTGGAGATACAGGGATGTACATCTGTTTCTTTTACTGGCATCTTGAAGGAACTAGCTGGGTATATGCTGAATTCTATGCCCAATATTTTTGCTTTGAATTTGCATATTCTTGTAGGTAGTATTTATTTATGAAATTTACAATCAAAAAATCTAATTTAAATCTATATCTATATTTATATAAACTAGTTGATAGCCCGTGCAATGCACGGGCTAGTTTGTTTTTCGATTGTATAATTTTTTAAAATTGGAATGAGAAAGATTTTTCACCATTATATATTCATCATATATGTACTTTACTGTCTTTCCTCTTTTTTATTTAGATTTCATTTTCCTCATTCATTGTAGGGATGAATTCAGATTAAGTATTATTTGTAATTTCAGAATTCACCAACAAAAAAGTTAAATTTCTTCAAAAACTAAAACTAAATTTCATTCAAAAAAAAAAGAAAAACCTCAAAAAAAAAATCAATAAAATAAAGGAAATAATCAACAATTATCTGATTTGTTCTCGAAATCGAATAAATCGGATCAAAAAACCCTACAAATTACATCAAAAAATTTCAATAAAACAAAAGAAATAATCATCAATTACCTGATATGTTCTCAAAATCAAATAAATCGGATCGATCGAGCGATTTTGAGCCCACAAAACCAAAATCGAGTGTGGTTCAGGAAAGAGAAGGACAAAGCGATGTCAGATCTGTAACAAAAGAGTAAAATTTAACAGAATATAAAGCCAATAAATTCACATAAACATACGAATATATATATATATATATAAGTGGAAGAAGGAGAGGGGAAGTGGAAGTGGAAGTGGAAGAGGAAGAGGAAGAGGAAGAGGAAGAGGGGTGGAACAAAATAAAAAATAAGGGGAATCGATTTCGCGGGGAAGGGGAAGAAACTGAAGTGAAGAGGAGGAGGAGAAGAGGAAGAGACAACTGAAATTAATATCAAGTAAAGTGAATTTGTATTTCATTTTATTGCAGGACCATTTTTCTCCTTTAGTTTTTTTTTTCATTTTTATTGTTAAGACTTTTTTTTCTTTCTTATTTTTGATTTTTTATTATTGTTTGATTTTTGCAATTGATTTGATTATGTGTATTTATATTGACTGAGTTTAGCTTTTTTTTCATTTTTATTGTTAAGACTTTTTTTTCGTTCTTATTGTTTGATTTTCCATTATTGTTTGATTTTTGCAATTGATTTGATTATGTGTATTTTCATTTTTTTCATTTTATTGCAGGACCATTTTTCTCCTTTAGTTTTTTTTTTCATTTTTATTGTTAAGACTTTTCTTTCTTTCTTCTTGTTTGATTTTTGCAATTGATTTGATTATGTGTATTTATATTGACTGAGTTTAGTTTTTTTTTTTCATCTTTATTGTTAAGACTTTTTTTTTCTTTCTTATTGTTTGATTTTTGCAATTGATTTGATTATGTGTATTTATATTGACTGAGTTAACTCTTAATTAATCAAGAGTTAACTCGCTGATTTTCAATTGATTTGATTTGATTTGATAATGTCATCCTATATAAATTTTTCAATTGATTTGATTATGTGTATTTATATATAAGTAAGTATTGATTTGAAATTGATTGAGTTGGATTTGAAATTGATTGAGTTGGAATTGAAATTGATTTGAAATTGATTGAATTAATTAGAGTTGTGCTGTATTTATATATATAAATTGATATATATATAATAAGACAAAACTTGATTTTTAGTTGTAGTTTTTAGTCTTTGGTCTTTATACTTTTTATACTCTTATTTATATAGTGGTAGAATTAATTTAACTAGAATTAAAATTATTTTTATGATCTTATAAACTTTAATATTAACTTATTATTTTACAACAATTTAATTTATTTTTTATAAGTCCTTAGTTTAATTACTTAGTCATATAATAAATTTTAACTTCAAAATCATATTTAGGATTAATTTAAATTTCTATTATATATTAAAAATATTATGAGTGCATATAATAATTAATATTAAAATTGTATTATATATATATATATATATATATATATATATATATATATATAAATGATCCATAGCAAGTATTTGCTATGAATGAAAATTGGACAAATAACATCATATCCGTCCATTTCAATAAACGCTGGGATTTAAAATTAACACTAAGCTTACGGTGAAAAAGACTTATATGCATACACTAGTTTGTCTAGCGGATCCAAAAAAAAAATAATCAGCAGCTCAAATCCATCCATGTCATGCATTATAACATCAGTAATCACAATATCATAGTTGTCTGTGTTGTTCCTCAACAATTCAAGAGCTTCATTTGCTTTTTTTTGTCTGTGTAACTGCATATCAAATACCCACAAGTTTTGAAATTTCAACCATAAAAATTGTAGAACAACTCAAAACCACTGTAAACACTTAAACAGAATCTGGTACTCAAAATTAACCATAAAAATTCTAAGAATTGATCTTTTACGATCAAATACCAAGTTCTACTTTGGTCTTTCACCATGTGCAATAACTTTACAATACTTCTGTAGATACCCACATAACTGCATTTATTTTGGTTTCCAAGCAATTCAATGAAATAACAAAATGAACAACAAATCACATATATCTACGCATATCATTCTTCATAATTGATCTGCCCATCACCATCAACATCATCCTCCCTTATCATCTCATCGACTTCTTCATCAGTAAGCTTCTCGCCAAGGTTGTTCATGACATGGCCAACGCTACAGCAGCATAAATTGAAAGAGGAAGTACAACTAGTAGGACACACAGTCGGCCATCATGCTACATTTTTTCACCAACTGAGAGCAGTTTTTTTTTATAAAGAAACTGAAATTAGTTTGTGGATCACACTCCCAAGGGTAATTAAACTTCGATTTATGTGGCAGCCTTCCTTTAACCTTGTACCACCTGATAATGACTGAGACCCACGTTCACTTCCAGCAAGATCAACAAAATTCTATATCAATGAAACAGAGAATATTATTGTGGCTCACTAAATCTCTTAGTATATATATTATTAACTATTAACTATTCTCCATCCAAATTATTGACCGTTGAGAAATTAAAACATACCACAGCAGCAACAAGAGTGCTTGAGTTGTCCTTGCCTAAAAGCTCACGAGCAGAACTCTCAACATTGCGTCCGGCTGCTCTTCTGTCACCATTGATCCACAGGCCTGTACCTGCACAAACCAGTTCTCGAGTAAGCATAGGATTCGAGTATTCATTCAATAATCTCATCAAGAAACTTCTCAAATAGTAGTCATAAATAGATGTATGTTTATTATCAAATGGATAGAGGTAGGTTATATTTCATGCACACAACAGCTAAAAGATGAAGATTGGTCACATGATGAAGTCCTTTAAAACAAATATTTTTAGGACTAGTTTCAACTGAACGACATTAAACAACAAATGGAATCATGTACTCTTTCGGATTTAGATTATAGGCAGCCTTTAGACATGAAGCATCACATACCTCAACTAAGGCACTGTATCTTCTATCTGTTAGTATTTATACTTTGTAGTTTTAATGATGACAATATTTATATGGGCTTAATTAATTTTATTTTGGCTTATAATTTAATTATGTTATTCAAATAATTTTATGCATATTAATTATATGATATATAATAGTGTGCATGGGTTATTGCATGGATTAATCATTTTATCTCCTAGCTCACGAAAGTTAATGCAGTATTGGAGTGAGTAAATCAATGTGTATTTTTGTCACATGCCTTAAATTTATATATATATATATATATATATATATATATATATATATATATATATATATATATATATTTATATCTAATCTGATATGCTTTAAAGACTAATTCAAATTGGAGTAATTTAAGGAGATTGGAAATCATTTAATATTCTTTAAATTTCTCATATTTTATTGTGGGGTTATATCCTTCCAATATATATATATATATATATATATATGTTATTTGTTATATATATATTGAGCTACCAATTTAAATGTATTTGGGAGATTTTTAGGAATTGGTTTTATGAAGGATTCTTATTTAAAGTTGATGGAGATGTTATTTTGTCACATGTTAAACAGTAATTGCTATTTTTAAGGGATCTTGCTAATTGCTAATAGGACTCTTTCAACTAGTATTTGATTTTCATTTGACTTCTTCATAGTTGTATTTCCTTATCTACTGATGTTGTCATTGGTAACGTGGATCTCCTATTTCAATCAAAAAGATATAGCCATTGCAGGAGGAATTGGAAGGTTTCATAGCCGTTGCTCTCTTCTTTATATATATCACTGCTTACACGGCCATAAAGAACACAAGACTCTTGAATGAAACTCTTCAAGTATCCAAGATACACATCAACTATCATATCATTCTTTTAGTCTTGGTTTACGATGTTCGTGTATTCCTTATTTCATATATATTGTAAACATAAGATCAAAGCTAGTTGGCTTGGGGTTTTTATTTTAGTAACATTCGATCATCTGACGAAAGGTATCAAAGTCTCGGAGGTGAGAGGTGTTGCGAGAGGTGCGAAAGGCAAGGAGAGGTGTCCAATCGATCGTCGTTGTAACGAGGAGTTTTATTGTCTTTGTAATTCTTGAATATTATTTTAATAAAGTGAGTCTCCAATCCTAGTTGGGATTGGGCGTGAATTAGGCCACTTAGAGTAGATGATAGAAATTTGAACCAATGTAAAAAATCTCGGTGTGATTTTACATTGTTTTGCTTCTTTTTTTTGGCTTCAATATTCTGCAGTTTTGTTTACGTCGAAAAAGTTTTACATTAATCTGAAACATGTATTAGGTCATCCAGTTTATAACGAATAAAGTATATAACTAATACTGAGACGAGGGTTAGGCCGTCCGATTACAATCTGCTATAGTAAACTTTGAAAATTGTAGTTGTAGATCACTTGTAAGTACTTACACCTATTCACCCCCCTCTAGGTGTGCATATTAACTGAATTACATTTGGTATCGAATGCAAGGCTCTACTAATATTGATCTTTGCGGTCGTAGGGAAAGATCCTATACACCCTCGATTTTTGAAGAAGGTCAATCCACAAGCCAGCCACGTGTTGCTTTCGAAAGTGAAAACTTCAACTTTTGGAAGTTTAGAATGATGATTTATCTTAAACGAGACCCATGGGAATGGTGGGTTGTTGAGAATGGCCTGTCGTTCCAAGACATGATGATGGAAAACCAAAGACTCTCATGGAAATGGATTGAAATGAATCATACATGGTATCCTACGACTCAAAAAGCCATGAACACGTCTGCTAAGTGGAATGAGTCAAGTTTGAAATTGACAAAGTTTACTGCGCACCACCTTCTTAAAGAAATATGGGATCTGATCATCATGAGCCGTGAGGGAACTACAAAGGTAAAGAAGTCAAATTAAGTATCTTAATGCAAGAATATGAACTTTTAGGTTAGAGAAGAATGAATCCATCAAAGAAGCTCAAGCTAGATTCCTCACTCTCATGAACTCTCTAAGTATGCTCGGCCGGAAAATTGATCAAAGGGAGATAAATAGAAAGATACTTAGAGTTATGCCCAAACGGTTCGCACCAAAAGTTACAACTCTTCAAGACTCAACTACAATCAGTTCGATGGAAACTCTAACTTTGCTTGGAGAACTTGAAGAATTCGAAAATCAACTAAAGAGGTATGATGAAGAGGATGAAGCACCAATAAAGAAAATATTGGCACTTCAAGTCGAGAGCAATAATGAAAGTGATCACGAAGATTTTGATGAAGAAATTGAAATGCTCTCAAGAAAACTCGAGAGACTACTTCAAAGGAAAAAACAGAGGAAAAATAAAAAAAGTAGCTCAACTCCTGTGAGTAAGTCCGAAACGAAACTAGAAGATGAAACTGCTCAACTGTGTTTCACTGGATTATGTAATCAAGAATCATCCGAGGTAAACTCTGAACTTGGTGATATTACTATTTCTGATTATCTAGTTTTAAAGAATAAAAATATTCGTATTAAAGAGAAAAATGCCCATTTAAAAAATTGGATAAATGATTTAATGAAAGAGGTAGAAATATTAATTGAAGAAAAATAAGAAATAGTTAAAGATTGCACATCAAGTGAAGTATCTAAGTTAAATGCTAAAATTGATTATCTTGATAACTATAATAAAATTCTATATAATCGTGCAAACAAATTAAATGAAGAATTTAATGATCTTAAAAAGAAAAATAATGTTTTAAAAGAAAGTTTGAAAATGAGAGATATTTGTATTGATGCTTTTAATGATGGAAAAATATTAAACATGCAAAATAATAATGAGGAAGAAATAATTTCATTGAAAAAAGATCTTGCAAAATTTGTTTAAGGGGAAGAGAATTTAAATATAATGTTAGGTACTCAAAGGTCAAGTCTAGATAAACAAGGAATTTGATATAATCCTGTTAAGAACATTACAAGCACTACTAATAAAATTAGAGTAATAAATAATAAACCAAGGAACAAGCCTCTTTATTGCTCACCTTTTGTTACTTGCAAAAATTGTGGTTTAAAAAGACATTTTGATATAAACTGTAACAAATTAAAATAAAACAAGTTTGGGTAAAGAAAAGAGATTTAATTGTTACTAACAATACCGGACCCAAGAAGATTTGGGTACCAAAAAGGTAAAGGCTATTTATTCATTTTGTAGATGTCTCAAGGTCAAAAAAGAGACGAATAATAGTTATCTATAAATTATTTGGTGGAATCTAGAATGAGGATTCTGTAGGAAATAACAATTTGAGTCGTAAAAGCCAAACTGCTAAATTCGGACAACTTAAATTCGTCTCTAATCGGAAAAAAAATCAATTTGAAATCAAATAGTCTAAACCGTCCGTCAAATCGGAAAAATACGATTGAAATCGAGACTGACTAAGTCGTCCTTATCGGAAGAAATACACCGAAATCGAATGACTGACGACCGTCCATCTCAAAGAGAAAACTCAAACATGCAGAACCAAAACACATACAAATGACCGTCCAATTTAGAAGGAAAATCGATTTAACACACCGATGCGAATGTGACATACCACGGTTTGAATTCAACGAACAAATGACTACAACAAGGCTTCCTAAACCATCTGTAATAAAGAGAAATCATCCACCAAATCGATCATAGGTGATCCCGACACTTGGATGAACACAAGAAGGAAAGCGAGAATTATCATGCATTCTCCGCATTTCTTTCACAAATAGAACCAAAGAATGCCAAGGAAGTAGTTCAAGATGAAAATTGGTCAATTGCCATGCAGGAAGAGTTAAATCAATTTGAACGATGTCAGGGATTCACATTCACCAATCCAAGTATGTAAAGGAGTTATTAAAGAGATTTGGTTTTGAAAATACCAAACCAAAGTCAACACCAATGAGTACTACCATCAAACTTACCACGGATGCTACATGTAAAGATGTTGAAGTGACAATGAATCGAGGTATGATTGGTTGTTTACTTTATTTAACTGCATCAAGACCGGATATTATGTATAGTGTATGCCTTTGTGCTAGATTCAAGCTCAACCTAAAGAATCTCATCTTAAAACGGTAAAAAGAATATTTAAATATTTAGCTGGCACAATTAATTTAGGCTTATACTATCCTGTATCTCCAAGTTTTGAACTAATTGGATACTCAGATGCAAATTATGCAGGGTGTCAAGTTGATAGAAAAAGCACAAGTGGTGCTTATGAATTTTTAGGTCAAAGCCTTGTAGCTTGGCACAGCAAGAAACAAACATTTGTTGCCTTGTCTACTACGGAAGGTGAATATTTGGCGGCAGGTAATTGTTGTTCACAAATTTTATGGATTATTCAAACTCTTCATGATTTTAATGTGATATGTGAAAATGTGCCTATTGTGTGTGACAATACTAGTGCAATTGATATTTTAAAAAATCCTGTGCTTTATTCTCGTATTAAGCATATTAAAGTGAGACATCATTTTTTAAGAGATAATGTTGCTAAAGGATTAATTAAATTAGTATTTGTCCCTACTGAACATCAATTGGCAGATATATTTACAAAACCTTTAAGTGAAGAGCGTTTTTGCACTTTGAGAAGAGAACTTGGAATGTCTGTATGTGGTTAGAATGTGAAATTCAAGGATCTCACTAATTTCTCCTTTTTTGTTAATGACAACGGGGGAGAGATATTTGGGTAATGATGATTATGTTATAACCAACTTGTGCTTAATGATTTCTTTTTGATAATGACAAAGGGGGAGAGATATTTGGTATTTGAAATTTGAATTGACTGGGAATTCATGTTGACTTAATATGCATAAATTTAGGGGGAGCCTTATAGATAGGGGGAGCATATAAAGTTAAAAGATAATATATTGTCATCATCAAAAAGGGGGAGAATATTAGTATTTATACTTTGTGGTTTTAATGATGACAATGTTTATATGGGCTTAATTGATTTTATTTTGGCTTATAATTTAATTATGTTATTCAAATAATTTTATGCATATTAATTATATGATATATAATAGTGTGCATGGGTTATTGCATTGATTAATCATTTTGCCTCCTAGCTCACGAAAGTTAATGCAGTATTGGAATGAGTAAATTAAGGTGATTATTTTTGTCACATGCCTTAAATTTTTATATATAGAATATATATATGTTTATATCCAATCTTGATATGCTTTAAAGACTAATTCAATTTGGAGTAATTTAAGGAGATTGGAAATCATTTAATATTCCTTAAATTTCTCATATTTTATTGTGGGGTTATATCCTTCCAATATATATATATATATATATATATATATATATATATATATATATTATATATATATATATATATATATGTTATTTGTTATATATATATTGAGCTACCAATTTAAATGTATTTGGGAGATTTTTAGGAATTGGTTTTATGAAGGATTCTTATTTAAAGTTGATGGAGATGTTATTTTGTCACATGTTAAACAATAATTGCAATTTTAAAGGATCTTGCTAATTGCTAATAGGACTCTTTCAACTAGTATTTGATTTTCATTTGACTTCTTCATAGTTGTATTTCCTTGCTCTCTTGATGTTGTCATTGGTAACGTGGATCTCTATTTCAATCAAAAAGATATAGCCGAATTCTTGGGAGGAATTGGAAGGTTTCATAGTCGTTGCTCTCTTTTTTATATATATACTGTTTACACGGCTTCATAAAGAACACAAGACTACTGAACAAAAACTCTTCAAGCTATCCAAGATACACATCAACTATCATATCATTCTTTTAGTCTTGGTTTACAGTGTTCGTGTATTCTTTATTTCATATATATTGTAAACATAGTACAAGTCTAGGTTGGCTTAGGGTTTTTATTTTAGTAATATTCAATCACATACAACGAAGGTATCAAAGTCTCGGAGGTGAGAGGTGTTGCAGAGGGTGCAAGAGGCGAGGTGTCCAATCGATCGTCATGCGTTATAATGAGGGAGTTTTATTGTCTTTGTAATTCTTTGAATATTATTTTAATAAAGTGAGTCTCCAATCCTAGTTGGGATTGGGCGTGGATTAGGCCACTAGAGTAGAGGATAGGGGATGAACCAAGTAAAAAATCTCGGTGTGATTTTCTATTGTTTTGCTTCTATTTTTTTGGTTTCAATATTTTGTAGTTTCTGTTTACGTCGAAAAAGTTTTACACTAATACTGAGCAGGTATTAGTCATCCATTTATAACGAACAAAGTATATAACTAATACTTGACGAGGTTAGGCCGAAATAGATTCTGATCTATTATAGTAAACTTTGAAAATTGGCCGTTGTAGATAACTTCTAAGTATTTACACCTATTCACCCCCCTCTAGGTGTGCTTAATTATAGAATTACACTATCCAGCTTTGCAGTCATATGGACGGATTCCGAATGGAAAGGAGAGCTATCCCCCACAAATATGAGTGTTCGACATTTTAGCCTCAGTCCTTCAGTAATGTCAGGTCTCCTAATCATTGATTAAATGGAAGTTTAGATTCTAGTGATGCAACAGAAGTGACTCATGAAAAAAAGTATGCACTCCCAACAAGTGATACAAAACGCAACCGATGGGGGACAGAAAGCCATACCAGAATCACCCATAGCTGGAAGCCTGTAAAAACACAAACTTAAATACACATTGTTTAGAACGACATCCACATTAATGTACATACAATAGACACAATTCAAAACTATGAACTTCAGAAATGTATTATCATTGTAACTAGAAGAGTAATATTGAGAGTAAATTTTAAACTAGTGGTTTCTAACTTAATTTTCATCCAACCGAACTTCAGCACTAGGTTATATACAAAATGAAGAAATTGCGTTAGGGCAATCTGTTGATCAAAGTCTGCAATATCATAGGAATACAATATCATAGGAATAGGTTATATGCAAGCATGTACAAAAGAAAAAGCAAAAATACCTGCTCAATCACTTAAGGGTTTTGACAATTTGTTCTTCAACAGTCGACGGAAGGGTTTAGTAATCGTATGGAGGGAACACGCCTTCAACAGTCGTAGGGCAAAAGGGATGGAATCGAAGGGAGGGAACACAGCTTCAAAAGTCGCTTCAGGTTTAGTAATCGCATAGGGACAGTCGGCGGTAGGTTTTAGTAATCGCAAGGAGGGAAAACGGCATATGAAATCGCAGGGAGTGTTTTAGGCTCTGAAATCGCAGGCTAGAGATATGAGATAGAAATCGCATATGAAATCGCAGGGAGTGCTCTAAAATCGCAAGCTAGAGATATGAGAGGGCAAATTAATACTCCCTCCGTCCCAAATTAATTGCTCAGTTTTGATTTTTTTAAGTCAAATTGATTATTTTTAGAAATAATAATTAAGCATATATAAATATATTTCTAAAATTATAAAAATTAGAGTTAGTAATAAATTGTATATACTTTCTTTTGGTTATAATTTTTTCACCTATATTTTAAAAAAAATAGTAAAAAAGATTAGTTTTAAAAATGATCAATTTGACTTTAAAAAGTCAAAAATGAACAATTAATTTGGAACGGAGGGAGTATTTTGAAACGTACGCTACTTCGTCTAGCGGATATGAGAGGGCAAATTAGTATTTTGTAATGTACGCTACGTCGTCTGGCGTAAAGGCATTGTTATTTTTTAATCTGCGCCCTTGATTTATAGAATGAACGAATATGATGTTATTTGCCCAATTTACATCTATAGCAAATACTTGTTATGGATCATATCCCATATGTGACGCCCCCAAAATAGGTCCATACGACCCATTCTGAGTCGCCAGATATCATACTATAAAAATCACATACAAACTTCATTTATATAGCTGTTGAACTGTCGTGCATAGTACGACAACACATAATCTATGAGTTTTAATACAATATTATCTCGTAGACAGTATCCAAACTCAAATTATTACAATGCCATATAAAATACAGCATCAAATATTTTATGACCCCAAAGAAGAACGAGAAGATTACTATCATATTCATTCTAATGAGGTGCAATTTTGACGCTTTCAAAGTCGGGTTCTCATCACCCTATTGTTGTTCGTCAAAATCAATTATTAAGTGACCTATAAAATATGACACACACATCTTAGGTCCTCAATACAATTATCATTGCATGTCAATGCCGCTTTATAATAATTTTTGAGAAAATTGAACGATCTCGGACCATCACACTATTTCCTTGTTATCCCGCTCGACCCAGCTACACTCTTATTACCTGAAAGGAATTGTGAAGCAAAGGGTGAGCACAAATAGCCCAATTGTAAGACCCCAACTTTTATGAATAAAGATGATTTTTCTATGAATATTATTTTTGAATATTATGGAATGAATTTGATATAATGTTATAGTTGTGGGTAATATTTATAAATTTTACAAAATATGCAAATTGTTGTATTATATTCGATTGGTCGGAGAATATTCGTTTTAGTAGCGAATATTCGTACAACGGCACAATTATTGGTGGACCCCACAACAGAATTATTGTCGGATTGAGAAAATGACAAAAATATTTTATAAAAATAACGGCGGAGGTGTTACTGTAAAAACTGTTGAACTACTACCTTAGTAAAAGACATAGAATACTGGCGTGGTTGCATAAGTAGCAGCATACGGTATTGATTATCGATGCTTACGTGAGAAGTCATTCGATTATACTCAATTATTCTTTGCATCATATCTCTCATATTATTGATTCGATTATTGTCACAAAGATATCATCGCATTATATGTTATATTATTAAATCAATAATTGAGACGACAAAGTTATTCATATTATTAAATTATAATATTTACAATGTCTGTAAGTTACATCGAGGAGGGTTTGGTCACCTAATTGCGCACCAATAGGGAGAAATCCTTATTGGAAAGCCCCCTCTTTCCTGAGAACAACCTGGTTGTTAAATATTGTGAGTTATAATATTAATGATGAATAAGTTCATGTTGATTAAAGATGAATTTGATAGTTTTATTGTGTTGGGATTATTTGTGTTAGTAGAAATTGACATCTATTCCGATGATAATTGATGTCTGGAGGTTATATTGTTCAATCGGGTATTCGGGATACTTTTTGTGTCGAAGTTATTATTCACGAGTTACTATTCACCCGAACAATATATTTCTTTTCGGTCCAAATTATTTTTGGGTACAATATTATTCCATGAGGAGATGTGCTAATTTTTCAGACCGTTGGTTGAAGTTTTAATAGTGAATCAATATGGATCGTTGGTTTAAAGTTTTAATAGTGAATCAGTATGGATCGCTGGTTTAAAGTTTTAATAGTGAATCAGTATGGACCGTTGCTTTAAGTTTTAATAAGAAATCAATATGGATAGTCTGCTTAAAAAGTAAATCAATGGATCGTTCATGAATTAGTTCTTATTCAATCCATTCTTCTATAAATAGAAGCTCATTCCTTCATTATTTCTTACGAATTCACTGAAACTCTAGAGAGAGAAATTATAGAGAGAAAGAAGAAGAGTATTCTGCTACTTCACTACTTCTATATCCAGTTTCTTTTACAGTATGGGGTGTTATTTCTTTTGTATTCATGAAGAGAACTTCAGTTATTCCATTCTTCATTATTCTGTTGAAATAACCTGTATACACGAGCTACCCTATACTTGGTGAAATTCTTCTGTTATTCCATTCCTTATTATTATGTTGAATAACTGCTTATCAAGCAATCTGCATACATGGTGAAATTCTTCTATTATTCTATTCTTTATTATTATTACAGCCGGAATATCTTGTCATCATGCGTTCTGGCCGGACTGGTTCCGCCTTCTTTATTATTCTCATTGGAATATCACATGCATGCGTTTTTACTGTGGGACTGGTTCTTATTTATTATTCTATTGGATTAACTTGTATGTGCGGTCTATCACATGCCTAATGATTTCTTTTGTTATTCCATTCTTTATTATACTCAGTTGGTTAAAGTTTTAACTTCTATACTCCATGAAATTAGTGGAATATCCTTGATATTTGCGCTTCATCCAGTATTTTTTCATGGAAATATTCTTCTGAGCATTCTTGAATATTACTCTACAAAGAAGTATCATGTTGACAATTTGGACGTTATTAGTTCCTGGATAAATTAATTTTTGAACTTGTTTTATTGAATTCTTATATCCTTGTCATCATCCTCATGTTTATATTTTATTGAAAGTCATCTGTGGCCTGTAGTGCATAGATGGACTTGGTATGATTATGACCAGGGATTATTCGGTATAATCATGACCGTAATGTTACAAATGATGTGGTAAAAGTCCTCATTGGCTCGTAGTGCATTGATGGACAGTTGTTGACATGATCATGACCATTGATGAATACACGAATATCCTTGGCCCGTAGTGCATAGATAATTTGTGGTCGTGATACTAATGAATATCCTTGGCCGTAGTGCAGGGATGATGTAGATTATTTATTAAGCTGAGTCTCAACGATAAAAGTGATGAAAAACTTTTTAAATCATAAAAGATAGTAGATTTTATTCTCTACTTAACTCTTTAATGGATTGCTTATTCCGCTGCAGTTAAACTTGTTGTCTATTGTATTTTATCAGTTTAACATTATTGAAGGCTAATGATAATTTATCCTGCATTAACTTAGTCATAATATTTCTTACTGGGCTAGTTGAGCTCACCCTTTCTTTCACTATTCTCTTCAGAAATGAGAACGTAGTAGGGACTAGTCGGGGAACGGAGTGATGGTCCAGATGATAGCATTAGTAATCCTCACTATTCTATGAAATAGTGTGATAATAATTGTAATGGGGATTTATTCTGAGAGTGGATATTGTCTAAAAGACAATATTTGTATTCAAACTCACAACTCTTGTTGTATATTTAAGATTATATTTGTATTCTGTACCATGTATTTGGCGACTCAAGATGAGTGATGTATACCTATTTTGGGGGCGTCATACCAATAAACAATATCATGACTAAAGATAATTAAATTATCAATAGCCTTCGTCAATAATAAATCAGAGATTTAGAACATATGATAGATGATAAAAAATTTCAACCATAGTTGCAGCGGAACGAACAATCCATTAGAAGAGTCAAAAAGACCATCAGGTCTGTTATCTTTTCCATGTTAAAAGTCCACCAATAATATTTTATCCATGTAACATCAATCAACAATTCCTGTCCACAATCATATGAATAACTCATAATCATAATTGTGATTCTAAATTCCTTTTCGCACCCAGGACGAAGATAATTTTCATCACCTATCTTTACCTAAAACATAAAAAATCATTGTTATACCAAATCACAATTCCTACTCACAATCATACTAATAAATTCATCTGTTCACTACGACTAAAGATATTCATTAACAATTCATCTTTGCACTACAGGCCAAAGACAAACAACTGTTTTTTAGAAGAGTCAAGTAGATCATGATATCTACTATCTTTTACGAATTAAAAGTGTATAATCAATATTTTATCGCTGAGACTCAGCTTAATAAATAATCCACATCATCGAATCATCCATGTACTACGGCCAAGGATATTTATGTAATCATCAATGGTCATGATTATACCGAATAATCTCTGGTTATAATCATACCAATAACTGTCCATCAATGCATTACGGGTCAATGAGGACTTTTACCACATCATCTATAACATTACGGGTCATAATTATACCGAATGATCCCTAGTCATAATCATACCAATAAATAGTTCATCTATTCACATAAGCCAAAGATACTCATCAATCAATAGTTCATCTTTGCACATAAGCCAAAGATATACAACTGTAAAACCAATAATCAACAGTCCATCTTTGCACGTAAGCCAAAGATATACAACTGTAAAACCAATAATCAACAGTTCATCTTTGCACGTAAGCCAAAAATGACTTTCATCATAATATAAGCATGAGGATGATGACAATGATATAAGCATTAATCAAACGAAAACAAAGATAAATATTAAAGACTTTAAATTTATCCAAATATTATCAACCACTTAATAAACTCATAATCTAATATTATTAATATTATAACAATATTTTAATCACTTCTTAAAACTTATAAACAATTTATTTCAATTGTTTACACTTTACCAAATAATACATCTAATCATTCAAAAATGTCATACTCATAAGATTTCATCACCAATGATCAAATCCCTCATCAAAAATCTGGATATACCCTATATAGGATTCTCAAGCCATAAAATCCTATTTTTCAATTTTGTTACTTCACATAACATATTTAATTTATTTACTCATAACTAGTTTATTTTTATGAAAAATACCAATTCAGTCCCAAAATAATTTCTTTTCTGGGATTTAACAGAATATAGTCCCATATTGAACATATATTTTGCTCGAAATTTTTAAAATTCATTTACTATTTTTTATATGGCCAAAACTGCCGAATATTTAGATATTTATCATAAATTGTACTTTTGTCTAAAAATTCCAAAATTTGCAGGGTATACTCCTGTTATATACATGTACTCCCAATAAAAATTTCACCAATTTTGGAGTTAACCACAAGGAGTTATAAGGGTTTATTTTAAAATAGTCTTTTTCCATAAAATCCATAACTCTTAATCTATACATCCAAAATTGTCATCTTTGGACACAATATAGAAAACTCATCAAATTATCATTTCAAATTTTTCCAAATTTTGAGGTTAAAAAATTACGACGAAGCTGCAAATGGATTTTTACCGTAATGCGGTAATCCACGTAGACGAGATCATTTCTACAATTTAATAAGGAATGAATACAAAGGATCATTCACCATGCATGCGGTAATCCACATAGACGAGTTATTCCAATGAATAATAAAGAATGGAATAACGAAAGAATTCACCATGCATGCGATAGAATATGCATGCATGCAGTTTATTCCCAACAGAATATTAAAAAATGGAACCGGTCAATGCGTAATCAAGCATGCACGGGATATTCCAAATGAATAATAAAGAATAGAATAACAACGAATTCAACGGGCATGCGATGAGCCGCACGATAGGTTATTCCAATGAATAATAATAAAGAATGGAACCGGTCATGCGTAATCCTTACGAACATGATATTCCAATGAATAATAAAGAAGCGAAACTAGGTAAATGCGTAATCCGCATACAGTATACGATATTCCAACGTAATAATAAAGAATGGAATAATAGAAGAATTTACGCCATGGATGCGATTATTTGGCATAAACAAAGTTATTCAAACATAATAACAAGGAATGGAATAACAATAGAATTCACCGAGGCATGCGATAGATCATACAGACGAGTTATTCCAATGAATAATAAAGAAATGGAATAATAGAATAATTTCACCATGTATGCGGTACTTGGCATGTATGGCGAGTTATTCAACATAATAATAAAGAATGGAATAACATTTTACGAGTATTGAAAGAAAATAACTCTCTTCATGAATACGAAAGAATAATACCCCTTACTATATAATAATAATATCCCTTACCTTGTAGAAAAAATGATATCTTTGGAGTAGAAGGTAGCAGACTTCTCTTATTCTTTCTCTATAATTTCTCTCTATAATAATTGTTCTATAGCTTTAGTGAATTGGTGAAAAAAAGAAAGAAGAATGAGCTTCTATTTATAGAAAAATATAGTTTCGATAATTACACATTTTGGGGCTCGAAATATTACAGTACAATACCTTCAACTTTTCTTTCATTTTTAATTTAGTCCTGCAAGTATTATCAAACTTGCATCACCTCCCCTAATAGTAAATAATGTGAATCAATAGTTCAATCATGTGAATCAATAGTTATAATTATGTGAAATACGAATTACAGTATAGTACTTCCATCTATACCTCTATTTTTAACTTAGTCATGCAAGTATTATCAATCTTGCACCAACTCCCCTAATAGTACAAGAATGTGATTCAATAGTACACACATGTGAACAAATAATTATATAAGCATGTGAATTAGTAGCAATTAATTGCTCATTTATCCGATTAATTATCCGATTTATCAATATAACCCCCAGACATCAATTATCATCGGAATAGATGTCGATTTTTACTAACACTAATAATCCCAACACAATGGAACTATCAAATTCATCTTTAATCAACACGAACTTATTCATCATTAATATTATAACTCACAATATTTAACAACCAGGTCGTTCCCAAGAAAGAGGGGGCTTTTCGATAAGGATTTCTCCTTATTGGCGCGCAATTAGATGACCAAACCTTTCCTTGACAGAACTTCTAGAAATTAGAAAGAGGGGGCTTTTCGATATGAATAACTTTGTCGTCTCAATTATTGATTTAATAATATATAAAATATTATGCAGATGATACTATGACAATGATTGAATCAATAATATGAGAGATATGATGTAGCAATTACTGTAGCAATAATTGAGTATAATTGAGTGACTTCTCACATTAGTATCAATAATCAATACCGTGTGCTACTAAGCAACCACGCGTATTACTGTTCTTTTACTACTGGTTACTTTATGACAACTTGCTTATTTTAAAAAAATTTCAAATATGACCCTTAACTTTAAACTTTTATCAATTTAACCATTTACGAAAGAATAATAATTATAAGAAAATTGAATACTTTTATTTCATAAAATTTGGGGTATTACACCATATATATATATATATATATATATATATATATATATATATATATATATATATTAGAAATATATCAATGATTACTTTAGGTACCAATTCTATTACATATATAGGAGACCTTTAGTTAATTAATGTTACAAAATAATTCTAACTTATATATTAGTTATTAAAATTTAGTTAGCTAGTTTTTAAAACTAAAATTATAATGACAACTCATTATTCTACATCAATTATATTTCTAAATAACTACATATTAAAAATATTAGAAAATATTATGACTAAATAATAATAAATATAAAAATTTTTAATGTATATTACAAAATATATATATTAAGGATTAAAATTTAGTAAACAACTTTATTTCATATAGGAGACCTTAATTAATGTTTAAAAACCCCGACTTATATATTAATAATTAAAATTTAATTACCTTTTAAAATTAAAATCATGATCGTAATTTATTATATTACAATAATTTTAATTTTTATAAAATTTATTTAGCTAATTAATTAATTATACAATAGAGTATAACCTAAACATTACATATATATTTTTTAGGTTTTCACCGAACTTTGAACTATAACTAAAAATGCATATATAAATATGAATGATTGATTATAAAAACTAAATATTAAATTTTAAAACTATATAAATACATAATATTAAATTAAAAATAACAAAAGAATCACATTTGTAACTATTAAGATATGTAGTCGTTCCTTTTAAGCAAAATTTATAATTATTCTAATAATAGTAATTCAATTTTAAATTCAAAAAATATATTTTATAATTACTATATAAAATAAATAAAAAACAACTCGTGTTTTACACGGGACAATTAACTAGCTAGTATGTCGCATCCTTATAAATTCGCGCTATAAAATTAATTTATACCCCCAAAGACGTGGTTGGCTTCACTCAAATACACGAACTAAATTTCATCTAATAAATAATTATACAATTAACAAGAAACAAAGGTAGATTTTACTAGGTAAGATCATCCCAAAAAAATTAATATTGTAATTCATATTTAAAGTACAATGGATCCATCTTCAAAATTTTACTTTTCTATTACGACTTTTAGTGGTATTAATTAGCTTCTTTTTAAAAATAACCTAAAAACATGAACATGAAGATTAATTTATTCAGTGAAAGATATTACATGCATGAGCCCTATCCAAAATAAAATCCGAATTACAAGGCTTCATAATCTCTCTCTCTCTCTCTCTCTCTCTCTCTCTCTCTCTCTCTATATATATATATATATATATATATATATATATATATATATATATATATATATATATATACTCTTTTATTTGGGCAGGGTGTATGTGAGTGCTTATATATAGTTTGATCTGGTGATTAAGCCCTTGCAATAATATCCTCATCATCATTAAACTAAAACAAATTATTATTTTCTCCCCTTTTCAACTATTTTTATTTATTTATTAATTTTATAAATTTGTAATCCTTGTTGAATCAAAAGCGCATATGTAGGAGACTTATTTGGTACTTATAAACTAAGAATAATATGTAATGTCGTTTGTCTATAAATTAATGATAAGTTTGGATTGAAGAAATAGAATGAAGGACAAAATGAAATGAAAATTAATGTGTTTGATGATAATTTCAATTTGGTGAATAAACCATTTCAATAGAATTATGAAATTCATTACATCTCTTTGATTTTCATTTCATGTGGGAGGTGTGGTTGAATGAAATACATTCCAATGGAATGGGAATATGTGACAATTATGTCATCTTATCACACTAGCTACGCACTCACTAACAATCAAATATACACTTGAAATGTTAAAAAATACACTATTTTTCATTTCATTCTTTCAATTTAAATGTAGCATAATAGAAAGAAGAAGAAGAAGAAGAAGAAGACATGAATTTAAGTAGTCGAATGAAATTGTTTATCTGCATGCAGTTTCCAAAATTATTCAAGGCAGCCTACTAATTAATGTAACATAACTCTCCAACTAAGGATGAAAATGAGTCGAATCTCAGTGAACACTTTAATGTTCGAATTCGGCTCGACTCGAAAAAATTGAGTTCGAATTCGACTCGAATTCGATAAGGAATTTTAATTTTATGTCCGATTCGATTTCGGACCTACTCTAAACAAGTAAGTACTCAACTGCGTTTACAAAGCGAGAGTTACTCACGAGCCTTCAAATCGAGTTTTCAATATGAACCATTTTACTTAATACTGAACCACTACATACTAAATTTATTATTGAACTAATGTTTTATAAATAAAAGTCTTTTACTTTTATTTATGTAAAGAAATTACAAATAATGTAATACGATTAACAATCAATTCACTGATTTATTGAAGTACAATCTTACACAATTTAATACTATACTTTATAAATTATAAAGATTGATACAAATATCACATATTTAACTTATTAGTATGTATCAGACCAGTATTCGAATATGATCCATCGAGCAGGTATCGAGTATGGTTTGAGAAAAAATGAAATACTCGAACCCTAATCTGAGCGAATACTGGTATACTCGAATTCGACTCGTGTATCATTAAACAGAAAACGAGTATGAATCATATTCGACTCGAATCAACTTTGAATTCGAGTTTTGTATTATATTTTCGAACCGATCTCGAGTCGAGTATCGAGCTACTCTGCTCGACTAACACCTCTATCCCCAACAGATATATATTTTTGCAAGAAAATCTTATGCTCTAATTATGTTTAATCAGTATTTTTATATATATTCTCTCACCTAAACAATATATATACATAGGTCCTAAATTAAGAGTGATCAGTTATTTAATTGCAAAATACCTATAGAAAATTAATAAGCTAGTGGGCATGCAAGATATATACCGGAACTCAATCTACATACATTATTTTTCTTGGCAGGCAAATTAAAACTTTGGACGTCAGAGAGAAGTGAGTTGGCTAGAGAAAACATTTGGTATTAATATTTCATATCAAATCATTCACAGCACAGAATCGTATAAATCTACTCTTTTAATTTCTTGTCTTCTTCCCGATCGATCCATATCCAGGATTCATTGATTCTTCATTCTAAATGACTAGCTAGCTAGTACTGAAAATGGATGAGCATTTTGAATTAATCGATATTCAAAAGCCTGGAATAAATTCAAATTCGTTCAACATGTCACAACTCACGTACAATCATTCAATCTATATGTGTGTCATCCAAGTTAATTTGTGAAATTTTAAAATTAAAATCAAAATTATATATGTTGTGAATATATTTTAATTTTTAAAATAACAGTGTTGTGCTTCATAATATTATTGAAATAGTTTAAAATATTAGTTATTGCATTAATACATAAAAATTAAATAAATTTTCATCAGTTTTGAATATTTAAAATTAAAGAAAACGAGATTATTTTTGTGGATGGAGTAAATTGAATTGTGGCCCATAATAATTAACATGCATGCATGCCTTTACGAATAGAATCAGTACTTCCCGTGTCCAAAGAAGTGGGTTATTTGTACGTAGAGGAAATTAAAGATGCTGAGAGAGGCATATACTGGGAAATAATCCGCACTGCAGCCATGGTTTAATTATTAATATCTCACTAATTATGGTATAAGGCACTTTGCTATGTTGGGTCATGATATTTCTTCTCTTTGGACCGAGTAAATTAGGCTTATTTATTTAATTAATCTATTGTGCCTTCATTATTGAACCTTGAAAGCCACTGAGTCTAGTCACCATATTACTTCTATTTAATCCTATGAAACCGGGTCGGTTCATTGGACTAACCCATTGGATCTTTTAATATCTATTACTTTGACTTGTAATGATGAAAAAGCATGACAGTTGACTAAAACACCTGCCATGCATTAATGTGGATGGGATTATAGCCGGCCGGCGACATAAACAGTACCCAAAAGTAGTGGGTATACCGCACTCAGTCGGCAGAATCCATCATATCAGGGTCTGTGTCAGAGGTAGTGGGTGGCACGGTAAACCGGGCAAAGAGAGTACAACCTATCAACTAAGTCTTCACAAAGAGGTACGTTCACATTCATATTCACACATACACACAACTGAGAATATACTGACTCTCATTACATCCTCCATTGTTAACCTTGTGAACACGATATCGACTCTCACGCTTTTGAAAGCTATCCCCCGTGGTCCAAAAATCCAAGCTTTAATGGTGTTTATCGTGTTTCTTGTCGCGGGATCGTGGCATCTTACGTGATTGGGACGTTGGAGAAGATCTTGGCGTTAACATTGGCGCTAGAAGGAGGGCTAAGTTCTAGTGTCCTGAGTATTTTTCAATCACAGACTGTGTTTGTTCTACGTCAGTATTCATGGTGAAGAGTAGAACACCTACACTCAAGGGCGTACCATGGTCGTCGGTGAATCAAAGACCACGAGTGTCTGCCAAAGATCGTTTGGGACCTACAATAAGTGTTCACGCCAGCACAGCGTCCAAACGTTCACCTGAAGATTCTCGGCCGAAGGCGGTGGGCAAAGCTAAACGTAAGCTAGTTTTAACGACAGAGAAGAATGCGGCCATGGTGGGAAAGCAGTAGAAGGCACCTCGCCTAACTCGATGAAGAGATGACCAAAAGACGCAAAGGCCTCCCGATTGGCTAAGATGGCGGATGAAGCGAGATAGAGCTATGGAAGTACTTATGAAGCGGCGACAAGATATAAATTGAAGCGGATGGCTCGAATGGCAGAGTTGAGGGACGAAGAGTTCAGTTATGTTCAGTCCGAAGAGCAAGGGCATCGGAGTGGGAAGGAACCTGCTCATTCAGGAGGAGAGTCTCGGGGCCAAACCCGAGAAAGAAGAAGATCTCGAAGCCCTACTCCTCAAAGATCGAAGAGGGCATATCACCCTGTCGATTCTAAGTGACAGGGTCGAAGCGAACGAAGAGGTCGATCCATAGATCGCACTCCTGAGCATATAAAGAAGGCACTTGTTGTTGCACATTTTCACCATAGCGCCCGAGTTCAGAGACGAAGTATATCTAGAGGTCATACTCCCGAGAGTCTACTAAGGGTACACCACCCTGTGGACGCTCATCATCGGAAAAGTCCCTCTAAAGTTGGAGGTTCTGTTGTAAGAAACCGGTCGGCTCAGAAGAAGAAGGAGTCATCGGAAAAAGAAGCATCATCTCAACCAGAAGGTGTGGAGTATCTGGTTAAAGAATTAAAGGAACTTCGAAAGCAGCTTGCTGAAGTACAAAAAATGAAAGATACTTCGGGAAAGAAGGCATCCCTTTTTTTCGCGGAGATTCTAAAAGAGAAAGCTGACCCCACCAAGAAGTTGCCCCATATTAAAAGTTATGATGGATCGGGGGATCCCTACGACCACAGTCATGCGTTCGACCGACTGATGGATTATTATGACTTTAGCGATGCTGCTAAGTGTCATACTTTTGTCACAACGCTTCGTAAAGGATGCGGCGGTGGATGGGGACTTTGCCTCTGATTCAATTTCATCTTGGGGCGGACATATGCGATAAATTTCATGCTCGCCGGGGAGCAACAAAAAAAAGGGAAAACAACCTGTTCGTTGGCTCAGATTCGACAGTATTCGAATGAGTCTTTGGGCCAATATGTGAAGCGGTTCCGTGAAGCAGTCGGCCAAGTGATAGACCTGAACGATCTACAAGTTGTTGGACTGTTTCAGAATGGGTTAGATTTGGTTAAATCAGAGAAATTGGTGAAGAAGTTAATGTTTCACCACCCGAAGAGTCTCGCTGAAGCCTTCGACAGAGCTGAAGGCTATATCGTGGTTGAAGAAGCCAAGAATAGCCTCAAACGTCCTTCTTCAGACCGGCTTAAAGAGACAGATCGGGACAAAACCGAAGGGGACCAAAAGAAGAATGAAGGGAATAAAGACCGCTATGAAGGCGGGTCGAAGAAATACAACAATTGGAGACAAGGTGGAGAATGTTCGTCCGCTCCCACCCAGAGAGTGAATAGGACGTACACAGCACTCAACACAGACAAGGCTGTTATCTTGGATCAGATTAAGAATCAACCTATCTTCGAGCCACCTCGAGATAACATTAAGCCTGGAAAAGGGAATTCTCGTAAATATTGTGATTACCATCAAGCTTCGGGTCACGATACGAACGACTGTTCTAGTTTGAAAGATTTCATTGAAAGAAAGGTACAAGGTGGGGCTTTAGTTCAGTATGTGGCTGCCAGAACTAATCAACAGCAGGACGGAGGACTTGTTCCAAAGAAATTTAACCAACGATTCAAAGGCGTTGCCGGCCGGACACGCCTGCAAGGCATGTGATAGATGTCATCACTGGGGGTACTTCTGGAAAACTTGTTGGAAAGAAGCACCAAAGTCACTTGGATTCGGTCATGTCAGTGGCGGGTACCCTCCCGAAGACTGATAGACCTTATCCGAGTACGGTAATCTCCTTTACTGACGAGGATTACCCTTCGGAAACCATCGAACCGCATGAGGGATCATTGGTGCTAACTGCGCAAGTGGGTTCGGTGGATATGAAGCGAATGATGGTAGATAATGGGTCTTCTGTAGATATTTTGTATGCCCACGCTTATCAGAGGATGCACCTAGACGGGCGGAAGATAGAGATAGGGCAGGAGGCTCCTTTGTACGGTTTTAGTAATGATCCGGTCAAGGTGGCTGGAACCATTGAACTATCGGTCATCTTCGGAACGGCCCCTCAGCAGGTAGAAATTATTTGCAAATTTTATGATGTGCATGTAGATTCTGCTTATAATGCTATTTTGGGGAGGCCTACTTTAATTGCTTTACAAGCTGTGACCTCAATCCCTCATTTAAAAATCAAATTTCCTACGGCTTATGGGGTTGGTGAGGTGAAAGGAGATTTGGATCTGGCTAGAAGATGTTATAGAAATGTTGTGATCACTTCGGGAGTGGGGGTATCGAGGCAAAAGTAGACCATGGCGATAGAGATCGAACCCTTTACTAAGAGTAGTTCCGAACCATTGGTCATGCCAGCTGAAGAAACAGAGGAGATAGAGCTCATCCCGGGCAAGGTGAACAAGACAGTGAAAATAGGTTCGGGTCTGCCGGAACCTCTCCGGACGAACCTCATGGAGCTCTTGCGATGCTATGTTGATATCTTCGCATGGGAACCTCAGGATATGCCGGCAGTAAGCATGGATATTACTGAGCATCGGTTGAAAGTTGACCCGTCAAAGAAACCAGTTCGACAGAAGAGGAGGATCTTTGCACCTGAACGTCAGCGGATCATCGACGAAGAGATTGCAAAACTGTTGGCGGCTGACTTCATTTTTGAGATCGATTACCCGTAGTGGATGGCAAATGTGGTGCTGGTCCAGAAACAGAACGGTAAATGGCGAGTCTGCATCGACTATACTGATCTGAATAAAGCTTGTCCAAAGGATTTCTACCCGCTGCCCCAAATCGACCAACTCATCGATGCCACTTCGGGGTATGCTTTGTTAAGTTTTATGGATGCATTCTCTGGGTATCATCAGATTTCCATGAGTAAAGAAGATATACCGAAGACGGCGTTCATTACGCATCGTTCGGTATATGCCTACAAGAAAATGACCTTCGGCCTCATCAATGCCGGGGCCACATACCAAAGGATGATGATCTACGTCTTCAGATACCAGTTGGGTAAGAATATGGAGGTGTACATGGATGACATGATTGTTAAAAGCATGCTGGTACGTAATGTGACGCCCCCAAAATAGGTATACAACACCCATTCTGAGTCGCCAAATACATGGTACATAAAGCAAACTACAACTTCAATAATACAAATGTCGTGTGAAATACGAACAAGACATACTGTGAGTTTAAATACAAATATTTTTCTTCTAGACAATATCCACATGTAAATAAGTCCTCATTACAATTATTCAAACACTATTTTATAGAAATAGTGAGGACTGCTAAAACATCTTTCTAGAACCATCACTCCATACCCCGACTCGATCCTGCTATGTTCTCACCTCCTGAGAAGAAAAATGGAACAAAAAAGGAAAGGGTGAGCTCAACTAGCCCAGTAAAGAATATTATGACTAAGATAATATACAAAAAATTATCATTAGTCTTCAACAGGGAAAAATGTGATAAAATATAATAGACAACAAGTTTTAGATCAACAAATGCAGCGGAAACAACAATCCATTAGAAGAGTCACGTAGGGAATGAATTCTATTGTCTTCTAAGATTTAAAAGTCCATCATCAATATTTCATCCCCAGAATAACAATTAATATACATCTTTAATCATCTTTGCACTACTGAGCCAAAAGATATTCATTTAGATCACCGATTGGTCATGTTCATCTCAACACTGCTCATCTTTGCACTACAGGGCCAAAGAGATTCATCGGTTTAATCATTCATCTTTGCACTACTGAGCCAAAGATATTCATCAAATATCACCATTAAGACCGAGGATGATGAAAAATATTTTTTTTAACGAATCCGGTGAGATAGAAGGACAATTATTAGAATTGCTTAACGGTTTATCCAAGATCGATAATACTTCATAATAAACGATTTTGAAGCGAACTCAAAAATAACGATCAAAACATGGATACAATCAAAGATAGTAGCCAAAATAGATATTTTAGACAAAAAGAAGAAATTTCATTTTTCGATGAATAGTCTTGTATTCGTGAATAAAGGCCAGTGTATCGTGAATAAAGTCTTGACTGCGTGAATAAGAACTCGACACCAAAAGATAGAAATTTCACAAAAACATCATCACGCTTAAGTGAATAGTACTCGTGAATAAGAACTCATGAATAAGAACTCAGACATGAAAAAGTTCCAAATTGATAAAAAGTTCGAACAATATTTCTAAGGCATAATGATATTGAAGAAGATAATATCATTTAAGAAGAAACAACATCCCTTACCTCAAAATAACCGTATTTACATTTGAATTTTGGTATAGTCTTGTGAAAACTCGCATAGATATAGAACACTCAAAGTATACTCACAAGAATACGCTCGATAATATAGAGAGAGAAGAGAGAAAAACTTTGTTTACGGTGTGATTTTCAATTCTAACTTAGCCTTATTTATAGGAAAATGCTTTAAGCATGAAAGGAGACTAAATTAATAAAATATTAATTTATTTATATAATTTTCCTTAGCCCACCATTTTGACCAAAGAAATCAGCCACAACACATGTTAAAGATGCCCACCAACCTTTGAAAAGCGTTTTTCTTGAAAATAATAATTAAAACTTTCAAAAATCAATTATTTCGGAACTCCGAAACTTCAATAATTCACAATAAATAGCCCTTTTATCAGAAAATTCAAATCTCGTGACTTTTTATAGGAATTTCAATTCTCTACAACTTTTTAGAAGAAAATTTTTCCAAATTTCAAACAGAAATAATCTGAAATCCACAAACGGGCGATTTTATAGTCTATAATCAATTTTTGGTCAAGAATTGTGTCCACCGACACACAAAACATGTGTTAAACATTTAATGCCACAAAAACACTCTTCCTCCACATATACTCATATATCCCACATTCATTGTAAAAATATCACCGTTAATATATTATTAAAATAATATATTTAAATGAATTATTTTATCAAAAAAGATAAAATATTAATTTTCAACAATTGTCACATTAAAATTTTCTCATCTCAGATCCACATAAAATGAATATTTTCTTTATCATAATAATCAATAATTAATTATTTAAAAATAATATTACGTAATCACAATATCGACAACCGTAGCCGCCCTGGGATAGAGGTGGCTTTCCAATAAGGATTTCTCCTTACTAGCGCGCAATTAGGTGACCAAACCTCTCCTTATACAGAACTTTCTAGACATTGCCAATAATGTTATCTGGTAATATTATTCAAATAATATGAATTATTGATCTGATAATGGAAAATACTGTGCAATGACAATTATTGAAACAATAATAATATAAATATCAACGCAGCAATTATTGAATCAATAAAATAAAATAATGAACAGTAATTACCGTAACAATTATTGAGTAGTGGCCTTCTTACGCATTTAATCAATAATTCAACAATACTCGCAATACCTTGCCACGCTGTCTGCTCTTCATGATGCGACACGCGTATTCTTGTATTTTAACCACCGTGTAATCCAACGATTGTTAATTGTGAATAACTACGCCTGCTTATTTATAAAAACACATACTTGTCGTTTTCCTTCATCCAACCGTTTTTTCAAGTTATGGGGCCAACAAATGATCATACTTGCAGGTCATAAATGAGAGATTCCCGACAAAAAGAATATTCCGCACCAAACGAATATTCCCAAATAATAATGAATATTTTATAACCACCACTTGCTTATTTTGTAAACTTTGCATATTTCACCCATAACTAAAGCATTATATCAAATTAACCCTTATTAATTTAGAATAATGAATAGAGGAAAATTTAATTTATTTATAATAAGTTGGGGTCTTACACGTAAACATCTAGATGATTTAGAAGAATGCTTTTAGACAATTCGCCATCACAACTTGAGACTAAATCCCACTAAAATGCACCTTCTTCTACTGAGGGTGCAGCAAGTTTCACAGGTTATCTTGTCGACCAAAGAGGAATCAAGCCAATCCAGAGAAGATTCAAGCGATCCTGAACATGAAGACTCCTCGGTCATTTAAAGATGTTCAACGTCATTCGGAAGGATTGCGACTTTGAGGAGGTTCATGTCCAAGTCGACAGAAAGATGTTTGCCATTTTTTGATACGTTGAAAGGACTGAAGAATGCAAAGATGTTCCAATGGACTTCGAAATGTGAGGACATCTTTCAGAGCATCAAGTCCTACTTATCTTCGGCGCCTTTGTTGGTGAATCCATTCTCTTTGAGCCTCTATATTTGTACTTAGCGGCTAGTTCGTTTAGCGATGGAGGCGGTTTTGGTGCGTGAAGTTGGGGTGGCGACCCCGGTTTATTATGTAAGCCATGTCCTTCGGGATCTTTGAAACAAGGTACCCAAACATTGAAAAGTTTGCTTTTGCTTTAATAACTCTAGTCGAAAAGCTTAGGCAATACTTCCGTGGTAGATTGGTAATAGTATACACAGATCGACCTTTGAAGAAGATTATGGGCAAACCCGAGGTATCGGGAGATTAAATGCGTGGACGATGGAGTTATCCTAATTTTTCATTGAATATCATCCCCGAACCACCATCAAAGGGCAAGCCTTGGCTGATTTTGTAGTCGAATGTTCGCTCTTCTCGTCGATGAAGTTGTCGCAGGTCAAGGACTGACGAAACGATTCTGATTCTTCAATGATGGCGAGTTAAATGGGCCGCCGTATCTGATGGGTCTTCTACTACGGACGTTAGTGGAGCAGGGATTATTCTGACGAGTCCGAAAGGATTCAAGGTGCAACAGGCCGTCAGATTTCAGTTCAAAGCGACGAATAACAAAGCTGAGTATGAGGCGGTACTCGCAGGGTTACGACTAGCGAAGAGTCTTGAAGTCACGAGGAATAGTCATCTTGATGATTCTCGCTTAGTCGTTAAGCAATTCTCTGGGGAGTACGAAGCTCGAGGCCCAAGAATGATCAAATATTTGGTAGAATTGAAAGAACGACTTCAGTATTTCCAATCCTACGAGTTTCAGGGGGTCGAGCGTAATAACAATTCCATTGCTGATGCACTCTCCAAATTAGCCACTACGGATGTTAACGTCTTTAAGGGGTCAGTTTACTTAGAAATTTTACAACATCCTAGTATTCATCATGAATCGATAATGTGCGTTGACCGAACCAACTGCTGGTTGACCCTATATCTGGAGTATCTGGCAGATGGCGTTTTACCATCGGATAGGATGTTAGCCAAGAAAATCAAGTACAAGAGTGCTAATTTTGTTTTGATTGATGGAGATCTGTTACGAAGGGCTTTCTCGTCTCCACTACTGAAATGTTTGACTCCATCTGAAGCTGAATATGTTCTCCGAGAAGTACATGAAGGCATCTGTGGTGACCATATGGCTGCTAAGTCATTAGCCTATAAAGTACTTCGTCAGGGGTACTACTGGCCTACCATCTTCAAAGAAGCGGTCGAAACGCGTCGAGAAGTGCGAAAATGTCACTCAACAAATTGATCCCACATCAGCCACCAGAAGAGCTATACTCGATCCTATCTCATATACCCTTTGATGTCTAGGGGGTTGATATACTGGGTCCACTACCGAAAGTAAAAGGTTAAGTCAGTTTTGTTATAGTTGCCATTGACTATATGACCAAATGGGTAGAAGCAAAGCCACTTAGGTTAATAACGGAACAGGAATGCTTAAAATTTTTGAAAGAATCAGTAGTATTTCGTTTTGGAATTCCTAAGGTGGTAATATCGGACAATGGGCGTCAGTTTGTGGGATCGAAATTTGAAACATTTTTGAAAGAATGGGGATCCAAAGACAGAAAGACTTCATGATCTCATCCTCATCAAACGGACAAGTTGAAGTGACCAATGTAATACTGGCTTGAATGGGATCAAGTAGCAGATTGGATGAAACCTAAGGCGGATGGCGGTAAGAGTCGCTTAGCGTGTTATGGGCTTATCGAACTACTCCGAGGACTACAACAGGGGATTCACCTTTCAGACTGGCTTATGGTAATGATGCCTTAGTCCCAGTTGAAATTGGATCTCTAAGTCTTCGAGTTAGTCAATTCAAAGAGATCTACAATGAAGAAAGGCTGAAGGCCAATCTTGATTTGCTTGAAGAAGTCAGAGAAACAGCCTTGATCAGATTAGCAGCCTATCAGCGAAGAGTGGCTAAGCATTATAATAAGGGGGTAAAGCTTCGCAGATTCGAAGTAGAGGACTTTGTCCTCAGAGAAATCGAAGCATCTACACCTCAGAATCTGGGAAAGTTGATGCCGAATTGGAAAGGACCGTATGAAGTCACTGAAGTGCCGAAGCTGGGGACTTATCGGTTGAAGGCATTAGACGGGTCAGCAATTAAAAATACTTGGCACGCCGGCAGGCTTAGGAAGTACTTTCAGTAAGAACGATGTCAGTACATCGGAAGTCTGTAAATATTCACGTCATCATCAATAAAAGTTCCTTTTTTCTCAAACAAATCTTGTCTTCGATCTTTGATCGCCTCGATTGGTGTAAGGAGGTTCGGGGGACTCCCCGACCATTTGATGGTAGCCTTAATGGCCGGGTGGACCTTATGGGTTTGTCAAGGCCCTTCGTGGTAGCAAACGCCATCCTTAAGACGTTGTCAGGCCCTGCGTGGTAGGCAATTGTCAACATTTAGACCTTGTCAGGCCCTTCGTGGTAGGCAAGTGTCATCCTTAAGACATTGTCAGGCCCTGCGTGGTAGGCAATTGTCGACATTTAGACCTTGTCAGGCCCTTCGTGGTAGGCAAGCGTTGTCCTTCAGACCTTGTCACCCCCTTCGTGGTAGACAAATGTCGTTCTTTAGACTTCGTCAGGCCTTTCGTGGTAGGCAAATGTCATCTTTTGGTTTTGTTAGGCCTTTTGGGATAAAAAAATTCCCAATGAAGCAGATCTGTCTCACACCTCGGTAACCATTTACTTTATTACCTAAATTTTCTCTAAGTGTCTAGTTCGGAATGCCTCATTCTTTAACTTCATCTTATCTGTTATATGACATGCTTAGTTGTAAATTAACAGTTCGAGTTGAGTCCATGAAAAAGTTTGTACATTTTTCCAGTTGAAGTAATATTGAAGTATTGGCAGAAAGTAAATGCACCGAAGTCATAAGGGATGAGACCACCTTTCATTAATACTTAATTTGATTACAAAATTAGAAAATTTTTACACAACTCCTATAAATTAAAGAAAGTAAAATAACAAAAAATTTCACAAATATTCTTAAATAAAATCCAGGAAAGACAAGAGTATTCACTTCATGCATCATCCTCACCATCTGAAGAGTCGAGCAAAGTTGGATCCACGTTAGCTGTAATCAACTTCTCCTTGCCACGACTCCGTGAGAAATTCATAGCTTTAATATATCTTCATGATCTCTCCATTAATCTCATCCGATGTCCGATACTCTTTCACGGATCTGCTTAGAAGATCATCGGTCAAAGGAGGCCCAAGGTCCCGAAGAGCCTTGAGTTCTCGGATTTCTTCTTCAAGCTTCTGACGCTTATTCAGATGACGAGTTTCTGCTAGCTCTAGCTTTTGGATCATTTTAGTCAAGATATTAGCATCAGCCTTTAACTCTTTGATCTTCTACATCCTTATTTCGCTCCTCTGAACCAAATCAACGTTCATCTTGACGATCTCCTCATATTGTGCTTTAGTTGACTTCAGTTCTTCATTGGATGTCTTCACATCTCCTTTGGCTTGGGCCAACTCTTTCCAAGACCTTCATTTGTGTGAAGAATGCTCTCACGCTAAGTCCTTTCCCGAGCAGGCGAGACTTGAGGATGGCATTCTCCTTTTTCATTGCCTCTTCTTCGGTTTCAGCTTCGATAGACTTTGGACGCAGACTTCCGAACACAACATTTGCCTACGCATGTGACACCCCCAAAATAGGTATACATCACCCATTCTGAGTTGTCAATACACGGTACAGAAACAACTACAACTTTATTATTACAACAATAAAACAATGAGTTTAAATACAGATATTGTCATCTAAACAATATCCACATACAAATAAATTCTCATCATAATTATTGATACATTATTTTACAGAAATGGTGAGGACTACTAAACAACTCTCTAAAACCATCATTCTATACCCCGACTCGTACTCGCTACATTCTCGCCTCCTGAGAAGAAAAATGGAACAAAAAGGAAAAAGGTGAGCTAAACTAGCCCAGTAAAGAATATTATGACTAAGATAATACAAAACAAATTATCGTTAGTTTTCAACAGGGAAAAAAAATCTAATAGAATATAATAGACAACAAGTTTTAAATCAATACTCGCAGCGGAAAATATTAATTCATAGAAGGGTTACGTAGAGGATGAAATCTACTAATATCTATGAATTTAACAATCCATCATCAATATTTTTATCCTCGTAACATCAATCAATATATATCGGAATCATATATTCATCCTCGCACTACTGAGCCAAGGACATTCACCAAATGGTCATGTTCATCTAAACACATGTTCATCTTTGCACTACGGGCCAAAGATATTCATCAGAAATCATTCATCTTTGCACTACAGGCCAAAGATATTCATCAGAAATCATTCATCTTGCACTACAGGCCAAAGATATTCCATAATATCATCATTTAAGACTGAGGATGATGAAAAATATTTTTTAAAGAAACGAATCCAGTGAATCAAAATGACAAAAGATTAAGGATTAAGGATTCGTACTTTGTTTTATCCACGTCCAAAAATAACTCAAAAATAATCATAGTGGTGTAAAATTCAAGAATGATCAAAACATGGATACAATCAAAGCTAGTATCCACAATAGATATTTTGGACGAAAAGAAAAATTTTCATTTTTCGATGAATAGTCTTGAAATGATTCGTGAATAAAGATCAGTATCGTGAATAAAGTCTTGATATCGTGAATAATAATTCAATTCCAAAAAGTTTTAAATTTGATAAAAACTTCAGATCAATATTTCAAAGATAATGATATTGAAGAAATAATATCATTACGAGAAAAAAAAATATCCCTTACCTCGGAAGAGCAAAAGATTTAACCTGGAATCTTTGGATATAGGCTATAACTTGAACTTTCACCGTATAGCAATACTCAAAATACTCACAAGAATACGCTCAATAATATAGAGAGAAAACTTGGGTTTACGGTATGATTTTCAATTCTAACCTAAGCACCTATTTATAGGAAAATGCTTAACACCAAAGCGAAAAATTTATTAAAATATTAATATATATATATATATATATAATCTTCACGCACACCTTGGACAATCTCGATCTCAAATTGTTTTCCATGCTAAGTACACACCTACCTTGTTAAAAACGTTTTTATTATTTAAAATAATTTAAACTTCCAAAAATCAATTATTTTGGAGCTTCGAAACTTCAATAATTCACAATAAATAGCTTTTTTGTCAGAAAATTCAAATCTCGCGAGTTTTTATAGGAAATTCAATTCTCTACAACTTTACTGTAAGAAAATTTTCCAAATTCCAAGCGAAATTGATGAAATCCACAAACCAAGCGATTTTAGAGGCTATAATCAAATTTCAATCGATAAATGGGGTCCAATGAGCATGTTTAACATGTTTTAAATATTTATTGCAACAAAAATACTCTTCCTTCTCGTATACTCATATATTCCACATTCGTTGTAAAAATATCACCATTATTATATTATTAAAATATAATAATATATATATTTAAATGAATTATTTTATCGTAAAAGATAAAATTTCAATTTTCAACAATTGTCACATTAAAATTTTCTCCATCTATATCCACATAAAATCAATATTTTCCTCATCATATGAATCAATAATTAATTATTCACAAATAATATTACAGAATCACAATATTGATGACCAGCGGCTTCAGAAAGAGGGGGCTTTCCAATAAGAATTTCTCCTTATTAAGCGCCGCAATTAGGTGACCAAACCTCTCCTTAGATGTAACTTTCTAGACATTGCCAATAATGTTATCTAATAATATTATTCAAATAATATGAATTATTGCTTCGATAATGAAAAATACCGTGTAATGACAATTATTGAAACAACAAAGATATATAAAATATCAACGCAACAATTATTGAACTAATAAAATATCTTTGAGCGATAATTATCAGTAACCATTATTGAGTAGTGCCTTCTTACGTAAGAGTCAATAATTGGTGCAATACTGGTAATCTTCTTGTTGTCTGACAACGTGTATTACTGTGTTTTAACCACCGGGTATTCCAACAGTGTAAACGGTAACAACTACGCCGTTATTTTTAAACAACTTATATTTGTCGTTTTCTTCCTCCAATCGCTTTCCGTTATGGGGCCCACACATGGCTGCGCCGTCGTACGAATATTCCCCGACAACAATGAATATTTTATAACCACTTGCTTATTTTGAAATATTTGCGTATTTTACCCATAACTATCCACATTAATCACATCAACCCTTACTATTTCAAAATAATAATTAGAGGAAATTAAATTTCATTTATTAATTATTTGGGGTCTTACAACGCATGTCCAGCATCATTTGATCAGTTCCAACTGTATAAGTATGAAGATAAATACGGAAATTAAAGAGAGAACCATTTACCTTCACTGGATATAGCTTTCATTACCTTCGTTAAGCAAATCCTATTCGAATCGTTCCCAAATCGATGGTCATCGGTCTCACGGACGAAAGCGTCAAACAGTTGAAAAGGAAAGTTGGCATTAAATCGAGGCCACATGGTTGGAGAGGCCATAGCATCATCTTTGAAATTCAGAGGTTGATTTGTCTCTTGGAGAGAGGGCATGGACTAATTCATGAATCAAGCGAGGATCCATATATATTTTTCTTGAGAGGAGATCGAGCAGAGAGTAAGTTCGTGGATCGGTGAGGAGCGGAGGATGAACTTTGGATGGCTATCGATGGTTGTTTCTCTTTCGAGATAAGATAGGGACAGATTCGACCAGTTCATCATCAGGCACTTGAATTTCAGTTGGGATTATTGGGGGAATGTCAGTCGAAGACGATGGAACTCGGAGCTCATCGGTAGTCAAAGGGGTAATCTTTGTCCTCAGCTTCTTAGCATGGAAGACCTTCGCCCGATCGTGTAGAGGTATGTCGAGCAGACTTCTCTTAATCGGAACAGATTCAGAAGGTACAGAACTAGGGTTGGATGAAGGGTTTGCTTGAGGAATTGCTTCTAGAATTGTTTCTGGATCGCTTTCAGGATTTGTTTCCGGCCGGGTGGATTTAGATTTCTTGGCGACTCTTTTCCTTCGACGAGGTCTGAGAGATTCTTCAGGAACAATGGGTTCATCAGTTTAGGGTTCGTCATTCTGAGAAGAAATAGTGGGTGGATCGGTAACGGGGAGATCAGCTCGGGAGATTCTTCAGTCGGAGGCTCTTCACTTGCATCCATAATCTCCCATGCCAAAAAGTCTTTCAACTCTTTTACTTCCGAAGAAGTTGGTTTGATCAAAGACACTACAAATAACCATGTATCAGAACCCATGTCACTTAAATATCTCAAAAAATTATGTTACAAAGTTGTTCGAAACTTACATTTATGGTCATATAACCAGGCTTGCTTAGTCAGAAGTACAAAACTCCATTCCTTCGGAGGAATCTTCTTCAAAAAATCTGTCATTTCCTTCACACGCTCTTCGGGGATATCTCCAAAGTCAGCAGAAATCCGATCAGAGATAGTCCAATCAGGAAGAGAAGAGATTTCGGGTCCTGTAACAAAAAACCATTTTTCGTGTCAACCCTTGTTGCTTGAAGGGGTATCCATCGTGGGTCTCTTCAAATCAAGGCGTTGGGTCGAGGAGACTGTTTTGCTCAACATTTTGAAACCTCGTTCTGGGATTTACCAAATGAGAAGAGGGTGAAGAAGATATCGACGGATGGAGGAATCCTAGTTCGTGATGAAAGCAATGAATGCGAGAATGTAGATATAGGAATTAGGAACCAATGGGAAAATCCCACTCCTATAAACCCTAGGAGGTAACAGCGAAGGCATGGAGGGTAAGCGAATTCTCTTTTAGAAAATGTAATCGGCATGACGACCCAACCATCCGGTCGATGGTACGTGCGTTCTTCTGGAGCGAGGAGCCCTTGTTGCGTCGCATATCCGAATCGATGGCGAGTCATAGGATACATATCTCACTTAAGTATAATAGAGGGGTATTGGCATGAGGAAACTGTTCCCCCATCCTTAAAGAAGTCGATGGGTGGCGGAGAGGTATCGAGGTGGATTCTTCCCCATGGTTCTTTGTGGGAATGATTTGAACTCGAACCCTCTTGATCGTGGTTTGGATTGGGGAAAGCGGTGTTGGTGGGAGTCACTTGAGGAGGAGAACTCGGTTGGTATTCGGGACCACCATTTTTGAGATTTCATGAGAGAGGAAAGAAGTTACGGAGAGAAGGAGAAAGCTCAAAGGTTCAAAGTTCAAATTGGCGAGTAAAAAGCTGCCAAAATTGGTAAAGTTTATCTTTTATCTTTTGTGATTTACCACGATTGTCAAGGCCAAGCACATTAAATGTTAGTAATGATTTAGAATTTGAATGGGAAGCGTCCGGTTCCGGGTCCAGATATTTATCAGACAAGGCCTTTCTAATTTGGGCCTCCGTCTCTCTCTCATTTCATCTCATGAACCATAACAAATATACCTTTCGATTACTTCTCATCATGGACCTTTAGTAAAATATCAAAGACCATTAATTTATAGTTTTACATTAAACATTACATTCAACAAAAAACTAGGGGGCAATGTTGGGTCATGATATTTCCCTCTTTAGTAGAGAAAATTGGGCTTACTTATTTAATTAATCTATTGGGCCTTCATTATTGAACCTTGAAAGCCAATCGCCCTACCACCATATTACTTCTTATTTAATCCTAAGCCAAACCGGGCTTCATTGGACTAACCCATTGGATCTTTTAATATCTATTACTTTGACTTGTAATGATGAAAAAACATGACAGTTGACTAAGACACCTGCCATGCATTAATGTGGATGGGATTACAGTCGGTCGGAGGCATAAACAGTACCCAAAAGTAGTGGGTATACAACACTCAGTCGGCAGAATCCATCATATCGGTGGTCATGTCGTAGGTAGTGGGTACTACGATAAACCGAACAAAGAGAGTACAACCTATCAACTAAGTCTTCACAAAGAGGTACGTTCACATTCATATTCACACATACACACAACTGAGAATTATCATCACTCTCAATACACTAGACATTACATCCTTTATTGTTAACCTTGTGAACACGTATCTCGACTCTCACGCTTTGAAAAGCTATCCTCCGTGCGATCCAAATTGTCGAACTTGTGGTGTTTATCGTATTTACTGTGCAGGATCAAAGCTTCTTACGTGATTGAGACATTGGAGAAGATCTTCACGTTAACACTATTACTTAATGAAGTATATGCCCCGGCTGAATCATTTATATGAGAGAATAACTAAATGATGGGCTCCTAATCCATTTCAAAGGAATATTAAATTACTAGGATTGTATTTTCTGCAATCAAATATGGGACATTCTTAGTTGATATATATATATATATATATATATATATATATATATATATATATATATATATATATATATATATATCGATTAATATACTAGTAGTATATATAACATGCATGGAATAAAAATCTAAGAATCATATGCTTAGAATCAACCATTCCTGCCAATATTTGGGAAGCTTATGCTATACTTCATTTTTTTTTACATTATTAATTAATTATGATCATATATGGAATTTCATCCGTGACAACCGTTTACCTTGAGTACTGTTCAACAATCGAAATTGTAGCCATTGATCAGTACAATGTAAGGCCATGATAAATTTTAATAAAAATCTTGCATGCATTTTAATTAGTATGCGGCAATCACTCACTTTCAAAAATTGTGCCAAGTTATATTAAATACGTGTCAAATTATCGAATAGCCCCTTCTTAGATTTTTATAACCCATTAGTTTTTACTTCTTCGTGTCATGAAATATCACTTTCAATTATGTAGGGAAATCAGGGACTTTAATATATTTTAGTCATTCTTATTAATAATAGTAATAATAATAATAGTAATAATGTATGACCAACAAACTTAAAATCTATACAACATAGAATAAAAAAACATCATTAAAATTTATAAAAAAGATTATGGAAGGAACAAAGTACATATATAAGAGTTGGAGTGGTTCACATCACTCCAAGAAAGCCTCCTAACTTTTTTATTTCCACTTTTTTCTTAATGACGGTAGCAGTGGGCGCAAATCTTGTTAGCTCCGATGCAAACAACACTACGGAACAATTTATTGTGGACATCAGCTAGCTCAGTAAAAAAAAAAGTACTCCCCCGTTCCAAAATTAGTTAAACATTTTAATTTTTAAAATTAATTTAATTTACAAAATTCTAAAATTTAAAATTAATATAATTTCGTTCAAGATTTAAAAACAACAAATATGATAATTAGTATTTTTTTTATAGTTAGTTCACCATAGTTACATTTGTTGTATTAAAATTAATTAACTAATTCTATACCAATTTTAAATTGCTTTAAAATGTCAAAACATATCTCTAATTTTGAAAGAGATATAGTGTATGGTAACTGGAGACATATGCATATATCCGAAAAATAGGACATATATCAAGCATGCATGCATGTTTGTAGTTATATATCTTTTTCCTTTTGTTTCTGATTTTGGAAAAATAGTTATCAGTTTAGTTGAACTCCCAATATTTATAGCTAGTTGTATAACAGCTAGCAATGTTCTCAAATCAATTTCATGTGGCATATATTCATATCCATAAGCTGAACAACTTAACAATGTAAAAGTTACCGGGTTTATAGTTAATGGTGAGCATCATATATAGGAGGCAAGTGCATGCATGATCGTCATCATTTTACCATCTTGAAAAGATTAAATAAAAAAATTATGTAAATTTTATTTCATTTGAGTTTGTGATGCACCACTAATATAACCATATAAGCTATATATAAAATAAGATTTTGTTTTCAATTAATGGCTCAATTTTATTTATTTATTTATTATTATTAAATGCATGTTATCCGTACTAAATTGAATTTTTTTTCCCTAGACAAATATAAATAATGTTCATAAATTAGAGAATATGTAAAGTGTGAACTTGCGCGTATAAATTATTGTACGTGGGAGAGATACATAATACGTACATATAGAAAACTGATAAAGCTAACTAGGAATTTAATTTTATTTTTATTTTTTTTCTTTCCCTTTTCGGCCAGTTCTCCACGAATGCAATATCTTGATTGACGTTGCTAGGCCTTGTTTCAATTACGTGTCTTAATTTCTTTAGTTAGGAAGAGAGAGGGAGAGAATTATATTAGAGGGTTTAATTCGGATATTGAAATTTGTAGTTGTAATGGAGGGTGTAAGGCTGACAAGCTAGTTGGCGGGAATCGAACAGATGGGAGTATAATGAAACAGATCCATAGAAGGAATGAGGAAAGAATAGAACTAATTATCATGCAACATTCTCTAATTCCCTATAATTAGCACTACTGGCACTACTAGCAACATATATACAGCCATAACCCCCATGCACCACTATATATATATATATATATATATATATATATATATATATATATATATATATATATATATATATATAATCATGCATGCACGCAGCCATGTGTGTATATCAGCTAGCTAGCTTGTTATATTGATTTAGAATAAATGCATCCACAAATTAAAGGAATGATCCATGGAACTAGCTAGCTAGCTAATTAATCCAGTAATAGGATTATCTATTTAGTTTATATAGTAATCAAAATTGTCACATGCTACGTCGGTCGACATCAAGCTTGCACCAAAAGGAAGAGGAGAAGAAAAAAAGACTAAACTAGCTTGATAGAAAATATTATATGCATGGAGTGGATCACAAGTTTATCTCTTCATTCATTCCAAGAAAATCTATACTAAGTATGTTGTTGATCATACATATAAAACATTAATTAGTTGAAGCAAAATAAATTTGTAAAAAATTGAATATTTATCAATAATATATCATCGCGAGTTATTATATATAATATGAGTGCTTTTTGTGATAAGAAAATTAATTATTAATTGTTATCCTCTATCTGGTGGAAATCAGGCTGGTCTTATTAGAGCCAAGTTCTAAGTTAGTTTTTGTGCATTAATTCTTAATTAATTAGCCAATATATAAGCCTCAACTACAGATCATGAGAATATCTTCTTAAAATAGTAAGGAAAATTATTTATGGTCCTAGTAGTATATATTAAGGCTAAAAAAATGTATAAGAAATAATAGACATGATTTCTATATTGTCTAATATGCCCTCCCTCTTATAATTAATGAAGGTTTGCATTGCATAATTGAATAATGGAATTTGAAGTACTATATAATATTGCAACATTAATACCACTACTTCTCTAATCTATATGCCCAATCAAAATGCTTGAAAAATAATTTCATTTAAGGCATGCATGGTGCCATGGTCCCACTCTCTTTTCCTAATTTAAATTCTCAATTTTCCTAGTTTTCATGAGGAGAAGTCTGAAGTCCTCACATCTGGGGTTATTTTTCCCGGCGAATCCAAGCACTATACGCCCTCCAAGTGGATGGAGCATAGGATAAAAAAGGTTAAATATATATAGGATATATTAGAATGTGCTGCCAATTAATCAAATTCCTTATTCTTGTCCATAAATATATAATGTGTTCATAGCCAGCCTACCATCAAAACACACACTCCCAAGTCATGCACCAGGCTAAGCTAGGCTAAACACACCTTCCTTCTTTGCTCCTAATTAATTTCTCCAATTAGAAATCAAGTGTGGAAATGGTGAAGTTTTCCAAGCAATTTGAGGGTCAGATTGTTCCTGAATGGAAAGAGGCCTTTGTTGATTACTGTCAACTCAAGAAAGATCTCAAAAAAATCCATCTTTTAAACCCCGAAAATGCGCCTAATAAGAACCACGGCAGCTCTTTAAGCAACACCCTATTCTCCTCCATAAGAAACTTGTCTTCATTTGGTCATCGGCATAGAGGAGAGCACGGAGTCATTCAAGTACTGTACTTGTCTTTATATATGTTTTTTGTACGTACATGGTTTTTTCAATGAGGCTGGCTGGCTGGCTAATAATTAATTAATTTGATGGTCTGCAGGTTCATAAGAAACTTGAATCATCGGCTAGTAAAGGAGACATGTACGAAACTGAATTGCTGGAGCAGTTTGCTGATGATACCATAACCGGTGCAGCAGTAGAGTTTTTTGCATGTTTGGACATGCAACTTAACAAAGTGAATCAATTTTTTAGGACTAAAGAGAAAGAGTTCCTTGAGAGAGGGGACTCATTGAAGAAACAATTAGAGATTCTCCTTGAGCTCAGAACCGCGCTCAAATCTTCCAAGGAAGATGACTCCATTTCAGGCACCATTTCATGCGGTACATATATATTTCTTTCGAGCATTCATGATATTTAATTTCTTATCAAGCACTCACTTAAACCAAACCAAAGATTGATCAATGCAGTACGTACCATAATAGTAATGCAAAAGTGTTTTTTTCTTTGTCTTGGGGTACAGATGAAGAGTCCCCTAGGGACATAACAGAGCAAGAACAGGGGAAGGATAATAATGCAACAGAAGATCAATTTGATTTTCAATTCAGTTCCAACTCTCCAAAATTAGTTGAGACTACTGGAAAATCTACGAGAATGAAAAGGACGAATAGTTTCAATTGCCAAGGAAAAAACTTAAGAATCCACATTCCTCTCACTAATCCAACCCGTGCATTCTCGTATTTACTTTGGGATGATTTAATCAAGCAGTCGTCCAAAAAAAATGGTTTGGAAGGTAAAAAGGTGCACATTAACAAAACAAAGCTGCACCATGCTGAAAAAATGATTAGAGGAGCCATCATTGAGCTCTATAAAGGTCTAGGCTACCTCAAAACTTACAGGTAAATTTTTGAAAACATTAGTTTTCCTTTATAAAACTTCATTCCGATTTACAAGGCTTTATTTTTACAATGATTTTCAGGAATTTGAACATGCTTGCTTTTGCCAAGATTTTGAAGAAATTTGACAAAGTAAGTCGTTGGGTAGCTTTTTGATCTCATCATCATCATCATCTTCTTTTTTTCTTTTTTATGCTTATTAAAATTTTCCCTTTAATTTGTTTGCCTCAGGTCACAAACAAACAAGTTCTTCCCATTTACTTAAAAGTGGTTGAGAGTTCTTATTTCAACAGCTCAGACAAGGTAAACCACTAAGCTGAAAAGCTGTACATCATTAAGTAAAACCATCAATGGTTGCATGATTTTTTGATTGAAAGATGATTGGATGTGGGGTACTAGGTATTCCATCCTCAGATTTTTATTAGACAACCTTACGTGCATTTCCATAAAAAAGAAATGACCTTAGATTTGCAAGGATAAAGTTAAGATATGCTTGTCTGCAACTACATTAATTAATTTGTAGTAGTACAACATTTTGATTAGACTTCTAAATTAGTCTCTCATCAATGACAGATTATGAAGTTAGCAGATGAAGTTGAGGAGATTTTTGTCAAACACTTCACTGCAGATGATAAAAGGAAGGCCATGAAATACCTTAAACTGACTCAACGTAAGGAATCGCATACTGTCACCTTTTTCATAGGTAAGTTTCTCCAAAGTAAATCTTTTAATTTTTACTTAAATTTTCATCCAAGTAAATTGTAGCTGTTTCAGATATGGTCTGCAGCACCTAAATCTTGTTTAGCCAATTGACACTAACGAATGTTCAACAGTTTATAGGGGTATATATATTAATATATAATTATACACTCTAATCTCTCCTTTGCATCAAAGATAACCTATAATATTGGCCTTTTTTATACCATAATCTTTAATGGAGATATCTAGCTAGCTTTTTAAATGCTTTGGAACCATACAAATATACAATACAAAATTTGATAAAAAGATTCGATCAAATTATCAAGGTTCCATTAGACCACCAGAGACTATGTCATGCATCAAAGGTGAAGGTCCACTTGTAGAAGTGGATGTTAAAGCAGAGAGCAAGGGCATCATCGTGTGTTTGATCATGGAGCCATGGATTTAACCTTAACCAGAAGGTCCATTAACACCAAAAAACAGCAACCTCTAGCTTCCCTAATGAGCTAGCTAGGAACTAAAAGTTCAACAAATTAAAAAAAAAAACATAAATTTAAAATTTAAAATTTAAAAATTCCCGTGTCTGGCATGACATGTATCAACCATGTTAACGCCAAGATCTTCTGCCACGTCCCAACCACTTAAGACGCCCTGATCCTGCACAGTAAACACGATTAACACCAAGAGTTTGACGGCTTCGACCGTCGGGGGATAGCTCAGGCGTGAGAGTCAGTACAGGTGTTCACAAGGGTTAACAATGGAGGATCATAATCTCTAGTGTCTTGAGAGAGATAAAATTATCAGTTGTGAGTGTGTACCTTTTGCTTGAAGACTTCCTTGCTATGTTATATTGATCTCTGGCAGGTTTATCGTCTTACCTCTACGACATGACCCCCGATCGATGGTTTCTACCGACCGGAGTACCACCCACCCACTACCTGTGGTCACTGTTTGCTACCGCCGGCCGTCTGAGGATCCCATCCACATTAATGCATGACAGTTACAACAGTCAACTATCATGCTTTTTCATCATTACCGGTCAAAGATGGAGATATTTAATATCTAATGGATCCATACACTAACCCAATCCAATACTATAGAGATTTAAACAAGGATAATACAAAGACTGGGCCCAATAACGTTAAGACCCAATAGTGGAGATCCAATGGACTAATCAAACAAGCAGGCCCAATCCATTCGGCCCAATAGGTAAAATATCATGACTCAACCCCATAGTTTTTTTATTAAATAGGATATTTAATAGAAAACTATAAATGGTGCATGATATGATAGGACTTACTAAAGGCCCCTAATGAGAATAATTGAAATCCACTCGGTGTGATCCATAAGACAAAATAGAAAGAGACCGGAAGTCCAACATGAAAGGCCCAATCTGCTAAATGTTTGAGACTTAACCCGGACGCCACCCTTTCAAATTCGTGATTATGATTATCAATTAAATGTGCCGCCCTCGTGTATCGTGTAACCGTCAGTATAAAGGAAAAACTTTACCAATTTTGACAGTTTTACCTGTCAATTTAAAATTCAGAAGACTTTTTCCCTTCCTCTCTCTTTCGAACCTTTCTTCCTTTCTCTGCAAACTCTCAAAAATGGTGGTCCTCAACTCGAATCAAAACTCTCCTCTTCGTGTGACCCTCATTAACACTGTTCCACCCAATCCAAGCCCCGATAAGGAGGCTTCAAGTTCAAACCCGAAAGCTGCAACCCTAAGTAAGAATCCAACAACGAAACCCCTCCTTAACCCTTCTACATTCTATAGGAGTAAGGAACGTTATGCCCATGCCAACACTCCGTCGGTAGTCACAAAAATCGATTTGAAGAAGATTTGAACTCGTTGTCACATCCCGGACACTCATCTGGTGAGGGCCCCCAGATCCGAAGAACGAATGTACCAAAGACCGAAAGGGTGGACAGCCGTTCCAATGACAATTCTTGAGAAGGGGGTTCGATTCCCTCTACATGCCTTTATAGTAACCCTCCTAGGGTTTATTGGTGTTGGGTTTGCTCAACTAATGCCAAATTCATACATTCACATTTTGGCCTTCATCGCATTCTGTCATGAATTAGGTGTTGAGCCTACTCTCGATTTCTTCTTTTCTATCTACAAAATCGGTCAGTCCCGAGAAAAAGGATTCAAAGCCCTAAACAAGCAACCACCGAAGACAAGTGAAAAATTCGAGAGACGATATTTGGTTTCCACTCCTTCCAGTAACAGGGGATGGCACAAGGGGTGGTTCTTCGTAAAGGGACCAGAGATTGCCTCCTTGTCGAGTTGGGCTACTGATGAGAGGATATCTGCTAACTTTGGGGATATTCCTGAAGAACGCGAAGCTGAAATGATAGAGCTCTTTGATAATTTCCCGAAGGAGGAGTAGAACTATGGACTTCTTTCCAAACAGGCATGGTTGTATGACCACAAATGTAAGTATCGGCACAACTTGCATATGTTTGAAAATTTATAATATAATTTATAATGTGGATTCTGATATGTAATGGTTTACTCTCTGCAGTGACCTTGATTAAGCCTTCATCTTCGGAGGTGAAAGATTTGGAAGATTTTCTGGCTGGAAGGTCTGTAGAAGTTGCTAAAACTCCATTGATAGAAGCAACACCCGAGGACAACCCAACCATTGAAACATCCCCTATTGAACCTCACGGGGATGAACCAGAAGCGGATGACCCTCCTCCACCCGAAGAAACTCTTCAACCTCACCGGAAAAATAGAGCCATCCGAAAACCTCGACCAACCCCCACTCTGACCTTTGTTGAGCCCATCCCAGATTCTCGAACCGATCACCAACCCAAATTTCGGGAAGTTTCTTTGGATCTACATGATCGAAGAAATCTTCTTCGAGTCAAGAAATTAAGAACCAAAGTCATCCGACTATCAGCAGATGAACTTAGAGTACCTTTGTTTTCAACCGATCCACCTCCTGCACCTCCCGTTGAGATACAAGTTTCTGATGGGGAAGAACAAGTCGAAATCATGCCTCCATTATCCCGGAAAAGGAAACACCCTTCTGTCAGCCACCCAAGCTCAGCATCAGTTCCCTCACCACCTCACGAGCCCATTCCAATTCAATCTCCTTCTCCCGAAAACATTTACATGGATCCCTCTCCAGTTCGTGACCAGCCCACATTATCCCCTGAACGACCACAACCACCTCCACCTGAGCATTCATCTTACGAATTCCAGAACGATGCCATGGCATTCCCAACCCTCTGGCCCCGATACAATGCCAACTTTCCCTTCCATCTATTCAATGCATTCGTTCGGGATACCGATGATCATAGGTTTGGTGACAGATTTATCGGGGATATGCTTGATGAGGGTATGAGCTATATAGCAAAGGTAAACTTATTTTCTCAATCTTCATACTTCTTATCATACTTAGGCTATATATCTGAAATTGATTGATTAATACTGAATATGTACAGGCCAATGCTATTTTTGGGCATTTACGCCCTAAATATATAGAATCCGAAGCTGCAGAAGAAGCTGCAAGGAGGGAAAATGCCATCTTGCAGTCTGCTTTGGAGAAGGAGAGGCATAAGCGAGACATGGAAGACTTCAGTAATGGTCATCTTCGGCGGGATCTGGACCAGACTAAAGAAGAACTGCTGACCCTCAAAGAAGAGCTAAAAGTGATTAAGATCAGTCAACAGAATATGACGAGTATGAATGCTGATCTGGTTACTAAAAATGAAGCTCTAAGGATTAGTAACGAAGAATTTGCTATAGCTAATCAGAGCTTGGCTATACAAGTCGATGAACTTCAAGTGAAGGTCAAATAAAGATAAGGAAAGGCATGTGATCGGATCTTAGGAAACTCCAAGATAAATCAAGGCTTTGAAGGAACAAGGTCCTCCTACAACCAAAGAGTCGCGTGGCGAATCTGAGTGAGTATAGGTATCCGATGAGCTCAATGCGAGAAATCTCAAGGTTTATTCGTAGGAAGGTTATGAAGTCTGCGCAGAGATCGAGGCAAGGAAAAGTTAATTCTTTGCTCAATTAGACACAGCCTTGCTTTCGATTCAAGGTGAAGATAATGCTGAAGATATTATTGCTTTCTTATAATATTAGGACTTTTGTAAAAATTTCTATTTCTTTTTGTGTGAACTTTTAAGTATTTAATGCAACTTTATTTTCCTGTTCTTATGACTTCTGTTTTATTTCATTTCTTGTCAATAATTCAGTATCAATGATCTTGAATGAATTTAACTAAAATTGTGAATCAGATAAGGCATATAATAGTTAAGTTAAGAAATGATATGAACTGAATTCAATGAACTGAACTGAATGAACCGAACTTAACACTTGAACAAAATAAAGTAATGCATACTTATCGTTACCGAAGTGTGAGATAGATTAGGCATAAGGTGAATTCGGCTGATCCTCCTTGCACCATCAAGATCCTGTTTACCACTCGGGGTAAAACAAGTATATAAGGACCATGGAATTTGTTTACCACTCGCGGTAAATCAAATTCATAAGGACACACCTGACAATAAGGCTGCCATCGAATGGCCAGCGAGTCCGACTGAACCTCCTTACTTCGGTACATTTTGTTTACCACTCGCGGTAAAGCAAAATTAAAAGGACCATGGAATTTGTTTACCACTCGCGGTAAATCAAATTCATAAGGACACTCCTGCCAAAAAGGCTACCATCGAATGGTCAGCGAGTCCACCCCGTCCTCCTTACTTCGATGCATTTTGTTTACCACTCGCAGTAAAGAAAAATTAAAAGGACTATGGAATTTGTTTACCACTCGCAGTAAATCAAACCCATGAGGACACTCCTGCCGAAAAGGCTACGATCGAATGGTTAGCGAGTCCACCCCGTCCTCCTTACTTCATTGTGACTTTAGGACCAATAGGAAGAAGATCAATTGTGAAAAAATGAATCTTTTATTGATGACGATCCAATATTTACAGACTTCCGATAAACTGACTCGATCTCTACTGAAAATATTTTCGAAGCCTGCCAGCATGCCAAGTATTCTTGATTTTGGATCCGTCCAATGCCTTCAACCGATAAGTTCCTGGCTTCGGTACTTCAATTACTTCATATGGCCCTTCCCAATTCGGCATCAGCTTTCTCATGTTCTGTGGCGTAGATGCTTCGACTTCTCTGAGGACGAAGTCCCCCACTTCAAATCTGTGAAGCTTTACCCCCTTATTGTAATGCTTGGCTACTCTCCATTGATATGCTGCCAGTTTGATCAAAGCCACCTCTCTGGCTTCTTCCAACAGATCCAATTTGACCTTCAGTCCTTCTTCATTGTAGATCTCTTTAAACCGACTAACTTAGAAGACTTGGAGATCCAATTTTAAGCGGGACTAAGGCATCAATACCATAGGCCAATCTGAAGGTGAATCCCACATTTGTAGTTCTCGGTGTAGTCTGGTAAGCCCATAATACACCGGCAAGCTCCTCCGCCATCTTCCTTTAGCTTCATCCAATGCATCTTGATCCCATTCGGCTGATTACATTGGTCACTTCAACTTGCCCATTCGACCGTGGATGAGCCACCGAAAGTCTTCTTGTCTTTGAACTCCAAGCTCTTTCGAAAATCCTTCAATTTTGATCCCACGAATCGCATCCGTTATGCGATATCACCACTTTAGGAATTCAAAGCGAAACACTACTGGACTCCTTCATGAACTTCAAGCACTTTTGCTCATTATCAACCAAAGTGGCTTCGTTTCTACCCATTTGGTCATATAATCGATAGTAACTATGACAAAACTGACCTGACCTTTAGCTTTCGGCAATGGACCCAGTATGTCTACCCCCCAAACAGCAAAGGGTATAGGAGATAAGATCGAGTATAGCTCTTCTGGTGGCTGATGTGGGATCGAATTGTTGAGCTGACATTTTTCACACTTCTTCACATATTTCGTAGCTTCCTTGAAGATTGTAGGCCAGTAGTATCCCTGCCGAAGCACTTTGTAAGCTAATGACTTAGCAGCTATATGGTCGTCGCAAATACCCTCGTGAACCTCCCGAAGAGCATACTCAGCCTCAAATGGAACCAGACACTTCAACAATGGTGACAAAAATGCCCTTCGATAAAGATCGTCATCAATAAGAACAAAGTTGGCACTCTTGAACCTGATCTTCTTTGTCAGCATCTGATCCGAAGGAAGGATGTCATCTGCCAGATATTCAATGTAGGGAGCCATCTAACAGTTAGACCGTTCAATGCACATCACTGCTTCATGCTGGATACAAGGCTGCTGCAAAACCTCCAAATAAACTGACCCATTGAAAACATCAGCATCCGTAGTGGCTAGCTTCGACAATGCATCGGCAATGGAATTGTCGTTACGCTCTATACCCTGAAACTCATAAGAGACGAAGTACTGAAGTCGGTCTTTCAACTCTGCCAAATACTTGATCATCCTCGCCCCACGAGCTTCATAATCTTCTAATACTTGCTTGACAACCAGCTGAGAATCACTGTAAATGATCAGCTTCTGAACTTCTAGACTCTTCGCCAGTCGAACTCCTGCTAGCACTACGTCGTACTCGGCCTCGTTGTTCGTTGCTCTGAACCCAAACCTGATGGCCTGCTGCACCTTGAATCCCTCCGGACTTGTTAAAATAATCCTGCGCCAATCGACATCCGCAGATAGTGAGACCCGCCTATATCAAATTCCATGAGTTCTCGATCTTTCAAGAATCAAGAATCGCCGATCGACGCTTTGGCTTCTGGCAACTCGGCATCTGCTTCGAAGAACGAACACTCCACCATGAAATCGGCCAAAGCTTGACCTTTGATAGCAGTTCGAAGATGATATTCAATAAAAAATTGAGATAATTCCATTATCCATGCTGTTAATCTCCCCGAAACTTCTGGTTTGCTCATCACCTTCTTCAATGGTTGATCCATGTAGACGACCAGGAGCTGACCTTGAAAATATTGCATGAGCTTTCGACTAGCAATTATCAGAGCAAAGGAAAATTTCTCAATGTTCGGGTACCTAGTTTTAGCATCTCTCAGAACGTGACTGACGTAATAAACCGGATGTTGCTTCCCACCGACCTCCCGAACCAACACTTCTCCAACTGCCACCGAACTAGCTGCCAGGTAAGGTTTCACCAATAAAGGAATCGAAGACAAATACGTCTTTATTCCTTGGAAGGCGTCTTCACACTCCGAAGTTCACTGAAAAGTCTTCGCATTCTTCGGTCCCTTCAACGTATCAAAGAATAACAAGCACCTCTCTGCTGATTTGGACATGAACCTCCTCAGAGCTACAATCCTACCAGTCAGACGTTGAACATCTTTGAATGACTGAGGAGTCTTCATATTTAGTATGGGCTAGATCTTCTCCGGATTGGCCTCAATACCCCTTTGACTGACCAAATAGCCCAGGAACTTCCCTGCACCAAGCCCGAAGGTGCACTTTGCAGGGTTGAGTCTCAACTTGTGATGACGAACCGTCTGAAAGCACTCCTCTAGGTCATCCAGATGCTTCTGAACAAGCATGCTCTTCACAATCATGTCATCAACATATACCTCCATATTCCTTCCGAGCTGCTTCTGGAAGACAAAGTTCATCATTCTTTGGTAGGTGGCTCCAGCATTAATTAAGCCAAAGGTCATATTTTTATAGGCATACACCGAACGGTGTGTGATGAATGTTGTCTTCTGAATGTCCTCCTTGCACATAGAAATTTGATGATAACCTGAAAAAACATCCATAAAGCTTAGTAGTGCATACCCCGAAGTCGCATCAATAAGTTGATCAATGTGGGGCAGAGGATAGAAGTCTTTCGGGCATGCTTTGTTCAGGTCGGTGTAGTCGATGCAAACTCGCCACTTCCCATTCTGCTTCTGCACCAACACTACATTTGCCATCCACTCCGGGTAGTCGATCTCAAAGATGAAGTCAGCAGTTATCAGCTTCGCGATCTCCTCATCAATGATCCTCTGACGCTCAGGTGCAAAGATCTGCCTTTTTTGTCGAACTGGCTTTTTTGATGGATCCACATCTAGTCGGTGTTCGGCAATCTTTCGGCTGATTTCAGGCATGTCTTGTGGCTCCCATGCAAAAATGTCCCCATAGCAGCGAAAAAGTTCCATGAGGTTTGTCCGGAGAGGTTCCGGCAAACCCGAACCAATCTTCACTGTTTTGTCTCTCTTCCCAAGGACCAGCTCGATCTCCTCTGTCTCTCCTGCAGGAATAACCAATGGCTCCGAACTGCTTTCAGTGAAGGGCTCGATCTCAATTGCCATGGTTTGTTTTTGCTTGCTGACCCCTACTCCCGAGGCGATCACAGAATTCCTATAACATCGTTTAGCCAGGTCCAAGTTCCCTGCTATCTCTCCAACTCCATGGGCTGTGGGGAACTTGATTTTAAAATGAGGGATGGAAGTCACTACTTGGAGAGGCGTCAAGGTAGGCCGTCCCAATATGGCGTTGTAGGCCGAATCTACATGCACAACATAAAATTTACATGTTATTTCTACCTGTTGTGGAGCAGTACCGAAGATGACTAGTAGCTCAATAGTTCCTGCCACTTTGACTGGATCGTTGCTGAAGCCATATAAGGGAGCCTCCTGTCTGACCTCCATCTTCCGCCCATCAAGATGCATCCTCTGATAAGCGTAGGCATAAAGAATATCAACAGAAGATCCGTTGTTAATCATCATTCGCTTCATATCCACCGAACCCACTTGTGCTGTGATTACCAAGGCTCCTTCATGGGGTTTGATGGGCTCCGAAGGATAATCTGCATCACTGAAAGATATGACTGTCCTTGGAAACGGTATGTCGGTCTTCGGGGGAACACCCACCACGGACATGACTGAATCCAGATATCCCCTCCTCTTCTTTCCTACCAACTCTCCTGCTGTCCCACTGGTTATTACATCAACGACGTGCCTTGGTGGCTGATTTGGAGCAGGCTGCACGGGTGAAACCATTTGAACCGTCTAAACAGTGTAGACGGCCAACATTCTCTTTGCTCTTCTTGCTTGGTCCTCCCGCCACATACTGAACTAATAAACGGCTTTAAACCTTCCTTTCTACGAAGTCCTTTAAATTACAACACTCATTAGTATCGTGACCTGCAGCTTGATGATAGCCACAATATTTTCGAGCATTTCCCGATCCCGGCTTAAGAACGTTACGAGGCGGTTCAAAGAACGGCTGGTTCCTGATCTGATCCAAAATCACCGACCTATCCGTATTCAGTTTGGTGTAAACCTTGTTCACCTTCGGAGTAGGAGCAGGTAGGCGATTACTTTCCTGTCACCATGAGTTGTTATACTTTTTCGAGCTACCCTCGGACCGATCATTATACCCTCCCCCTTTCTTCTGATCGTCTTCAGCCTTAGGAGTATCCGCCTCCTTCATCCGATCTGAAGAAGGACGTTTCAGGCTATTCATAGCCTCCTCCACCACAATGTAGCCTTCGGCTTTATCAAAGGCTTCGACCAAGCTCTTCGAATGGTGAAACATCAGCTTCTTCACCAACTTCTCTGACTTCACCAAATCTAATCCGTTCTGAAATAAACCCACAGCCTGAAGGTCATTGAAGTTGGACATCTGCCCAACAGCTTCCCTGAACCGCTTCACATATTGACCCAAGGATTCATTGGTGAACTGTCGGACCTGTGCCAAAGAACCTGTAGGCTTCCCTCTTCTTCGGTTGCTCCCAAAATAAGCATGGAATTTGTCACACAGCTCGGACCATGATGAGACCGAATCTGCAGGTAGAGTCCCCATCCACTGTCTCGCGTCCTTCCTTAACGTTGTGACAAACGTATGACATTTGGCAGCATCGGTGAAATCATAATAATCCATCAGCCGGTCGAACGCCTGACTATGGTCATAAGGGTCCCCAGACCCATCGTAACTTTCCATATGGGGCAGCTTCTTTGTGGTGTTTGCCTTCTCCTTGAGGATATCCGAAGAAAAAGCGGACGCCTTCTTTCCCGGAGTGTCTTTCACCTGCTGAACTTCAGCTAGTTATTTCCGGAGCTCCTTTAACTCCTTTATCAAGAAATCTACACCTTCTGGTTGCGAGGAGACTTCTTTCTCCTGAATAATCTTCTGCTTCTGAGTGGATCGACCTCCTCTGTCTGATCCCACCGCTTTTGTTGGACTTTTGGTTCTACTCCTACATACAATTCTATCCTCATGATGAGAATATTCACGTTGATGCTATATCCTTCGATTCTCAGGTACATACTCCCTCGATCGACTCCTCTGTCTATCACCGCCATGACCGTGAGAACCAATTACTACAAGCGCTTTCTTAGACACCTCGGGAGTTCTACTTCTTGACCGTCTTCGTTCCTGAGGTCATCCTCGAGAAGCGTGAATAGAGTGTTCTAGCTCCTTTCTTTCTCGCTGTTGCACATCTTTAGGCCTACTACGCCTCTCGGTTTGAACATGACTAGATGCCTCGTCCCTCAACTCTGTAACCCGAAGCATCTAATTGGCTATATCTTCTCTTTGCTTTAGAAGAACATCCAAAGCTTTATCCGCCTCCTCTGCCATCTTTGCCAACTTGGCAGCCCTGTCATCTTGACCGCTTCGGTGACTAGTTCTAGACGGTGAACCTTCTATCCGCCTTCGGTCTTGATCATAATCTCTGTCTTCATCAAACTTCAACCTCCTTCTGGCTTTGACATGGGCTCTCGAACGAGAACCCCCAGAATCATGCTTAGAAGTCGTGCTCTCATGAGCACTTTTGGAAGGACCCAGACGATCCTTAACAAAAACACGTGGCAACGACGAACTCACAGCCATCGTTTGCCCCTCTGGTGTATCAGCTCTACTCCTCACCATCTTTCGAAGTAGATTAAATGAATGTGATTGAAAACTTAATGACACTAGAACACGCCCTCCTTCTAGCGCCAATGTTAACGCCAAGATCTTCTGCTACGTCCCAACCACTTAAGACGTCCTGATCCTCGCACGACAAACGATTAACACTAAGAGCTTGGCGGCCGACCGTCGAGGAATAGCTTCGAGCGTGAGAGTCGATCTGGTGTTCACAGGGTTAACAATGGAGGATCATAATCTCTAGTGTCTTGAGAGATAAAATTATCGATTATGAGTGTGTACCTTTTGCTTGAAGACTTCCTTGCTATGTTATCTTGATCTCTGGCGGTTCTGTACACCCACTTACCTCCCGACACGTACCCTTGATCCGATGGTTTCACCGACCGGGTACTCCACCCACTACCTGTGGTCACCGTTGTTACTCTCTGCGCATCCGAGGATCCCATCCACATTAATGCATGGCGATTACAACGATCAACTATCATGCTTTTTCATCATTATATCGGTCAAAGATGGAGATATTTAATATCTAATGGATCCATACACTAACCCAATCCAATACTATAGAGATTTAAACAAGGATAATACAAAGACTGGGCCCAATAACGTTAAGACCCAATAGTGGAGATCCAATGGACTAATCAAACAAGCAGGCCCAATCCATTCGGCCCAATAGGTAAAATATCATGACCCAACAAACCAAGTATTAGACACCAGCATAAACAATTTTTCTCATACAAATTTCATTTCTTATAATGTCCCTGAAACTGCGATCATACTTATTTGTGATCTTCCTTTAACAGGGTTATTCACGGGGTGCTTCATGGCGTTTTTTGTTGGCTATGGCATTATGGCTCATATTGCGGGAATGTACAGACCTCAGTCGGATACTGTGTACATGGAAACTGTTTATCCTGTCCTTAGGCAAGCATACAAATTCCAATAAAAATTAATACCACCTTCAAAATTTTACACAAAAATTGAGAATTTTGACTTTGAATATTAATGCAGCATGTTCAGCCTATTATTTCTACACTTCTTTTTGTATGGATGCAACATTTTCATGTGGAGGAAGACTCGTATAAATTATAGCTTCATCTTTGAACTCTCCCCGACTAAAGAGCTCAAGTACAGCGATGTGTTCTTGATATGTACCATGTCAATGACTGCTGTAGTTGGCGTCTTTTTCATTCATCTATCGCTTATGGCAAAAGGGTTTTCCTATGATCGAATCCAAGTCATACCTGGCCTTCTGCTATTGGTAATTAAGTGACCTCCCAGCATTTAATTTTATTGACAAAAACACATATCAAACACTTGCATATTATTCTGTATTTGATATTGATCTTGCCTATTTCAATGGATACAGATTTCTCTTGTACTTCTTGTGTGCCCCATCAACATTGTCTACAAATCAAGCCGCTACCGTTTACTTCGTGTACTAAGGAATATCGTTCTATCCCCTCTGTACAAGGTATCATTAATATCACCGGCTGTATTTTATTTATATACCCATATACTCGTGAGTTAATTTTTTGTTAATAGTCAACTAATTTTACTGATTATTTCTATGTTGTATTTGCAGGTTGTCATGCTAGACTTCTTCATGGCTGATCAACTATGTAGCCAGGTACCGATGCTAAGAAACCTTGAGTACGTCGCGTGTTACTATATTACAGGAAGCTACAAAAATCAGGACTACGGCTATTGTGTGAGGACAAAAAACTATAGAGAACTTGCTTATGCAGTTTCTTTCCTTCCTTACTACTGGAGGGCAATGCAGGTTGAGCTTGAAAATTTTCTTAACAACAAGTACTTACTTAGAATGATATTTTTCTTAACGAAAACGGTCTGATTTTATCCTTATAAATTGGGATATGCAGTGTGGTAGGAGGTGGTTTGATGAAGGGCAAACTAGCCACCTTGTGAATCTCGGCAAATATGTGTCTGCCATGTTGGCTGCAGGAGCAAAAGTGGCCTATGAGAAAGAAAGAAACATTGGATGCCTTTGTCTAGTTGTGGTCATGTCTAGTGCTGCAACTGTATATCAGTTGTACTGGGACTATGTTAAGGATTGGGGGTTATTGCAGAAGGATTCCAAGAACCCCTGGTTAAGGAATGATTTAATGCTTCGTGGAAAGTTCATTTACTTCTTCTCCATGGTATAGTATAGGCTTTAATTAATCCTCCATTTTTTTTCCCCTCCCCCCACTAAATTGATGCATGAGCCAAGCAATCCACAATGATTTAAGCATAATGCAGAACAGATGAATCAAATTGTTAAATAATGTTTTAAGAGTGTATAAAAATGAGACCGTACAGTACAATTTTAGATAGAGTTGAATTTGAGCAGCATAACATGTATCAACAAACACGGTGCCTCTTTCAGGGATTGAACCTTGTTCTAAGGCTAGCTTGGTTACAAACTGTACTGCATTACAACTTTGGCAGCATTGATTACAGAATAACAGGGCTATTTTTAGCCGCCCTCGAAGTGATTCGAAGAGGACAATGGAATTTTTACAGGTATAATTCAATAATATATGAATGATGTTTGTTCCTTGTAACAGAATAATTTGTTTGGCTTGACTTGACTTGCCTGCAGGTTGGAGAATGAGCATCTAAATAATGCTGGAAAGTTTAGGGCAGTCAAGATTGTACCACTTCCCTTTCATCAAGTGGAGGAAGAAGATTAATGATGCCCCCATTGGCAATTTGTTGTTTTGGAATTTGGATGATGTTAGAATCTGTTGGTTCTGAAAATACCCTCATTCTCCCTTGGGAAGGAAATAGTTGTACAAACTAAACTAGTTGAAATAATTGTTAATTGTACAAACTTTTCTCCAACAATTTCCGTGAAAAAAGTATTGTTTATTTTGGCCTTTGGGTCACTTTTTTATGTTGATGTTTCTACCATAATTATCATTGAGATTCTTGAATAAATTAATGCACAAATTGATGAATTGTATTAATTGAATAAGTTCTTATCAACTTTTTAAGAGTTCACCGGCTCATAGTCTAGTTATTGTTAAGATTGAGGTTGGGTGACATTTGGTCGAGTTTATTTCTTCTATTATAAAATTTTATTTTATTTTTTTTTATGAGAGACTTATTTATGAGTTTATTTCTTTCTCTTTTAATAAAATTTTATTGATTTTTGATTCTATAATAATGATAATATATTTTATTATAAAATTATATTATATTCCCTGACTAAAATTAGGCTTTCCAAAAATATCAACTTTTAAGATATTGCACCGACTTAAAACATAAAAATAAAACTTTTATTTATTTACTCTCTCCGTCTTAAAATATAGTATTATAAATTTACTAAAAAATATAAAACAATAAATAATTTATCTTTTCATAAATGGAAATATTCATATATATATATATATATATATATATATATATATATATTTAAAATTTTGTTTTAAAACAAAATAATTTTTTTTATTCTTTCACTGTCTCCTACCTATGTTCCCAAAGAAAATAGAAGGTTGCGAAAGGAAAGGAGGAGGAAAAAAAAAGAACGATTTTATTTCGGCGAGTACTGAGTTTAGTAACAGTTTCTAGTTTCTACCATGGCTGCAACCGCATACGGTTATACAAACCTTCCTTCCCTCTCTTCCACACCAACAGTCAAAACTCGTAATCGTTTTTGTTCCATCCCCTGCACTAATTTCTTCAGGCCCAATTTGGGTTCCCTCAAATCCTACAGGTAAATTATCCCTCTTCTGGTGTGTAGCTTTCCCTTTAACTTGTTTTTTATTTTTTTATTTTTTTATTTTACTCTTTGCATCAATATTTGAACTGTTTATGATAATCCAACAAAAATATATTTATAGTTCCCGGTTCTGCTTTACAGACTGAATATTTCTCATAACCTGAGAAAAACATCGAATTGTTTATTTGAGGTTCTGGTAGTTTCTTGTTTGGTTGATGATAATTCTGAAGCAAATGCCGAATCAGAGTTTTCTGCTTCAAATGGCTCTAGCCCGGTATATTCTTATTGATGCAATAAATTTTTATAGATTTATATGTTCTTTTGGCACTAATCAAATTTGAGGTCTTTATGCTATTCATGCTATAAACTAAGTGTTAGTATGCATAGGTGGGCAGTGTGAGTTTGACTTCGTTCACACCTTTATACAGATTTCAGTTATTGTTAGGTACCAATAATGTTTATAGTTTTCTGAATTTGAAGGTTAATGTTGAATGTATTAGGATTGATTAGTGTGGATAGTTGGAAAATTTTGCAATAGTCAGTAATTGAATTGATTACACCTCATGTTGAATAAGCTAACAAGTAATGGTAGTTGGTCATATTCTTTATGTAATCTAGGTGAATTCGTTCAATTGCTTAATGTGCCAATAAATGAAGGAACATACTCTTGTGGGGGTGGATTTGAGGCAATGTTTCTGAATTTGAGATGAATATTAATTTAATTGTGTGATTTAACGTTGCTAATTCTTGTAGCTAAAGATTTGGTGAAGTTGGTCTTATTATTTTTCGCATTGTTATTCTATAAACTTGTCTGTGTACCTTGTGGTTTAGGAAGTGACTATTGATATAGAACTCCCGAGAAGAAGTTTGTTGGTACAGTTTACTTGTGATGCATGCGGTGAAAGATCGCAAAAGCTCATAAATAGATTAGCCTATGAAAAAGGGACAGTTTTTGTACAGGTATTTCTTTGTTGACAGTTATTGTAGTGAAAAAGCTGATTGTTATTTTCCTTTTTATAGTCATTATCTTTTACATGGATAAACTGATTGTGCTCGTATATCGTCTGAGATTTTTTTTTTGTCATTGCTTTCTTAAGACCTAACGACAAAGAAAAATTAAAAATACCTTTTTTCCATTTTAGTCAGAGGACTTCTTTTTCACTTAACGCAATTCTCTCTCCCTCTACATCTCTCTTCCCATTTCCACCACGCACCACCACCACTCACAACCGCTGCCTCCTAACACCACCCTCACAAGTCACAACTGAAATCCAAAACAAAACCCAAACCCTGCTAAATCAGATAGTCACCAGTCATGTCAGATATGCTTATTCCTGCATGCTTCTTTAACCCTTATTTTTTCTATGCCCCCTCCTCTTGAATTATTGAATCTTTATTTTCATTCTCACCAACTGTCATCATTTCTTATCAGTGTTCAGGTTGTTTCCAGTATCATAAGTTAGTAGACAATCTTCATCTGGTGGTCGAGTACGACTTTCGGGAGGATGTTGATGTGGACTCAAAAGCAGATCAAGTTTGACATAAATTAACTGCTTTATTCTGGATTATTTTGTTGAAAGTTAACATTGTTGTACGAAAGGAGGTTGTAGTTTGAATAGGTTCATCCTGAATTCCTGATTATATGGCGACTGCATGATTTGCCAATTTGGTACGAAGAATTAATATAACAAAATGTTGGTGTCATCTTCTCTTTATTCGTCTCTATACCTCCAACAATTGAATTTATCTCATTGTAAAACCATAGCTTATTATGTCTGACTTTTACAAATTCTAGCCTGTAATAGCCAGCAGAATGGCAGCGGACAATGCAGTACTTCTCCACATTCCAATTCTTCTTCCTTGCTGCAGAATTGTCATTCCTCCACTCTGTAATCAGATGGTGGGAAAATCAGTGATGTTAACAGTTTAGATATTGATTTATGCAGTATGCACTAGATTATGTTGCATCAGAAAGTAGGTTCAGTTAGAACTGGAACTCAGCAGTCACATTACCAAATCCAGAGTTGGTGATGGTGCTGGTGTTGTTTCTGCAGAGTCTGTAACTGTAGGCGGTGCTGGAGGGCTCTTGACAGTTGGTGCTGGTGCTGGTGCTGGTGCTGGTGCTGGTGCATGGTGTATCTTGTGCTTTTGCTTTTTTTTCTTGTGTTTTCCTGGAGCTGGTGCAGGTGAGGGTATTAATGTTGGTGCTGGGGTTGGGGATTCAATTGCTGGTTCTGGGGCTGGTGCTGGTGTTGGTGGAAGCTGCATTGGGACTGGGGATATCTTTGGTGGAGGTAAAGCAGGCGGCAGTACTGGTGGTGGTGAAAGTATTGGTGCTTGTGATGGAGCTGAGATAGTTGGACTTTGTGATGGTTGTGATGGTGAGATTTGAGGAGGTGGAACAGGTGGGCTTGAAAATGGGGTTATTTTGGGTGATGGTGATGATATAGGTGTGGTTGCGGGAGGAGTTACTGCTACGGTTGTGGGTGGCTGTGTCGCTGCATTCGGTGTGGCAGTTGGTGATGGTGTTGCATTTGGCGTGTTAGAAGGTGAATCAACAGGCACTTGTGCATCAGCAATGGTTAGCAGAAGGCCAAGGCAAGCTAATGTTCGAAGCCATAAAGGTGAAGCCATTTTGTTGATATGGGAATGTTTGCAAAAGTGTTTATAGAAGTACGTATATGTAGCGGAGGGAAGAAGCAAAAAGTTTGGTGAAATGTTATGGGAGAGAAACGTAGTTTTCACTGAGAAGTACATCTCATCTAATTATGTAGGCAAGTTAAATGGAAAACTTATTGCCTCAGTGTGGGTTTTTGATACTTAGCTTAATTGGCCGCATACTTAAAATTCTCTCAGCTTACAGTTATATCTTCTTGGCATAGGACTTCTTAGTCATTATTCAACTTTCATATGGATTGTGGGCCGTGCTTGAAAATCTCATCAACACTTCTTGGCATCTAATTATGTAGGACTTCGGGTCCCTATGCACTTTCTGAGCCACCTTAATAAATTATGTCCAAGGTGTGTTACCGCACAATCTTAATACGCATAAATGTACAGATTAATGTTAACTGTACCTAACTTCCTTCATCTACATTTAATCTAAAAACCCAACTGTTGCTACTCGATCCCAATCATATAGAGGAACAGCCGAACAGCTTTTTTCCTTTTAAATGTGCTCTTGCTTTGAGTTTTCAGTTGCTTTCCGTAATTACAAGTAGTATTAGTCATTATTCAACTTTCATATGGATTGTGGGCCGTGCTTGAAAATCCTGCTTCCACTGTAGTGCAGAATCTAATTTTTGCTCTATTTTAACCTTTCGCAAATGGTAAAAAATGGAATGCGCAAGTCCGAAAACTATATGTCCGGTGATCAGGTTGTGCATAAATGCACAAGTCCGCGGTTTCAACTTTCAACCGAAGAATGTGGTAACACTTCTCATATCTGGGGATGGAATTCAGTTTCAGTTAAAATCAAGATCAGCTCACAGACACGATGCAATTCAACTTTTTCCTCAAAGTATGGTTACTTGAGCCTGAGATTTTTGTTCTGATTATATATTGTTTACACACTAAGAATCTTATCTTATAGTTACACCAATGGATTCCATAGACCAGCTAAATGATTACTTACAAAGGGATCCATTAGAAATCAACTTAAGACTTGAGAAGAGTACAATATTATAATGATCAATTACATACAGAACAGGTTGTGGAAGAAGGCATCGTTCATCCAGGTGATAAATTTTGAAGGGTGACTTGAAATAGGAAGACGTGAAGGAGGTGTTGGTGGCTCTGGTTTCTTGTCCTTCTTCCTTCTCCTTAGTTGAAATAACTGTTGCATCATATCTGCACATTCTGATGCCAATATCCCTCGTCGAATGTTTACATTTGGGTGGAAAGGGTGAACTGGAGCAGCTGGCTTGTCTGTTGGTTCCAAACCATTTTGTCCGTCATCCCCACTGGGAAAAAGCCTGCAAATGTTAATCACAGGTCTGTGTCAGCTATAGATTTACTTTGGAACATGGAATAAATGTCATTCATCATTACTCAGCAAAAAATAGAAAAGAGGAATAATTTCACTTCAGATGGCCTCAACAAAAACTTCCATGCCAATTGTTTCCAAACTGTATAATTCGTTTTACGTGATTAACAGGTTGGTTTTGAATAATCGGTTTGGAAAATAGAAAATATTTCAAATGTGAAACAGAAATCCATATAAGCATATTCTAAACTCTTCACATTAAATATCTAAGCCTTCTACATCCTTTGCTAGTACAAAAATGGGAAATAAAGGAGCTTGGAAATCTATTTTAAGCAAATGCTATGGCATAAATCTCAAATTCTTTAAAATATTTTAAAATAATGTGACTTATTTGAATTGCATACCTAATCCAGCTGCCATCAGCTCCTAGGAGCTTATTTGGAGCCCCCCAAACAATAGTGTCAATTCTAGCTTGAAGTATTGCTCCAGCACACATGGGGCATGGTTCAAGTGTTACATAAAGTGTAGTCTCCTGAAGAAGAAGCAATGTGAATGTTAGGTTAACACTTAACAGGGTACCACTCATTTTTGTGACAAGGAAGTGAGAAACCTTAGCCAATTAGATTTAAAAATGGATAGGAACAGAGAAATTACCGAAAGTCTCCATGAACGAAGTACGTTTGAAGCTTCCCGTATACAAATCATCTCTGCATGGGCGGTGGAGTCGCGTAACTCTTCTACTCTGAAATAGAGACGTGCACTATTAATAGCAAAGATATCCAACTGAAAAAAATGAAAAAAAAAAATTATAAATGAGCCATTACAACTTACAGATTGTATCCACGAGCAATTATTTTTCCATCATGTACCAGCACAGCCCCAACAGGCACCTCCCATATGTTAGCAGCTTTTTTGGCTTCCAACAATGCTTCCCTCATAAACGTTTCATCGTTTTTTCGCTGCTCAGCTTCAAGTATATATGCTTCTTCCCATTCATCAAATCTATCTTTCGGAACTTGTTTGTTCCGTTGAAGTTTCCTAGGCTTTATTTCTCCATCCTTGCCCATAGTTTCTGATACTTCAGTCAAACTAGTAGAAACTGGTTGCTCAATTGTCACCATCGTACCACTACCAGATGCATCAGTTTTGTCCACTGCTGAAATCCCTTGTATAGCAGGAGATCTTCTCCTGCGTATGCCTGAAGAAGTATGCTTTGTGCCAGTTTCTTCAAAGATAGGCGACAAAATGTCTTTGGATGACAAGCCACTCTCGAAATTTGAAGATGGTGGACTCAATTTTACATGCTTTATTTTGTCCTTTGATCTTTTAGAGCTGGACACTTCTCCTTGACTTTGAGGGTGAATGTCGCCAGGTTGTTTCTGGTCAACAGTAGAGAATTCTGGTAGCACGCTTCCCCTTCCCTGCTTCACATTCTCATCATTGTTTTCATCTGGTTCATGACCAGAAAACCATGCGTCACTACTTGTAGACTGATTCGGTGAGCTCCTTCCACCTGACCGTGAATTATTGGTTTCAGAATGTGAAGCCCACCGCAAGCGAACTATATCTGAGATAACATTCCACAAGGACCTGCCAGATCTCTTGACAACACTATTCTCAGCTGTACTAGTGGCATCTGGTAATTCTGTTTTCAGAGGTTCCTGGGTAGATGGATCAGTCTCATCCCACATTTTATGGGAAGGCCCCTTTGTTGCAGATCCCTGAGATGAAGGGCTTGAATCATGGACCTTTTGCTGAGAATCTCCAGAACTATATTGGCCAAGACCTTTTTGTTCATGTGCCTCACCCTCATGCACAAACTTCGTTTCATGTGTTGTCCTCTCCTTCTTCTTAACTTCAGAAGTGGAAACTTCATGCCTTACCTTCTCAACAAACTCACCAACGAAATGCGAAGAGGATTGTTGTAACCAAGAAGCTGAATCGAGCACATCTTCATGGGAGACAAAGTTTACAGGTTCCCCATGAGTCTCACTCCTCCTACCTTCGCCAGAGATTTCATGCTGGAAAGATGGAGAACCCTGGTGTAATGCACTAGAGCCAGTTGCTAAATCTTCACTATGAAAATCATCGAGTCCAAGCCCGCTGCTTGGCTTTACATGAAGTTGACTTCTAACTGTTGCCTGCAAGCTTGTATTCTTTTTGTTCACACCAACTTGCTGCACCATAGATTGGGAGTCCAATTTAAGTGATGCTTGGGAACTAGGTGCCTCTTCTAACAGGCCCTCATGAAAACTCATCACCTTGGTAGACCTCTGAGCCTCTCCTTTTGGTCCAATACTCGACACTCTTTCATCACTTAAACTATACCTTTGTTCGGTTTCCTCAACCAGTTTTACCACTGAGGACGAGCATCTTTCTTTACTACTCATTCCCTTTCCAGAAACCATGTTACTACTTGTAGCTTTCTCAGGATAATTGCAACTCAAAATGATATGGGATTCCTTTCTGGACTCCAGTCTTCTAATAGCTTCTGAATCCATTCGGGAGAGTTGCTCTGGGGCTTCTGGATATGAAATAACAGCTGAGTTTACATTTTCTTCTTGTATTTTAATTCTATTGTCAGATTTCTTCTGTGAAATAAATGTGCTTTGAATATTAATGTCTTGGGTATTTGATATTCCCATCATTTGTTGATCTCCTCTTGTGCCCATTTGCCCGGTGACCTGTTGTCCTGCTTGGTGGTGTTGCTCTACTGTATCACCAACCAATCGCTGAATCATAGTTGCATCATCTCCCTGGTTCTTCATTCTGGTCTCAGACACTCTTTGCGAAATGGAGGTCTCTCTTTTATCAATTTCTCGAATTTCTGTCATTTTATCAAGTTGCTGGGAATACCTCCTATGCTTTTCTTCCCTACTAATAAGGCCATCAGTTTTAAGTTGTTCCCCTGCTGTTTCCTGAACAAAACTCAAAGATCCAAGTAAGTTTTTTTCCCTGCCTCTGTACTGCTTTTGGGAGCTGGAAGTTGTTTCAACAACAGTAGCATAAATCTCTGGCGTCTTTGTGGATTGCTCATAATCTACTCTTGATTCAGACTGCCGGCTGACTCGTTGACCTGTTTGACTATGTTGCTGAGACAAACTTGAATTTTCTTTTATATCATCATATCGCTTGTGTGAGCTAAAAGATTTTTCATAACCATTTCCACATTCATCTGATAGTCTTAAGTGCTTTTCTGATGATTCCTTCCTAGCCTCAGTTTGTTCAGTCAATCCCTCATTAAGCTTCTTTTCATACTTCTTTCTCCAATCATACTCAACACCACTTGATGCTGCATACAACCCTTTCCCAATATTTTCTTTTCTCAAGACAACCTTTTGTTCCTTGGCATAACCACCGTGCCTATCAACCTCTTCCAAGACTTTGCCATCATATCTATCTCTATGATCCCTCCCATATCCACTTGATGATTCTCCTGCAAATCCATCATGCTTGCCCTGTATTTCGCTGTCACTCTCAAATTCACCCAATGATGAGAATGAGTAATAAGATGAGCAGCTGGATCCTTCTCTCTCATTCTCACGTCTTGAAATAATCTCTCTCTTTTCTTCCCCTCTATCTACTTTCTGTCTCCTTTCCTCCTCTCTAGGCTGAAATTTGACAGATTCATATAAGCACTTTGAAGTACTCTCCAAAGAACCCGATCCCACATCTTTCTTTTTACTCTTATTAGAAGAACCACCACTATTCTTCAGTCTCTTGTCCAACTGCACCTTTCTGGATGACTTCCCTGGATTTCTCTCTCTAACACCAAAACACTCCTCACCTACTTCCTCGCTCAACAAGCTAAGTATCAGCTCAGCATCATCCACATTGCATCCATATCTTCGATTTCCCCACTTCCCTCTTCTTCTAACAATATTCTTCTCCTTGAAAGAGTAAGACTTACAATAACTAGTGTTCCTATCGCGTGCGGGTAACCGATAATAAATCTGATTTACACCATCCAAGATTAATCTTCTACAAGGCGACCACTGAATTAAGGTAGATTGCCTTAACCCATATAAAAGACTAGGGCTTATGGGCAGTCTATATAAAGAACTGTTAGCACAACAAGCACAACAGGATGAAGGTGAAAGTAAAATGGGGTTCCTCCTATCAAATCTATCATCCAAGAAATAAGAGTAATCACTGAATGAAAATGAAAGAGACCCTTTGCACCCAAGTGATATAGTCGAACTAATAATACAAGTGTTGTGCATAATTTCTTGTGGAGAGAAGGAGTCTTACCTTGATATGAGAAGTGAATTTTGCAGGGTTTGTTGGATTGGTGGAGCTGAAACCATGAATTCCGTGTAGATCGGATTGCTGGAATGGGATTCAGGATTTTTATTTTTATTTTTTGTGTGGGCTAGAAAATGGACCAATTGAGCAGAAAAAAAATGCAGATGTTACCCGTGCGATAACGAAAGAAACAGAAAAAGAAGAGTAACCGATGAATAACAGGATGAGTGTGACTCGCCGACTCGGCCTAATTTTCTTCCCCTTCTTTTATTCGTTTCTAATACTACCTCTCTCCTCCAATAAAAAAAAGTGCTACTTAGGTTGACATGAAAATTATAATTAGATAGAGATGTATTTGAATTTTATTTATTTTTATTTTTATTTATTATTGGGGGTCAAAATATAAATAAGTAAAATTCAAATATATTTATGTCTAATTTTCATGTTCACGTAGAATTTTTGATATAAAAAAGTCTCACCTGTAAATTTTGAATCCATTTTATTTTAGTAATTAAAATATTAAGATTTTAAATATACAGAATAGATCTAAAACACTCTTCTTAAATAGTACTCACTCTTAAATAGCACAAAATTACGTCGTTTTGAAAATTCTTTTAAAATAGAAAATAATATTAAAATAAAATGGTTCCACTTACTTTCTTTTTATTTACAAAAATGTCACTCGCGACCCACTTGTTTTTAAAAGAATATCCAAAATGACATAATTTTAATAAAAAAGTATTATTTAAGTGAGTATTATTTAAGAGGAGTGTTTTAGATCTGTTTAAATATATACGTTTATCTTTAAATAGAATAAAAATAATGGTGTATAATAGTGAAATTGTGGTATCATTAACTTAAAAAAAATCTGTTTCACAAAATAATTTTTTATATATATATAAGTAAGAGTGTAAGACACTTTTTTTGAAAAAATAAAATATACTTTCTAAATTCTACGGACAAAGAAAGAGCTTAATTGTAAAGTATAGGGTTAGCCCAAAATATAGAGCTGGAATACCTTCACTAGGCCCAATCAACTATTCAAGATGGGCTACAAAGTACTCCCTTTCTGTCATGCAAAAATAATTTAATTTTATTCATATAATTAGCGGAATTAAAAATGCTTTTTTTATTATTATTTAATTTTATGTTTGTACTAAAAAATAATAATTTGTTAGTTTGATAATAAACTTGCGAGATATTTGTCCAAACAAGAATAATTTTACTAGTTAAATTTTTTTTTTTTTAAAAACAATTCTTTTGATCAATTATCAAAAATAAATAAAAATAGGGAATGGTGATGGTGAGTTAGTGGGTAAATGATGAAACATTTAATTTATTTATACACAAGAAAAAGAAAAAGATTCATACGATACATCATCTACGAATTAACGATCAGATCAGATCAGACCACACGAGACATTATTTACAAGTCATTTCAATATAATAATTTTCTTTTCTTTGCACATGACATGACTAAGACATACTATATTAATTATTTAATTATACTTGAAGAAGTTGATAAGAAGAACCTAGCTAACTAGCTAATTACTAATTGTTTGAAACTTATTTATTTATTTTTATATATATATATATACAACCAGATCATCACTCTGTCTCTTTCTTCAGTAATCAAGATTAATTTCCAGCTGATACGTTGATTTACTTTTTTTGATTTAACTAATGAAATTGAAGAGTTAGTTGGCATGGCATGTCAATTAATTATGAATTGTTACGTTTTCCAAATTATTCCAACAATATTAATTAATTAATGTAACTCACTAATTTGTTATTATGAATTACTCCCTCTGTTACTTAATATTATAAATCTTTTTAGAGTTATGTATAAGTATTAAGAAAATAATTATATAGCATTAAATATAATATCAATTATCTATATTACTCTTGTATTGAAAAAAGAGAGTATTATTTATTGGACAAAAAATAGTGAGAGAACCAAAATTATATTTAATATTTGTGATAATATTAAAAACTAATCAATTAATGCTTACTTGAAATTCTTAAACGACTTACATTAAAGAATAAAAATATTTATCTAAAATAACTTATATTAAAGAACGGAGGAAGTACATTTTAATATCACTCATCACAAACTTTTCTTTTATAATTTGCTCGTAAACACCAATTAAACCTGACCTGACTTGATTTTATTTATTTATATATATAGTACTAATTACTTTATAATATTGTTGTACATGATGACCATTAAAAATAATTTTTTTTAGTAATTTTTTTGGTGGTCAATAACAAATCATGCATGACATAAAATTTAATTTTATATATACTCCCCCTTCCCTTCATTATAAAATGAGAACGTCATATTTTTAGGGTGCGGAAATAAAAGACAAATGTTAAATATAACTCTCTCATTTTGAAAATGATAAAGAAATTAAGTAATTTTCTAATTATATACATGTGATATTAACCATAAGTACTTGTTGTATGTATGTATTAAATTTAAAACTGTATCTTAATTAATTCATGTAAATAATTCGATTAAGGACATTTCAAAATGCAATTATTATCAATCAATTAAATGAAGTTTTAATTAATTAACACTACTCATATTACTTATGAGTTATGGCTGCTTGCCAGTTCGTTTGCTTTCTGATTCACCTCCGACAAGTTTTAATTAATTAATTAATGTTACTAATACTCCAGCGGAACAGCGCGTGCGCGCACACACTTAAATTTTTGATCCTTAAGTTTCCCTGTTCCGCCCTCGCCCACTCACTTGTAATATTAAAAAATCTACTAGTTTGTCTAGCTACCCACCCGGCCACCAGTTATGCACAATACAATGGTGATGTGCCACCACAGAATGTCCGGGGGAATTGCTGACTGAACTTCATCATCATACATTATCAACAACAAAATTAAATTAATTTAAATATATAATTGTTCGGGAGCGTTTTATCGAAATTTATTTGGGCCGAAGGCTTAATATCAGAAGGGCTTGAGAGACCGATTGGCCGAAGCCCATGAAGATGTTGGAGGTGTTCGGATCGGCATCCCAGCCCTCCCGGTAGGAGCTAAACTTCGATCTTGTGATGTTGGGGTCGGGTCTTGAGTCCTTTGGTAAAAGCCAGGACTAGAATTATAGGGACCCGTTTGGGCTGCACAGATGAAAAATCTCACTGCGTCAGCAGTCAAGATCTTATTCATATCGTATAAAAAGTAACTCCAAAGTGGTGATGAGATTGGACTCTACTTGCACCTTTTTGAGGAGATTATCTTTGACCCAAGTTATGGTAACTACCATACACTAGGAGTTCTAATCCGACCGGGAGAAGGATTCTAAGGTGGTGAAACCTTTATAAATCTAAGGCCTAGAGTTATCATTATGAGGTAATACCTACTTTTGAGCACTAAATATTTATCCTCCATTGTTAAACCTTATAACGGCTTGTACTCATTCTCACACCGGAGTTATCCCCACGTGGCCTGTGGCCGTCAACTTCTGTGTGATCTCATTCTTGTCGGAGTTCTAGCGTGGATTACGTGATTGACCTTGGGAAAACTCAAGCGTTAACATTGGCGTTAGAAGGAGGGTGCTTAAACAATCACAATCGATTCTTTTAAAAGAAGAAACTATGGCGAGCTTGGAGTATCAGCGATTTAAATAGTAAAAAGCTAAAACGCACTGCACCACTTTCGGTGAGAGGGTCGGTGAAAAACGAGCTAGAGTTCGAGTCCGGGGCGATTAGATGGAGACAGTGGCTCCCCAACGAAAACTCTTCCATGAAAGCCAGTAACCTCCCAACCAGTTAATCGGATGGGCGAAGCTAATTCACGAAAGTTGGAGGCGCGTGAAAAGAAAAGTCGTAGCCGGTGGTAGTGAGATCGGAGAATTCATCCTGCGAAAAAGATGCGATAAAACAAAGATGCCATGATGACCCTACGTCTTGGCGGAGGAGAGCTCGAACTACAGATGGCTAACATGCTCAAAGAGCAAGAAGCATCCTCCTAAGAGGCGTAGGCACCGTAGCCGGTCTCGGTCACCCCGAAGGAAAAAGGCTGATGGGGAGAAAAGTCGATCTGAAAGTCGTTCGAGGGATGGCGAAGAAAATTTGGAGGAGGAGTTGATCGGCAGGACGACGATCGAGCACCCGGGTCGATCAGGCGCAGAGGAGGAGACGCAGATTCCGACGTGAGAGGACGGACCCGATCGTCCCTTATGAAGGAGAGTCCGATCTCCTCGCTCGAAGGTAAATTGAATTGGAGAGAAGCTGCTTTGTTGGCTAAGAGCTGACCGAAGGTGCCCTCGGCTTATATAGGTCACCTTCTCATGGAAATTAATCGAGAGACAATGGACCCCAAAGAAAGATGCCCCGATGGAGACTTATGACGGGTGGGGATCCTTACGACCATTCTGATGGGTATGACAGGTTGATGACTTATTATGGCCACTCTGATGCGGCCAAGTGCCACATATTCGCTACTACCCTGAAAAAGAATACCCGGGAATAGATGGGAACCTTGGCGTCGGGATCGATAACTTCGTGGAAGGACCTTCGGGAAAAGTTTCATGCACGGTTCGGAAGTAATAAGAGACTGGGAAAGATCACAGCATCCCTCATGCAGATTAGGCAGAGATTAGATGAGAGCCTGGGGCAGTATGTTAAGAGGTTTCGAGAGGCTATGGGGTCGGTGACGGAGCTAAATTCCCCACAAGCCTTGGGATTCTTCACAACGGGGCTAGACATCGGAAAATCAAAGAAGCTGATGAAGGACCTGGTGATCAACCCTCCGGCCGATCTAACAGAAGCCTTCCACAGGGCGGAAGGGCACATAGCGATCGAGGAGGCGATGGGGAATTTCAAGCCACAATCCCAATTATCTGAGAAATCCGAGAGATCACGACAAACGAGTTATCGAAACCCGCGATCGGGGAGGACGGATAGCTACTGATGAAGAAGAACTACAACGGGAGGGTCAAAGTGGTGGAAGACCACCCTTCCCAAACAAAATGTCAACAAAGTGTACATTTGCACTCAATACAGATCGGGCTAAGATCTTAGAGGAGATCTGCGAAGCAAACCCTTTTTGAACCATGCCAAACGATCCGAAGTCGGGGAAAAGGGTGGAACAAGTATTGTCGTACGTACCACGAGCCGGTCACACGACGAAGATTGCGATAACAGAAAGACTTAATAGAAAAATATGTTCGAAGCGGCCAGGCGGTTAGTGCGATGCGTGGTGGCGAGGAAGCGTCGGAAGCCCCACGAGAGAAACCAGAGAACTCACGGGAGAAGCATGCATTGGCCAACCCACCCACAAGCCCGAGGAGTTATTGATGTGATATCGGTGCGGGTCGGTGAGGCGATGTAACCGATAGGAAGAGGAGTGGGCATCTCGAGTCGTCGTCTTGTCGTTAAATTTGGCTCCTCGCCCGAAAGGACGGGACATATTCGGGCATGACCATCTCCTTCTCGATGGCGATTACCCTCTTCGACAAAGATTGAACCTTTTGACGACGCCTTTGGTGATAACGGCTCGAGTCGGGCGGTGGACATGAAGAGAATGATGATCGACGGTGGTCCTCGGTCGATATACTCTACACACATGCATACCAGAGGTTGGATTTGGGAGGAAAGAAGATGGAATTAGGAGGAGAGGGCCCGATTATCTGCGGCCGGTGGCGACCCGGTTCATGTGTCAAAGACGATAGAGTTACGGTCAGATTGATGCGGCCCCTCGTGCCAGACGAAATCATGGTAAAAAATTTTGTCGTCTGAAGTGGATTAGAACACACAACGCCATCTTGGGAAGGCTACTTTAACTTGACCTTTGCAAAGAATGCGTCTATACCCCACTTCAAAATCAAGTTTCCAACACCGAGCGGGATAGGGGAGGTAAAGGAGATCTCGACATCTCCCTGGGTGTTATCGAATACCTTGATCTCTTCAGGTCGAAATTCGATGGCGAAAGCAGACGATGACCATCGAGATAGAGCCGTTCAACGAGGGAAATCTTGAACCCATGGCTCTACCGGCGAAGAAATAGAGGATGTTGAGTTGATCTGGGGAATCGAGACAAACCGATCAAAATCGGGGTGGATTATCCGAAAGCAATGCTACAAGAACTGGTGGAATTACTTGGTGTATCTTGACATCTTGACTTGGGAACCTAGCGACATGCCCAGAGTAAAGCGAATCAATAGCATTACATAGGCTTCATACTGGGCAGAAGAGGAAGCCGGTGATCTGAAAAAGAAGGATCTTTGCCCTAGAAAGACAGGAGGATTATAGACGAAGAGGTCACTAAATTGTTAGAGGCAGGGTTCATCTTGAAATCGACTATCCCGAATGACTGGCGAATGTGGTATTGGTTCAGAAGCAAAATGGGAAGTGGATGATGTACATTGACTACACGGACCTAAATAAGGCATGTCCTAAAGACTTCTATCCCTTACCCAACATAGACCAGCTGATTGATGCCACTTCAGGGTATGGAATGTTAAGTTTCATGGATGCTTTCTGGGGATATCACCAAATCTCGATGCCTGAGGAGGATATCCGAAGACTAAACTTCATCACTCATCGGCCTATATCTGCCGTATCGGAATATGACCTTTGGATTTGTTGAACGCAGGCGACGCGACCAACGGATGATGAACTTCAGTATTCGAGAAGCAATTTGGGGGAGTATGGAAGTGTCGTGTGGGCGACATGATCGTCAAGAGCATGTCGATCCGGGATCATTGGAGGATTTAGCGAGATCGCTTGAAACGGTGGGGCAACACGTCTTTGAGGTGAACTCCGACCAAATGCACCTTCTTGATTGGGTTCGAGGAAATTTACGGGATATCCGGTCGATGAGAGGGAATCAAAGCCAATCCGGGAAAATCTCGGCGATCTTAGACATGAAATCTCCAAAGACATACAAAAGATGTCCAGAGGTTGTGGTAGAATTCTTTGCCTTCAAGATTCATGTCGAGGTCACCGAAAGATGTCTACCCTTTTCAAACACTCTCAAGGTCCGAAAAATGACAAGAGTTTTCGATGGACTTTGGAATCTGAGACGCGTTCCAAGAGATCAAAAGGTATTTGGGTTCGGCACCATTATTAATGAAACCGATTCCTCGTAATCTTTATACTTATACTTAGGCTATGGCTTGGATGTGATGATAGTAAGCGGCCTTTGGTGAGGATAAGGAGGTGGCGATTCCGTGTATTATGTCGCCCATGTTCTCCGGACGCTTGACGAGATACCGAACACGGAAAAGTTTGTCTACACCTCATAATTGCTAGCGAAACTCGAGCACTATTTCGGGGACGGATGATAGTGGTCTACACGAATCGACCTTTGAAGAAGATTTTGCACAAACACGAGATGTCGGTTCGGTTGGCGCGTAGGCGATGGAACTAACACGATTTCTTATAGAGTATCATCCCCGAACGGCAATCAAAGGGCGGCGTTGGCGATTTTGTGGTAGAGTGCCCTTTCACGAGTGGGAGATAAATATAGTGGTAAAAGCCAACCAGTCGACCTCTCATGGACTTTATACGTGGATGGATCGTCAACTTGAGGAGGTTAGCGGAGCGAGGGTTATCCCGACAAGTTACGAAGGGTTCAAGGTGCGAAGTAGCTATTCGGTTTGGTTTCAAGGTCACAAACAACGAAAGCGAGTATGAGGCCATCTTAATGCGGGGATACGATTGGCGAAGCCTAGAAATCTGAGAGGTTGATCATCTACTGATGATTCACAATTTGGTGGTCAAGCGATTATCGGTAATCTGGCTTCGGGCGAGGATGACCAAATATCCGGTAGAGGTAAAGGATAAGCTTATGTACTTCGCGATCGCACGGTTGTCGTGGGTGGATCGGTCGAGATAATACAATAGCGGATGCCTAGCGAGATTAGCAACTCTCAAGCAAGCAAGCTCTTTTGATGGATCGGTGTACTTGGAGGTTCTCAAAAATCCAAAGGTCCCGAAGATGAAATCCTAGCTTTGGACCGACTCAATTCTTTGGCTCACACCTTATATCTCATACTTGTAGATGGGACCTCCTTCGGACCGAATCTCTAACCGAGCCAGTAAGTCAAACATCGAGCTTCGAAATTCGCCTTCATAGATGGAGAGATATACCGAAGGGCCTTTAGCTCTCCATTGCTCAAATCTTGACTCCTTGAGGCGGACACACACTTTGGAGGTGCGTGAGGGGATCTGTGGGGATCACATGGGAGCAAAGTCAACGACTTATAAGATTTTGAGGTTGAGGGGTATTCTTGGTGAAGCGATCTACAAAAGTAAAGGAATTCGTTAGGAGGTGCCCCAAATGCCAACTAAACAAAGAATGTTCTCGCATCAACCACCGAGGCTACTATTCGGTCTTATCCCCAATTCCTTCATTTGTATGGGGAATCGATATTACGGGCCCTCCGCCAAAAGCTAAGGGACAAGTTAGCTTTGTGATCGTGGCTATTGATTACATGACGAAAGTGGGTGAAGCCAAACCACGCAAAAGATCACCGCGCGCGAGAGTGTTTGAAGTTTTTAAAGAAGAATAGTCTCCGGTTCGGTATCCTGATGGCGATAGTCTCGAACAATGGCGGAGCGATTCGTGGGGGTCGAAATTCGAGGGCTTTACGAAGAAGAGTTAGGGATTCACATCGCAAGACTTGATTGCCCATCCTCGATCAAATTGTCAAGTGGAAGTGACCAATCGAACCCTACTCAATGGGATTAAGCCTTGATGGATGAATTAAAGGGTCGGTGGCAGAAGAATCTATATCTATTTTATGGGCGTGTCGAACTACTCCAAGGACTACAAATGGAGACTCTCCATTCAGATCGGCCTTTGGGGGATGGCTTCTCTCATTCCTGTCGAGATCGGATCCCCCACCCTTCGAGTCAACCAATACAAAGAGCTGTACAATGATGAAGGCCTGAGAACGAATTTGGATCTGCTAGATGAAGTCCGGGATTCGGCTATAATGAGGTTGGCAATCTATCGAAGAACGGACATTCACGACACTTCTGACCGTAAGGTGAAGCCTGGGAGGTTTCATGGTGGGAGATCTAGTCCTCCGAGTCGGAGGCTTCAACCCCGAATCTGCCGTAAGTTAATGCCTAACCGGAGGGGCCTTATGAGGTGGTAGGAGTCTTGAAGCCGAGAACATCTGGGTTTGAGCGATGGATGGATGATTCGAGGTAAAAAATACATAGCATCTTTGGAAGACTTAGAAAATTTTACCATAGAATAGTTATGTTATTCTTCCTTTTATCCATGTAACCAATTCAATTTAAATGATATAAATGAAATTTCCAATTTACTGTTTTATCCATATTCATATATTTAAATTCTTACTCGAATAGACACGCTTTGGCACTATCCGATCAAGAGGTTCTTGAAAGACACCACCGATCGAGATAAGTCCATAGCATAATCAACGAGAGAGTTCAATAAATTCTTAAAGTCTGTATCTCGGGCACTATCCGATCAAGAGGTTCGGAAAGACACCATCGATAGAGATAAGTCCCGAGTATAACTGACCGAGAGTTCAATAAATTCTTAAAGTACAGATCTCGGGCACTATCCGTCAAGAGGTTCGAAAAGAAACCACTTCGATCGAGATAAGTCTCGTATAATATAACTGCTGACCCTTTAAAATCGGATAAACTCTAATGACAATCCGATCGGAAGGTTGGTGGGACATAATCGATCAAGATTAGTCATAAGTAAAAGCCGACAACAAACATTTATGGGCAAAGAGTATATCTCATTTATACTTAGAAAATTTTACATTACAAACCCTTACGCCTTACGATTGAGTAAAAGTACAAAAAATAAAAAAAAATATGGTGGCTCATACGACTCCTAAATATCTACTCGCTGCGGGATCATCTTGACTTGATTCGTCATCGAAAGAGTCTAGGAAGGAGATATCGAGCCCAATGACCATCGGCTTTACCTTAGCCTTCTCCCCGATGAGTCTCATACCCTTCAATTGAATTGGGCTATGACCTTATCATTCAAGGCGTCAAATTCTTCGTGATTCGGCGATGGCTCATCTTTGGCGGGCCCTCGACAACCTTCTCGAAATCGTTGGCGGTAGCGGTTAAAGTGTTGTTCTCCTTGATCAAGAACATCATCTTGTCGTGCATCTCGGAGAACTTGTGCGTAATGCTGTCAATGACATTATCCCGATCCTTGACCTCCTGGAGCAGATGATCCCTCTCTGCCAGAAGAGTGTTATGCTTATGCTCCAACTCTTCGATCCGGTCCTCCGCTCGGGCCGTCTTGCGTCGGGTCTCAGCATGAGAATCCATTTCCTTCTTCAGGTCAGACTGCAGACCCCGAACCTCAGCCTCAAGCAGCTCTACCTCCGTTCCCAGCTGAACTTCTTTCTTTGTAGTTCGGGCGAGGGGAGGGATGGCTCGGGCGAGTATAGCATTGGCCTGCAGCGAACACATATATCAGTACAAGAAGTAGAAATCAAAGTTAATAGCGAAGAATCAGTTGACAAAGGAATTACACGTTACGAGCTCGAACATAGGCCACCAAGAACTGATCAGAAGAATACCCTTTAAACCGCTCGTCGTCACCAGGAAGTTTGAAGTGATCGAAGAGGGTAAAAGGGAAAACCTCTGACGGGCTCTTGGGCCAACAGTAATGTCAGTGATCCCGGGAGGAACTTAGCCGGAAGAAGGAGTGGTGGCACAGTCCGGACCGAGGACCACCATCTCTCCCCGTTAGTTTGATCGGAACCCTCCGACAAGCCGAGGTCTTTTTGATCGGGGTTCGAGAGGAACCTCTTGGTGTCCTCCGATCCTCGACCTTTTCTCGATCGGCCAGAGTGGAGTGGCGGAGAGTCGGCCAGGCGGAGAAGGTGGAACGACTTTTGTAGGCGCTTTGATGGTCGGCTTGGAGGGCTTCTTGGACTTCTTCAGTAAAGCCGTCTTCTCCGCGCGGTTCATCTTCGTAGCCCTTTTTGTGTGGTTGGGGGCTTGGGCCCCGAAGTGGACCCCAGTGATAGCTCGTTGATCGGGACCGTATCCTCCTCAGGAGCATCGTCAGTCACTGGGGGTCGGATGAACCCGATTGTGATGGTGGTGGGGATGAAAGGCGTCGACAACGCCTCGGCTTGAAAATGTCAACCTTTGACGGGACAAATGGGTTAAGGCATGGGCAACGCTTGTAAAATAGGAAGAAGAATAAAGAAAAAGCGAAGGATACTCACGTAGTGTTTATGCAACCAAAGCCGTTCATCGAAGCCCAGATTCCATTGGGTCTTTTGCCATTGCTTGTAGAAACGTCTTGAAAGCATCATCGGCCGGCCCTTACGGAACTTCGAAATCTTGGCCGCTGGTGGGATGGATGGGCCAGAGAGAGAAGGAGGCGGAGGTCGGTTCCTTGGCAAAAAACCATCGCTCGTACCACCCTTGTTGCTTGAAGGGTCTTGATCGAACAGTGCGGTTGGGGAGTTTATTGAGTTCTGCCAAGACCGGGCTTTTTGACCCACTAACGGTGAATGAGGCAAAGAATAGATCGAGCAGGGAGTGAGGCCCACCTCTTGGCGAGCGGCTATGAAAGAGACTAAGTGGATGTCTGCAGCGTTAAGACGAAGCTGCATGAACCCGACTCCCACGAAGCTCTCAAGAAAGAAGAAATGAAATCGTGAAGTGGAACCCAACCCGTGCTTGAGCGTCATGAGAGGACAACCACCCACTCGTCCTCGGGACGCCAAAACATCTTCTCATCGGGCATCGATACTCGAAGCTTGCATTCTTCAGGGATCTTAAAAAGGGACTGGATGTCAGAAATCTGTGAGGGGGTGATGGTGGAAGGAGTATGAAGGTGAGAAAAATCCTCTGAGGAATAGTATGCATTTCGAATCCTAGCCTCGGCGTCTATCGGACTAGGCAGGGTCAAAGGAGTGGTGTCGGCGGGGTCATCCCAAGATCACGACCTCTGAAAGGTCGCCGATGGTGACCAGTGGAGGTGGCAATGGTAGGAATAGTCTTTGGAATCGGCCATTTAAAAAGAATGTGATGCAAATAAGAGTTTGAAGAATGGATGATCAAGAATAGAACTCAAATATCTGCAAAGTAGTGGGAGTCCGTGGAGTTTGGGGAAGAAATGAGCTCGCCGGAAATCGCCTTGCCGGAGAAAATGAAAACAGAGAGTTTAGGAGTGAGAGTCAGTAAAGGTGATAATGAGGGGGGAAGAGGGGTTTTATAAAGAGTGCGACACGGAATCCTAGAAGCTATGCTATTAAATGCTTAAGGTGGGATAAAGGCGTGAAAAGGCGTGCAATTTTGCAAATATCTATAACGAACCGTTGGACTTCCCCAGACAGCTCATCATTGGTTGTCGTGACTTTTAGAGGTCCTGACCTTCCAAGTCTCTAATTATAAATATGTTATAATCAGAGACTGGGGGGCAATGTTCGGGAGCGTTTCTATCAACCTCATTTGGTAGAAAACTTAATATCGAAAGGGCTTGAGAGGCCAGATGGGTAAGTAAAAAGCCCATGAAGATGTTGGAGGTGTTGAATTGACATCTGAGCCTCTCGAGCCGGGAGTCGAACCCGGTCTTGTGATGTTGAGGGTTGGGTCTTGAGTCCTTTGGTAGAAAGCCAGCCTAGAATTATAGGGCCGTTTGGAGTGCCTTACAATTGAAGCTCTCCTGCGTCAGAGTCGAGTAGTTTTATTCATATCGTATAAGGTAACTCCAAAGGTGGTGATGAGATTGGACTCTACTTGCACCTTTTGAGGAGATTGTCTTTGGACCCAAGTTATGGTAACTACTATACACTTAGAGTCCTAATCCAAGTAGTAGAAGGATTACAGGTGGTGAAACTTATAAATCTAAGGCCTAGGTTATCATTATGAGGTAATACCTACTTTTGAGCACTAAATACTTATCCTCCATTGTTAAACCTTGTAACGACTGTACTCATTCTCACACCGGAGTTATCCCCGTGGCACAATGCCGTCGATCTTCTGTGTGATCTGTTCTTTGTACATGTATTACAATGCGTGGATTAAAAGTGATTGGACCTGGCGCTACCAAGCAAAAAATTTAATTAACAATAATAATAATTTAAAACAAAAAAGAATTATTTTATATAATTTAGCACACTCCCTCGTATGTTATATATATATATATATATATACAAAGGAGCATTTTTATAATTTTTTAAAATATTGTTATTATAAAGGAATATATCTCATGTAAGACCCTGAGCTAGCCCTCACATTCCGTGCCCTCATTATTTAATATAAAATTCAAAAAAAAAAATTTGAATTTATAGAGTAAAAAAATTTACAAGTTGGATATATATATTTTTTATTCTTTTTTTTTGCTCAAAACTTATAAACATAGTATAAGTGAAATTTGGGATTTGTTTGGTTATTGGCGTTTGCAGGGGTAGCATACCTTCAAACGCACTGGATCATTTTTGGAGGGTTGTGTTTTGCCCTTAAACGTAGCGTTTATGAGTTAAAACAACAAATGTTATAATAAATTACTTGTAAATTTAGATAGAATTAAAATTAAATAAATTTATATAAATTTTGAATTCGAAGGTATTTCAAAAAGTTGAAAAATAACTCTCCTGTCTTTTCTTTTTTAGGAACAAATTAAGAGAGTATTATGATCTGTTTAACTGTATTACTTTAATTTGTTTTTTTTATTATTTTGTGAAAAAATGATTAAAATATGCATTGCTGCTAAAAAAATAGGATGCAACTAGCTAATTCAATTACGTACGGTTGGTGGCCTAGATAGATAATTGTGGGATAAATTCAAAAGTAGGTTAAAAGTTTTGTTGTCCAGCAAATCCGCTATTGCTTTCGAAACAAACCACGTTTACGTTTTGATGAATGAATTAATTAATAATATATTGGTTATTAATAAATGATACTCCATAAGCATTGGCAGTTGCATAATAAGTAACGGATCCGGTTATTATGAAATGAATTTTATGATAATTTTAATTCATATATACTCAATATATTGCTTACACACAGGCAGGAGGATGATCTCTTCACCTCCCATAAGTAACGTATCATGAACAAACAGTCCTTCTACACTGATAGGAATTTTTGACCGGTCTAGCTATAGGTCTAATTTTTTTTTTTTTTTTTTTACTTTGATTCTAAAAAAATTTATAATATTTTTTTAATTGGAATTTTTATTATTTAGGTCTAGTTTGGATACATATAAAAAACAGTGTTGCACAGACTATTAAACATTATTTTTTATATGTATTCAAATTATACCAAAATCACTGAATTTTGTACCCTGAGTTTGGATTTGGTATCATGCAGGCGCCAATTCAGACTTTGTTTGGTACGCATACTTTGACGATTCGGTTGCGTTTAACACTAGCACTTGCATGTATACGTATGTATGATAAGGATACTCACCCTGATCTACTTAATTACTGGACTAGTAGTATTTCCTACTTTTACTTCTTTCTATTGTCGGGAGGCGCGGGGGGAAGTTCAAATTTTCTGTCTTATTATTATTTGTTTCATTTTATGTATACAATCACTTGGTGAAATATGTGATACGTGTGTATATTATATTATATATATGGAATAAAATAAAAAAATTTATAAAATTTTAAATATTAAATAAAAAGATTTAAAAAATTAACATAAAAATGAATTATCTTAAAAATTGAAAGGTCTTTTAAGAAAAAACTACAACAGTTTTAAAAATTGTCCTGCTTGCTTTATATATTAGATATTGCTTAACAATTATAATTTATTATTTTTGTAAATAAATAAATAAAATTTAACTGACTAAAACAAAGGACAATAGATAAATTCCAAGGAAGGAAGGAATTAAGGGTAGCCGGTAGGGGTTGTTTATAAAAATTACATATACAATGGATCAAGTATCTTCTGCTACCTTATGACACATTTACATATTTTAATATCAAAATTACTATTAATGTTTTTTAAGGCAAACCATAATAATAAAAATTAAAAAGATAATTTAACTAATGGAGTTTATAATTTCTGAATGTAAATGTGCGTATAATTTTTTATTTTGTAATTTAAACACACGCACATTACACAACTCAAACTCCCAATCTCATAATTAACACGAATGGGGTTATATTATTATTCGGGACAATGGCCTTCTATTCTATTATATTGTGCGTAGAAATTGCATGTGCCTATATGAGTGCATAAATATTCTATTCATATTTACGGCTAAGAATATACTCCATGCATGGACCATGGTACATATATGACTAATTATTATAAGACCACAAATATAAAAGGAAAAGGAATTAAAAAGTACTTATGGAAAGTAGAAAATGATTGAAAATTATGTTTATGCGTCGGATCACTCTAATTCAGAATTTATGTATAATATATATATATATATATATATATATATATATATATATATATACCATGTATTTATTTCCCATTGATTAGGACCAAAATGATAAAAAAAAAAAAATCATAATAATTATTTATGCAAGTTTAATTCTTGGTTTAGCATGAAGCCAAGTTAAATAATATATAATGTTAGTATAAATAAAAAAATTGAGAATAAATTTGATACAATACAATCATGCCAATTAATTAATTTTTATTACAAACATAATATATTATGAGAATATTATCATTGTACGTCCTCTTTTTTACGTATCCAAATATTATGAAATAAAACCAAGGAATCTGAAAATAAAAATTTAGTTTATTATCAAATGTATCAGCTCATAAATAAAAATTTCTCATCAACGAGTCAAATAAATGTTGTAGAAAATAAAGTACTTTAAAAGCAAGTTAGTATTTAAACCACATTTATACTTGGTGATTTTTTTAAGACAAGATATTTAATTCTACAACTTTGATACAATTAATATGAACAAATGTTTCCTTCAAGTTTATTTTTTAGAACAATGAGTGGTTAGTTTAATAGTAATAATATATTTATAAAATTGTGTTATTATACTCAAAGACATTAATTGTACATCTTTATACTATTATTATTATTATTATTATTATAAATTTATTTTGATAAAAAAATTATTTTTTGGGGCGAGGTTAGTCGCAAACGAAATACTAAAATAAATAAATTAAATAGTAGTCTCACATAGAAAATTAGTTGTCATAGTTGATCAAAACGGCGGCTTTACATTTTCTCATCTAGAAATTTCTAGAAGCAGTTACATGTCGTGAGACAAAAGACTTAAAATAGATTTTGTTTAGCAACTCCAAATTGATATGCATATCGCAATATTTCTCACAAAACGAATTTTCAAATATTATTAGGTAAAATTAAATATACCAGTAATTTTTGGGGCAATAGAAATACTACTCACATGTCACTTCACGCGTGATTCAAGCACGTGGAAGTTCGTGTTTGGTAGTTTATGCATCTTTTCACTAATTTAGCACGCCCAACTACCAGGGCTGCCGTTTATCCGAACGCAACCCATCAATCCTCCCCATATTACCATTTTACCTCAAGATTAATTTTTCTAAATTTTCTTGTACAAGAGTAATCCTTTTTGTTTAAAACCGAATGTAGCTCAATGACCGGATGGATTAGTCATTTATTACGTTTGTTTTAAATAAAAATAATGTGAATGATTGAATAGTTAGTCGTTTATAAGACCATTTCTTATATTGTATGATCAGCTACAATTACAATAAGTGTAATTTTTTTAAACTGAATGGTCAAATGTAATTTTTTTGAACTGAATAAAATATTTTATATTTAATTTTTTTTACAATATTAGCTATTATTTTAAGTAATATTAAATAAATTTTAAATTTTTTTATAGTGGTAAAATAATAAAAATATATTATTTAAAGATATGTTGATTATTAAACAACTTTTTTTGAGTAAGTATTCATAATTATACTCCATATCCAGCTCATTTAAATTATTTAAATATTTAAAACTATTTTATTTAATTTTATCAAATACCCTCGTTTAAGTATTCAAATTATACACGAAAAAAAACTTTCTCATTTTCCCCCGAAAATCACGTAATTGGAATATACATATATACTTAAACGCTCATATATATATATATATATATATATATATCAATAATCAAATGATGAAGAGAAAGGGATACAGAGATTCGTATGCACTGTTTTTTGCCCGTTTATTGAAACGACACTCTTGAAAATTCCCGCGAAATTAATATTTTTGTGAGTGCTAATTTATTTATGAGGCTGAAAAATAAAATCATAAGCTTTCTTCTTCTTCTTTTTTATGTGAGTTTTTACCTTTTATTTTCCGTGTGTAAGAATCTTTCAATTTTCACATTCCAGATTTAAAAATTAGCTGGGTTTTGTTTTGGTGCCACAAGCCTACAACGTAGTTGGATTTTGAAACTTTCGTCGAGCCAATGCGCGTGTACCATTTCAATTCCAACGTTATTAAAGTCAAACATTAGAGAGAGAGAGAGAGATCCATTTTCCAGAACTGCGGTCAAAGCTTTCGTGCAGGGGGGGAAAAAAATAAGTAGTCGCACAAATCCTTTCTCACTACATTTTCTGCGTGGTTTGTGATAGACAAAAGATTTTAGCTTTTTGGGATTTAAATGATTTTTTAAGCTGGATTATTGGTGGGGTTCTTTGTATAATTGTAACATTTGATTTTGTCTGAATCTATTTGCCCCCTTCTTTATTTTCTGTCACCAAGTGGATTTGAGAATATCTCTCTGAATTCTTTCTTTTCCTTCAAGCCTCCTCTGGTGAAGAAGTTCTACTTCAACCTCTAATTTTGTGAATTATTTTTCTGGGTTTCTTTTTCTTCCATTTAAAATTACTGGGTGGGTCTTTGAGCTTTTTGGCCTGAAATCCTTTCTGGGTTTCTGTTCTGTAATATATTTATTTATTTATTGTTTGCTGGGTGTGACAATTCTTTATCTTTACATATTTTGGGTTTTCCTAGTCTTCTGGGTATTTGTTCAGGGTAGTTTTTCTTGAAGGAGCAGTGCACTTATCAAGTGAGAGTACCAAATATTTGGTCTTGTTGGGTTTGACAAGAAATTGGGTGAAACAATATATTTGGGGAGAGAATGAGAACTGGTAGAAAAAGAAAGATACATTTCAGCAAGATCTACACATTTAGATGTGGGAACAAAAGTTTCAAGGATGATCATTCCCAGATTGGGGGACCTGGATTTTCAAGGGTAGTTTATTGCAATGATCCAGGAAGCTTTGAGGCTGCATTTAGTAATTATGCAGACAATTATGTTAAGTCAACAAAGTATACTCTTGCATCTTTCTTGCCCAAGTCCTTGTTTGAACAGTTTAGGAGGGTTGCCAATTTTTACTTTCTTGTTACTGCCATCTTGGCCTTCACACAACTGGCCCCTTATTCTGCTGTAAGTGCTATTCTGCCCCTGATTATTGTTATTGGGGCGACCATGGTGAAGGAAGGTGTTGAAGACTGGCGGCGAAAACAGCAGGTATCAATTTTATCCCCGATTTAGTGATGCTTGTTTTATAGCTTGAATTAGTTCATGAACTAAAAATTAACCCCAAAAAAACAACAAACAGTAATTGAGCCAGATGGCTAATTATTCATAGGTTATAGAGAAGTTTCCTGATTTCTTTGAGGATTGTATAGGAAGATTGTTGTTGATTGCTAGCGAAGAACAAATGGGTGCACCATGTTCAAGTTAAGAAAGTTTCTTCGACTAGTTCATTAAGATTTCTTCTCTGAATAACATGATTTGATTCCTATAAGCTCATTAGTAGGACATGTTTATTTTTCTATGGTAGATTGATAGTGCAAAAGACACAAATTAAACTGGGAAACATTTACCGCACAAGATGTTGTTTGACCGTTCTGGAGAAATAAAATAAAATCACAGGAAAGTTAAGGGGCTTCATTATATTTTCTAGAAAAGACCAGCATAGGATGTGATTTTGTTTAAAACAGAAGAAAAATTAATTTTGAAGTTTTCCAATTCCTTGGGATGTTTATAATTTAGATCTTTGGATTTAATCTGACTACTTCAATCAGCCAAACTTTGTATAGGTGTAAAATTATCATTGCAAACCGATTTGCAACTAGAGTTTCCTATTTTCCAGTTTCAGCAGAATTATAGATTTGATGCATGCAAAATATTATCTTTTTTGCCTGCCTGAAGCTAGTTGTGGAGTTGTATGATCGAAGAAATAAGCCAATAATGTGTCTGGTTATATGTTTTTCTAGCATGATGTCAATTTGACACCATAATGAAATGTGTGGAATTTTTTTCAGGATGATGAGGTGAACAGCAGAAAGGTCAAAGTACATCAAGGCAATGGAGCCTTTGATCAGAGTGAATGGAAATATCTGAGAGTAGGCGATGTAGTGAAAGTGGAGAAAGATGAGTTCTTTCCAGCCGACCTTCTGTTGCTTTCATCTAGTTATGAGGATGCAATCTGCTATGTTGAGACCATGAACCTTGATGGGGAAACAAATCTAAAACTAAAGCAAGCATTGGAGGTAACTTCATCCTTTCAAGAAGATTCTAACTTTCGGGATTTTAAGGCCCTTGTTAAATGTGAAGATCCAAATGCAAATTTGTACTCTTTTGTTGGAAGTATGGAGTTTGAAGAAGAACAGCATCCCCTTTCTCCTCAACAGCTTCTCCTTAGGGATTCTAAACTTGAATACAGACTACATTTACGGGTTGTTATCTTCACTGGTCATGATACAAAGGTTATTCAAAACTCTACTGACCCCCCTTCAAAGAGAAGCAAAATCGAGAAGAAAATGGATAAAATTATATACTTCTTGTTTGGTGTCTTGTTCATGTTGGCATTTATTGGATCAATCATTTTTGGAGTTGTAACTAAAGATGACCTCCATGGAGACCGTATGAAAAGGTGGTATCTAAGACCTGACAATGCTGAAATATTCTTTGATCCCGACAGGGCTCCAGTGGCTGCAATTTATCACTTCTTGACTGCCCTGATGTTGTATAGTTACTTGATCCCAATCTCTTTGTATGTGTCAATAGAAGTTGTCAAAGTTCTTCAGAGCATCTTCATCAATCAAGATATTCATATGTACTATGAGGAAACTGACAAACCAGCGCATGCCCGCACGTCAAATTTAAATGAGGAACTTGGTCAAATTGACACAATACTTTCTGACAAGACGGGCACATTGACTTGCAATTCAATGGAATTCATCAAATGCTCTGTGGCGGGGACAGCTTATGGTCGTGGTGTCACTGAAGTTGAGAGGGCAATGGCTAAAAGAAATGGATCCCCTTTAATAATGAATGGTAGGGATCAGAAAAAGGATTCTGCTGAAGTTGATACAAAATCACACATCAAAGGATACAATTTTGAAGACGAAAGGATCACGAACGGGAATTGGGTTAATGAAGCCCAATCAGGAGTCATACAGAAATTCTTGCGTTTATTGGCAATATGCCACACAGCCATTCCTGATTTGGATGAAGATACCGGGAAGGTCACGTATGAAGCTGAATCGCCAGATGAAGCAGCTTTTGTCATTGCAGCAAGAGAACTGGGTTTTGAATTTTATAAAAGGACTCAAACAAGCGTCTCATTGATTGAGTTGGATCCTGTGACTCACAAGAAAGTTGAAAGGTTGGTATCTATTAATTTTTGTTCATCAAGGATTTTGTTTTTAAGTGTTCTTGTACAAAATTAATCACTCTATAAAGCCTTGGGCTTCCACTTGCATACAATTGTATCATCTGGATGAACATATGGTGATCTGGTGAAATATACGTGTTTTGGGATACCGGCACTGCACATAAACTTGCACGTAAAACTAAGGATATGCACAACAGTTTTCCTAGAATTTTGTATTTAACTACTTCCCTTTTACAGGGTATATGTCCTTTTGAACGTTTTGGAGTTTAATAGTTCAAGAAAGCGCATGTCTGTTATAGTAAGAGATGAGGAGGGAAAACTATTATTACTCTGTAAAGGTGCTGACAGGTTAGTCAAATTTGCTGCTTTATTACCCCGATACCTCACTAGCACTATTGACCTTTTATTCTACTTTCAGCTGTTTTCTTAACGATCTTTGATTTTTCTAATTCTTCATTTTTTTGGTTTCATGCAGTGTAATGTTTGAAAGGCTTGCAAAAAATGGAAGGGAATTTGAAAATGAAACCAGGGAACATGTGAATGAGTATGCTGATGCAGGCTTACGAACACTGATACTTGCTTATCGTGAAATCAGTGATGAAGAATACAAAGAGTTTGATGAGAAATTCAAAGAGGCCAAGAATTCAGTCAATGCAGATCGAGAGACAATGATTGATGAAGTCGCAGAGCTGGTTGAGAATGACTTAATTCTTCTTGGTGCAACAGCGGTCGAGGACAAACTCCAACAGGGGGTGGGTTGAAAAGCTTCTTATGATAAAAAGTCGCAATAATTTTGTTCATTTTTACATGTGGGATTTGGAATTGATTTATATTCTCTTCTGCCCGGCAGGTCCCTGAATGCATTGACAAGCTTGCCCAAGCAGGAATAAAGATATGGGTTTTGACCGGAGATAAGATGGAGACCGCAATTAATATAGGGTATGGTTTTTTGGTATAAAACTTTGGCATAACTTTGTGACATGAAGTTTACTGTCAAGTCCTCTCTAATATATACATAATATATATATATTCTTCAGATTCGCTTGTAGTTTACTTAGACAAGGAATGAAGCAGATAATAATAAACTTGGAGACACCAGACATTAAAGCATTGGAGAAAGTGGGAGATAAGGATCCCATTATTCAGGTAAAAATCCCTCGGCATTGTGTTACAATGAACAGTTTAGATATCTTCTTGTTAAGGGCTAAATTAATAGTTCAATAACATAATTGACCTGGGGAATCGTCAATCAAGACTCTTAGGGACTTGTAATGTTCTTGAGAATAAAAAGCTCAGGCATGATGCTTGCAAGACATATTTGCTTGACTAGTTAAGCTAAAATTTCATCATCTCTCTCTCTCTCTCTCTCTCTCTCTATCTAAATGGCTTTAAGCAAAGAAGTTGAATACCCTAAAGCATATTTGTAGTTAGCTTATAAACCTTGTGTCATATATGGTCCAAATTATTTTCTGGAATATTGGATAGTATAATATTATAGAACGTGTGATGTTGATGGAACGTGTGCATCTCTTTTTAGGCCTCAAAGAACAGTGTCCTCCAGCAGATAAGTGAAGGGAAGGCTCTGCTTACCTCATCAGGCTATGAGGTGTTTGCTCTGATCATTGATGGTAAATCACTTGTATATGCTCTGGAAGATGACATGAAGAAAATGTTTTTAGAACTTGCAGTTGGGTGTGCATCTGTTATTTGCTGCCGTTCATCACCTAAGCAGAAGGCACTGGTGAGCGTTCCGTCCCCTATCACACTCACTCTCTTCCTCCTAAAGAAGATATTCTTCCATGTTATACCTTGTTTCAGACCAAGTTTACTCGTGTGCTTGAAGTCAAAGTTCTAAAAAGAAGCACGTGAAATGCAGGTTACCAGACTTGTTAAAGATGAAACTGGAAAGACAACACTAGCGGTTGGTGATGGAGCAAATGACGTGGGAATGCTTCAAGAAGCTGATATTGGGGTTGGAATTAGCGGTGTTGAAGGAATGCAGGTGCTCAACTAATAGTTATATTTGATTATCGAAATAAGATCTGTAACATTTGATTTCTTCTGAACAATTTTTTTTTTTTTTTACAAACATCAGGCAGTCATGTCAAGTGATATTGCGATAGCTCAGTTTAGATTTTTGGAGCGTTTACTGCTGGTGCATGGCCATTGGTGCTACAGAAGGATCTCATCAATGGTAATTACTACCTTATTACTCTATATTCTTATATTTAAGGTTTCAATTTGTTTTTTAATAGTTGTTTTCATCTATTGTTGAGAGTAAATTGAAATTCCAAAATTAAAAATTCCCACAAATCTAAATATAGAAATAGAGTACTCATAATGTAGATTAGCTGATGGTAGATTAAAAGAAACAGATGAAACAACATAAGTTTTAAGTTATAATATAATTTGATTCTATATCCTACATGTGGTAGTCAGTAGTCACTAAACAAATTTTCTTCTTTTGGCAGATATGTTATTTCTTCTATAAAAATGTTGCATTCGGTTTCACTCTCTTCTTCTATGAGGCATATACCTCATTCTCTGGGCAACCTGCATACAATGATTGGTTTTTGTCTCTTTACAATGTTTTCTTCACATCACTTCCGGTGATTGCTATGGGAGTTTTTGACCAAGATGTATCTGCAAGATTTTGTCTCAAGGTATGCTTTTTATCTAGTATAAAATCTATGCCGAATTTAGTTGAATCCAGTTATATTTTTAATTAGTGGAAATGTCTTTAGAAACTGTCTTTTTTTTGGATGATGGTAGAACCTGCAGCCACTACTCTTCTTGGGATTTGCACAGTGGGTGCACACAATACCTCAACTTGTCTAGAGCTGTTAAAAGGAAGAGTTAAGAAAATGAGATTAGAAAGAATATAACCATGGATAAATGTCAAGTATTACTACGTTGATATTACCATTCGAAGAATGGCTATAACAGTTGTAGTTGAATACATCTTCTCAAAATCATGATGATAGAACCGATTCATAAAAAATGACCTAGCTTCATCATTACATCTTACAAGTTAAAGGATCAGAAAGTCTAGACTCTCCGAAAATTAAGAAACCCTTGACTTTGATTTTTACCTTTTCTACTGTAAATAACTGAGAGAATTTTTAGACATGTTTTTCTGTTTCCTAATAAATGTTTGTTGTTAATTGATTCTCATCTTTCTCCATTTCATGTGACAGTTCCCTTTACTGTACCAAGAAGGTGTGCAAAATGTCCTGTTTAGCTGGCGGCGGATAATTGGTTGGATGCTCAATGGGGTTTGCAGTGCTGTTATTATCTTCTTCCTGTGCATAAGAGCACTAGATCCTCAAGCCTTCAATAAGGACGGGAGAATTGCTGGGATGGATATATTAGGGCCCACAATGTATTCATGTGTTGTTTGGGTGGTTAACTGCCAAATGGCCCTATCAGTCAGTTACTTCACCTTAATCCAGCATATCTTCATCTGGGGGGGAATTTGTCTCTGGTATCTTTTCCTCTTGGCATACGGAGCCATGCCTCCCAGCATCTCGACAAATGCTTATAAAGTCTTTACTGAAGCCCTCGCCCCATCCCCCTCTTATTGGTTGGTCACACTTTGCGTTGCGATTGCAGCCCTGACCCCTTACTTTTCATACAAATCTATTCAAATGCGATTCTTTCCTATGTACCACGGGATGATACAGTGGATAAGGCATGAAGGGCATTCGGATGACCCCGACTACTGCAATATGGTGAGACAGAGATCAATAAGGCATACAACCGTGGGATTTACAGCACGTTCATTGGCAAGAACGAATCCCTTAACTGGCAGCGTTCATAATCAGAGATAACATATGTTGTCCAGTATTTTTGTTATATATTAAGGAATGTGGATCGGAGCTCTGCAGAGCTCCTCATTGAAATGAAGGGGCTGTTTCTAGTTCAACATTTTCCCCAGAGGTGGGGTCTGTAGAGAAGCATAATTCAACTGTACAGGTACATTATGTCGGATGGAGGCCCTAAGAAGTTGTAAATTTTGTTTGTAACACGTGAGTGAGGTTAGTTACACATGTATTCTTATGTCATGCATCTTGTACAAGTCTATAACAAGATTTACGTGGTGCTGAAGCAATTGTTAAGTTTTGTTGTAATGTAATTATAGAAAGTGTTCATAATTAAGAAAACAATTAATGATGACAGGATTCACCTTTTCAATCAATTTTAATGTTTTCTCTGTTTCTATTTTGTGCACTTATTATTATTATTTTTTTATCTGGTTTGCAATAAAAATAAAATGAAAGCAATAGTCATATCCTCCAACGGGAGAAAGGGAATGTAAATATTCTCGACTTCCATAATGTTTCAAATGTGTAGTTGATGGAAAGTTGTTAAACGTAAGTTTCATGTCATTTTATTGCATTTGGAAAAAATTCAAAAAGAGAGACAAGATACTCTGCCTGCCGCTTGCTACTCTGTCTCTGTAGTAGTAGAATATAGTATCATTTTCAAAGTCTGAATTTGGACATATATATATATATATATATATAGAGAGAGAGAGAGAGAGAGAGAGAGAGAGAGAGAGAGAGAGAGAGAGTCCTGTTCTCCAACAAGAACAGTAAAAGTTTAAAACGAAAAAATCTCCACCGCATTTCATTTGATTCCAAAAAAGAATGGAGTTTGTACAGTTTTTCTTGATAAACTTTTTTACTAAAAGGTCAGGTCCGAAATGTACAAATATAAATGAGTTGTTTTATTTGTACAAATCGACAATTCATGAGTTGTTCAATAAAATTAGATTTATAGATTGTACTAATGAACCTGGATAAACAAATTAAAGAAGAAGAAGAAAGCCAATATCATTAGAATCAAGTAAAAACATCCACAGTCCATTAATCCAGTATCATAAAGATAATAATAGGATTATTAGCACTACGTACATTAGATGAAATAACACTATCCTACAGCTGCTACTAATTAAGATACGGTAATAATGCCAAGAAAATCAGCAGCTGATTTTCCCATAATGGACGTAAATTCATTAAAACTAATGACACCATCACCATTTTCATCTGCATCCCTCATCATCTCCGATAGCTCGCGGTATGTCAACGGATGTCCCATTTTCGCCATTTGGCCGGCAAGCTCCGCCGCCGTGATATAACCATTCCCGTCGCGATCAAAGGATCGAAAAACCTCCATGAGTTGATCCTGGCTGATCAAAACCTCTTCATCCATGTTGGGCAAAATGGCCTCCACCAATTCATTGAATTCAATTACTCCATTTCCATTTGCGTCCATTTTGGCTAGCAAGGCATGAATTTGATCACCCTTGGGCTTGAGGCCTAGGGACCGGAGGAGGGCCGCCAGCTCAAGTTGGGTCAGGCTACCATCGGAGTCCATGTCGAACCGCGTGAAGATTTCTCTCAGCTGTTTTAGCTGATCAGATTCAAGCTTAGCCATCATTATGATGAATGGAGGAGGAATAGAAGGTACAAGATATTGGCTTAATTTGTTGGATGTAAAAAATATTGTGGGGGTTAATTGAAAGATATTTTTGGGGGGTTGGATTTTAATTGGATGATCAAAAGATTGAATTTTATTTTGTGGGAGTCTAAAAGATTTATTCTCTAGGTAAATTAATGTGTATTGTACAAGGGTCATATATGAATGTGACTTGGTCTTGGTCAAGTTGTAGAAATGTTGGGTCATTTGGATTTTATACTTCTTTTTAACCTATTGCCTATTGGTAGGAACATTACCGGAAGATGCACGGAAATGAATTATTGCGATTATGATGGAAAGTTGGACACACATGGGTTGGTGGATTGAGCAAATAAATAAATGAATGAATACTACTACTATTAATATTAGACAATAAATGAAGAAAATTGATATTTTTATAATAATTTTTTTGATATTTTCACATAAAAATGCCGTAAATATCAATTTCTATAAAGGAATAATAGTGCTCTACCTGCTTATCCATGTTATGGACAAGTTTTCTGCACCACAAGATGGATGGGGGAGAGAGCGAGGAAGAGTCAACAGCCAGATGACTAAAAATTTAGGATAAAATACCAACCACCGTCATCAATATTTTGAACTACAAGTACTTGACCTATTTACAATCAATTTTCAATTAACCGTCCCAATAGATTCCACATATTAGCTGTCTCTATAGATTCCCTTTTCAGATCTGAAGCCCATGTTCACAGATTCACAATGAAGACAGACAATGGTGCCATGGGTGTTGAAATTGAGGGGGTGGTCCAACCTTGGCATCTTAAAGATATGAAAAAATCTAAGAAACACTTCCCTTGATAGCCTTTACCCAATCCACTCTTAAAACAGTTATTGCCAAGACTCTTAAAAGTAGCGGTGAATTGCAGCTTAAAAAATCACGTGAATATAAACGGTTAGAAATGTAAAACTGAGGAGCCATCAAGATGATACAGTTAGAAATGTACTGACTCCGTTCTTTAATATAAGTCATTTGAAAATTTTAAGTAAGCATTAATTACTTAGTTTTCAATATTACTCTAAGTATTAAATATAATTTTGGTTTTCTCATTATTTTATGTCCAATAAATAACAATATCTTCTTCCAATACAAGAACAATATAAACAATTGATATTATAATTAATGCTATACAATCATTTCCTTACTCTAAAACTACCTATATTAAGTAACGGTTGGAGTATATAATAACAACTAAAACTACATAATGTTAATATGCAATTCTATATGTAACCAATTTGTATTGCAAATCTTGGCGCTCAAGTTGTTTCACAAGATACACTGGGAAGCTTTCTTCCAAGTCCTCACCGCCCCAAAAGCTTCCAAATGCAAACTCACCCTTCCGAGACATATCCTCCAACTCCTTCTCAACTTCCTCCATACAATTACCACAACCTCGCCATTCCTCCAAACAAAATCCTTCAATTCTGAAAGACCCCGAATGACCACCATCTATATAATATCTGGTCCTTTCTCTCTTTGGGCTCCCAAGCTTTTTCTTAACATACTGTTTCATTTTTCGGATCAGCTTGTATGGAAGTTTGAGCAAGACGAACAAGACGAGTTGTAGGACCAAGCATTGGCAGCAACAGGATATGACAACACAGTCTGCAGCGATCATATTCCAGTCCTCCATGGCTTGTTGGACTTTGGAGAGATGAAAGGAGGAGAGAAAATGAGTTTCAGGTGATAAAGAAGGGAAATCATTTCTTGTCAAGGAATAGATTCCTTTTCCTCTGGGAAGGGTATTATCAAGGGTGAAGCAATAAGAATAAGAACTTGCAAAGTTAACTGGTTGTAATGAGTCATAACTTGCAATATAAGTGTGTTTCCTGCAAATCTGCAATAAAATTATTATTATTACTTCCAAATTAAACCCTGAAATAAGTAGTAAAATAGAATATTGGATTCTAAGGATACATAAGGTGTCCTTGTCAATAACTTGCGTTCTAAGTTTCAGTGATACCTAGAAATTTCTTTTGGTAACTTGAAGCCTTTTCTTTGGTGTCCTGGAGCTTGACTTTCATAGAAAGATATTCATGACTGTGGAATAGATCATAATTAGTGAAAAGATATTCATGAATTTGCCCCACTCTCTCAATATATTTAGAGAATTGACCTTCCCCAATATTTACCATATTCTCTTAACCATTCCAGCTATTTTGTCTAAAGGATTTTGTACTGTAATCTTGACTGCTAAATGCCATCCTCTGAAACAATCTAATTTCGGCAGATTGTTGTGCAGAGTTGAATAGTTCACTTTCACCAACTCTCATCCCGTTGGTTAGATCTGAAGCGGCCACACTGTCAAATGCTCTCACAACCTGAGAAGCATACCCTGACGAGAATAAGAACTCCCATACCTCCAATTCTATGAAAATATTTATAGAAAATATGCAATTAATCATGGACACAAATGATGCTAAAAAATAAAATAAAAATTGGACACAAAATATTACCTGCCTCATTCGTGGTCTATTAGCAGCTGAATGCCGCACACAAGCCGCAGCAGCTTCTATAATTCTAAACATTTCACTGTCAACATAGTTATTTTCAAGCCTTGGATCTGCCAAAGCTTTAAAATCCTCATTGTCAAGTGCGTGATTAAGTAAAGGTCGAGCCTGAAAGTAAGATTGAGTTTCCAAGTAAAGAAATGAGGAACCTAAAGATCTTATTGGTAAGTAAGATTGAGTTTCAAAAAGTCTTAGGGGATGTTTGATAAAACTAAATGAAATAATTTTGAATGTTAAAATAATCTGAATGAGCTGAATGAATTAGAATTCTGAATACTAAATAAAAAAAATTGTTTGATAATTGACATGTATAAAACATTTAAATAACAAATTTTTATTATTTTACCCCTCTGAAAAAATTCAAATTTGTTGTAAATTTATTTAATATTACTTAATATAATAGTTAATATTATAAAAAAAAAATATATATATATATATATATATATAATACTTCATTCAACAGTCATTCAGCTCACTCAGCCAAAAAAAATATACTTGGTTATTCAACTCAAAAATTTGACCGATTCAGCCATAAACGATTTTTATTCAAAACAAACGCCTTTGAATGGTCAATGATCGATTCAACCATTCACTCTAAACAAACACCCCTTAGACTAGGAATAGAAGCAATTAAAAAAAAGTAACAACACCAAGGGCAGTTCAACCTTCTGTACCAACATGCATGCGTACCACAAGGGAAGGAATCAAGCAAGAAAAAGATCGTACTAGGATCAATAACATGATTAAAGACACCGCTTCGTAGAACTGAGAATCGCTGTTAAGGTTCCATGTGTTACAATGATGAAATTTGCATTCAGAAACCTTACCCACTCAACTAAACTCTCGTCTCCCAAGGGTTGAGATGTATCCACAGGCTTGCGTCCCGTAATAAGTTCCAGAAGCACAACACCAAAAGAGTACACATCAGATTTCTCAGTCAACTTGCCGCTTGAGGCATATTCAGGAGCCATGTATCTGAAACAAAATTGACTTTAAGTCTTACAATAGATAGTTTAAAATGTCTACATTGGCACTTTTCTGTTCATGCGTCCAGTTTTACTTCATATAAGGATAGATACACCAGTCATAGATGGACAGCATACCCTAAAAGGTTCCCATAACACGTGTTGTTATATGTGTATTTGCTTCCAGAGCTAGTTTAGCAAGCCCAAAATCAGACACCTGTGGAGGAAGGGAAGAAATAAAATTACAAAATGTAAATACCTATCAAAAGAACTAGCAAAATGAAGTTTGTGAGAAAGTAGCAAACCCGTGCTTCAAAGCTGTTATCTAAAAGAATGTTTGATGACTTAATATCTCGGTGAATTATGCGAGGATGGCCTGCAATACAAATGAAAATAAATCAATGACTATACAATCATTAAAAAAATAAAATTGTAATCATTCATCAACAATTGTTAAAGATGCATAGTGGCGGCTAAGTTGCTGATTGAGGAACTGCAAGTATCTAGTGGATATAACTCCGGCATCTTGGGAATATTCATGTAATAATTTAAAGTAAATATTCACCACCATTCAAGCTAGCAGTATGCATTATAACCATACGGTCCATATGTTTTTATCACACTAGACGAAAGAATCTCAAATCAGATGCAGCTCTGAAAATATATTTTAAAAGTACTAGGTCAGATAATGACACTAAAAGTGGAAACAACAATACTAGAGTACTTATCCCACAATCTCAAATATAATTTATAATTCGCATGATGAGCAGAATTTCATAAATGTTTATCCTTATTAACATTCTATGTGCTTGGTTAACTGAAGGATGAGACAAGTGTTATTTCCCAAAAACTTAGAGTTTTTCGTCAACTTTAATATGTAAAGGAACGACAATGTTTTCTCAAACAATGCACCAAATTGAGGAGACATAGCAAATTACAATCTTCGTGTAGATATGCTATTCCACGAGCTGCACCAGCAGCAGCCTTTACACGTGTTGCCCATTCCATTACTGGTCTACCTTCCCCTACAAAAGGCAAGGAGTAACATGCTATATTGATCAGCCAATACCACATTTTTCCTTGTACTTGAAAATTCAAAACTAAAAATTACCATGAAGATGGAAGTAAAGGTTGTTGTTTGGGACATAGTCATAGACAAGCAGCCTTTGGCTTTCAGAAATGCAGTAACCAACTAAAGAAACCAAATGACGGTGGTGTACACGACTTATTATCTCAACTTCAGCTTTAAATTCCCTTTCTCCCTGTCCTCCTCCAATCTTTAGCTGCTTTATTGCTACCTCTCTTCCATCAAATAGGTATCCTTTGTAAACAGAGCCAAATCCACCTTCACCTACTAGATTCTGCATTGAAAACCCATTTGTAGCACTCACAAGTTCTTGATAAGTAAACCATGACCTTGAATTACCCACTCCACCATGCTCTGTTGGCGAATTTACAAAATCATTGCCAGCACCACTTCCATTGTGGGCTCCAGATGTCTGCATTTTTAATAAGGCTGAATCTGGAGGCATAACAAACGACTTGAATTTATTTCAAAACTCTCAAGTATACAAAAAACTGATGTACATTGTATGTAACCAAGTCCAAGATCATAAAATTAGATAGACTTTTTTCTAATTTTATAACTAATAAATAAAAATTCCACTTCAAGCTTGCTAAAATTTCTCTACGACGACATATATACACTGCCTGACTATACACTTGTAACCAAAAGTGTTAAGACATACTGAATGAAAAAATAATAACTCAAAGAATACCTGATTTCGGTGAAGATCTCAGCGAGGTTAGTATAACATGATCACCTTTCAGTCCAACAAACTTTCTCTTTCGCTTTCTAACACACCAGATAGCTGTTCCAATCAGGCTAAGCAGTATGAGACCCAATACCAAACAAATGGCTACGGCCCCTCCAGTGCCAATGCTAGCATTATCTGTTGAATTTGAGGTTGAGGGTGTACTAGAAGTGTTGGTAGTCAGGTTAACTGATGGTGGTATTGGACCTTGAGAGGGAGAGGGGGGAGAAGGGGATGATGGGAGCACAAGTGAAGGAGGTGGAGGGGAGGGTCGTTTCCCTGGTGATGGCGGAGATAATTTGTAAGGAATAGTTGAGGATGGACCGGATGGTGGAGAGTCCGGAGACGTTGGAGGAGGCGTAATAATAGAGGTTTGGGACGGGGGAGGTGAAATTTCAGGAGGTTCTCTCCCTGGGGGTAGAGGTGAACTTTGTGGTGGCTTAGATTCTTCTGGTGATGGTGAAATCTCAGGTGGCTTAAATGATGTTGATGGAGGTGGTGGTGATTTTTCTGTAGGCTGGGAAGGTGGAGAAGGTGTTGCAGGTGGATTTTCTGGTGTTTCTGGTGGTGTTGATGTAGGTGGTGTATTCCTTGATGGTTCTGAAGCTGTTGCAGGTGGACTTGCTGGTGTTTTTAGTGATGGTGGTGTAGGTGGACTTGTTGGTGGATTTGGCAACAGTGGTGGAGGTGACCAAGCAAGTAGATCTGATGGAAGTGGTGGGGAAGTGGATGGGGGACTAGGTGTTGGTGGCGTTGGGGAACTAGATGGAGGATTAGGTGATGGTGACAGAGGTGAACTTTCCGGTGGATTTGATGATGGATCTGGAGGAGGTGGAGAACTTATAGGGGATTGTGTTTGTAGGGGAGATAGTGAGAGTGGTGGAGAGGCTGTCAAATTGGTGGAAGGAGGGATATGAGATCGCATTGTTGGAGTTGTAATGGGGGAGCTTGCATTTTGCTGAGAAGAGGGAGTTAGAGGGACTGGAGGAGGAGACAATGTTGAGGTTAGAGGGACTGGAGAAGGAGACAATGTTGAAGTTAGAGGGGCTGGAGGAGGAGACAATGTTTCAGGCGGTGGAGCAGTGGTGGACACTGGTGGGTCAGCAGATGGAGAAGAATTTGGAGATGGTGATGTTGTCATCTAATCAGTATCCTGATGTACAGACTCGCGAATTACAATGTAGCATTACCAAAATTAGCAAAATTAATTGCTTTGCAAAATCTTAACAGGCAGCTCCAAATTTCTATTCAAGGCAAATAAAAATACCCTTTACAAGATTGTATCCGTCGAAAAACTCAGCTCAAATGAGCACATTAATCACTTTCATTGCCAATTTCATCAACTGCAACATAACTAAGGCCAAAACTTCCAACCTTTTAAGAAAAATATTCTAGAGCAAAAAACTAAATAATTTCTAGTCAAAGGCAAAACCAAAATTATCCATAAATAACTGAACTTTCACCAATTCACCTTCAGACTCCAACCCAAAATAAAAAAAAAAAACTTTAATCAAACACAATTTGAGCAACCCCGGATCCCTAATCACTTATGACATGAAAATCTATTAATCCATATCACAGTTTTACTGCCTGTACGAACCGTTTTCCTTTTCTGGTACAAGTACAAACCAGGTATCCTAATTAAAGAACAAGTTAAAGAAGCTAAAACTCCAAATGCAAAATGCAGCGAAACCAAATCATGAGAATGGATAAAGAAGAAAACCCGATTGAGAAAATCTCAGAAATCGTTACCTTTCCCTCTCTCACACTCTTAAATGTAGCAGGGCGTTCTTGGTCCAGCACCAGAATTTCACGTAGACCAGAAGAAACTTCTCCGGCACAAGTTTACTGAGGTTCCAAAAAATCCAAAGTAAAGTGATAGCAGCCTCAAGAATAAAGAAGCATATTGCTTTAACATGTACAAACAAGACCAAACCACAAATTACTTTAACATGTACAAACAAAACCACACTTTTGTTAAATTTTTATCAGAAACGTCGTTATCATCATAGTCGACGCTTGCTCAAATTCAAACAATACCGCTATTTTGGCTGTAATTAATCCTTTCCGACTTTAAAACTATTTTAAAGTATAATTTAATGGAAATATAAAAATTAATATTGACCTTTTAAATCAATTTTTTAAATGTAATGTAGTTCATTTAATTTTTTAAAATAATATATTTTGCGATTACTAATCATTTTTAGATTTTTATAATTATACAATTTAAAAATATTTTAAATCGACTTTAGATAATCATATTTTGAAGTGAAAAGTACATTTTAAAAGAATAAAAAAAGGAGAAACCTTGTTGTATATCTAACTTATATATTTTACACCGAGTTAATACAAATAATCCAATCTTGTTTAATGTGAGACCTCGAATTTTATGAAATAAAAGTATTCAATTTTTTTATTTTGGTGAATAGTTAAATTAATAAAAGTTTAAAGTTAAGGGTGACATTTGAAAATTTTTCAAAGTAAGTGATGATGAAGTTTTGTTTTATTAGTATTATTAATGTAATAAAATGCAAAAAAACTTTTATATAAAAAGCAAATACTTTTATAAAGTTATTCATAAATAGAATATATTATATTCTATTATGCATAGTATTTTGCGTAAGTAAAATCTTTTTATATAAAAAGTAATACTTTTATAAAGTTATTCTATAAATAGAATATATTATATTTTATTATGCGTAGTGTTGCGTAGTCTCGCGTAGTGTTTTGCATAGTAAAATCTTTTTATATAAAATGTAATACTTTTTATAAAGTTATTCGTTTTATTAGATTAGAAATAGAATATATTATATTTTATTTAAAAGATTTTGCTTTAAATATAGATCGTCCGATTAAAAGTAAATCAATTTGGACCGTTCATGAATTAGTTCTTATCACGCAATCCATTTTTCTATAAATAAAAGCTCATTCCTTCATTATTTCTTACGAATTCAATTTGAAACTCTGAGAGAGAAACTATAGAAAAATTCTTCTTCTATAATCTTGAGCGTATTTCTTTAGAGTTTAAGAAAGCTTTGAACGTAGTATGAAGTTTTCTTCGAGTATATCCTCGCCTCTACCAAATTTAATACTCTTCTTTCAAAGGTAAGGGATATTATTTGTTGTACCTGTAAGGGATATTATTCCTTTTGTATTCATGAAGAGAACTTCAGTTATTCCATTCTTTATTATTTTGTTGGAATAACTCTCGTATACGAGGACTACCTATACTTTGTGAAATTCTTCATTATTCCATTCTTTATTATTATTCATTGGAATAACTCAGATCACGCTGAATACCCTATACATGGTGATCTTCTTCATTATTCCATTCCTTATTATTATGTTGGAATAACTTTTGTCATCTCAAGTATCTGCATACATGGTGAAATTCTTTTATTATTTCATTCTTTATTATTTTGTTTAATATCACATGCATGCGTTTTTACGCCGGACCTGGTTCTATTATTTATTATTCCGTATTTAATATTCTGTCGGAATATTCTGTCTGTACATTTTACACCTGACCTAGTTCCATTATTTATTATTCCATATTTAACATTTTGTCGGAATATCATGTCTGTGCGTTTTACGTCGGACCTGGTTCCATTATTTATTATTCTGTTGGGAATAACATGTATGTGCGGTCTCTATCGCATGCATGGTGAATCCTTCTGTTATTCCATTCTTTATTATTCTGTTAGAATAACCTGTCTATGTGAATTACCACATGCATGGTGAATGATCCTTTGTATTTATTCCTTATTAAATTATGGAAAAGATCTGTTTAAACATGCATGGTGAATGATCCTTTGTATTTATTCCTTATTAAATTGTGGAAAAGATCTGTTTACGTTGATTATGATGATAGTCATAATAAAAACATTGGACTGATGAAAATCATGAGTATATGTGGTATTAATAAGTGTTATGATGAGTTATGTTAGTTATTATGTGAAAGCATGAAAGTTTCTTAGAAATCACAAAGGGTTGAAAAATCAGATTTTGGTAAAAACGTAACATGAAATTCAATTAACCATATTTCCTATTATATTTCGAATTTTTGAGTGTGGTCAAGTCTTAGAGTTAGATCTATGAGTCTTATAACTTATCCAAGTGGAATCACTGGAAAAGGTGTTGTAAATTTTCGTGTGGACTGATTTTAGCAAAGGAGTCAAAAGCTGTAAAAGAGGAAAATGCTACTGTCCAGAATTTTAAAAGGGCATTTTCGGCTACTTAATTTGTGAGAAAAATTTCGGCCTTTTGGGACATGAAAGTATATGGTATAAAGAACCTCCTGTCCAAAAATGAGCTCATTCCGACTTAAAATGAGCAAGTTATGACCATTTCAATATTTAGGTTTTTCTGACAAAAAACGCTATAATTGGAGTTCTATAACTCCAATGACCATGAAATTTAGACTGGAGGCTCACGTTAACATGTGTAAGATCTTGCCAAGATTTGGGAATTTTTGGAGTTAAACTTGAGGTAGCTAATTTCTTAAAGAATTAATTAAAAATTAATTTTTGAAAAATAGTAAATGAATTTTAAAAATTCCGAGAAAAATATATGTTCATTATGGGACTATATTATGCTAAATTTCAGAAAAAAAATATTTTTGGAACTGATTTGGTATTTTTCATGAAAATAGTTTAGTTACGAACATATAAGTTAAATATGTTATGTGAAGTAACAAAGTTGAAAAATAGGATTTTATGGCTTGAGAAATCCTATATAAGGTATATGTAGATTTTTGATGAGGGATTTGACCATTAGTGATGAAATCTTATGAGTATGGCATTTTTGAATGATTTAATGTATTATTTGATAAAGTGTAAACAATTGAAATAAATTGTTTATAAGTTTAAGAAGTTATTAAAATATTGTTATGATATTAACAATATTAGATTATGAATTTATTATGTGATTGATAATATTTGGATAAAGTTAAAGTCTTTAATATTTATCCTTGTTATAGTTTGATTAATGCTTATATTATTGTCATCATCCTCATGCTTATATGGTGATGAAAGTTATCTTTGGCTTACGTGCGAAGATGGACTGTTGATTATTGAATTGTATATCTTTGGCTTACGTGCAAAGATGGATAGTTGATTATTGGTTTTCTTGTTGTATATCTTTGGCTTACGTGCGAGAGATGGACTTGGTATGATTATGACCGAGGATTATTCGGATAGTCATGACCATTGACGATTTAATGAATATCCTTGGCCCGTAGTACTGAGGATGATTCGATGATGTGGTTTATTTATTAAGTTGAGTCTCAAATGATAAGAATTGGTGAAAATATTTTAAATCATGTAAGAAGATAGTAGATTTTATTCTTTCTTGACTCTTCAATGGATTGCTTATTCAACTGCAGCTTAAACTTGATGTTTATTGTATTTTATCAATTTAACATTGTTGAAGACTAATGATAATTTATTCTCGCATTATCTTAGTCATAATATTTCTTCTTTGGGGTAGTTGAGCTCACCCTTTCTTTCACTTTATTCTCTTAAGGAAATGAGAATATAAATTTGAGACGAGTCGGGAAAAGGAGTAGATTTTATCCGGATGATAACATTAGTAGTCCTCACTATTCTGATTAAATAGTGTGACAATAAATGTAATGAGAACTCCTTTGAGTTTGTATACTGTCTAAATGACAATATACGTATTAAAACTCTTAGATTATGTTTTGTCGTATTTTACACGACAGTTGTATTTGAATTTTGTATCATGTATTTGACGACTCAAGATAAGTGATGAATACCTAATTTTGAGGGCGTCACATTTATAGTTTTTTTAAAAAAATAAAATAAAATTCACATGTACTAATATAAAAAGTATGATAAAATATGAAAGTATATGAATTTTATATAATTTATTGATATATTTCAACTATGTTATTTTAATGAAAATAAAAAAATAAATTGAATGGCCTATAAAATATTTTTTCTTTTAATCTCCTTAATCAAGTACATTATCACAGTATTACAATAATCAATCAAAACTCTTAGAGGAGAAAAAAAATAAACTCATAAATAAATCCCACATAAATAAGACCTCATCAACCGCCTATAATATACTTTGTATAATAATAGTTGTGACTTGTCTCATAACTTAAAATCAAATAAAAAATTATTTACTCTCATAATTTTTGCATATTCTTTTATATGTATACATTTTGATTTCCTAAAAATATTTTTAGAAAAATTCAGAATAAAGATATAAAAATCATATACCCATTAAAGTATTATCTAGCGCACCCCCAAAAAAAATTATGTGATCAATAAAACCATGCAAGGCAAGGCTCTCTCTATATATTCACCTGAAAATAAAATTAATGCTTTAGAAGAAAACATTTTTTAAAGTATAGGTTACTAAAGTTATAGATTTGCTACATGTTTGACTATTTAAAACGGAACGGCTTGGCTTCTAAAGAGACGCGGCATAATGTATTGATGTTGATATAATAATACATATTATTAATAATTTTTTGGACACACAATATGACATAGGCTTCACTTAATCAGAAATTTCGCAACTATGATATAATCCTTAAGTAGAACTTTTCCTGCTGTACTTGATTAGTACAACCTAAAATCTATAAATTAGCGTGGGGGCTGTGAAAAAGAAATGGAAGAGCCATAACCATTCCGCATTCCGTTTTTTTAAGGTACTTAGATACCTTCTAGCAGGCCTTAACGCCTCTCTCTCTCAGATTTAATGTGAAAAATGGGTTTTGACTAAAACAAGAAGAGGAAGCCAAGAAATCCCGAGGTTAGCGAAAAATGGTGAAAACATCTTATTCTGTGAAGTGTTTCGGATAAACCAGAGGGCACTTGTCCTGAAACGATTGATCTATATATATATATATATATATATATATATATATATATATATATATATATATATATATATATATATATAATATATCACTGCACAAATTTATAGGTTGATATCATGCAAGACTTGTATACACCACATCAAAGGAACGGGTTTCCTGAGTTTGTCAACTTCAAATTGGAGAGATAAATTTGTCATCTTCTTATCTTAACTACGGCTGGTGAGTATCAAAAGGAGCTGCATATTCTAAATTCAAACATGCTGTTATGCCCGACAAAAAAAATGAGAAAAGCCTATATTAGAAAGCTGTTCATTACAGCCTGTTTCCCAACCTTGAGTTTCTTCTTGAAATGATCTCAGCTGCCCAGCTCTTTCCTATATCAGTTTGGAATTTTCCTGCAGGTCAAATATAGATACAAGATGTGATACTGGGTAGATATGGATAGAATTCTTGGGTTTCTATACTGGTTTAAAATGAGATAATAACTTTACCAGCTGTTGAAAGGAAAAACTCATCCAGCACTTTCCCGTGTTCTGCCACAAGAATGCAATGTCAAATCAAACAATCAAATCAAATGATTCACTCGAGTCGATATAAGTTCAATAATAAACTATTCAGCTCAGTACTTTATCCCTTTTGATAAGAAAACCTTGTATGCCTAAGATCACGTGACAAATAATAAGCACATGAAATAATTTCGCAAAAAATAAATAAAAAGATTGCACTTGTAATCTACATGTGCATTAACAGTTGTGCAACTGCGAAAAATTCTGAAACTAAAATGCATATATGCCCGATACCAAAAACTCACCTGTTTCATATTCCAATGCTTGCAGAATCATTTCAACCTAAAGAAACATGAAAACAGGTTAGCTTATATGAGAAACCATATTTTATTTTTTGAAACAAACTCGGGACATATATGTGTACACATTCATACATTTATAGACAAATAGATAAGTACATGCAACTATGCAAGTAACGGTGGACCAGGAAGCCTGGGCCAAAGAGGGGAATTTTAGGGGGACAAAAGTTTAAAACCCTGATAATATACAGACTACAGTCAACGCTAATAATTAATAAACTAATAATTGGTTTTACTAAATAAATTTGTGAGGAACTAAATTCAATTAATATTGCATAATTAATAATTCTAGTATATAATACTCCTAGTTAATAATTCTTCGGTAAGAAGAAATTAAAAAAATATCAAATGGTAAGATGGAAATTTTAAGTGTGCACACGCACAAACAGATATATATATATGTATGTATGAATGTATGCATGTGTGCATGTGTGCATGTGTGTATGTGTGTGTGTGTTATATATTAATGTAGCAATTTCCTTATCACTCAAGCAACTACACTGAGGACTGCGTAGATTCGTACTTTGTCAAAATCTTTCACAAGATTAGCCTCTATGGAAGAATTGTTTTCATATTCTGCCCACAGTTCTTGGATCTCTTCAGCTACAGTAAATTAAGAAAAAAAGTAAATAACTTAATCAGAAATAAGCAAGCATGCATCCCAGATACCGAGTGTTAGTGAGTACCCCTCATCCCTCCTCCAAGAACTTTGCACATTTCATTCAACGCTGCTTGCTCCTGCCTGCTCTTTTCTGCTTTTGGCACACCATCAGATGGTGTGATATCTCCGACAATGGCTACAAAAGTTCAAATACATCTCAAAAATTCAAAAAATCAAAAGGTGTACTAAATAGCTGGAAATTAACAAACAAAAAGCCAACAATTTATATACTATAGAGTGGACAACAAGATCATGTAAATTGATGCAAGCCACTGATAGAAATATGTTAATGTTCAATACTTTATCAACAAATCATACCATATCACCATTAAACATGATTGCGTGAACTATGGGTTCAACAAAAAACAGATCTTAAAACCCAGCATACTAGTTGGACATAAAGTACAGTAATACAAAAACTAAAACCAGAAAATCTAGCAAAAAGATATATAGCATTACATTTTCAACAAAGATATATTGAAAATACAGTAAAACAGCAACAATGTAAACAGATATTGGATAAATACAGCAAAGAGATACATATCATTACTTTCCAAGAGAGAAACCGCAGAAACTCATGCATACACACATATATTATCACAAGAGCTAAAAGTATTTTTCCAACATGTTCTTCCTGCCTGCCTTCTTTTCCTGTGATATTTCCTACCAGCAAACTTATGAATCCCTCTTCACTCGTAAAGTTTTAATCAGGAAGTTGATCTATTCATCTCATTCACACAAAATGAACGAGTGAATTGAGAGAGGCAACACAACACAATGTTAGGTTTCTGTGTGAACAAGGAGGGAATGGAGTTCTTTTTAAGATCCAAAAGAATTAATATATCTCCGCACAACCAATTTAACTACTCCTAAAAGGATTAAATTTTCACATTTATTAGTTTAATCAGAGAACATTGAACAGTTAAAAGAATACCTTCTGCAATATCATGCACAATTGCTATCTTGATACACCTATTTGGATAAAGATGAAAACCGAAAGTGCAATAAGTATTTAAACCGAAGAATTAAGAAAGAATAACTATTAAAGAATATTTCAAGTATATAATCCAAGCAACATAACTTAGGAGAACGCCAAAATAGCTTGGATCAATCTTGGGAAAGATAAACAACTGATTGAGAGGAACGGGGGAGGAGGGTCGAACTTGGGCGAGTAGGCCTATCGAGGTCTAGGTGATAACAGCCACCTAGACTCACTTTATTAGTTAATACTTCATAGCATGTACCCTATCAAGTTTGGATCAGTTAGCAGCCTAGCACCTTGGCCCAACTTTATCTGAATGCCAGCTTAGCTATTGAAACATATCAACTTGAATTAATAACAGAAACAACGAGCAGAAGAGGATGAGACCCAAATATCTCATTTATATCACTTTACTGAGCCTTTCTGAAAAACTGGGAGAACGTGCAGCTAGGCGTCTTACGAGTAGATGAGAGTAGTTGCCAAAGATCCATGATAAAGACAAAGTAAAGTACCGCTAGGTTTTAGTCACCAGTTTAGTTGATCAGACAGCACCATGAAAATAATTTACAAATAAATAAAACTTCATACATATGCAAGCTTATCTACGTGCACAAGTCTGATCAGCATTTGTTTACTGGCTAGACAGACACGCAATATTGAACTTTTAGCGTTAATCTTTTATTCCTTTCTTTTTTCCTATTAATCTTTTGGGGGAGATAAGTATGCTCTAGTATGTATATAGGTTTCCTCTCTCTTTCTGTGCTCATTCCAGCTGGAGGAGAGGAAACCAAGAGAGAAACAGCAAGCAGGAAGGTCTGGCCAATTGCATCCATTCCTAAGGGTATCCAACCCTCCCTCCCTTTCTCTCTCTTTGGGGTATCATTATCAAGGGTATCCAAAGTCCAAACCTCATACAGCATCCAACAACAAACTCCATAAAATACATCCATTAAAGTTTAATTTATTTCTTAAAAAAGCACATTTTTCTACGAATATAGAATTAAGTATAAAGCATGAAATATACCCTACTCTGTTCTTTCGCTTCCTTAAACTCTCAAGAAAGAATAAAATAGACAAAAAATGAAGTCTTACAACAAACCGAATGACGTTTTAACTAGCTTAGGAGTTTTAAGTTTATATGAATTATAAGAACAGGTATAGAAGCACAAGTCTACATGGATTTCACCAAGTCTAACCTCTCCCTATCCAGACCAGAAAGGTCTACAGCAATCAAAGCCATCAACGCCATGCGATACATATGATCAGCAATAGACTCTGGACCCTTTATCCCGTGATTGATCCATCCCTTCCGTTTGGTGGTCTAAAAAATATGAAGAGAGAAAGAAACAACAATATTCTATTATAAAATCACATAAACATCCATACAGCAGGAAACTTTATATTTTCCATGAATCTGAAAGATAAAGCAAACCAATAAGATGATATTTACCTGAAACGACAATTGAAATTACAAAATCAAGAAAGAAATTGTGTAGTTGAATAAACAAAGTACAGATGGTTTGCCTTAAACTCTAAGTAGAAGGTGGCTTTATATTGTAATCTGGATAAGAAATAAATCATCAAGTTTCAGTCCGACTGTTCAGCAGCTTACAACTACTACTTGGGCAAAAGTAATTTCCAGGGCTAAATTATAAGTTTCATCAGATAGCAGACAAGTACGAGAACTTTTTACATTATGTTCCTTGCTTTCCCAGAAAATGTGCAACAGGTTGAAAAGCTTAATGATAATATTTTTGTGTGGCTTTTCTATAAATGCAAGAAACTTGAGCTCCCTTAATTTGCGCATTATGTTGCAAAACAAACATTAGTAATTAGAAGTTCAAGACATTAGACAGATACTTATTTTAAATTGTACTCCTTCAGTTCTCATAAAAAGACTACTACTATTCTTGTTGACCTTTTTTTCCCAGGGTACAAAGGATTGAATAGGTTGCACTTACATAAAGTAATAAAAAGTAACGTTCTTTGTTATTCTTATTATTTTTAAAGGACAGAAGGAGTACCAATTAGTGAATAGTTTAATCTTACTACAAAAGATAGAAAGTTTGTCAATGTGTTGGCTAAATCTTCCCTTGTACTAATACCTCCTTAAGTTGTGCTATTTTTTTCTTCTCAACTTCCCATAATCTAAAAAATTTTAAATAAATTAAAATGCACTTCTCTAAATTAAATTGTATGAGGGGCTCACAAACAAACAATCACTAAGAAATTACACATGCTTAATCACACAAAAAATGCATGATCATAAGCAATACACCAAATAATCCAAAAAAATTAAATAAAAAAAACAAACAAAAAATCGTTTATAAAATTAAAGCAAAAGAATTGACATTTCGATGTAAACAAACAGACCTTAAGGCTGCGGCACAATGTGAGAAAATCAATAGCCGAAGACGACGAGGAAGCTTCATTACCATCGGACTGCATCATCTTTTTGGATGCGAAGCCGTCGACATTCGGATCAGAAGATATGTTAGCCGAACCCGTATTGGAAATTCGGGCACGAACCGACACGAGCATCGGACTCGGGTGATCATTGCAGAAAAAGGGAAGCTTTAGCGAAGGGCGAGGGAACCGAGGAGGGATTACGGAACGATTGAGTGAAGATGAGTAATGAGAAGGTGAAGAGAGAGAAGAGGGATTAGCAGCCATTGTTGTGAAAAAGAGTAGCAAATTTTCTTTTTCTTCTAGATTCTGGAAGTGAAAAGGAGTTCGATATCGGTGGCGTTTTTGGTGTTCTAGTCCTAAAGCATCAGAAAAAAAAAAGGGAGGGAGGGAGGGGAGGGAGGGAGGGAGGGACAGGGGGGAGGAGGGGGGCAAACTTTCTCTTCTTTGTGGTGGTGGTGGGGATACTAAGGTTGTGTTTGTTTGGGTCTTAAAGTCTTTTAATAGGTGTGTTTTTGATTCGGTTAGAGGCACAACTTGTTTGATAAAAAAATTTATGTCTTTTAATGCCTCTTAATTGTTAAAATTCAAAAATAATGCTAAACCATTCAGAGCTAAGTCTGAACGAGATTATATTTTTTTGGGACAAAAATAACCTCAACAAATAATTGAAATAACCCAAATGCCATCAAGAAAGGGAAATGATCCATCAGCATCTTCGTGGAGATCAGCTTTAATCGTGGGGGCTGGAACACAAAACCCACATGTGGGAGGTTGAATTCTTTTGCCATGATTGAAGATCTGTAGGTTCAATCAAAAATTAGGGCTTTTGAAGACAGATAGGATGAGACTATAACGTGATGGTGAGGGATCTGCGACCAAAGAGAAGTGATAGAGGAGAGAGTGAAGAGAGAGAGAAATATGTGAGGAGCAGTGATGATTTTGCCGCCATTGATGCTCCTCTAAATGGTGATTGTGATGCTCCTCTGAAGTGTTAATTAATTAAACTTCACCCGAGTGTGGTATGTCCCCAAAACAGAGAGTTCCCCTTAAACATAAAATATTAAAAATTATTATCCACTAATTTAGTATTTTAAATTGCAAGATTCAACTACTCCACTATAAGATAACATTTATAATACTGGTGCACAATGCTTGAAAAGTGGGCATCCATTGTTTTTCTTGTTGCTGTTGTTCAGACCTCAGAAGATTTGATTTGGGGGAAATTTTTTGTTTGTTTTTGCGGGGTAAAATAATTGTATGGGAATTTTGTAGTTTATATATATTTTTTTCTTTTGTTCATAGGGTTAAAATGGTAAACTATTGTTATTCAGACATTTTGAAAAAAAAAATATCAAACAACATTTTTTCATTCAGATAAAATTTTATTCAGATACTCTATATTATTCAGACTTTTAAACTGTTCAAGTCTTAAAACTCAATTTTATCAAACACCACCTAAGACTAGTACTAAGAACAAAATGGAGATTAAATCGTACCTACAATTGTTTCTCCGTTGAAAGGCCGGCCCAATATTCGAAGGCCTGATCCGATTTGAGCCCATAATCAACCATCGAAAGGTGTTGTGATAAGAATATTATAGGGTTGCCCTGTAAGGTTTACTCTATATTTTTAGCCCAAAATCAATCATCGAAAGGTGTTGTGATAGGGTTGCCCTGTAATGTTATAGTCTTAGTTGACCCATAAGTTAATCTGAAAAAACCTTTACAATTCAAAAAAAAATAATTATGATAAGTTATTAGTATTGTTAGTGTAATTCAAGGAAATAAAAAATAAAATAAAATTATGATAGGTTATCAGTGTTGTTAGTGCAACTCATTTTATGAACACAAGACAAATTATCAAAAAAATACATAAGCACCAATTTTTTGTCAATTAAAAATATCAAAGTAAAGAGAAGAATATAAAATTATTACTAACCATATTTACAATAACCCCAATTAACGTAAGTATTCTATAATTTGAGATTAGAATAGTCTTTTGGAAAATAATATATATTACAATTATTTATGTCAATTTTTTAATTGTTAGTTATGTAAATAAATATTAGTGACTATTTTTTTTTTAGAGAGATGTGTAATAAGTGGGCTCTCCTATAATTCTTAATAATAATCTCATGTGTTGATAAGTTTCGTAATTGTAATTCCGTATAATTTTTTTGCAATACATAGCTCGTTTTAGTCCATATAAATTATGTAGTACATCTGTTTCAAAATTAGAGATACATTTTAACATTTTAAAGTCAATTTGTGAGATTCTAAAACTCAAAATTATTATAATTTTGTTCAAATTTTGGAAGATAAATTATTGTATTTGTTTGTATTAAAAAAAATCAAATATATTTTTATTATATCTTGGTGGCCTACTATTAATACTTGTGCTGAAAAGTGAAGAGGCCAAATTGAAATTAAACGTAAAACACGTTGGCAAAGGATCCAAGTCCTTTTCAGCAAGGGACCGACCGAAGATGATACTCCGTATACGTGTGTACCTCGTTGGTAATAGAATTAGGAAGCAAAATCCCAAATCACCACTCAAATTGTAGTTGTGCTTCTAATATCAAAGTTAATTGTTATTAATTATTTTTTTGGATTAATTATATATTTTATTATATTTTTAAAAATAATTATAATAATTTTGTACTCATAAAATATTTATACAATTAATACACTTCCATATTTATTTATAATATTAGTGCAATTAGGATTCCTTAATTTAGGGAATTAATATTCAATTAGAATTTCTTAATTTAGGAGATTAGTATTAATTTACTAATTAAATTAAGTAATTAATATATCTACATATTAAAAATCAACTCTAAGTAAGTATTCTTTCTCTCAATCTTTTTAATTACCTACCTACCTAGCTATATCGAATATATATCTATCAAATTAAAATTATATACCAAATCTACCGGTTGCAGCAAAAAAGATATGGAGTATAGTACGTGTATTGTTTTTCACAATAAGGAAAGGCATATCTAAGAGGAAATTCATGCTTGATCTCAACATGATGATGGAACGTGGCAAAATCGCCGGCAAAGCCCTTCACAACCTTATGTTCCACCACCACCATCTCTGGGCCACCGCCTCTCACCGCCGCCACAACCACCACCTCTCCTTCAACTTCCCGCCCGGGGAGTACGAGTTCAAATGCAGTAACAACCCCGCCTACCCAATCTCTCTCTTAGTTTTTGTTTGGATGTGCGTCACCGTCCTCGACGGCAATGGAGGAGGGAACAAGGTTGGCAAGGCAGTCGGCGACGAGTTTTTGGAAGATTTCAAGGTCTTCTTGCTTTTGGTCGTGGTTGTTTTCCATGGAAGCCACACCGTTCCGACGGATCTTGATCCTGCTCGAGAACGAACCACAGTGATCTGTCGCGACACGCGTGTAGTTTAAAGAGAGAAAGACACAAATGTAGAGAGAGAGAGAGAGAAGATGGATAGTGAGAGAGAGAAAGATGAAGGTTTGGTGATCTGTCACCGGCATGGTGATCTTCTTCGTTGCTGATTTGGCATTTTTTAAGTTCCATGAAAAACATTGATTAGAGTCTCCATCTGCGATTTTTTCATAAAATGCGATTCTTTGCGATTTTTTATAAGATACAGTTGGTAGCCAAACATTCATACCAATGTAACCAATTCAGTGTTATTAGGTTTCTAATTTATTTTTAAAAAATCTTTTATAGTTTTTTTAATAGTGCAGTTGGTAGCTAACACTTTATACAAATGTAACCAATTCAGTTTTATTGGGTTACCAATTAATTAAAAAAAATCTATTGTAGATTTTTTTTTATATAATGTAGTTGGTAGCCAAACATTAATACAAAGGTAACCAATTTAGTTTTATTGGGTTACTAATTAATTATAAAAAATCTATTATAGATTTTTTTTTCATGTGCAGTTGGTAGACAAACCTTAATACAAATGTAACCAATAAAAACTAAAATTGTTACCTTTGAAAGTTTTTGTTACCAACTGCACTGAAATTTCTCTCGGTTACCTACAAAAACTAAAATGGTTACTTTTGTATAAATATTTGAATACCAACTGCACTAAAATTTATCTTTTTCTCCTTTTAATTTTTGGACTAAATCAACCTTAGTCATAATGGCAGTTGTGGCCGAAGTCCATGGTGTTGAAGCGACAACAAAGGGGAGGAGGAAGATGACCGCACTACTACAAATTACCTAATAGACAACACTTAAACCACAACGTTTTTTTACGTCTTTTTTAAAAACGTTGTAGATATATATGCAAAAACGTTATCTTTTTAAAAAGACATTTTTTTAGCTTTAAATAGATAACGTTTTTTTTTAAAACGTTGTGTATGTGAAAAACACGGAGCTTAATTTAGGCGGAAGTGAAATAATTCTTTCTCTCTCTTCGTATTTCATCTCACACTTCTCTATTTCTTTACTCCTAAACAGTCACGAAAACTAGGGTTCAAATGGCCAAAATCTTCCTCGCAAATCTCAGAGCTCAATCATCCAAAAGGTTTTTTGCTTTCTGTGAGATTCCTTTTTGGTAACCCGCTCATGGATAGTCTCGTAAACCCTCGTTTGTAGGAAGCATATTTTCGAGGGAATCGAATGCAAGAGAGCTTACACGTATTGGTTTTCGTGTTCATCTCTCGGCATTTTTTTAGGTCTCCTCGTGTCTTCTTTGGTTGACGTGACTTTACCTCTTCTCATTTCATTGTTACTAGGATTTTGTTTTGGCTCTGCGATAATTACTTAGGCTGGAGCCTTTTTGCTTTATAATGAGATCCCTTTTGACAACTTGTTCTTGGATAGTCCCGAAACCTCATTTATAGGAATCGACGGACGATCGATTGAGCAATGAGAGCTTGCATATTGTTAACTCCATGATCTTTCTCCACGCTCCAATCACCAAGACGCGTCCGATATCCCGCATTCAAACAAGTCAACACCAAAAGCTTGACGACTTGACCGTCGAGGATAACCTTCGCGTGAGTCGAATATCGGCGATCACAAGGTTAACAATGGAGGAAAATAATGTCTAAAGTGCTTGAGAGAATAATCATATGATCGTGTGTGTTGTAATACTTTTTATTACTTACCTTTCTTTTGTGATCCTAGCCCCATACGTACTCTAATCCGGTTCATGGTACCACCCATCACCTCCTCGACACCTTTCCCCCACTCCGGTCATTTCGGTAGAAAGTATGCGACCTCTTCCCTCACTTTCTTTACCACTATTTGCCACCATCGGTCATCCGAGTCCCATCCTCATTAATGCCATGCAGAAGGTGGCGTACATATTAGTCAACTATTATTTGGCGTGATTATTCTAAATTCAAAATTGGGTTAAGTGGCAATTTGTATAATGGGCCAATTCAATGATTAAGCCCAAATAACGGAAATGACCCAAACGACCGGATCCAACTGAAAGGACCCAACGAAATAATCAAGTAATTGGGCCCAAATCATTCGGACCAACAGGACAAGAGTAACATAATCCAAGGGAGGAGCCCATTAAGTTTGGTCCAATAAGGAAAATGATCATGACCCAACATTGCCCCCTAGTCTTTTATTAAACAGGGGGTTTAATGTAAGACTATAAATAATATAAGCTCATGATATAACGAATTATGATAAGTCACAAGAGGTCTAAAGTGAAACTCATCAAAGCCTAACTAAGTCGGTCCAAATTGATATCAGAGACAGAAATGGGAGGCCCAATAGACATAAGTCCACTCTGGTTAAGATATTTAGGCCCAAAACTGGATGACACCTCTTCCAATTCACCATCATTCTTTGTGAATTAATCATGCCATTCCTCGATTACTGTGGTAAATCGAATATAAAAGGTAAACTTTACCAATTTTGACAGTATTACCTGCCAATTTGAATTTTGGACCTTCAAACTTTCTTTAATTTATAGGATTTGTGTAAAAAGTTTCTAATTTTGTAATCAAATGAAATATTAATGAAATGTGATTTCATCCCCTATGACTTCGGTGCATTTACTTTCTGCAAATACTTCGATATTAATTCAACTGGAAAAATGTACAAACTCTTTCAAGGATTCAACTCGAACTGTTAATTAACAACTAAGCATGTCATATAACAGATAAGGTGAAGTTAAAGAATGAGGCATTCCGAACTCGACACTTAGAAAAAATTTAGGTAATAAAGTAAAGGGATACTTATTAGTTACCGAAGTGTGAGACAGATCTGCTTCATTAGGAATTTGTTTACCCCGAAATGCCTAACAAAACTAAGAGATGACATTTGCCTACCACGAAAGGCCTGACTAAGTTTAAAGAACAATGCTTGCCTACCACGAAGGACCTGGCAAGGTCTAAGTGTCGATAATTGCCTACCACGCAGGGCCTGACAACGTCTTAAGGATGACACTTGCCTACCACGAAGGGCCTGACAAGGTCTAAGTGTCGACAATTGCCTACCACGCAGGGCCTGACAACGTCTTAGGGCCTGACAACGTCTTAAGGATGACACTTGCCTACCACGAAGGGCCTGACAAGGTCTAAGTGTCAATAATTTCCTACCACACAGGGCCTGACAACGTCTTAAGGATGACACTTGCCTACCACGAAGGGCCTGACAAGGTCTAAGTGTCGACAATTGCCTACCACGCAGGGCCTGACAACGTCTTAAGGATGGAGTTTTCCTACCACGAAGGGCCTGACAAACCCATAAGGTCCACCTGCCACTAAGGCTGCCATCGAATGGTCAGCAAGTCCACCCGAACCTCCTTACACCACTGAACTGAACAGGAACGAAGACAGGATTCGTTTGAGAAAAAAGGGACTTTTATTGATGATGACGTAAATATTTACAGACCTCCGATGTACTGACATTATATTTACTGAAAGTATTTCCTGAGCCTGCCGGCGTGCCAAGTATTTTTAATTGCTGACCCGTCCAATGCCTTGATGATAAGTCCCCGGCCTTGCAGACTTCAAAGACTTCATACGGTCCTTCCCAGTTCGGCATCAACTTTCCCAAATCCTGAGGTGTAGATGCTTCGACTTCCCTAAGAACAAAATATCCCACTTCAAATCTGCGAAGCTTTACTCCCTTGTTGTAATGTTTGGCTACTCTCCGTTGATAGGCTGCCAATTTGATCAAGGCTGTTTCTCTGACTTCTTCAAGCAAATCAAGATTGGCCTTGACCTTCTTCATCATTGTAGATCTCTTTGAATTGACTAACTTCGAAGACTTGGAGATCCAATTTCAACTGGGACTAAGGCATCGATCGCCATAGGCGGTCTGAAAGGTGAATCCCGTTGTAGTCCTCGGAGTAGTTCGATAAGCCCATAACACACTAAGCGACTCCTCGGCCATCTTCCATTGGCTTCGTCCAATCAAGGCTTGATCCCATTCAAAGCAGCCGCTCGTTGGTCACTTCAACTTGTCTGCTTGATGAGGATGGCCTCTCAAGTCTTTCTGTCTTTGGATCCCCGCTTCTTTCAAAATGTTTTCAAATTTCGATCCCACAAACCGGCGTCCATTGTCCGATATTACCATCTTAGGAATTCAAAGCGAAATACTCATCGATTCTTTCAAAACTTTCAAGCATTCTGTTCGTTATTAACCTAAGTGGCTTTGCTTCTACCCATTTGGTCATATAATCGATGACAACTATAACAAAACCGACTTGACCTTTTGCTTTGATGGCGGACCCAATTATATCAACCCCCAGACAAATGAAGCGTATAAGAGATAAGATCGAGTATAGCTCTTACGGTGGTCGATGTGGTATTGATTTGTTGAGTTGACACTTCTCGCTTCTTGGACGTCTTCGATTCGCTTCCTTGAAGATGGTAGGCCAATAATACCCCTGACGAAGTACTTTGTAGGATAATGACTTAGGAGCCATATGGTCGCCACAGATGCCTTCATGTACCTCTCTCGTAGAAAGCATATTCAAACTTCGGATGGAGTCAAACAAGAAGTGGAGATTTGAAAGCCCTTGAATGCAGATCCCCATCAATCGAACAAAATTAGCACTTTTGTATTTGATTTTCTTGGCTAGCATCCGATCCGAAGGTAAGACGCCATCTGCCAGATAGTCCAGATATGGAGTCAACCAGCAGATGATTAGTTCGGCCAACGCGCACATCACCGATTCATGATGAACACTAGGATGTTGCAAAATTTCTAAGTAAACCGACCCATCAAGATCTTAACATCCGTAGTGGCTAGTTTGGAGAGTGCATCGAAGAATGGAATTGTTATTATGCTCGACCCCCAAATTCGTGAGGATCGAAATCTGAAGCCGTTTCTTTCACTTCGCCAAATATTTGATCATTCTTGGGCCTCGAGCCAGATTCTCCCCGAGAGAGTTGCTTAACGACTAACCGAGAATCACCAAGATGACTATTCTACGTGACTTCAAGACTCTTTCTTTGATCGTAACCTGCGAAATCTACCGCCTCATACTCACTCTTCGTTGTTCATCGCTTTGAACTGAAATCTGATGGCCTATTGCACCTTGAATCCCTCTGGACTCGTTAGAATAATCCCTGCTCCACTGATGTCCGCAGTAGAAGACCCATCTGCATACAGCGTCCACGAACTCTACTTCTGCTGAAGAATCGCAATCGTTTCATCCGGATCCTTCACCGCCACAACTTCATCGACCGGAAAATGAGCATTCAACTACAAAATTAGCCAAGGCTTTCCCTTTGATGGCGGTTCGGGGATGATATTCAATGAAAAATTGGGATAGCTCCATCGTCCACGCAATTTAATCTCCCGATACCTCAGTGTCGCTTAAAATCTTCTTCAAAGGCTGATCTGTGTATACTATTACCAATCTACCCTGGAAGTATTGCCTAAGCTTTTGACTAGCAGTTATTAAAGCAAAAGCAAACTTTTCAATGTTTGGTTACCTTGTTTCAGCATCCCGAAGGACATGGCTTACATAATAAATCGGGTGCTGCTTACCCCCATCTTCACGCACCAAAACTGCTCCTACTGCCAAGTACAAATATAGAGGCTCAGCAGGAACGGGTTTCACCAACAAAGGCGCTGAAGATAGGTAGGACTTGATGCTCTGAAAGGCGTCTTCACACTCCGAAGTCCATTGGAACGTCTTTACATTCTTCGGCCCTTTCAACGTATCAAAAAATGGCAAACATCTTTCTGTCGACTTGGACATGAACCTCCTCAAAGCTGCAATCCTTCCAATCAGACGTTGAACATCTTTAAACGACTGAGGAGTCTTCATGTTCAGGATCGCTTGAATCTTTTCTGGATTGGCTTCAATTCCTCTTTGACTGACAAGATAACCCAGAAATTTGTCTGCCCCTAGACCGAAGATGCACTTAGTGGGATTTAATCTCAAGTTGTGATGACGAATTGTCTGAAAGCATTCTTCTAAATCATCTAGATGTTTATGCACCAACATGCTTTTGACGATCATGTCATCCACATACACCTCCACGTTCTTGCCCAGCTGATATCTGAAGACATAGTTCATCATCCTCTGGTATGTGGCTCCGGTATTGATGAGGCCGAAAGTCATTTTCTTATAGGCATATACTGAACGATGTGTAATGAACGCCATCTTCGGTATATCCTCTTCACACATGGAAATCTGATGATATCCAAAGAATGCATCCATGAAGCTCAACAAAAGCGTGCACCGAAGTGGCATCAATGAAATTTGATCGATGTGGGCAAATGGTGAAAATCCTTTTGGACAAGCTTTGTTCGGATCGGTATAGTCGATGCAGACTCGCCATTTACCATTCTGCTTTACGACCAAAGACCACATTTGTCATCCATCATGCGGTAGTCGACCTCAAAATGAAGTCACCGCCAACAGTTTTTGCAATCTCTTCATCGATGATCCGCTGACATTCAGGTGCAAAGATCCTCCTCTTCTGTCGAACCAGTTTCTTTGACGGGTCTACTTCCAACCGATGCTCAGCGATATCCCTGCTTACTCCCGGCATATCCTGAGGTTCCCACGCGAAGATATCAACATAAAGATCGTAGGAGTTCCATAAGGTTCGTCCGGAGAGGTTCGAGACCAACCTATTTTCACCGCCTTGTTCACCTTGCCGGGATGAGCTCTATCTCCTCTGCTTTCTTGGTGGCATGACCAATGGTTCGAACTACTCTCGATGAAGGGTTCAATCTCTATCGCCATGGTCCGCTTTTGTTTCGATACCCCACTCTCCAGTGATCACATCATTTCTATAACATCTTCGGCGCCGATCCAAATCTCCTTTCACCTCACCAACCCCATAAGTTCGTAGGAAATTTGATTTTGAAATGGGGATTGATGTGACAACTTGTAAAGCAATTAAAGTAGGCCTCCCCAAAATAAAGCATTATAAGCGAAATCTACATACACAACATAAAATTTGCAAATAATTTCTACTGTTGAGGGGGCCGTTCCGAAGATGACCGGTAGAGCTCAATGGTTCCAAATTCACTTTGACCGGATCATTACTAAAACCGTACAAAAGAGCTTCCTGCCCTATCTCCATCTTCCGCCCGTCTAGATGCATCCTTTGATAAGCGTGGGCATACAGAATATCTACAGAAGACCCATTATCTACCATCATCCACTTCATATCCACCGAACCCACTTGCACAGTCAGCACCAATGATCCCTCATGCGGTTCGATGACTTCTGAAGGGTAATCTTCATTAGTAAAGGAGATTACTGTACTCGGATAAGGTCTATCAGTCTTCGGGAGGGTACCCGCCACTGACATGACCGAATCCAAGTAACTTCTGCGCTTTTTCCCAACGAGCTTACCAGATTACCCCCAGTGATGACATCTATCACATGCCACGGGTAATTTGTCCCGAGCCGGCAACTCTTCTTGAATCGGTTGAGTTGCATTTAATGTATTCTATCCTGCTGTTGATTAGTTCTGGCAGCCACATACTGAATTAAAGCCCCACCTTGTACCTTTCTTTCAATGAAATCTTTCAAACTAGCACAGTCGTTCGTATCGTGACCCGAAGCTTGATGGTAATCACAATACTTACGAGGATTCCCTTTTCCAGGCTTAATGTTATCTCGAGGTGGCTCAAAGATAGGTGATCCTTAATCTGATCCAAGATAACAGCCCTATCGGTGTTAAGTGCTATGTACGTCCTATTTACTCTCTGGGTTGGAGCGGAAGAACGTCCTCCACCTTGTCTCCAATTGTTGTACCTCTTCGACCCGCCTTCATAGCGGTCTTTATTCCCTTCATTCTTCTTCTGGTCCCCATCGGTTTTGTCCCGATCTGTCTCCTTAAGCTGGTCTGAAGAAGGACGTTTGAGGCTGTTCATGACTTCCTCCACCACGATATATCCTTCAGCTTTGTCGAAGGCTTCAGCGAGACTCTTCGGGTGGTTAAACATTAATTTCTTCACCAACTTTTCTGATTTGACCAAATCTAACCCATTCTGAAATAGTCCCACAGCTTGTAAATCGTTCAGGTCTGTCACTTGGCCGACTGCTTCACGGAACCGCTTCACATATTGGCCCAAAGACTCATTCGAATACTGTCGAACTTGAGCCAACGAACCAGTTGGTTTTCCCCTTCTTTTGTTGCTCCCGAAGCGAGCATGAAATTTACTGCACATGTCTGCCCAAGATGAAATTGAATTCGAGGGTAAAGTCCCCATCCACTGCCGGGCATCCTTTATGAGCGTCGTGACAAAAGTATGACATTTAGCAGCATCGCTAAAGTCATAATAATCCATCGATCGGTTGAACGCTTTGATCAGGTCGTAGGATCTCCGATCCATCATAATTTTCAATATGGGCAACTTCTTGGTGGGGTCACCTTTCTTTTTAGAATCTCCGCAGAAAAAGAGATGCATTCTTTCCCGGCATATCTTTTATTTTCTACACTTCTAAGTTCTTTCTCAAGTTCCTTCATTCTTTAACCGGATATTCTACACCTTCCGGTTGAGATGATGCTTCTTTTCCTAGGTGACTCCTTCCTCCTCTCGAGGTGGACCGGTTTCTTACAATAACCTCCAACTTTAGAGGAACTTTTTCGATGGCGAAGGCGTCATTGGGGTGGTGTACCTCGATGACTCTCTGGAGTATGACCTCTAGATATACTTCATCTCTTAACTTTCGGTATATTATATGGCGAGAATGTGCAACAACAAGTGCTTTCTTTGTATTCTCGGGAGTGTGATCTCTGGATCGACCTCTTCGTTCGTTTTGACCCTGCTCCTCAAAATCGATAGGGTGATGTGCCCTCTTCGATCTTTGAGGAGTAGGACTTCGGGATCTTCTTCTTTCTCGAGGTTTACCCCGAGACTCACGTTCTGAATGGGCATGTTCCTTCCCACTCCGACGCCCTCGCTCTTCGAACTGAACATAACTGAACTCTTCGTCCCTCAACTCCGCCATTCGAGCCATCTGCTCAGCTATATCCTGTTGCTGCTTTACAAGTACCTCCATGGCCCTATCTGCTTCATCTATCATCTTAGCCAGTCGTGAGGCCTTTTTGTCTTGGTCATCTCGATATCGAGTTCTAGGCGAGGTGCCTTCTACTCGTTTTCGACCATGGCCAGACCCTTTTTCCGCCGTGAAAACTAGTTTTCGCTTAACGTTGCTTTCACACCCTCGTGAAAATCTTCATGTGATCGTTTGAATGTTTGTCTTTGGCATGAACACTTATTGCCGGTCCCAAACGATCCTTGATAGACACTCGTGGTGCCGATTCACTGACAGCCATAGGCTGCCCTTCGGGTGTAGGCGTTCTACTCTTTACCATGAGTACTAACGTAGAACAAACACAGTTTGTGATTGAAAAATACTCAGGACACTAGAACTCGCCCTCCTTCTAGCGCCAATGTTAACTCCAAGATCTTTCTCCACGTCCCAATCACCAAGACGCGTCCGATATCCTGCACAGTTCAACAACTCAACACCAAAAGCTCGACGCTTGGCCAACCCGTCTGGGGATAACTTCCGTGAGAGTCAATATCGGCGATCACAAGGTTAACAATGGAGGGAAAATAATGTCTAACGGTAAAACTTCCGCCGTTATTTTTATAAAAATATTTTTGAAGTTTTCTCAATCCGACAATAATTCTGTTGTGGGGTCCACCAATGGTTGTGCCGTCGTACGAATATTTTTTGACATAAAGAATATTCCCCGACCAATCGAATATAATATAACAACTTGCTTACTTTGCAAAATTTATAAATATTACTCACAACTATAACATTATATCAAATTCACACCATAAAAAAAAAATATTTCGAGAAAAATTAAAACTTTATTCATAAAATTTGGGGTCTCACACATACTCTCATTGCCTACATTCTCTCTAAAGTTTTATACAGAAGTTTTGATTATTATTGAAGAGAAAAATTGGTCCAAGTATTGAGATAAGTTTTAATTTTTGAAATTATTTCTTACTTGTGTTATATAATATAGATATACAAATATTTATTGTTCTACACAATTCTATATATCTATATTTCATCTATTTATCAAATAAAAGGATACTTGGGCGCCGCAAGGCTACAGAGATAAACCTCCACGGAGAGGAATCCAACCGTACGATTTCTTATAGTCTTCAGTGACCCTTTATTGATATTATTTATATAAATATCGTAAAATAGATACGACACTTGATAGCTCAAAACAACACTGAGTTACTGTTCCAAAAAGAGTAGTCATCCGAACCGGATTTGAGAATCGTAGTGATCTATTTGAAAATATTTATATAGATATTAATTGTGAAAATTATAAATTCTGTTATACTTGGGCGCCGCAAGGCTACGGAAATAAACCTCTACGGAGAGAAATTCGACCGTACACTATTTATAATTAGTTCACATAATAGATAAAATATTCTTATATATTATTTGAGTTAAACAAATAATATTTGTTATATCAATTTATGCTTAACTGAAATTATACTTGATCTAATTTCTTCACCTAAGTATTAATTTATAAAAATACTTAATAACTCAGAAACAATTCAAATCCATAGAAAAACACTCTTTATTATATAGAATTGTCAATTCTTTATAAAGTACTTTAATATTATATATTTGCTTTATCAGAAGCATAAGTGGATCTAAACAAAAGTTCTATCTGAATTAAAAGAAGTTTATTATTAAAAGATATTGAACTTTTATTATTTAGTCTTAACTCTCTATCTGCTTATTTAAGAAGCATTACTCTGTACTTAAACTTGTATCAGCTTTTTCAAGAAGTAACTTGTTGTAAACTTATTTGTAAACAGAAAAAGGTATAAAGTTAGTTTATTTTATGTACCTGTGAGAAAGACGAGTATTTCTTCGACCAAGACCAGAGTCTTAGAGAGGTCAGCGAGAAGTTGGGTCTCTAGTGTACTTGTGAGGTGAGGAAGAGGCTGTTGTTTCAAGACCAGATCATAGAATAGAACTGAACTCAAAAGGTGTTACAACTAAAACTTGAGGAAAGAGCGGGGAGCTTGCTGTCCAAGATAGATTAGTTGGGATTAGTAGAAAGTTTGACTTTAAAACTTTGTAAAGGCTTCTCCGCCTGTTGAAGGAGTTGATTATTACTGATAGTAATAGGATCTCAAGTTCCAAGTAGGAGTTTGAGACTGGACGTAGCAACATACCAAGGGGTGTATGTTGTGAACCAGATAAATCTCTGTGCATTGTGTGATTGAATTTTTACTGTCTTGCATATTAATTTCTAACACTGCAAATTAATTATTTAAAAATTCAAAAAAGGCCTTAGATAATTTTTTAAATCTGTAATAATCTATTCAACCCCCCTTCTAGATTATTATTGGACTTTCAGAACCAGTAGTGTGCCAGACTGACATTGTGAATGCTTTGATTTATATTTATATGCAGATTGACATTGTGATTGGCTTTAGGTGTTACACCACTGATACTTAATCATCTCTACTTAACTGTAGCTCTGCAATTGACTTTCAAATTTCATTACTTTTGTTTGGATGTGCATATTCAAATTGATCTGAAATGAGATTTGGTGGACTAATCAAAGCACATCAAATATTAGTGATCTAATGAGTCTTATTATTTACTGGTTTGGTTAGATTAGATGTTAGATTAGTCTTTTGATCAAGTTTAGTTTTTGTTTAGATTGAATTAGATTTGTAAGGGTTTTTGTAAACGAATGGTATTATTGGGATGTATTTTGAATGGTTGATACATTTTGGCTTTAAATTTAAATGATAATTTAGATCTTTTTTAGCTATATGTTATGGCATTAGCAGATTGCAGGTGCACTGGTAATATAGGTGAATCACACCTTTTTATTTTTATTTTTCAAGTCAATCTACAACATTTTATAAACGTTATCTGTTGTTGCCTAAACGTTGTCTGATATACTAAACAACAACATTTTTATCCAAAAAAATGTTGTGGAATCATACCTTCTACAACGTTTTTAAGCATCTGCTAATTTTTGGAAAACAAATCTACAACATTTTTCCCCCTTAAAAACGTTGTATATTGTGCTTAACTACAACGTTTTAAAAACGTTGTCTAAGGGTGTCAAATAGATGACACCCTTAACCACGACATTTTCCTGACTGAAACCACAACGTTTTTTCGCGTTGTCTATTTACTGTTTTGTAGTAATGCCGGCGAAGGGGAGGAGGAAGATGACGTTGCCAAACTTTGAATATTTGAATTTGAATTTGTTTTGTTTGTTAGATCCAAGATATTTGAATTTAAATTATTAATTATGGTAGTTATTTCTTCTTGATTTTAGGTTTCTTATTATTATGAATTGAATCATATACTAATTTCCTAAATTAAGGAATCCTAATTGCACTAATATTGTAAATAAATATAGAAAGTGTATTAATTGTGTAAATATTTTATGAGTGCACTAATAGTGTAATTACTTTTTAAATGTTGTATACTTATGTAAAGGACCTTTTTTTTTTAATATATGTTATTTTGTTTTCAAAAAATTATTTTTTATAAAATTAAATGAGAGTAGTATTGAAAAATAAGATCAAAAATAATTGTATTAAAATTTTAAAAAAAATTATAAATAAATTTAATATTAATAATTCAGCTTGTGAGCAATTAATTTGTCTTTTTCTTGGTACTAAGGTTAGGTTTAAATCGCCGTGTGGACCATATATACATACGAGAAGTCCGCAACAACATAAATATGTATGACTTTGCCACTCTTTAGTCTAATCGATTTTTTTTGGTAATGTTACTACTATATATATATATATATATAACTATATCATGTACAGTCGTATCATCCTAATTCACAAGAGAGAGTGTATATATATATATATATATATATATATATATATATAAATGAGCTGCTTCATGGTAATTTCCTCATCAGACATCCTCTTCCTTGTCTGGATATTGATTATCTGTATACGTCACGACTTACTACCCAAGTTTGATGGTGAGTTTCTCCGGCGGAATGCAAGAAATTTATTGAATTTTCTGAAGGAGGGGGACAAAAATATTAAGGGTGGTGAAAAATTAGTGGGCATAATTAGACGCCGATATCGATATGAAGGCAGTGAATCGGAGGGATCGGGTGTAGTGGAATGTGCAGTTTGTTTAAGCAAGATCAAAGAAGGTGACGAAATCAGAGAGCTTCAATGCGACCACTTATTTCACAGGGTGTGCTTAGATAAGTGGGCTATTGAGTATACCCATTTAACGTGTCCTCTCTGCCGTACTTCCCTATCCGCTACAAATATAAATATAAATATAAATATAAATACTAGTAGTAGATCAGTTGCAGGTAGTAGTAATTCGGGATCGGCAGTGCAACTGCTTTTCTTCAACTTCTGTAATTCTTCTCGTAATTCCACTCAACGAACTTCATGGGGACTGCGCTAATTAAGAGCAAAGATATATATATATATATATATATATATATTGGGCCATGATTCTTTTCTTTATTGGGCCAGATTTAATTTAGAACCTCCATGTAAGGGGTTATGATTATTAACTGTCACTATTAATCCTGGATCACGATTAAGTAGAATTACTAGATTAGTATAGTTCTACTTGGACTTTAACCGGTGTAGATTGGGGATAGAACTTTGACTGCCATCTCTGCATTGCATTTAATGAGGATTGATGCGAGAACTTAGTAAATGAAAATCATGGGCCGAAAAAAGTCGATTCATCTGAGACAAATCGGACTTTTGGGATATAAAACAAGGATGACACACGGTGAAAGGTAACTCATAAATTATTGCTCTCTCAAGTCACTAGATATTTATTCCTCCATTGTTAACCTTGTGATCGATTTGTCTTGACTCTCTCACGCCGAAGCTATCCCAAGCGGTCTGGCCGTCCAAGCTTTTTGTTGTTGTGTTTCTGTTTCTTCAGTGAGATCGGGACGTCTTACGTGATTGGGGCGTGGAGAAAGATTCTGGCGTTAACATTGGCGCTTTAGAAGGAGAAATTTGTGTTAGTGTTCTTGAAGTTTTCAATCACAAATTGTAGGCTTCTTCTACGTCGGAATCCATGGTGAAGAAGAGTAAACGATTACCTCTAAAGGATACCGATGGCTATGACTTCGCCTACACAACGATAGTATCTGTCGAGGATTGATTGGGTCCTTCAAAGAATGCTTTCGTCGGTGATGCTAACTTCAAGCGGGTTTACGAGGGTTCTCGTTCGAGAGCCGGGATGATCTTTGAAGAAGATTGATTTTTTTTGCCCGAGAGAATACGACCATGGTGGGAAAAGGGGTAGAAAGGCATACTACTTAGATCCTATCCGAAGTGGTCGGTGAGTGATGCACCGTCAAGTTAGAAGAAGTCTACACTTTAAAGACATGTCTCGAGGCCTTCCTCGGGATCGAAGCGAACCAACAACCATTTTCCCCGATTGATTGGTGAGAAGGGTATTCCGCCTATTGGTCTTGGGATTATGGTTGGAAGCGAGTAGATGAAGACCCAACAACAATTTTTCGATTTGATTGGTGAGAAGGTATTCCGCCTATTGGTCTTCGTGATTATGGTCGAAGCGAGTAGATGAAGACCCAACAACCATTTTCTGATTGAATGACCGAGAAGGGTATTTCACCTATTGGTCTTGAGATTATGGTCGAAGCGAGTAGATGAAGACCCAATGACCATTTTCCTGATTGATTGGTGAGAAGGGTATTCCGCCTATTGGTCTTCGGGATTATGGTCGAGCGAGTAGATGAAGACCCAATGACCATTTTCTGATTGATTGACCGAGAAGGTATTCCGCTATTGGTCTTCGGGATTATGGTCGGCGCGAGTAGATGAAGACCCAATGCCATTTTCTGATTGATTGATCGAGAAGGGTATTCCGCTATTATTGGTCTTGGGATTATGGTCGAAGCGAGTAGATGAAGACCCAACAAACCATTTTCCTGATTGATTAATCGAGAAGGGTATTCCGCCTTATTGGTCTTTGGGATTATGGTCGCAGCAGAAAGGCTCACCACAAAGATGTGAAAGTTTCACCGGCAAGTAGATCCAAATCACACTCCACGAGAGTCCATTAAGGGCACACCGCCTTGTGGCACTTGTCTTGAAATCCTCTAAAGTCAAACTCCCGATGGAAAGTATGCGAGAGTCCGACAAAAGCCGTTTGCGATTCTTGATGAGCGAGTTCGTGGGTATTGCATGCAGATGGATATTCTATTTCGGACATCAGTATAGCAGGCTATCAAGGAGTCGATCACAATAATAATTCCACCGCCGGTGCATTATCGGAGCTGGCCACTACAAATGCTTATAACTTTGATGGCAGATGGCATCTTTCCTTCTGGATCGAGATCTTTGTGAAAGAAGACCAAGTACAAGAGTGTCCATTTTGTTCTCATTGATGAGAATCTTTATCGAAGGACCTTTTTCGTCATCATTGCTTAAACATTTGGTTCCATCCGAAGCAGAGTGTGTTCTTCGGGAAGTTCATAAAGACATTTGTGGCAATTATTTGGCCCAAGTTGTTGACCTACAAAGTACTTGGCGATATTCTTGAAAGAAAGCTGAGGGATTCAAAGACGGAAAGACTTGGGTATTCTACTTTGGACCCATCTCCTACTATCGAGGAATTTTGGGTGCCACCCGGTCTGCAGATGTTATTCGGAGGGTTCACGTGGATATTTGTGTCATTAAATGGTTTGATCCCACATCGACCACCAAAAGGCTATATTCGATTTTATCTCCTATACCTCTTGTTATGCAGGGGTAGTCGTCTTTGGGTCCATTGCTGGGGATCAAAGTTAATGACGCCACTCATGGGATCAAGTTTAAAACATTCATGAGGACTTCATGCTCATCCATAGTCCGACAGCACAAATGAAATGCCACCTCGGTGTTAGGAGGTTCGGGAGGACTCACGGCTGACCATTCGATGGCGGTAACTTGCTTTACAGTGGTCCTTATGAGTTTGTCAGGCCCTTCGTGGTAGGCAAACGTCATTGGTGTTAGGAGGTTCGGGAGGACTCGCTGACCATTCGATGGTAGCCTCTTCGGCAGGTGATCCTTTTGACTTCGTCAGGCCTTTCGTGGTAAGCGAATGTCATCTTTTGACTTTGTCAGACCCCGAGTGGTAGACAAAGGTCCTTATATCTTGATCCTTATATCTTGGTCCTTATATACTTGTTCTACCCCGAGTGGTGAGCAAGATCTTGATGGTCTGAGGAGGATCACCAATTCACTTCACATATGACCGATCTCACACTTGATAAGATATAAGTATGCATTACTACTATTTTTTTCAAGTGTTGAGTTCGGATTATATTATCATTGTTCTTAATCATTATATAGTTTGCTTAATTATTGACTAACGGTTTAAAATAAGAGGCACTTGCACAGTTTTCAAGTTGATTGATGATCCATTATTGACAAGAAATGTTCGCACAGAAGTAATAAGGCATGAAGTTGATATTTCATTAAATATTAACTGTTTACATAAAGTTAGAATTTTCACAGAAAGTTTTACAACTAGAGATAAGGAAAGGTCATCTTCAGGCTTCTTCCTTGTCATCGTCACCATCTAAAGAGTCTAGAAGAGATAGATCTACCTTGGCTCGAGCTTTTTCTTGCCTTTACTTCGGCAGATTTCATATCCTTTCGCATACATATGGACGATCTTATTGTTCAGCTCGGCGGATTTTCTGTATTCTACTTGGATATCCTTACGAAATTCTTCGGTCAGTGGCGGACTCAAATTCTTAAGGGTCCGAAGCTCTTTGAGCTCTTCTTCGAGCTTCTGACGATGTGCCAGATGCTTTGATCCTTTAGCTTGACAGATTGACATTTGTATCAGTGATGACCCGATGAGTGGCCTTGGTCGTTTTCAGTTCTTCTTTGATCTTGTCGATATCCTTCCGAAGGCATTCATTGTTGAAGAGAGCAATATCAAGATTGTTTCTTTCTTTTGCCAACACAGACTTAGGATGGCGTTATCTCTTCGGCATTCTCTTGGTATCTTCTTCGGCTTCTTTATATTTGAGACGGAGGTACCCGGAGACAGTGTTTACTTGCAGATGACTAATATTAATCGATCGATTCAGATTGATGGTGAATCTCAACTTCCTTTTAGTCCGGTATTTCACTCCTTCACCCATTAGTTCCATGATGGAATTATTACTTAACAGATGATCATCGGTGTCGCCACGCTTTCGAACCTAGATTCATAAAAAAATGGTTTTTGTGGCGAAAGGTCCGAGTCGTTCGGGGCGGTGAAATATTTGTTGTTGTATGTCCTAATTTGGGCAGGTTCTTCAATTGGACTTTCGATCTTAATTTATCTTTCTTATTTGATGTTCACCGATGGGCCTTGTAAGTTGTATCTTGGGCCTTTGTTGATCTCATTATAATTCCTTTTATTACGGACCGATTCCACTTTATACTCTTTCATTAAACCTCCTGTTTAATAAAAAGACCGGGAAGCGATGTTGGGCCATGATCCTTTTCCTTATTGGGCGGACATAATGGGCTCCTCCCCAGGGTTATGATTATTCTTGCCTATTGAATTAGGATCTTGATGTCTTAGAATTCTTAGATGAGTATGGTTCCACTTGGGCTTTGGCCAGGGTGTAGATTGGGGATAGAACTTTGTTATCATCTACATTGCATTTAATGAGGATTGACGAGGCTTAGTCGGTTTGAAAGTTGTGGGCTGAAAAAGTCAATTCTTATCTGAGACAAACCGGGACTTTGGGGATATAAAGTAAGGATGACACACGGTGAAAGGTAACTCATAAATTATTGCTCTCAAGTCACTAGATATTTATTCCTCCATTGTTAACCTTGTGATCGCTCAGATCGACTCTCACGCCAGAAATATCCCAAGCGGTCCTAGCCTAGTCAAGCTTTTAGTGTTGATTTGTGTTTCTTCTGCGAGGATCGGGGACGTCTTACGTGATTGGGACGTGGAGAAAGATCCCAGCGTTAACAATATATATATATATATATATATATATATATATATATATATATATATATATATATATATAAATGGTAGTTATCAATATTGTTATAAATATTATTTCAACAAATAAATTTCTCACTGTTTAATACTAGATCTATTGCTCGACTTGGGCATGAATTTAACCGCTAGTCTTTCTAGCGGCTAGCATAACTCTTACTAGCAACCATGAAAATGATTAAGTTGCCCTCAACTAGATGTTTATGTATTTTTAATGCATGATCCGAGTAGGTATGATATATAAATACGTACGAAGAAATCAAGTCTTCTTTTCTCATTTTTTGGGTTGTTGTAAAATAGATTGCAGTTCCCATGAAGTGGACTGGGTCTTGTATAGGTATAGCTTCCTTACTCAGAATATACGTAACCAGAAAATTGGTGCATTATTAATTCAGAAAGAGAGAGAGGGGTCTGGACTTTAAGCATATAATTTTTCTTTTGTTTATAATTCATCGTACGTAACATAGTTGTTGTCTACTTTGACCGATTACTTTTTGCTATTTCTTCCTGCTATGTATCGATACAAATTTATATTAAATTATAATAATAAAATATATTAATATATGAGAATTAATAACATTATAAAAAAAATTCTTATTTATTGCACATCTCTATAAAATAATTATCACTAATACTTATTTGTAATATACATCATTTTTCTTTCTTCATTTTAACAAATTTAATCCTCCGAGTGAATAAATGTTACTCCATTACATAAAGTTATTACACCTCGAGGATGAAGGAAAGTTATCCACGTGAAGCAAAAATAATCACTCTTTCAAGATTTTCTTAAAGGCTCAGCAGTCAGCATGCATAATAAAAACATAATTAACAATATTTGTTTGCAAGTTGTACTTTATGCATATACTTTCACATTCTCTTGACTAGTCTACAATTAACATATGCAGAAAATACAATAAAACAGTTTATATCTTGGTTGGAAACGGCTGAATGCACCCTCTCCTTTTCATTTTTCATTTTTTAATTTTGAATAATAATAATAATTATTATTATTATTAAAATTTTAACATGGAATGTAGTTTTGGAACAGAAAGAAAGAAAGAGTAACTCATCAAAGAACCATGTATTATACCATGGGATAATGCTGCTTAGATTCAATTATCAACCTTCTCGCGGCTCCGACCATCAAAGTTTACTCCATCTGCCGTGACCGACGAACCATAAATATATAATATCAAACATTATCTTGCATCCGCGTTTCCAAACTTGCTCAGAAGTTAAAATCGCTCCAATCCCCCCACCACTTGCAAGTACAAATTAAGCTATAACAATAAGCTACTCCATGGCAAGGCGAACATCAATTAAGCTAGAAGAAAGTAATACCCTGACTAGCTTAATGGTTTCACAAAACCTATAACAATAAAAGGAAAATATGAAAAAATTTGGCTTTACAAACTCGATGGCAACTCCAAATTCCAACTGCTGTGTTTTTCCGTTCAATTAATCAATGAATTTCACAAACAAGTCTTTCATCTACTCATCACCATTTGAACAGCTTTGCGCTGAGGTTGCGTCAAGCTCTGCAATAGCAAACAATTCAAAGGATTTCAGCCAACAGTAAAATGTAATACAAAACTAATCAGACCAATAAAAAGACTCGTGATAAAGCTACTGTACGGCAGGCAGAGATTTAAATAAACCTGACACAGATGATCAAAATATGGTTCATCACTATGAGAAAACTTCACAATAAAATCCGATAGATAATTCGCCAGATTAATCTGCCAGGATTCAGTAAAGAAGTTAAGTTTATATTAATAAATATGGTCGACAATATCTAGCAGATGTAAGAAGTTGTTCGCCAAGAAAGCACCTCATTTAGGGGATCAGCACTGCTTAGTAATTCATCTTCATAACTATCATCTTGGTCCTTCATAGTAACAAGGGGAAGAAAAGATTATTTTTAAAAAACGCCAAACTAAAAAAGGATGTACATTGTGTGAACAACAAAGATGGTGCATTTCTGCATACCTCATTGAAGGCTTTTGCCATTGATTCAAGATAATGGTTTGAGACTCTACCAGATGAGGTAACACCTGCAGAATATAGTATGTCTTGATCAGTTTCGGCATCTTCTGCCTCAACTTCCTCCCATTCACTATCCTGCCACATACATTGCTTCAGATATTAAGATTTTTCACTTTTCAGCTGGTTATTTGGTGAAAGAAGCTAAAAGAAAGTAGTTACCTCCCCGTCACCAGCTAAAACTTGTTCTTGAATCTCAATCAATGTATCAGCCAATATAGCCAGTATCTATCATCCCCATTAAAAAAAAATTAGGCAGCAAATATTTTTGAGTTATTTAAAGGTCAATTTAATAATCTATACGCCACGAATCTGAAAACTGGCAACAGTTTTATTTATGATAATTGGTTCTTTCATTCTAAAGGAGATCATCAAGGTAATACTCTAGTTAGTACAAACATAACAGCAGGCACAGAAAACAATACATGGAAAGAGACATGCCGACCAATCTTAAAAGCAAAACAACCGTGAAAGACAAAGCAAGGTAAGTTTCCTATAGTGTATGCAAATATTTTCCGTTGCAAGAGTGTTGCACAGCAAGCTCCCTGACCAAGTATGGATCCCATTATGCTTCCATCAGATGACAACCTTTATCTGGAAACCGTATTTGGCAGACAACTAGAAGAGTAGTAAGTACCTTTGCAGGAAGTGGCATCACTGTCCACTGGTCTGGAGCTAGTTTGGCCTTTGAGCGAGTGGTTATTCCTGCAGTGGACTACATGATTTTACAAGAAACATATCAACTTCTAGAACGAGTTTGGCACATGCAAAGTGCAAAAACAAGTGATACCAGACCTTAATTAGATGGCCTTGGACATTAACTTTTCCCAAATCAACATGCCTGGTCAATAACAATAAAGCCATAGCAGTGGTAGTTACTTTAATTTGGTAGGCTCCCTGAATTTCTCCTGTATTCAATAGCATTGGAATAAATAATCAGTTGGGTCTACATGTTCTTATATAGCTAAACAATCTAGTATAGTGATGCAAAATCTAGCCATTTGCTGTTAAAACAAACTACCGCCAAACACAAAAATATCAACAAAAAATTGAAGACGACAACACAACTTACGTGAAAAATCCAAATCCGAAAAAACCACGGGCGAGAGACAGAAGATATCACTATATCAAAGTGTGAAGAATACAATTTGTGAATAGAAATCTCACACCCCAAAACCCAAATACACCACACTGTTTCTCTCTAAGGGCGGCTAAAAACTGAGAGAAGGAAAAAAAAATACAAACACCCTAACTATAATAACATAATCTAAAAACATATTGAGCCTAAATAACATGAAAGGTCCATACCACCACTAAACCTCATCTTTCTTTTCCTTATACCACCATTAAACCTCATATTTCTTTTCCTTCGGATCACCACAAAATATTATGCGGGTTGAATCCCAAACTAGAATTCAAGACACACATAACAGTTACGATTATTAAATTACACAATTAGGTATATAATTATGCTTTTCATCACAATTATTTATGGTTGACGCTATTTATCATGGGTTTTAAGAACAATCAGAAGTGAGAAACAAAAACCATTAGTTGGTCCAACCTGTGAAACTTTGACAAGAGTCAATAGACGTATTGAAGTACGAAATTCAAGAAACCACCAAATGACAATCTTATAAGTAATATTTTAAGCGTAAGAGATTGTTACTTCAGCATGCACTATGCAGGTGGAAGCAACCAACAATTGATAAAACTCATAAAAAAGACTAACGAGCCTATAAGTAGTGGTTTGAGTATAATAGATTGTTACATATGCACGCACGTGTAAGTACCCAATAACTGTTAAAACACATACCAAAACACAATCAAGGAACAGTTAAGAACAATTTTATGTGTAAAGTTGATGTCTTGGAAGAAGAATTTTTCTACCGAGGACAAATGTCAGCTTATGGAATATGCTTGTGCATTAGTAGTTTATGTTCTGGTTGTGTCCTGTTTTATGTTGAAATTCAACTGTTGTGCAGTATGATTGTTTGAGTTGTAGACTTGTAGAGCCTGGTGTTGAGCTTCACATTGTTCTATTTTCTGTGTTTGTCCCGTAAAAGTTTAATTTACCATAAAAATACCCCAAACGGCCAAATCTTTTAACTTTTAAGGCCCTCTCTTTGTTTTGTTTTAGTACTGGAAACATCCCTATACCTTAAAACACTAGTTGAGATCCCTTGATCGAGATATACTTTGGTGAAGACAGAAACAATAAAATGATTTGCTAATTTAGGTAGAGTTCTATTTCTACTAGATAAAAATAAAGTTTGCATCCAAAAAAAAATCATTTCGTTCATAACCTTACATCATGTTTGTAAGTTTTATGTTGGGGGATGGGAAAGTAAAAAAATATCCCGCCAAAACCCATGTTTGTGACTTTTTTTAAGAGGGGAAGGAGAGGAATTTGAAGGTAAAGTTCATGTGACTTGTCCCCAAAATACTTTCAAGTTAAATTAAGCATGAAAATTTGACAAAAGATACTAAAAAAGAAACTAAAATAATATCTAAGATAACAATAACGATATAAATAACAGTTCAAGTGAAAGATGCTTGCCTTGCTGCTTAGTCCATTCTGACATCACATAAACAAAAGCATTATAATGGCCTTCAACTGGCACTGAGATCAGCAAGTCAATAAATTGCTCCGCATGTGGTGCACTTATGTGGACCTGCACTAACAAGGAAAAGTTAAATGATAGATTTTCTGTACTGCCCTTCCTTCTTTTAAGTGCTAGAAAGAAGCATATGCCAATGATTAGGACAACTTGAGGAAATCCTAACTTTTCTAAGATTTGCGCTAGGGAAAGATAAAAGAGGAATGTCCAATTCAGAAACAAATTTCAAACTGACACAACGCTCGATACAATCGAAGCTTTCAGCATTTATAGCTCAATTTCCCGCGTTCTATCTAACTTTATTTAATATTAGTACTTGTCAAAAAATAGATTCTTCTGCAGATTTATGGAACCACATCAATTAAAAAGGCTATAATATGAGCCATTTTGAGCATAGAAGTTATAAGAACAAGAATATTCAAGCATCAACAAAAAGTTGAAGAATATACCAATCTAGCAAATATAAGTAGTAATGAGCTTCTCAATCCTGCAATTTGACAAGATTGCATGCGCCTAACAAGAGCTGCAACCAGGTCTCCAATATGCTGTGCCATTTGTGAGGGCAGGTGTAAAATAAGTTGCAGAATGTAGCTCCCAACAAAAAGTGACCCTGAGCTTTCCAAATCAGGGTCGAGAAGCCTGCAGCTCATTCATGAAAATTGATTGTAAAACCAAATCAGAATTATCTATATATACATAAAGAGCACACATGCCTAATTTATTGGAATCATCATAACCACGACCACAAGTAACAGAAATAAATTATGATAAATCAGTTACAAAATAAAATCCAATTGGAAATATCTCAGCTACATTTATCATGGAATGTTATATTTTCAAGATATCAATAGGCAGGCCAATATGGAATGGTAAAGTGAATGTACAAAAAGTGGAGGGGTCATATCCCCAAAGGAGAATCACAATGTGAACTTCAAATATTTTGGGAGCTCCTCAAGTCAATCCCTCGACTCCCAGAATGCCAAAAGAAATTTTACACCCATCTGATATTTGCCGATCAAAACTTCCTCAAACCCATCAAAGGTGGAGTGGGGCACAACATCTTTAGAGGTATATGGCACCCCAAGTGCCTAACGTCAGTATTGGTTGATGATCTAGGTTCAATGTTTTAAAAGGCGTTAGGCGGGAGGTGGGCAACCGAGGGGGGCCTAGCGCCTAGGGGGCCTAGGCGGGGCTTAGGCGGGATTTTTATTTTAAGCTAATTTTAATAATTTATCTTACATTTATCCAAATAAAACAATAATATAAAGAAAAACAATTTATAATAAAGATAATAAAGGCTTTTGCTTAAAGTTCAAACACATATCCATATTACTAATGTCAAAGTTCAAACACAAACATGCAATTGTTCAAAATTCAAACATATTTTTAACGTATTAGTTTTATTCATAAACAAGATTGCTATTAAATAATAAAATTTAAAATTTCAAGAATTTAATTCAATATTAAAACTTAAGAAACTAAACATAAATTTAAGAATTATATTGAATTAAACTAAATATTACAAATGTATCATCATTTATATAATTTGAAGTTGGTACAAGTTTAAAAAATTACAACTATAAATAAAATTATCCATTTTGACTTGATATTGTTCACTTCTTGTTGTGATTTGATATGCTACAACATGTATTATGAATATGGTAAATCATTTGAAAAATAAATATATTAAGATCTTGTTTGGGTAGTTATTAAAATAAAAAAAACCTCTCCGCCTAGACCCCACATAGGCCCCGCCTAATTTTCTGGAGTGATTTTTTTGCCGCCATGGGCCTAGGTGAGGAGCTAGGGGGCCTAGCGCCAAGGAGGGCCTAGGCGGACCTAGGCGGGGATTTTTAGAACACTGTCTAGGTTCATGCTATAAGAAAAGGTATGGTCAAGCTATTTTCGAAAGGAAGAAAATAAGAGAATGACATTGTGAGAAGGGAGAGGAAGAAAAAAATAATGAAGGAACCCTCTGTTCTTTATCCGTCAATATAGTTCTTCAAAGTTTCCAATCAGATACATAAGATTCAGAATTTTGAATGATCATTAGGAATTTGAAAGCAAATTAAAAAGTAAGAAAACCACCTCGAAGCTACATCGAGTAAACTCCTCATTGTAAATCCTGGATCACCTCCCCAAGCAAGCAAATCTTCTTTTCCACCAGACAAAAGGGCAGCTAAGCACTGGGTTGCATTCTGTTCACGTACATTATGGAAGCATAAACAAATTATTTCTAGATCATTTCTGTCCCTATCATATCCCCAAGAAAAGGTGTACATAATCCAAAATTATGCGCGAAGTTGAAAAGGAAAACCACCTGCATTTCACTATAGTGTCGCTCACTTTGGAGGACTATCCGTACATGAGGATCAAACAAAACTTCATATACTGCTTTTACCACGTCACCAGGTGCATTCTAAAAGCAATTTACATACACAATGTTATAATAAACACAATGTTGTTTATTATTATTTGTTACATACACAATGTTATAATCTATAGATGAAAACGCCAAATTAGCCAAGGAAAAAAAATAACAAACTGTTTAGTGACATGCAAACTGTAACTTGCCTTTAATAACATTGCGACAAGATCCAGTGATCCGGCGACTAACCCATCTGGCTGCTGTCGAGGCTGAAAAAATGCCAAACAGATGCATCAGAAACATATAACTTCAAACCAGTGAGGTGCACCTTGTACGCAAGTTCAGATAGGCAATATGAGAAGTCATACTTTCTTTAGGATTGGCCCAATATAAGGCAAAACTCGAGCAACCAAGGGCCGAATACAACCAGGAGCATTTTTTATTGCCTGGAGGAAAAATTGAACACAGGTAAGGTAATTACTTATATAAAGTTATAGAGTTAAATTTGATGTAACAGAGTGGTATATAGTACTTCCGGAAAAAAAATGGACAACATATAGTAGAGGATATATAGATATAGGACTCCATCTCCTAATTGGATTAATCAATAGTCAATGCTAATGAAAGGGTCTGAAACATATAGTAGGGGATATATATAAACATATACATACATATTCATATATATAGTTTGACAAAACAGGTAGTTTAATATACCATCACATCTACCAATAATACTTAACATAATTACCTCTAGAATCTCAAGAGCATCAATGCTAATGAAAGGGTCTGAAACATGCAAAGCCCACATGTTAAGGATGATAGGAGAGATAATCGGCTCTATTGAAACTGTTGCCTCATGGCCTACAAGGGGAAGAAGGCAAAAATAGGGGAAACATAAACATGAGGGTGAGAAAATAATGACACTACATCATGTAAAACTAAGACAATATTAATACTTCCTCCAACCCACATTATCTGTGACTTCTCTTTTAGAGTTTGCAGCACAGATTTAAGACGTGTCAGAAGTATATTTAAGATTCTACCTACTTTTGGATAACAAGAAGGAGAGCTTATCCGCTTTGATCACATAAAAAGCCCATTCAGATTTTATTATTTTTAAATACTTGAATACATATATATAATATCTAAATATGATTTCAGAATGTCTTAAAAAATCCACGCTGCACTCTCTGAAAAAGGAGTGCATTCGTAATCAATCAGCATTCACTATACAGTCATATTGATACCAACCTGCTTCCACAGCTGCTTGCAGTGTTTCAAGTACCAGATGCATGGTTTCATCAGATGCCTAGGAAGCAGAGTGACACATCAATCATTACATGTAACTTCAACACCAAATATGAAAAGGAACATTTTGTAAGTGTACAGTACCTGCTTAAGCAGATCTGTAAGTGAAGAGAATAAATTCAAAATATGTGGCAGAAGTATTCCTTTGTTTGCATCAGGTAAAAGCTGGGAAAGTGCTCGACACGCACCTACTTTGACAGGTGGGGGCCTACAAATATAGAATTTTCATTTGTACACTCATCCTAAAATTTGTCACACTAAATATGTATTAAATAGAGATAGACACCTACACATCCATGCCAATTGCCTTAATAGCAGCATAGAGGAACTGCTCAACAACTCCATTGTTGATCTGAACAATAAATACAAAATCAAAAAAGAGTTTTTCCTTGGGACTTAACTATAAGTGGAGGAAAAATTGCAATGGTTACCACAGTCGAGAACTTAGAAACAGCTGAAAACATGCGAGCATAAAGAAAAGGATATTCATGCACCCCTGCATAGAATACAATAAACAACTCGTCAAGGAGTTAACAACATGAAAAGTTAAAGAGAACCAAAAAGAGTCACCTGTTGCCATGTCCTCAGAAAGTATTTGCTCTAAAAGGTTCCACAAATTGACTCCAGAAAGGCCAGAAACCTACACAGAAATATAGTAACTCAGAGTTTCCACAGAGAAAAAGGAATCAAGCTCCACAGTCCACACCCAGATACCAGGGCAGAATTTGACATAATGATGGTTAGAATCCTACTATTACTCTAGCATCCAGCTCAATAATACCATATATCAATTTGCTTAACAAAGATATCCAATGAAGCACACACCTCTATTTCAAGTAATTGTTCAGACACAGAAGCCAAAGCCAAAAGAGTAGCCTCCCTCATCTGCCAAAATACTTTTCAAATGAGATACGAAGAGAAAACCGTCCCTTATACAACCATAAAACCAAGCAATGGCAATTACAAATTCATGGACGAAACTGGGGTTACTACCATTTTCTACTTTTATCTTATAAAAGTATCAACCAATGGGATCTGGTCAAGAATGAGCAACAAAGGATTTTCAGATGGCAGACTTTCAATCAAATTAAGAAGACTAGGGTATAATTTTCTTGTTCACTTGGCTTTCAGCATCGGTACAATATCTTCTAATTCCTCCACCTAGGTAAACTATTCAAAGATACTTGCCATTTACGACCACAGAAATCAGCAACAATAGCCTAGCCATCGTGTAAGGCCATTTCTGCATAATGATAAATCTAGAGTCTAAGCCTTGCTAGGATTGGAAGAAAAGCAAGTGGCTTACAAAATCCAACACCACCCTGACAATGAGATCAGTTATAACCTTTAAGTTTCTAAGATAATATTAGAAATGTCATTCCATCCTCAGTCATCAACAAAACTTGCTAAGTAGGGAACTAGGGATGCACTGCTAAATTTTCCAGTAAAATGTAACAGTATTGTCGCATAGAGTTTTCAAATTAATATAGTCCTTTAACTTACTCTCCACCAGCCAGGAGAACCAGCAGCTTTCTGCTGTTGAGACTCAATAAAGTGTTTTCTAGCAGCCTCTGTAATAGCATGAATTCCCTCTGTACCACAAGAACTTATGATCTCTTCCAGCAAAAGGGAACCTGCAAGACAAAATCGCTTTAGACAAAATTCCTATAAAAGCAACAGTAACCTTCAGAAAACAAACTCACAGCCAAGGACATAATGGTCATAACTAAAATTATGCAGCATACATTTTGAAATATGGAAAAGAAAAAATAATCCTCATCAATGAATATAAGATTTTGAAATCCCAGATGAATGAGACAACAGAATAAGGTTTGAGTCATTTGATATCCACAGTTATATGATGAAGTCATGGCGTTCTTATTAAACCAAACCACCAAACCAGACTAAACTAGAAATGGGACCAGTAAATGGGCTTGCAATAGTAGCCAAATTCACATATTAATCTGATCCCACCCTTTTTATTGCATTTATAGAAAGTGAAAAAATAACATAAGACCCTTGAGAAACAAAAATATAAAAAGTCAAATTCCGAACCACGTAATTAGAATACCTGCCCGATGCACAGTTGTGGGCCCATAACCTACCTTTGAATATTGAATATGAAATGAAAAGGAAAAGGTGGGAAGCACATCAATGTCGCATATCAAATAAATGAGAAAGAGATATAAACATGCGTGAAGTAAAGAATAAGATTAATGTAACATGAATACAAAGCGAGAAATTCCCTTAATTTGATGGATTAGATTTTAAACCTCAGTTAAAAAGAAGATTTTATGAAATACCTTTTTTGATAACAAATAGTAAACAAACACTGGAGTCCTCAATAAAGAGTGGGGGCAGGGAAGAGGGGAGAGAGGGAGGTGTCTAAGAAACAATCTAAACATCACACCAAATAACTTACCAGAAACACGGCAACTGTAGGTGTTTTCATCCTCATCTGCAACATATTGATTAACATCCAGTGACCAAGTATGAACCTAGTCAAGACACAGATATGGTCATTACCATGCAGTTATCATAAAGGAAAAGAAAAGAAAACCAGAACAAAAACGAATTCAAATGGAGAAGTTAAAGTAAAAGCTAAGAGTATATTCAGTTTTGATATTTAAATACATACAAAACGTGTGTATGCCAAGTGTATGTATAATATGGTAAAGATAGAATATCTGAATGATATGGGATTTTGGTAATAATGCATTAGTAAGTAACTAACCTAACAACAGTAAGAATTCAACGGTATAGGGTTCTACACATCAATCTAGCGCAACTGCACTATTAATTTTTCCAAATAACGGGTTTTAGTCTTTGAGACAGTAAGAATATAATATAGTTATCTCTCTCCCTCTCTCGTATGATGTCATAACCTAGATCTTTATCTTTTTTGTTTCTATTCTTTGTAGCATTTGCAGTACTCTAGAACAGAGCCAAAGTAAACATAATGATACCCATGATACTAGAAGTTTTAAACACAAAACCCAAGAAATCCCATGGCTTTCAGAAGGCATAAGTAATTAAATTAAAATTAGTAGAAGGATAGGATACTTACCTGTTGTTCAGTTATTTGGAGAAAAGCAATAGTGTAATACGCCAATTCATTGACGTTATTTCCAAAAACCTAGACAATTATTTATTTATTTTTCAGAATCATCACAAATATTTAGTGCAGTCTTGACATGATAATATGAGAAGAAAAGCAATGCACAGAAAATTTGATAGTAAGATTCTGGAACATACCTTTACAAATCTTGCACTACCCACAATAGTCAATAGGAACTCAAATAACTGCAAAATCAGATATTTTCTATGATATTAGAAAATAACAAAAACACAAAGAAGAATTTCCAATTATATGCAGTTGATAATGACAAAATTCCCATGCTTAAGTTAACACCATTAATTGACTGGTGCAATAGTGAAAGCATTCTACCCAAGCATCTAGAAAAATTTCAATTTTAACGTGCCATTAGATGATCTTAGTATCTTACTAAATTCCATTACAAGTTTTTACACTACTACAAGAAGATAGATAGGGAATCTCCAAAATAAAAAGATCTACCTGGATGACAAAGGACTCAAGGCTTCTCTCTGCACCATCAGAGTCATACCGTCCATCATAGGAATCTTCTATACCTTCAAGAGATGATCGCTCATATACTCTAAGCGATGACACAAATGTCTGCCACAATGGCGCCAAAATTCCTAAAACAACATCGTCATAGAGCAATATGAATAACTCTAACAGATCAGTTAGAATGAAGCTAACTGATTTCACCATGATAAGTTAAAATCAAAAACTCACCCATAAATTGAGATTCAACAAGTCCTGGGAAATTTTGAACAAACTGATTCAAGCACTTTAACACCTGACGTAAACATAGTACAAAATATAATAGTTCTCGCATTAAAATTGACATACATGATGGCATGATGATTCGAAAAATTAACCACAAACCCAACCTCCATTCTGATGCTCCAATCATCAGGGTCCTCAGGTTGGACTGGATTTTCAAGGATAGAAGAGAATTGATCCATCCAAGGCTTAAGCATTGGTAACATCAACGCACTCGTTTCAGTCTACAAGGAGAAATTGTCAGGCAGTCATCTTTCCATAATGTAACGGAAAATATTTAACCATTTGAATCTTCACAACCATAAACCAAGTGCCAAGAAAATACCTTATATACACCACTCATAACCCCCAACATAGAGGTACAAGAATAAATTATTGAAAGAGCCTTCGCACGCAAAGGTTTATCATGGACCTGCATAACTTTCTCAACTAAATGAAACAATAAACTAAAAAGGAAACTTGCGTGTAGCGAGAGATCATATAATAACTATGGAAGGAATAACAGTTCAATCAAACGGATCAAAGTCTCAGACTTTTGATCTTAAGAACTTCAAACAACTTTCTCAGCTGTTTATATGCGAGGAAATAACTAAATAAATATGTTGCTTACAAGGTCTAACCAAAACCGCACACAAAGGAGAGATGGAAGCTTATAAGAAGTTAAGAACATCATTCTATAAGAAATTACGTGACATTATAATAAGATCATAAATTACTGTATAAAGTAAACATGTGCATATAAATACTGATCCACCAACAAAATACAAAAGGTCATTGTAACACCTCCTAGCCTGTTGATCTTAGGCATTCAAACCAATGGGTCACTTACCAAGAGAGCAATATCAGAGCGAGTGTGCTCAATCAACTAGCACAAGGCCAAGTTACAGAGACCCTACTACTGGTTGAAAAAAATGTGCTTCCATGAATTTAATAGTTTAGCCTTGTATTTGGTATTGTATTTACATAGCTTACGGGTCTAATACACGTTTTTTAAAGTATTTTTACTGAACTTTCTTTTTGGTGATAAAATGAATTTAATGTTTCAGAATAACATAGATAGAAGTTAATATTCCTCCCTAGTCCTGATGTCCTCTAAAGGATGTTACATGCACAAAAAAATAATGTTGACCAAAGAATGGCTTAAATACATCAGTCAAATATAAAATGTGCTATAAAGACTAATTTTCCCTCAAAAGTTTACTTAGGTGGGGTCCACTACTTTTAAAAATGACAACGATTCATTAGTATACTTACTTTGGACCCACTATGGATAAAATTAGAACTTATTATATACTCACTCTTGTAATTTGATTTTCTTAATTTACATGAAAATTGCATTTGAGTCATCATGTGGTAGACGGAGGTAGTAGTCATCAGTTTTGTAGACTGGACAAGCTCAGTAAATATGGTGGGTTTGCCCCTACCTCTTACTCCACTCAAGTTCATCAACTTTTAAAACAAAAATTGTAATAAATCTAAGAAAATACAAACACAAAATAATAATAATAATAATAATAATAATAATAATAACAATAATAATGATGATAATAATAATAATAAATACATTACATAAACCGAATAGACAAATTATTCGATATCCGGTGCATCCGAATTCGTTTATCAAGAACCTAATATAAAATTCATAAACGTGAATTAATTTATTTAACTCTCCTTCTAGATTAATTGTAACGCTAGAAAGTCGGATTTTGAGAATTAAATTTTATTTTATTAAATGAATTTAATAGATTATTTATGGAAGCAAGTTAATCAAGGTCGATTCAATGACCTAAACATATCGTAACGTCGTAGTATTTTTGCTACATGGTAGAATTAAAGTGTTTGAATTTTTAAGACGAAAAGAAAAGCTTTCAGAATTTTTCAAAAACACTATTCACATTTATTTCGCCGGAATTATTAATAATAATAGAGAACTGCATAAACATTTAATGGACTAAGGAGGTGGGATGGCTTATTGACCATTGTGCCCTCATCTAGGATTACTATAAATAGCAAGCTTGCCTTTCATTTGTTGGTTGTTTATTTCCTCCAACTCCTTATACATTATAAGGATAATAAGTTGCAAAATCATCAAGAATAGGTAATGACTTATCATGTTTATAAAGTTAACAAAGCATGTATGTCAAGATGGTAGCATGATGGATTGAATCCAAGAGAAATGATTTAAAAATCTCAAGTAACAAAGTTTCACTAAGAATTACACGATTAGGCGACAATCGTCAATTCATAAAATTCTCGGAACGGAAGTCTAATTTTGATATTGAGCTTGGAAACATTGGTTTTCAATGGAGACAAGTCGTCGTATGTCATTATAGAGTTGCAGACTAAAATGGCCTGGATTCGACTTAGAATGAAGAAGAAGCAGCATTGAACGCTCACGAACGCTTATCGTTTTCGTTAAAATGGACTAATAGGTGAAATTTTAGCAAATGAAGTCGAATATATAAAATTCTTGCTTGCATGAGCATTACGTAATTTGTGAACCGTAGGAATGAGCCAATTCGGACTTATAACAAAGAAGTTTTGAGTCCTGAATCTCATAAGTTGAAAATCTGTTGAAAACTTGCTCAGAGTCCGTGTATCTCAAGCTTAAATGACCCGGTATAGTGAAAATGAGCTCCAATACAACAAAACAGAACTAACCCGGGAGATGATACGATGATGGCATATAAGCATGGAAACAGAACAGGCACTATTGTTGGCACTACTGTATCATCCAAGTCCGACGATAGAAGAGCCAAACATCTTAGAGCCCCATTGACTGCATAATTTGAGAGTAGAGTTTAAATCATTGCCATGGAACATCATCACCATGTTAATAGGCTCATTAATCAACAGTCTGAAAAAAGCCCGAGCAAGTTAGCATTATGACATTCAATTCTGATAGCCTAAGTCCTTAACCAATAAATGCAACATGCTAATCACAAGGGGATCTCTGCATGGTTTCTTTTTCGTTCTTATTCTCGTTTTGGCAAGTCCAAAGTTATGATACCATTAACAACAAATAAAATAAATATCTTTCTTATCTAGGTACCATTAATATTTTCATATTGGGGCTATCTGGTCAAGTATTTTCAAGCATGAGAGTGAGGTAACATGAGTGCCTTCCAAGCATTTCAGCGCCTGCCGTGCCTTTCCAGTAGACAAGGAAGCCTCAACCAAGTGTGGAATAACACAGGGCATGCCTTAAATAGTAAGCAGACCCCAACCTTCAAGCCAGATCAACGGATTTCTTGGCTTTCTTTCACATGCAACACCTACTAAACCCTTAGTTTCTCATGAGGTTGTCAATCATTAAGATAGAACTCAAAGCCACAGTTTCACCAATATTATGGGTCATCTCCTAACCTCAGTCAATAGGTACACCGTACACTAATATGTCAAATGAGTATGGCACATTAAACAGAATGAGCTCAAGGCATGGATTAAAGCACTAGTTCTACATCTATACGCACCTAAACTCACACCACGCTTTACAAACTTAAAGAAAGACAAAGAGGCCTTAATAGAATAGAAAGGAAAAAGACAATCTCAATAAACACAGCATGTGGTAAGAGTTATACAAGGGTTTTGCAGGTCTACATTCAAAACCATATGGAGAGTGAAGAAGGAAAATTATAATGGCTTAGTAAAACAAACACGAACTCACAAATTACCTGCATTCATGTTAGCCTGATCATTTATCAACTTTAAGAGGAATGGCAGTAGGTCAGGCCAATCCTCTGGCCAGTCATAATGTGCAATGGATGCCACAGCCATACTAACTGCCGTGCATATTTTTCTATGAGAATCATCCAGTGAAAGTAAAAGAAGACTACGTATAGTCGCCTGTAAAATGATCTTAAGCTTAAGAATTTACTCATAGTGAATAAAAAGAAAAAAGAAATTATATTGAATAAAATGGAAGAATGTAGCGCCTAAAAATGAAGTCAAAGTAAAGAAAATAGAGGTTAGTAACCATCTGGAAAGATTAAGAGTGTTGTAAAAGAGATTTTAGATGAAAAATGTTATAAAATATAATGAAGAAATCATAACTTGCGATGTGGCTCAATGAAGTTTATGCAGTACCTTCCAAGGGGAAATGATGCCCAAAGTCTAAAGCGATAAAGGGATAAAGCATATATCTATCTTTAAAGTGATTATAAAATCAAGCAGATGTGTAATAGAACAGCAATAGATCAAACAAATAAAAATATATAAACAAAGTCGGACAATAAAAATCATAATAAACGTAGGATTCACTTATCAGCGATACTGCAAATGAGAATCGGACACTCAATTTATCTTGAGGCTCAATGAATTCATGAAATCTTTGATAAGAACCATTTTAACTTCAGGAATATGCAAACGAAGTAAACATATTTCAATTTACCAAACTTAATGCATTTTGAAAATTAGGGGGAACTAAAGAAAGCAATACCTTTTCCTCACTTGAAACAACAGGATGTTCAAAAGTTTCCTCACCCTCCTCCCAGTGTTTCTTGATGAACTGCTTTAGAAGAACCGCAGCTAGGTGAAGCAAGTTAAATCTTACAAGGCAAAGAATGAAATATAACAAAAATGTGAAACGTGATAAGAAAATAACCTTTTTTCTTCACCAAAAGAAACCACATGCGATAAACCAATTTATTGTTTCCCATCAGTTAAAAAGAGAACCAAATCACAAATTATGCCAACAAAGATAAAAGGATATCTGGCGTGACCCCAATGGAAGCTCCCTGTTCCCAGAAATCTTGGACAAAGCACTTCCAAAACCTTCAAAAGTGTTGCATAATTAGATTTCCAATACGCCTATCCTTGAAGCCCTTCAAATATCATAGATCAAGTAAAGTTTGGTTTCCAGATTTCAACATATAAACACTTTTTCCCATAATGTTTCACAATTCCTAATTATTTAGTAAGTAATTATCATCGAGTTAAAAATGAAGGTAGAAACACAATTAAGCAGAATAAATAAAAGTAAAAACAAGGAATGATACAACAATATCAATTCTAATTATCCAACCAAAATAACTAACAAATGGTGTAGATATCTAAATGTAAATAGATTTAGATGTAGAGAGAGGGAGAGAGAGAAAGGGAACCTGGTTGAAGGAATGCATGATGCAAAGAGGTCTCGGCGAAAGATCGAACTTGTTGATTAGTATCAAGAGTGGCATTCAAGCAGTTAATGAGCCATTGCTGATCTTGATCCACCGTGCTTTCCATTAATTTCCTAATTCAAACTCAACTGCTTTATTCTGTGTGAAATCTATAACGATAATCGTGTCTTAGTTTCCCGCTCCGGAGATTCCTGCGGCAAATTGGAGGGAGTGAATTTTATAAGTGGGGGAGTATATATAGAGGGAGGGAGTGTGTGGAAGTAGAGTTAGGGCTTATTAAAAGATTAGTCGGACCGGGTTCACGGAGAATGGATTGGAGACCGAGCCGTATCATTTATCATTATTAAATTCATTTTTCTGGCTAAAACCGCCAGTTAATTTTATTTATTTTTTTTTTTTTGTTACATCTTGGATAATACTAGAATATTTGAAAAAAGGGTGTGCGTGCTTTAAAACACAAAATAATCTCAATTTTGCCGATAAATCCGATCTGATGGTTGTTCTTCACTGACCACAAAGTTACAGGGACTATATTTCATCTTTGTGTCATTGCTTAAGTGATGGATATAATTATCATGCACTTGTCTCTGTGTCATTGCTCAGGTGATGGATATAATAATTATCATGCTTCTTCTTCTTCTTTTTGACTAATTTTTTCTTCTTTTGTTATTATAACTTTAATTATATTACAAACCTAATTTCCTCGATAACAAAATTAAGATTAAGTTTATTCCATCCTTGTCTGCTTAAAAAATCAAAGTTTCCTTCTTTCCTTTCCTTCCTACTTGCAATTTAAAATTGTTGAAGTAAAAATGAAAGTAGGAGGAAAAGCATAACAAGAACAACATTTAACTTTTATCAAGAACATAAATTTAACCACAAAAACTTGTTGAACTAAAAAGTAGTACAGACGATAGCAAAATCTCATTCCCATATGCTCTTAAGTTGACGAGTGTGCTTGAAATCATAGGCCATTACCAAGCTCCCATCCATTCTTTTCAACACAAATCTCTCCACCAATATATAGCACCCAAAACCTCCTAGCCCTATCAACCACATTTTTCTCATCCCACACAGCTTCCCGCCCCGCAACCAATACCACTTCATTTTTAACAACCACATCAATCATTACAGCATTGCCTTTACTATAATCATTGTCGCACTCAAATATCTGCTCCCATCTTTGTTCGAGTGTCATCTCATAAAACATCGAATTTTTCACCTGATTTCTCAATGTTCCGTCTTTGACGAACACAAAAGGGCAATACCACTTCCCCACATTAACAGCGTTGGAACTCTTGTAGGACACTGGGATGTTAAAGTCTGGAAGGCGGGCACGGAGGGCAGTGTTAAGGCCTGCAGCTTCACCTAATTCGTAGTTTTTCGGGGTCTTGGTTTGAACCTGCCATCCTTTTCTCCTCAAGAAGCTTGGAGGGAATGAATCACGAGCAACAGGATTGGCATAAAACTTACCCTTTTCATTGCATATAGTTTCATGAAGAGCAATCTCAAATTGTTGATATGTGTTATGTGGATCTAATTGTCTTGGCTTCGCATCTCAAATGCATCTGCAGAAGCAGCATGTAGCCATGTCTTCTTCCGTTGAATAAGCGTATGCCTCCCTGAAAACACCATCAAATTCAGGTGCCAAGAATGAGAATTTTAACGTAAGCAAGAAATAAGATCTCCATACTAAAATGAAAGTCCTATACTCTCAAGTTCATGTTTTTGATTTTAACACATACCCTATATGGCTTCCATGTGGCTCAATTGCGTAGTACCGATTGCAGGACAAGGGCTGATTAAGAACCGGAATGAAGACAACATCATGATCAGAAGTATGTTTGTGTTCTCCAGAACCTGATGTGTATCGAGTAGTCAAGTTCTTGTTCTGAGGGAAAGGCAGATCGATAAGGTCACGTTCCTTGCACAATCCGAAGCAACAATAAAGCTCGGCTTCTTCATCTTGGATTACTAAATAACCTGAATTTGGACCCTCAGCTGGTAATGAAAGAGATTCAGGGGAATTTATATAGTGAGATAGAGGCCTGGTAACATACATGGTTACTCTTTTTCTTCTAGTAATTATCATTCGAATACTACGTGAAATGTCATGTATATATATAGAAGAAATGTGTTGAATTTCAAAGTACTTGGAGAACTTAAACAAGTAATCACGCCTATGTTGACTTATGACTTGTTCAAGATTATTAAGCATCAACGTCCCATGTTCTAGGATACATACATATATATTTTAGAAAAGAACGCTTATGACTTGTTATTTTTCAGATTAAGTAAGCATAGATCCTATACGTCCATGTTTCTTAGGATACATCTACAAAGAATATTTTTGCTGAGAAAATACAGACAAGACGGCAAGATTTATTTTGATAGTTTTACAGAGGTACTTCTCGGATGGTTCATTTAGGTTGACTTAATTAGTTGTTTAGATGAACGTGTCACGGCGTGTTTAAGCTGCTTAAATAATTAAATATATTTACTTGGATGTTTCACAAACTAATATACATCTTATTCCAGAATTAGCACTTAATAATCATAGTTAACAAGAACAGTCTTCGACATAAAAAGAAGAAGTAACAGGCATCAATATCAAAGAAAATATTACTGCTATTACATTCTATTAACTCCCTTTAAAAGATCTAGATTAACCAACAAAAATATCCTACTATCTTTGCACTACTTGTTCATCAGTTTCAAAGCTTTAAAACATGATTTCCATCCTTCTTACTTGTACTAGTCCAACCATGATGGTGATGGCTGAAAATCCATCTCCAAACCTTCCGTCCTTTGCTTCCCTTTTTGATCCTCTTTTCATTTACTGTAATTCTACATGATCCGCCATGGCCAAATAGCCTATTTTCTTTCAGATTTCCTCCACATTCATAATTTTCTGAAACAGAGGTCGGAAGATCAATCATCTTTACAGCAGAGTACTCTGTTTTCGGCTCCGATGACAAATCAAGCTTCAAATCAATAAAACCCGACTCGTCCATGCCTTTCAAGTCACTTTCTTTCACCGGAAAACCACACTTCTTCGGAACAACAGAGGCACCACTATTCAATTCATTCAAATCCCCACCATTCTCTGCATCCAATAAACCTCTACTGAATCCACTTCTTCTTGGCTCTGCCTCATTAACATCAGAAATTTTAGCACTTGAAAAAGCAAATTCACTACCTTCACGATCTGGGTCATTGAAAAGATTTCCCCTAAAACTACAAAGAGATCTAGATCTCGATACACCCATATACTCAGACACCCACATATCACTTTTCTCGTCAAACCCATCCACACTTTTCTCACACCCATTACCCTGTTTCCCTCTTTTTTTTCTAAAGAATTTTCCAATTCTCCAAAACCCATTACTCCTCTTGACTTCGGTACAACTGCTACTGCTCCTCTTGAGCATAATAAATTCATCTGATTTTTCTATTTTGGGCTTTGAAAATTGGGTCGGATCAGTTTTTTCATTCTCTATCAAGAATGAGATTCTGCCAACACTTCCCACCTCCACTGTACTGCAGGAATTGCGGTAGGAGGAGAAATCAGAGCAAGAACAAGAAGATAGACGTTGCTCTCCACAATCAGAGCAAACGAGCTTGATCAATCTGTCTTTGAGGCAATAAGCACAGATTCCAACAGAAGAAGAAGATGGGTGTTTCTTACAAGGAAGATCTAATGAAGAAGAATAACTGTAATCTGAGTTGTTATTGCCATTAGATACTTCCACAGCTTTGCCCCTCTCTTTCATGAGTTACCGATCAAGAACCAAAAAAGAAGAAACAAAATCAATTGTTTTTTATGACGATTGGAGTCTAAAAAATGGGCAAGGCAACCATGTAGAAGAAAGAAAGATATAAATAGAGTTGATCAAATAGGCCTGTATTTCTTGGACAGAGGAAAATAGATAACACAGGCCTGTTGAGTGTGGACATGTATTTCTGCCTTGAGGGCCTAAACAAAGATGTTGCGTCAGTAGGCTGAAACTATTTGTAGCTATGGAGGTAAAGTAAGAATTTGGATACGAAGATCTCAAGAGCTTGATATCGCAAATTTTTTATTTTTAAGTTAAAAAAATAAATAAATATTTGTAATTTATTTTAAAATAAATTAATTTGATCAAATATAATTATTTATTTTACCTCTTTTTTATTAATATTATTTTTAATAATTTTAATATTTAATTTTAACTTATAAATTATTACGAGTCAAACACCATCAAATTTATTTTAATTTTTTTTTACAAGTCAAATTGATATAGAATGTCTTTATTTATAAGTCACAGTTTAAAATCACTTATAAATTAACTTATATTCAAATTTTAAGTTATTTTAAAATAAGTCGAATGAACACAAATTAAGGATGAGAAATAAATGGAGATATTATAAATTTATTTCGATTATATATTGTGTGGATTTCACACAAATACTAAAATTAATTATACGGAGTAGAGTCCTTGTATGTGCATTTTGAGATGAATTAACGTGTGAGATGAGAATATAGGTTGTCTAATGACAGTTTATTTAAATATAGCGATTGGAACATAAATTACGTTAATTAAAATTATCCAACAAACCCACAGAGAGAGAGAGAGACTGAGAGAGTTTTTGAGTTTGGGTTTTGGGTTTTGGGTTTTGGGAGTGGGGTGGGGGGTTTAAAACTACAGACTAGAGTAATGTTGATGTAGTGTGTGTATGATGAGTTAGTAGGGGAAGAAATAGGCTTCTTCACCTTTACGTTTTTGTTTGGAAGGGACAGTGGTGATTAAATTACAAGGGAAGTGTGATGGAATAGTATCGATCACTCTCTGTCTCTGTCTTTCTGCAGATATGATATGATTGTGTAGGGAAAGTGTGTTCAGGCCTTAATAAGTTGAGTGAAGGAATGAACCTACAACACAGGGCACAGGCAGCAGCAGCTTCTTGTCTAAATTTCATGGCACTTGATTCATGCACAACAATTTGTACACACTACACTAGTACAGTATAGTAATAGTACGGTGTAGTTTAGTATATACTCTCTCCATCCTTAATTATTTGACGTTTTAGAGGTGAGTACAAAAATTAAGATAATAATTGAAAAGTATTAAATATAGTACTCAATTATCTATAATACCCTTAAATCTTTTGTTGGAATAAGGAAAAAGAGAGTTTAATAAGGGATAATTTTAAAAAAATTGTCATTAATTCTCCTAAATTTAAATAAACGTCAAATAATTAAAAACAAATAAAAAATTCTAAAACGTCAAATAATTAAAGAATGAGGGATTAGTATAGTACTCCATGGAGTATTATGGGGTATCTATCTATATTAATTACTCCTACTATCTAGCTATCTTCGAATCTGTTGGTCTCAATCAATCTTTCAGCTATTGCTTTATGCCAAACACTAGAATTTTATTATTCCTTCTTATTCTTAATATATGTCATTTTAAAGTTATGTATAAATATTAAAAAAATAATTGTATAATATTAATTATAATATTAATTATTTAAAATTATATTTATTACCTAAAATAATATTATAAACTAAATAATTAATACTTACTTAAAATTCTCAAACAATTTATATTAAAAAATTTAAAAATTCTCTAAAACAACTCATACTTAATAAACCGAGATAGTAATATTTATTCGCTTGTACTTTTATGTACTCCTAATCAATTCTTCTCTCTCTTGTTGAAAAAAAAAAAAAAAAAAACTATGATAGCTGCTTGATAATCTAATTGCCATAACGGCCATAGCAACACATTTTATTATTAAATAAAATTATGAGTAATAAAGTTTGATTTTCAATCATTACCGACACACTTTGAAAACAAATGTCAAGTAACGCAACACGTCTGCTATTGAGCATCATGTCCAGACCGCACGCCGGATCGATCATTGGATGGATGGATGGATGGAAGGAAACACACCGACGGCTAAATTAATTAAGCATTAATGTAGTAGTAATGTATTACTCCTGCTACATGTTAATTATAGAAAACGTAAATGTTACTCAAATCATTATGTTTCCTTCCGTCCCTTGTCACTCCTCCATTCTTTTACTACTACTACCTCTCACCAATGCTATTTATTTATTGCTAGAAAAAAAAACGTGAGTAGATCTTCTGTTTTTATTTTTTTTGTTTCTTTTATATTTTTACACTTAAATTTTGATATTTAATTTTTTATTTAATATCAATTAATTTTAAAATTAAATAAAAGATTAGGTGTCAAAATTTAAGTAAAGAAACACAAGAAGATAGAGAAAATGGGGACAGATGATCTGCTAAAAAAAAAAAAAAACTACTCCATATTGCATTAATATACTTACTATGATTCTTTTTATTTCATGTATTCACAACACATAAATTAATTATTAATACACTATCCATAATCAAGTAAATATTTTTAATACATTAAAATTCCATCCATAAAAGTAACCCTAAAATAATATGATTCACAAGTGATATTTAAAATTTGAACAAAAAATTATCGATTATACATAATAAAAGTAAACAAAAAAAATTGAACAAATATCAAAGGAGCCCATAAAAGTTGAAGCTTTGCTCCTCCTCCTTTAGCAACAAAAAGCCCAATAGCCCATTCAAATTAGATTCCCGTCATTTATTTTTCTTACTTTTTTTAGTAGTAGTTTTTTTATTTATAATAGCATTTTTTTTATATATCCAGCTCTGAACTTGCTATATAAACACTACTACAATAGAGTACAGTTGGGAGTGTCAATAGTCTTCCCTGGACCGTCCATGAGTCTCCCGAGGATTGAGATTCATGGTCATCTTCATCTCCACCAATCTGCAATTTTTCATGTTTCCCGCCACTATCTCTCTCCTCCATACTTTCTCTCTCTAAAACCCAAACTTTCCCGCTCCATTAATCCCCTCCCTGCTTTAAGTATCTCTTTACAAGCCTCATTTTCTCCCTCCAAACCTAAATTCAGGTTAAGGCATAGGCATAGGCATGTTGGGGTTTCAAATATTGAACAAGCCCCAAGTTGGAGCAATGAAGAAAAAAAGAACAAGTCCGACGATGAGGACCTAACGGCGGACGGAGAGGTATACAAGAAGACACTGAGATTGGTAGAATGTTCGATGTTCGCTGCACTTGGTGGGTTAGCTTATATCCTCAGCAGTTCTCTTGCAATTGAGGTAAAAATATTACTACTACTCTGCTTCATTGCCGGATTTTCTCAAATTGTTGGTGTACTTGTTTGAATGTTGGTTCAAGACATAATATTTGTGTGATGAAATGTTGGTTATATATATTGATATCCATCATTTGTGAAATGGTTGATTACTTTATTTTGATTCAATTTCAAACGTTGATATTACTGCTCCAGTATAATTGTGTCCAGGAGCCTTAGCTTTTACATTTTTTTTTGTTTGAGAATTAATATTTCCAAAAAGTAAATTTTGATACTTATAACAAAATAAGTGTTCAAAATAAAAAAAACGAGTCTTTTTTGTTTTCATTTTCTCCCCCTCCTTTTCATATTTGAGTGTCAGTTTGAATACTGTGCTATGCTAAGACGTTAAAATTTGAAACCACATGCCCAGGGGAAATATTTTAAATTTGTTTATTTTTTTCATATCATTCTTTAGCAAGTAAAGTGCAATTTTGGAGGGAAAAAGAAGTAATGAAAAATAATATCTAATTGACCTGTCAGCACCTCTTTATGCAATAAACATCATTTTGAAAATGATATTCCTTGGAAGATGAGAATATATACCTACTGTTTGGGGGAGGAGGTGTTGCAAGTTGATAACCACTGAAGTTTTTATCAGCTTTCCATATTTCTAGTCTTTTCTTCCTTTCGTCGGCTGACGTTCAAGTAGAGCTTTGATACGGTTGTTGTGAAGTGGTGTTGAACCTAGCTTTAGTTCATAGATTTGTCAATGCATTGATATGGCTGTTACGGTATTTTCATATTCTAAGATATGAGAATGTTGTTTCAAATGAAATGCTTACACTATGAATATTTGACAGAATTACTTTGGCTGTTTCTTTGCCTTGCCAATAGTATTATCCTCTATGAGATGGGATATAGCAGCTGGCAGAAAAACTATGGTTTGTTGATATCCATACCCAGTCATCAAAAACATTAACGTTCTTGGTGTGTTACGTGTATGTTTCCTAAGCATCGTATATTCTTCACATACTTGCAGGTGGCAACTACTACACTATTACTTGTCTTGTCTGGTCCATTAAAAGCTTTAACTTATCTGGTAAGCATGCTCTTTGGTTACGCTAGCTATTACATATTACCTGTTCTTCGGCTTGCTTCCATTGATAAATCTCTGATTTACTCTCCCGAGTGTTCCTCCTCTATCAATTTGAGGCTTTGAAAAGGTTTCATAATTCTTGTAATGGTTTAGGCTTTTTACTTAAATTTTATGTGGGACTCCTTCCTTGAATATGTGATACTCCCTCCATCCCAAAATAATAAACGTTTTAGGGTATTTTTTTTTCCCAAAATATCTGACGTTCTACAATCCCAATAATATTTTGGCATTTGTTTTCTCTCTCTACCCTTCCTTCCCCACCACTATTATCAGATTCAGGAGGAAAAAGACGCAATATTAATTAAGGGTAAAATAGTAAAATTATAACTATTCTTAATCTTTGTGAAACTCTCTAGAACGTCTATTATTTTGGGATGGAGGGAGTATCTGTTATAGGAAAAACATCTTACCCCCCACCCCCAGACAAGTATGTCAGCATGTAATTATACAGGGTAACCTTTAAATTCAGTGTTGGACTTTGTTTGGTTGATAATGTTATTAGCTCATGTCAATAAATGGAAACATGAACAAGGTGCTTAGTCTGTGGAGGGTTAAAATACATAATTATCCTCTCTTGTTCTTCATTGCTCTATAGTGTGTTAATGTGCTATTGGCCTTTTCTAAAACAGCAGTTATAGTTGTTTTGTAGTTTATGTTGATCATTTTAGGACGGTTAGTTTTCAATTGTTCTCTTCCTATATTAATAGATTCGTCAAATGACATGCTAAAGAGACTTGTTGATATCTTAATTTACGGCCTATCATCCTCTTGCAGTTAATGTACGGGTTGCTTGGTCTCACCATGGGTTCTCTGTGGAGGTATGCACATTTAACTCAGATTGTACCACTAGCTATAACATTTAAGAAAAATCTGGAAAACATTATCTTTGTAAATTTTTGTGGTTTGATTATTTTTTGCGAGTGTTCTAAAAATTTCCGCCTAGGCCCCCTTAGCGCCCCGCCTAGGTGCTAGGCGGAGAGTTTTTTTATTCTATTTTAATAACTACTCAAACCAGATCTTGATATATTTATTTTTCTAATGATTTACCATATTCATAATACAGATTGTAGCATATCAAATCACAACAAGAAGTGAACCATATCAAGTCAAAATGGATAATTTTATTATAGTTGTAATTTTTTGAACTTGTACCAACTTTAATTATATAAATGATGATACATTTGTAATATTTAGTTTAATTCAATATAATTCTTAAATTTATGTTTAGTTTCTTAAGTTTTAATATTAAATTAAATTCTTGAAATTTTAAATTTTATTATTTAATAGCAATCTTGTTTATGAATAAAATTAATACGTTAAAAATATGTTTGAACTTTGAACAATTGCATGTTTGTGTTTGAACTTTGACATTAACAATATGAATATGTGTTTGAACTTTAAGCAAATGTTATTATTATCTTTATCATAGGTTGTTTTGCTTTATATTATTGTTTTGTTTGGATAAATGTAAGATAAAATATTAAAATTGGTTTAAAATAAAAAAAATTCGCTCCGGCCGCCCGCTTCAACATTGTTTTTTGTGGTCCTTCTAAACAGTTTCAGGTGATTCATGAATTGTTTTAGAAAGTTATAAAGATGGATAAGCACAAGTGTTATTCTCTTCTTGGATACTTTGATATTTTATGCTACAATATGCTATCGCTTTAACTAATTATCATAAGTTGGACCGTGCTTTTTCTCCTCCTTGTAAATTATGGCGTCCAGTTGCTAGATCACTGTGATAACTGCCTGGTTTTCATTTTTTAAATTTCACAGGTTAAGGGCAAGTTGGGGGCTTTCCATTGTCCTGAGCGCAATTGTAGTGTTTGATCCTTAGTCCTTTAATTTTTGCACTTGTTTGAAGCTGTTATAACTAATAGAGTCAAGGATGATGGAGTCTATTTGATTTGCAGGTTCGGGCTATGGGTGCGACGGGGTATGTTGTGATGTACTCGTTGTTGATGAGAGAGAACATACTTGCTTTGGTAAGTTGGTAACAACCTTCATCCCTAATTGTCATTTTCCAGACAATTTTTCACTAAGACAGGGTTCCTTCCTTGCTTGCTTGCTTGTAGATCACCATAAATATTCATGCTTCTCTCACATACATCCTCTCATCATTGGGATTTATAGCAATTCCGTCGATGAATACGATATATGCCATTTTTGGGATCCTGGTTTGTTCGTCAGACTATAGATATTCTCTTCTCTCTCCCTCCCTATATGTTTCTTGTTTTTCATGTAAAAAATACTCCACTACTAATGTTTTATTTCTCCCTTTTCAACAGCTTTTGATTAATTGTGGTTTATTCGTTTTTTTGCTACATCTTCTGTATTCGGTGTTTTTCACCCGTCTTGGGATGAAGGGATCACTGAGACTGCCAGGATGGCTGGAGGAGGCAATATAATGGAGTTGGAGTATTTAGTAATTCGGAATTTGTATCTGATAATATAATACATGCACACTATAATATTATAGATTGATAGATAGGAGGCATTAGCATCCTATGAGAAGTTAGAAAAACAAGTGTTTTTAACATTATCTTGAATTAAAAATTTTGGAATCTGATTTCTATCCAATTTTTTTGCGTTAAAAATCTAATAATCACATTTCAAAAGCTTGAACACTCCGCGAATCAATTAACTTTTAAAAAAAATCTAATACCAGTTTCTTAATTTTCATTTGTCAATAACAAACATCAAGTCTCCAATATATGCACGAAATAAGATACTTGAATAATTTTGCAAGAATGTCATTCGTCGTCGTTCTGTTAAATAGTTGAAGATTATTATATTAGGTAAAACCATAGAGAGCACATTACCTCTATTTTTGACCAGCACAGAACTAACTGTTTTATTTCAGTTTCTAGATAGTACTTGGGACAGAATTTCCCCATCATCTGAATTAATAAAATACTTTATTCAAAAGTAAAATCCCAATTAAATTATAGTAGTAGTAGTAGTAGTAGAAGTAGAATAGATTTACAATTCACAGGTTCACTCTAATTGCACAGGTTCAAAAGTTTACTAGCCAGCTAATCCCACAACAAATGCAACTTCTTCCTCCCTTTGGCTTCTCATTCCATTACTATCCAAGCATAGAAAGACAGGCACAATACATTTGAATTTCCAATAAAAAAATGGCTACTGCAAATGATTTGCTCCAGAGTACAAGCATAAATGAAAACATAATCAAAATTGCACCATCAATTCCCATCTGTTACCCAACGCTAATAAGCGAAAACCAATTAAGCAAAGGATACCTTTTTGTGAGGAAAAAAAACCTAGACTTCAAAGTTATCAAAAGTAACCAACGTAAACCTCAATGTAAAGTACAGTAATCTAAAGAGGTGAGGTACCTAAAATAGAGAATAAGCGCCTCTCAAGCCTCTTTTCTTGTTATCCTGACATTTGTAAAACAAAGAGATTTATATATCAACTGTAAACAATTCTAAGAAAGTTTAGAAATGAAGTCTCAGGGTAGATTTGTTTTGTTTCGGTGTAGCTCAACAGAACTAACTATTATAATTATGTAGAGGGGACAAATGGATTGATTTAGTGGGTAACTAATGGGTTGAGTCATAAAAAAGTACTTTAAAATGGGTTGATTATTATGTGAATCAAACCATAAACACATATATAACACTGTACTATAGGGGTTTAATAACACCCAACTTAAATTATTATCATTTTACAATTATTTGCTAAAAAAATATTTGAGTGAGCCATGCACCAATAATCCAACTAAAATTCTGCAGGCTCAAAGACCACATTGCTTACCTGAAACAATAGATTCCGAGGGCCGTTGTTATTTCATGAATGACCGATGTGGCAAAATGCAGATAGAGTGCCGCTACAATTCAGCCAGAACTAATAGTCAGCCATGAAGCACGACAATCATCAAACATACAATTAGGACAAGTTATTTATCTTAGGAAAGGGTAAATTCTGAAAACAGAACTCCAATTTATCTCCACTCATTAATGGAATAATTGGAGAGATAACAATCATATATAAAGTATTAATTGAACGGATTTACTTTTATCCCAGGCAAAAAAAAAATGGTCTCAGACAGGCACCACGTCAAAAGCATAGGATCTGAAGGATATCTTAAAGAAAGAAACTGTAAACCAAGGATTACTAGAAACTGGAAATTTTAAGTTGATGGAGCAATGCAAGCAGTCATACCTGTGTACACACAGTAACCGAGAAGAACCCAGTTCTCTTCAACTAAAGGAATTCTGAAACAAAATAAAATCTGTGACTGGAAAAATACAATCAATCACAGGATAGATGTAATACAATTAGGCCTCCTCTTTGTTCTACCAATTCTAAATTAGAATAGATGGAAACTTTCTGCTCAAGTTTAAGGGTGTTTAGATAAATCATGTTACACATACCCATCGTTCAGTCTGGCAGTGAGCGTATTTGCGATGGCAAACGGGAGATATAATAGAGACTGCAAAAATGTTACATGGTTCATGTGAAAATATTAGCTGCATATTCATAATAACAATAAACAATGTTATTCAACACGTCACTGGAAAATGAAAGTAACACTATTATCTCAAAAAAAAAGATTGTTATGGAAAGTTCAGAGACGTTAAAAACTCTCCATGTTTGGAAGTTGAGCGGATGATGAAGCAAAAGGTCTAAGGTCAAAATGTTATTTCAACTCAAATTTGGAGATCTCATGCACCTAAAGAAATCAACTATACACATATAGACTCTTTATTAAAATTATGAACTTATCTTAAGCAAATTCCGTTCCAAATTTATTATATCTCAATATCCATATTTTAAGAAAGAGGCTGGAAGAGCTGCCCTACATGCAAAAATCTTTGCATGTGTAACCTACGAACACTTAAATTACAATGATAAACAATATCTAGCAAAAATCAACGTTTCTTCCCCGTTATTATCCCACAGAACAAGCAGTTCTTACTTCTAGAACCATGTAATGCAAAAATAAGATGCGACAAAAACTGCCTCAGAATTCCAGATGCATGGATGCACCATAAGAAAATTAGTTCAGTTCATATCAGGTAGTAGAGGGGTATTATGTTGTCAATACATGCAGGCTGTAAAGATGACACCCAAATCTGATAAAACTGACACCAAATTTATCATTATACTAACATATTAAAAAGAAAAAAAATTACAGACCAATAAAAAAATATTGTTGAAGTAGATGGTGTTCCAATAAAAAATATTATTGAAGTAGATGGCGGTTAACTGGTTATATTGCCAATGAGAATAATAAATGGTCACATAAATTTTTTTGGCCATGTGAGTATTTAGCTTGTACCTACAACTCAATTTATTAAACACTTATGCGCGCTCAAAATTTTCTATGAACTAGAAACGGATACATAGACAGAAAGTTAGAACTTACCATGCACATATTAGTTTTCAATCCCTTGGGTTCGTCACACAAGTGAGCCAGAATCATCCTTCCCTGTCAAGAATAGCCTTATGATAAAAACTGAACTATATAATAATAATAATAATAATAATAATAATAATAATAATAAATGAGAATTTCCAAATGTAACATTACCCAATCAATACAGATATATAATGTTATAACTACGAACCTTCTTACAAGACGATTAAACCAGTACACAGTTGGAAAAACTTCAGTTGAAGGAAGAACATAACATAGATATTCACAAAATACATCAAAAAAGTAAAATGCAAATGAGATCATGGGTCAACAACAGTGGTGGAGCCAGGACTGAAATCATTTTGAGGCCAAATGTATTCAGAAAAACTAAGATGTTATAACAACTTTTAAGTAATAATATTTTCAATTACATAAAGTGCCATAGTCTCATAATTTGCTAACAAAGAAATTTATTCCAATTTCAGAATCACATGTTATTTGAAAAAGGTTTATATATTGCATCGGTCCTAAAGCCGACCATGGCAAAAGGCATGACCAATGCTATTTTGGGGGGGTGACTTCCCTCTCCCCTGGTCAATACGTCAGTGCTTCGTAAAATAACTATAACAATGGCAAGCTCCAAGAATTTAGTCCATGGACATATCTTACCACAAGGAACCCAAAAGCAAGTCCAGTTCCCAATACAACCAGATGTGGATAGTTCACCATTATATTAAATGGAGACAAATAATCCCTGCACAAGAGATGATGCTTTTTTTTCTTAAAATATAAACACACACATATATAGCAAAGAAGCAGAAAGGATCCTCAATAGCTATGGGGTACAAAGCAACAGGCACAGAGAGGCTTACCACAATAGGACTCCACCCATAAGCACGCCAAAAGGATAAAGCTGGTAAGAAACAGATTCATCAAATCTAACACATGAGCGATAAGACATATTAGTTACTAGGAGGGAACAAGCATACCATTGCCAAGGCCAGTAGCATGCTTCCTTTACTTGCCTGGACAACTTTGTAAACATTGTACACACTGCACAGAGCATAATAACACCATATAAAAGCAAGTTAAAGCTGATTGTCACATTACAAGAGCTCACAAAACACAGATACAAGCTCAGGAAATAACATAAAATATTTCAAGTTCAGACAAAACGAAGTCATTATACAAAAGCCAGCGTTGTGCAAAAACCTATTCTAAAATGTTGTATCATTGTTAATGACTATAATGCTGTAGTTATATTACCCATCAGCATAAAAGTCTGACACGGCTGATTTTTATGCCACATGAATCGTTCTATTAATGAATAACAGGCAGTTTGTCTCGGTTCATTTTATTAATGAAGGAACTACTTACTTGAATGACAATGTTGGTATAACAGCAAAAGCAATCATTAAAGCCAATACAGCTCCATATGTCGAATTTCTGAAGTTAAGAAAAGGCGGATAACAAAAAAAGAAGCAGAAAATAACAAAATCAGGTCGATTTTATTACAGGGATCATGAAATAATATTAACAGTAATAATAACAATAACAAGCACCATAAAGAGAACTAAGCAGGAAAAGATGAAAATTAAATGGAAAGGTGAAAACAGATACTGAAGTTCTGCAAACAATATTATTGTTTATTTATATGATAAAAGTCCTGGAGAAACAAATGGTACTTGCACTGAGCACCAGATATATCACATAGGAGAGTAGCTACCAAACTTGCACTGAATAGTATACCACATAGAATACTACAATCTACTATCCAAGACAAAACCCAAGCAGTGTCCGGAAAAATTAAGTAAGCTAATATAACCAGCGTCAGAAGGAAAATCAAGTATGCTAAGAGAACCAGCTGAAAATTTACAAGTGTGTCAGTGTTTGATGCTGCCACATAACATGTGAACAATAAAGTTTTAACATCATATTAGTACAATCTTAAGACTTTCTTCATCCTAGAGAAGATAAAACTATCCTATTGGTCGCTTCATATCGTATTTTTTCTAACTTTAATGGAAGGACCAATTAACCTATACATATATACCTTTGATAGGTTATACCTTCACTAGAAAGATAAAACCATCCAACTTAAAAATGAAGTCCATGAAGTACCACGATAAAAATAATAAGGGTACACAAAATGTAATTTATTTATTTTCACGAAGAACCATTAAATGTAGTTTTAATTTTATTTTATTTTTTATGAGCAGAACATTCAAACACTAAAGTTTTAAGGGTATCTAATTTTAAATGTAAATAGTTGTGGCAAAAAATTGTGAGAAATTTAGCAAGGGTAGAGCATTTATACCATCACAGAGAAACCTTCTTACTAAATAAGGAAGCCTAATTAATTAATCAATAAATAGGAATTGCTATTATAAAGCTGTTGCAGCAGAAATCATTATATTCTGCGTTATGTATACGCACCAAGCAAGAAGAGCAGAAAATTAAGAAAAACATATCCAGAACTTATAGAATGAGCTCTCGTTCTGCTCTATTAAAAGTCTTACCGCTAATAATTGGAACCCAACTCAAAAAGGGCAGAGATTTTCCAAAATGTTGGGCCCACCACTCTGCCCCTGAAGAGAAACAGGAGATATATTTTAATGAAATGATGTAAAAGGTGTTATGGAATATTGGAGTGGATAGAATTCATTCCATATCCATGTGACTATGAATACAACGATTTCTGTTGAAGTAGGCATACCAACTATAGCTGTAAAGAAATGGCTCACGTATATCAGCATGAGTCCTTCTGTAGGTCCATTAACCACCGGAAGGATAAGGGTGTTGGTGAAATAGCTGTATAATAGAGAAGTTTAATATGTTAGCCACAAATACTGAGTCAATTAAACCACAGGAATCAATGACAAAGCGGCTTTTCTACAACCATTAACCATATATAAAATAAAATAAAAAAATAGATGAAGAGTAGACCAAGATAATTTGCCAGTAATCACACCGAACTAATTTCACATAAAAGGGGGTGGGGGATGAAGAATAACAGAATCCACTATTAGCAGCGCCAAACGAGGATAACTTAATAATTATCAAGTGCTGGAACATTTTCAAATTTCACTAGCTCCTTACTAAACTTTAAAGGATACCATAGTTGTCGATGCCTATTTCAATTCCTCCTGATTTAACCGAAACCAAATAAGGATGAAGCAACTAAGAATATCAATTGTCGCTTTGCAAAAACAGCATTCCATCACCAGTCCCAAAATGTTTTGTCAAAGCAAATAGCAATTTTAAATGAAACACAATAGTATTAGTTAAAGCACTTACTGTTCCCATGTTGCGCCATAAAATGGAACAGCTGATATTACCCAAAACCAGAAAGTATTTTTTCCACACATAGCAGTGCTCCCAAAGGCCATGGCCTCCAACTGAAAATTCATCAACAAAATATGATAGACTTATACCAGTAGTGGCTAGAAAACAAAAACTTAACATATAGATAATTACCGCACAGGCAAGCGCATCACATCCTGCAATATTAGTAAATGTCAGGAAACATTTAAGAGGAAAAGAAATGAGAAGGCGAGAGCAAAACAGCAAGTGAATATAAAATCACCATGGTCAAAAAGCTCTCCCAATGGACTAGAGGAATTTGTTCGTCTTGCTTGCTTACCATCAACAGCGTCAAAAGTCTAAAATTCATTTTGGACAAAGTTAAACCATCATTAGAGTAGGAATACATTCTCCATCTTATTACAACAAAGTATATTATAAAATAGTGTTGTTTAAAAGAAGATCATACGAGATTATTATTTCTTTGGGGTTAAAAAAGTAAAATTAAAAATGAAAGAATAATTTGCAAACTCGCAACATTTTATATATTAATCACCTCACAACAACTTAATTAGAGCTTACCTTCCATTTTATATGAAATCACAGTTGGAAAGTATTCGTGATGCTAATTTTTACAGGTGGCAGCAATGTTTGGCATCCCCAAAACTTGTGATACTGCCCAAGACATGGTGGAGCAAATCAAGGCTATTAATTTTTTTTATAAGTTGGACCAAATCAAGGAATTTAAAGGATGGCTTTAGTAGGATATTATTAACTTCTAGTCTTAACCAATGACTTGAGGGAAGTAAAATCACATTAATCCAATATTGACTCAAGACATGAGAATTACATCCTCAGCAAGTTTGTGTTATTAGAGAAGCAAAGAAACTAAAACTTTCTTAAAGAGCTCAGCTCACCTCTTTCTTCCACTCCACGAAACTCTAGAAGACTAGTATTTCATAATTCAACTATGCCTTAAAGCAGAAGTACTCTGCCTCCCAAAAATGCAACAAAACCCAAGACAAGGGGGAGCAGGTTAAAAGTATTCATTAACTTAAATTTGAACCTATAGATTAAGAATAGTAGAGTAAGTTGCATGGAGCCCAATACTGCCTATAGAATGGATGTCACATATCCTCGCCATGCTTGAGAGAACTTTTATACAGAGCTAAGCACTCCATCTATTCTTCAACTTTAGAGTACGATTCCAAATTATTCCACAATATTTAATGAGAACGATAGTCAAGCTGACACTATTTTGCTGTAGTCAATTACTCAACACTACACAAAAAAATTTCAACAACTACAATCCATGTACTAGTATATTCCCCATAAGTTGCTCACTTGCTCAGCGCATCAGATTAGATGGTTTCCTTTAAAATGATCAAAGCTTGGAGTAGTCAAGTCTGAAAAGGATACCCTAAACAGGCCAATAAAATCCAAAATCTATATTCAACATTTTGCAGCCTGGTAATTAAAGTATTGGGCACGTCCCTATATTCAACGTTTAAGTAAAGATTGTTGACAAATGATAACCACTTAATTGAAATCTAAAATAAATAAATAATCAAAAAAGGTAGATAATACAGCTGCATGTAGTCAAACTATTATATCACTAAAGATACATTTTTCATATATGAGTGAGCACGTGGATAGAGACAGTAGAATCAATGTTCAAAATTCAAATTGTCATGTTGCAGCACTTCAAATAACATAAATACTTGTTAGTTAATCTCAATTTTTACGTTCTAGATGCTCTAACAAATTAAAAGAGTGTAAGCTAAAAGGTAAGCAATACAGCACCAAAACAATATTGTAAGAAGAACGCAAGCAAGGTCACTAGTATTCCCTGGGGTCAAGTTACCTATAAATTGAAAATGCAAGAAGAATGCAACACAAGTTTAAGACTGAAGAGACCCGACAAAATAATTCACCTAATATTCAAGTCAAAATTAAACCTTCAAGTGAAATGGTAAATAAGGATGCAAAGACTTGAAGTCAATGATGTTATAAAGACATAAAATGAAATAGCATATGCAAACAAAGCACATTTTGAAATACTGATTTTCAAAGGGTTATTCAAACCTGATAGAGGAGAAGAAGTAATCCGTGTGCAAAATGAACCCATCTGGGTGGAGGAGAATCCAAGTGAGGTGAATATATCTGGAAACACACCCTCATAAGATTATAACTCGAGGGGTAACATGTCTAAGAGAAAGATTAAAGGAATACAGGAATAGACAAGTTATCTAACTACAAAAAAGTAAATAAATAAATATTTAAACAGAGAATGAATTAGTCGGATAGATTTGCCAAGTACATGAATAGGAAGATCTTAATAAATTTCAGAATATAATCAGCAAGAAACAAGAGTAGCTGATTCACAGCAATGAAAATGCCTAATTTTGTCACAATCTTTTGCATCTTGCGTTTAGTATATATTATACTAAGTTGGCATCCACACGTTTTCAACCGCAGCCATACCATGATGATACAATAATAAAAATCCCAGTTACTTTCCGTTATTGCACCTAAAGATCCAATCAATCTCTTCTCATCAAAGAAAATGCCTGCAGTGAGTCGTGTAGGTTCCCATATTTTGTCCTCTATGCTTGGAAAAGAAGTCAGATTAGTCTTTCTTTGAACAGAATTATGTTCTCAGCCTTAAAGTGGGAATCAGAACATTATATTCTTCTTGAAAATCTTTCTAGTCAGCAGTCATAGGTTTCCGACTAGAAAGGAATTTCATTATTTTCATTGGTGAATAGTTTTATTGACAATAACCTAAAAGATGTTGGCATTTTTAATTTGGACACCAACTTCAGAAGCTAGTCTAATAGGAGAAAATATTTATTTGAGGGATGAGACCTTGGTCTATGTTGCTTCAAGCACAACTGAGCAGGGGAAGTGTCAGTGATACGTAACTTCTTTGTTGGAAGTGGCTCTACTGAGTTCAGGTCACATTTTTATATGCAGAAATCTGGGTTACTGGCTGGAGGAGCATTGAATATGAACAGAAATGAGCAACACTAAAACCAAAGACAAGTGAATATGATAGACAATATGCAGATGTCATTAACAAAATTAGTTGAGCAGGAAGGACCAAATGAAGAGCAAATTACGGATATGAAAAAACATAAAGAACAACAAAAACAAATCAATTTCCACTCACATAACCAAGCAAAGCAGATATGGCCAAGAACACAAATCCTGTGAGTGTAATCTGTAAAGGGGAAATATCATGACCTTTAAATAAACTGAAAGGAAAAAGAAATCCTCCAGAGTAGAAATCATGACAAGCTAAGATATGTGGAAAAGAATGCGCACCATATTTGGTCTGGAAAAACATCCAGTACATGCAATAAAAAAACCACAGATCAGTTAGTGACTTGGAGTGGAAAAGAAGAGTGATAAATCATCCATACCTCTTATGACAAGGCTTAAATAGAAAATAACGATAACAGGTAACAGGTAACAGGAACTAAGACACCAATAAGTATTACTGGGGAAGGGAGCACCTATAATTATAATGACACTCAAGTGGAAGTTAAAATGAAAGCATAAAAGACTCAAAATAGGAAGCTCCACAAAACACTCAGATGAGGTTATGTAAAAAGTGTAGTTCCCGGAATGTGTTGTTTTAAGGAAGGCTTTTATGGCTTCATGGTCAATAAACTGGCAAAGCCCAAAGAGATGCAATGGAATACCTTATATTTCACATAATATGAATAAGCATACAACAATCACTGAAAAATCTGTACATTACTCACCGTCCATAAACACTATTGGGTATTTAAAATGCACAACAAAACAGAATCTTCCCATCCTTACTACTCTTAACAATCAAAGGACAAACCCAAAAATCTCCAAAAACTCCAGATAGAGAACACCAAAGCAGACGTACAGGTTATTATTATTGACATTACAATATTCGCTAGTACACGGTCTAGTCAAGAATTAGTCTATGACAAAGATAACAATAGGTTCAAATTTGGCAAATTTCAAAATGGCCTTCTTTTAGAACCAAACTGCATATACAGATACCAGAATTAAAACCCCATATCTCCACAGAATCAGCTATCAACAACATTTGCAGTTCAGGGTTCAAACAGTTATTTTATCAAATTTAATGCTTATTTTCCTTATTGAGTTCTTCCCTTTTTCCCAATGTGTCTTTATAGGTGGCCCATTCAGAACCAATGAGTAAGCTAAAACCACCATCTATGAACAGTACTTACCGTAACAAAAGATTACTTTTATCTTTTAAAACTCTTTTACATGAAGCACAGAGGCAATGGATACTATTTCTGGAGCGTTGGATACTAATTTAACAAACCAATAAACCCGGCATGGAAATAATATCTATGTTTTCCATCATATATTACATACAAAATTAATGCATATTAAGAAATTTCTCCCAAATTAATGTTTATAATGAAAACATTAACAGCTAACCGTAAAATAAATTTGAAAAAAGAATAAATAGGTCATTGACAAAGCACTTACGGCATCCAAAGCGGGAAGAAAGTAACAAAACGAGTCCAAAAGGGCAGCAAGACATATTTAGCAAGATAAGAGTGATCTACACCACTGTACTTGTATCTATGCAGAGCAGCAACACCATGAGCCCCAATATACCCCATTCTCAATTTCCTAAAAATAAACCTCCCTGCAAAATCCAATTTCATGTACAAAACTAGTTAGCATAACAACTCACCAAAATACAGAGAGAAAAAAATAATCAAATAAATACCTAAGAGCCTGTATATAAATTTCGGTATTAGGAAGGAATTAACAACCACACGATTAAATACGAATTAAATTCGAAATGATCATGAATTAGAGATCAGGCCAGATCTGAAAAGTTGATATACATGAGATTAATGAAACAAATACATGGAATTGAAAGGGAGAAATGGATAAATGAGAACGGTTTAACCTCTTTAGAATGTTGTAATTGATCGAACTGAGACCAAAATCAGTTATTTGGGATTCGGGAGAATAATTAATTATACATGCATACACAGTGTGTGTGTGTGTGTGTGTATGCGTATCAAAACTAAAAAGGCAATTTTTCACTGGCTCCCGCCCAGGAAAAGGATAGAGGATAAAAATGGGAATTTAGAAATCATTCTGATTCGCGGGGGTAATAAACGACGTCGTGGCGGATGGGATCAAATAATCATGAAAATTGACTTTGACCCTTCTGTGTTTTGAAACTTGGAAGTCGTGATTTAGGGAGTCTGGCCTCTTAACATTTCCTTTCAGAGTTTAGCCCGGTAGGAGTATTATTTTATTTATTTGACTAAGAATGATTAATAATCTTGAGATTATAATCCTATAGATTATAATCCCAATTATTAATCATATGGTTATATTTATTTGTAAAATTTATGATCTCCGTGTTATGTTTGTTTACAAGGATTATACTTGAGATATGACTATTAATTTCAAGTGTCTTGTTTGTTTTCAAATTTAAACTTGGGACTATTAGTCTCGGGATTATAAAATGACTCAATAGTCTTGACATTATAATTATAATCTCGGGATTATAATATTTGCAAACAAACATAGCCCAAGACTATTAATCCTATGATTATAATATCGGGATTATAATTATAATATAAAGAATATTAAGTCATTTTATAATCATTAGACTAATAGTTCCAAATCTAAATTTAAAAACAAACAAGACACTTAGGATTAAGTAATTAACAGTCATATCTCATGTATAATTTTTGCAAACAAACATAACTTAGGATTATAATCCCGGAATTATAATTATAATGTCAAAATTATTAAGTCATTTTATAATTCCGAGACTAATAGTCTAAATTTAAAAACAAACAAGATATTTTGGATTAATAATCTTATTTTAAATATAATCCTTGTAAATAAATATATTCTAAATTTTATTTTAAATTAAAATCTTATACTTTTAGCGAAAAAATAAAATACATCATTTATATCATTTTTCAATAAATATTCGCGGGAAGTCTTATTATATCATTAAAACATGTGTAATATGGTTTATAAACACTAAAACTTTAACAATTATTTGAATGGATAATATGGATGTTTATATATTTAAAGCCTGTGTTTGGACCATATTACTCCTATTTTAACGAGTTAATAAGATTTTTCAGTGAATGTTTGATTGGAAAATAGTAAAGAGGGTGCATTTTGTTTTATTACTAATAATATAAGGCATTTTTAATATAAAATAAAATATAAGGTGTAAATTAATTTTAGAATTAAAGTTTAGAGCACAAGCTGAATTTTAATTTATTTTATTCTAGGAACAAGACAACAAGTTGTAATGACTAACGCGGGTGCATGGTGTGCATTGGGGTGTGTGAAATAAGATTACTTTTAAAACCTTTCTTATTGGTTTTTTCTCATATAAAAAAAAAGAAAAAAGTCTAGTTATATATTACGATTAATTTATATCAATTTATTTTTGTAAATAAATTTTATATATATATATATATGAGAATGATAAAAATTATAAAAAAATTTCATTTATTACACTTTTTTTTAAAAATAAATTATCATTTATATTTATTCACGTAATTAACAATCAAATAATCTACATAAACATTCGACAATATACATTATTTCTTAAAAAAACAAAATGCAGTACTACTGATTCATCCCAGCTGGAGCATTTTCTTAGCTCTGTTTCTTTCCACCTGTATTTTTCTTACTAGTTGATATATTATTTATTTAGAATATTTGTTTATGCTCTGTAAGGTTGAAAAATTTTATAGGCAATAACAAATGCTAATGGGCAAAAAATACTTTTATCCCACTATGGTTATAGTATTTTAAGCATTAATCATTGTACTTTTAAAATATTCAATTAACTCACTATACTTTTTAAAAATATTCAATCAGCCCATTCCGTTCAATTTCTTGGACGGACGTTAAAAAATTACACACGTGGCATTGAAAAAAAAATCATTATTTCCTACGTGGCAACCTAATCAGCCAAATTCTTAATACTATTGAGCCACTACACTTTAAAAAAATACAATTGGCCAACTATGGTTTTAAAAATATTTTTATGTTTTATTTTCTATCTTTTTTTTACCTAAATATTTATAATATGTATAATATTAATAAAAATTAATATTATAATATTTATAATATGTATGTTTTATTTTAAAAATAAAAATAAAAATACTTTTATGTTTTAAAATACTTATAAATTTTAAAAATAAAAAAATTTTATATTTTATTTTCTTTCTTTTTCTTTACCTAACTATTTATAATATGTATAATATTAATAAAAATTAATATTATAATATTTATAATATGTATGTTTTTATTTTCATCTTCTTCTTCCTGTGTCAAAATCAAATAACCAAAAAAGCCACCTATAGAAGAGTTGCTACTTTTATGTTCGTCTTCTTCATGTTCATCCAGATTCATCAAGCCTAAAATAATTCAAACTCAAACTATTCATCTTCTTCCTCATTGAAACCCTGGAATTTCAGATCGAGCAATTTCATCCAGATTAGAGATTTAGATAGATACTTAACAATGCTAATTCGAAAAAGTAAAGAGAAGAATTAGGGTTCAATTTCAGTTTTCGAAGGCGACGAACTCATCTGAGAAATCAAAAGAAAGGTCCTTGTTGTAAGACCCCAACTTATTATAAATAAAATTAAATTTCCTCTATTTAGTATTTTGAAATAGTAAGGTTTGATTTGATTAATGTGGTTAGTTATGGGTAAAATACGCAAATATTTCAAATATGCAAGTGGTTATAAAATATTTATTTTTATCGGAGAATATTCGTTTGGTCGTGGAATATTCTTACTCGCTCGTGAATATTCGTATTGCGGCCAGTAGCCTTGTGTGGGCCCCATAACGGAAAGATTGGATGAAGAAAACGACAAGTATAAGTTGTTTATAAATAATTCACAGTAGTTGTTACTGCTAGATTATCTTGTTGGAATACCCGATGGTTAAAACACAAGAAGATTTACATTGTATTGCACCAATTATTGATTCTTATGTAGAAAGACATTACTCAATAATTGTTACAGTAGTTACTGTTCAATATTTTATTTTATTGATTCAATAATTGCTACGTTAATATTTTATATTATTGTTGTTTCAATAATTGTCACTAAATAGTATTTTCATTATCAGATCAATAATTCATATTATTTGAATAATATTATTAGATAACATTATTGACAATATCTAGAAAGTTTTGTCTAAAGAGAGGTTTGGTCACCTAATCATGGCGCTACCAAGAAGGAGAGATCCTTTATTGAAAAGCCCCATCTTTCCTAGGAACCGCCTAGTTATTTAGATTGTGATTCTGTAATATTATTTGTGAATAATTAATTATTGATTTATATGATAAGGAAAATATTCATTTTATGTGGATATAGATGGAGAAAATTTTTAATGTGACAATTGTTGAAAAATTGTTATTTTATCTTTTCTGATAAATAATTCATTTAAATATATTATTATATTTTAATAATATAATAATAGTGATATTTTTACAATGAATGTTGGATATATGAGTATATGAAGAGAAGTATTTTTGTTACAATTAATGTTTAAAACATGTTAAACTTGTCGGTGGACCCCATTTCTTGACTGAAATTGGTTTATAGCCCGTAAAATCGCCCGTTTCTGGATTTCGGTCATCTTCTGCTTGAAATTTGGAAAAACTTAAACTTACAAAGTTGTAGAGAATGAAATTTCCTATGGAAAGGACATCTGGTTTGAATTTTTTTGATAAAAGGGCTATTTATTATGAATTATTGAAGTTTTGTAGTTCCGAAATAATTGATTTTTGAAAGTTTTAATTATTTTTAATAACAAAAACGTTTTTTTTGTTTTTGTCATTATTTGGTGGCTGAATTCAGATGGTCAAGGTAGGCTAAGGAAAATTTTATAAATATATTAATGTTTTATTAAATTTTTTGCTTTGGTGTTCTAAGCATTTTTCTATAAATAGGGTGCTTAGGTTAGAATTGAAAATCACACCGTAAACCAAGTTTTCTCCCTTTTCTCTCTATATTATCGAGTTTATTCTTGTGAGTATTTTGATACTTTGAGTGTTGTTATACGGTCTGCAAGTTCTCTTCAAAGACTATATCCCAGATTCCAAATTTGAAGATGCGATGCTCAAGAGTAAATGATGTTATTTTTTTAAAAAATGATATTATTTCTTCTAATATCATTATGTTGGATTATTGGTAAGATTTTTCTTGTGAAATTCTTGTCTTTTAGTGTCGGGATTACTATTCACGTATAAGGCACTATTCACGAATACGACACTATTCACATAAAAATTAAATTTTTATTTTTGTCCAAAATATCAATTGTACTAGCTTTGATTGTATCCATGTTTTGATTATTCTTGAATTTTACTTCACTATGATTATTTATGAAGTATTTTTGAATTCGGATTGTTTAAAGTACGAATCCATAATACTTGTTCTTTTGTTTCACTGGATTCATTTTCTTTAAAATATTTTTCATCATCCTCATCCTAAATGATGGTATTATCAATATTTTTGGCCTCTGTAGTGCAAAGATGGTTGATTTTCTTATGAATATCTTTGGCCCGTAGTGCAAAGATGTACAGTGTTGAGATGAAATATGACCGATCGATGAATATCTTTGGCTCAGAGTGCAAAGATGAATATTTGATTCAAGATAATTATTGGTTGATGTTATAGGGATAAAATATTGATGATGGACTTTTAAATTCATAGATTATAGTAGATTTCATTCTCTACGTAACTCTTCTATGAATTATTATTTCCGCTGCGAATATTGAACTGAAACTTGTTGTCTATTGTATTTTATCAGATTTTTCCCTGTTGAAGACTAACGATAATTTGTTCTATATTATCTTAGTCATAATATTATTTTTTGGGCTAGTTGAGCTCACCCTTTTCCTTTTTGTTCCATTTTTATTCTCAGGAGGCGAGAATGTAACGAGTTCTAGAATCGGGGTGGAAATGATGGTTCTGAAAGTTATTTTAGTAGTCCTCACCATTTTTGTAAAATAATGTACCAATAATTGTAATGAGGACTTATTTGGGTGTGAATATTGTCTAGACGGCAATATTTGTATTTAAACTCATAGTTTTCATGTTGTATTAATAAAGTGGTAGTTGTTTCTGTACCATGTTATTGATGACTCAAAATGGGGGATGTATACCTATTGTGGGGGCATCACAATGGTATCGAGCTTAGGATATGATCTCCCATGGAGATCGGGAATAGAACTAGGAGGGAGAGACGAGTAAATCATTCGCTTGAGTGTCCTACCCAAGCATATTTGTTAGTTGGTCAAGATATAGGGATATTATGTGATATGTTGATTTCTTTAATTAACCATTGTTTTATGGCGGCGTTATTTGAGAATGTCGATTGAGAATGTTAATATTGGAGTAAATGAGACCGTGGAGACACCTTTTTTCACCAACGAGGAGAACGTCTGCAACAGTCGGCAATGTTCCTCCCGTGGACAACACCACCGAAAGCGAGATGATGAACGACGGGATGTTTAGAAGCTTTTGCATTTCATGCAAAATCGCATTTGAGGAGACTCATATACAAAATACGGTGAAATGATAATAACGCATTGCGGTTTGTCACAGTCAAACAGTTCAAAGAGTTGGGACCACCGTGCACTCGGGAAAGTTCGGATCCGATTAAGGCAGAAACGTGGGTTAAACAAATCACCAAGATATTCGATGTCTTGGGATGCACGGAGGAACAGAAGGTTCCATTCGCCACCTTTATGTTCCGTAATGAGGCAGATTACTGGTGGAAATCTGTGAAACGTACCCATCCAGCCGCACTCAACATGTCTTGGGAGACATTTCAGAAAATTTTCAATGACAAGTACTTTTCTGAAAAGTATTCGTCATATGAAGAAAGTGGAGTTCATTATACTGGAATAAAATATCATGACGGTGTCCCAGTACGAGGCAAAGTTTGCAGAGTTATCCAGGTTTGCACCTCATTTGGTGGAGAATGAGGAACGTATGACGCGGATGTTTCTGAAAGGTTTGAAACCTGGCATACATCAATATCTCATTTCTTATAAATTTTCTCTTTATTCAGATGTTGTCAACATGACTCAATTGCTAGAGCGAGATAACGAGTACGTTCAACCGAGGGACCATAACCAGGATCATACTGGTGACAGCAGTCATCAAAGCAACGATAACCAGCGGAGAAAAAAAAATAATGACAAGAATGGTAACCACTCTGGTGGTAATCATGGCCATAAAATAAAAGGTTTTAGCGAGTCGGGGAGATTTTAAAAGAGGAGATTCAACAACGACCATGTGAAGACGCCAACACTAGAAAGAATCGGTTCTAAGGCGGGGAGAACGACCACCGGTCAGATACTATAAATGTGGAAAAGAGGGACATATCACCAAAAACGCCCACAACAGTTCAAGGTATGCTATAATTGTGGAAAAGAAGGATATATCGCCGAGATTATGCGCAGAATGAAACGAAGTCCAAATGGGGATGGTGACTCAAAAGGCTGTCCCAGAAAAGTCAAAGTCAATGGTTCCTGGAAGAGCGTTTGTCGTGACTGGTTAAAATGCGAGGAGCCAAACGAGGTGATCACGGGTAAGCCAATCATAAATTCTTGCGAAGTTTATAACTTACTTGATACCGGTGCTACCAACTCATTTATCTCTCTTTCTTGTGCTCAATGTTTAAACTTAACTCCGGAGAAATTAGACTTTGATTTATCTGTGGAGACTCCGTTAGGAGATACTTTCATCACATCCACTGTTTATAAATCTTGTTTGATCCAAGTTGGCACCATCACATTACATGTTGACCTTATCTCTTTAAAGATACTTGTTTTTGATATGAGTTTAGGGATTGATTGGTTAACTACTCATCATGCCAAAATTGATTGTTTTCGTAAGGTTGTTAGTTTTTATACTCCTAACCAACCTGTTGTACGAATTCAAGCAACTAAACCATTAAAATCAATCACTGTCATATCTAGTCATAAAGCTATTCGTTTATTGAAAAACGGATGTCAAGCTTTTTTAGCCCATGTTATGGATTTGAATAAAGACACGTCAGATTTGAATAATATTCCTGTTGTTAGAAAATTTCCTGACATGTTTCCTGAAGAAATTCCTGGTCTACCCCCAGAACGTGAAGTTGAATTCTTTATTGATCTTAAACCTGATACAAAGCCCATTTCTAAAACCCCATATCGAATGGCTCCTATTGAACTTCAGGAGTTAAAGGTCCAACTACAGGAGTTGTTGGACATCGGTTTCATTCATCCAAGTACATCTCCTTGAGGTGCTCTTGATTTATTTGTAAAGAAGAAAGACGGGAGTATGCGACTTTGTAATGACTATCGAGAATTGAACCATGTCACCATCAAGAATAGGTATCCGTTACCTTGTATTGATGACCTGTTTGACTAGTTGCAAGGAGCACAATTCTTTTCAAAGATCGATATTCGTTCCGGATATCATCAGCTGAAGATTAGAACTGAGGATATTCCAAAGACTGCCTTTAGAACTCGATACGGGCATTATGAATTTTTAGTCATGTCTTTTGGATTGACTAATGCTCCTACGGCTTTCATGGATATGATGAACCGATTATTCAAGGACTATTTGGATTAGTTCGTTGTTGTCTTTATTGATGACATTCTCATATATTCCAAAAGTCGTGAAGATCATGAGCACCATTTGAAGCTGGTACTCCAAAGGCTTCATGAAAACAAATTATATGCCAAGTTGAAGAAATGCGCATTCTGGCTTGAGGAAGTAACATTCCTTGGACACGTGGTGTCAAAACATGGAGTATCTGTTGACCCGGCGAAGATTGAGGCAATATAAAGTTGGCGAAAGAACCAAGTCGAGAATCAAGACATAGCTTTTTGGCTTAAATTGGTTATTATCGAGATTCGTGAAAGGATTTTCTCGAATCGCTATCCGCTAACTCACCGACTTTAAAGATACAAAATTCTTATGGAAATGAGGAATGCGAGAAGAGTTTCCAAGAGCTCAAGAGGAGACTCATTTCTAAGACTGTTTCGACAATACCATCTGGTTCAGATGGATTTGTTATCTACAGTGATGCTTAAGGCAAAGGGTTAGGATGTGTTCTCATGCAACGTGGGAAAGTCATAGCCTATGCCTCGCGACAACTTAAAGAATATGAGAGGAATTATCCTACTCATGATCTAGAGTTGGCAGCAGTCATTTTCGCGCTAAAGATCTGGAGGCACTATCTATATGGAGAGAAAGTGGAGATATATTCAGACCATAAAAGCCTCAAATATTTATTCACCCAAAAGGAACTCAAAATGCTACAACGACGTTGGCTCGAGCTGTTAAAAGATTATGACCACACCATTCAATACCATCCTAGAAAAGCAAACGTGGTAGCTGACGCATTGAGTAGAAGATCATATGCAGGAACGAGTGCGATGATGTCAAGTATACGCATATGAAGAAGAAAGTACAAGAAGGTGTTATTCCAGAAACAATAATCGATGAAGAAGGAATACTTCGAGTACACTCCAGACTTTGTGTTCCTAACGACTCTGATTTGAAGAACAAGATCATGACGGAGGCACACAATACACCGTTTGTAATCCATCCTGGAATTACCTAAATGTATTGTGATCTTGACATACATTTTGGTGGAACAATATGAAGAGAGAGATCGCGAAGTTTATCTCGAGGTGTTTAACTTGTCAATGTGTAAAGGCGGAGCATCAAGTGCCTAAGGGTCCATTGCAACAACTTGAGATTTTGAAATGGAAGTGGGAACACATTACCATGGATTTCGTTACGGCTTTTCCCACGGTTTCTCAAGGCATAGATGCGATTTGGGTTATTGTTGATATATTTACCAAGTCTACACATTTCTTGCCGATACGGGAGACTTATTCCCTTGAACGTCTTGCTCATATGTATGTAAATGAGATTGTGAGATTGCATGGCATGCCAGTATCCATAGTTTCGGATCGTGACCCAAGATTCACTTCACGATTTTGGGTTAGTTTGCAAAAAGCTATGGGCACGGATTTATTGATTCTGCCTCAAGATACCATCCTCAAACGGACGGACAATTAGAGAGGACTATTCAAACTCTTGAAGATCTATTAAGACTCTCTGTCCTAAATTTCAAAGGAAGTTGGGATAAGATTTACCATTTGGTGGAATTCTCCTACAACAACAGTTATCAGGCAAGTATAGGTGTGGCTCCATTCGAAGAATTGTATGGACGAAAGTGTCGCTCTCTATGTTGGGATGAGGTGGGTGAAGCAACATTGTTAGGACCCGAGTTGGTACGTATGACTACGGAAAAGATCCAAATAATTCGACAACGATACAAACTAAGCAGACAAGATCGACAAAAGAGTTATGCGGATCTTCATCGAAAGGACGTGAAATTTAGTATTGGGGATCATGTATTGTTGCGTGTTGTTCCATGGAAGGGAGTTACAAGATTTGTGAAAAGAGGAAAGCTCAATCCACGATTTATTGGACCATTTCAGATTCTTGACCGAGTAGGAAATGTAGCCTATAGACTCGCGTTACCTTCAAGTATGTCTCGTGTTCATAATGTTTTTCACATATCTGTGTTACGTAAATATGTGAAAGACCCGAACCACGTTATTGAGTTAGAACCAGATGAGATAGTCGAAGACTTAACGTACGAGGAGGTACTTGTCAAGATCTTGGATAGGATGGAACATATCTTACGTACAAAGGTCATACCACAAGTCAAAGTTTTGTGGAAGAACCATGCTATTGAGAAAATGACCTGGGAGTTGGAAACTAAAATAAAAGCGAGGTATCCTCACCTTTTAGAAACACCAGGTACGTACGTCAATTTTGAGGACGAAATTTCATAAGGAAGGGAAGTTGTAAGACCCCAACTTATTATAAATAAAATTAAATTTCCTCTATTTATTATTTTGAAATAGTAAGGGTTGATTTGATTAATGTGGTCAGTTATGGGTAAAATACGCAAATATTTCAAATATGCAAGTGGTTATAAAATATTCATTTTTATCGGAGAATATTCGTTTGGTCGTGGAATATTCTAATTGTCGAGGAATATTCGTACGACAGCGCAACCTTGTGTGGGTCCCATAACGAAAAGCGATTGGATGAAGAAAACGACAAGTATAAGTTGTTTATAAATAACGGCGTAGTTGTTATCGTTAATACTGTTGGAATACCCGGTGGTTAAAACACAGTAGCACACGGTATTGCACCAATTATTGATTCTTACGTAGGAAGGCATTACTCAATAATTGTTACGAGTAGCTATCGCTCAATATTTTATTTTATTGATTCAATAATTGCTACGTTGATATTTTATATTATTGTTGTTTTAATAATTGTCACTACTGCAAAGATTTTTATTATCGGATCAATAATTCATATTATTTGAATAATATTATTAGATAACATTATTAGCAAGGTCTAGAAAGTTCTGTCTAAGGAGAGGTTTGGTAACCTAATTGCGCGTCGGTAAGGAAAAATCCTTATTAGAAAGCCCCTTTGTGACACCCCCCCTAAAATAGGTCTACATCACCCATTCCGAGTTGTCAATACACTGCATGTAAACAACTACAACTTTATTATTACAATAGTAAAGCGTGAGTTTAAATACGAGATATTGCCATCTGATAATATCCACATACAAATAAATCCTTATCATAATTATTGATACATTATTTTACAACAATGGTGAGGACTACTAAACAACTCTCCCTAGAACCTTCATTCCATACCCCGACTGCACTCGCTTATATTCTCGCCTCCCGAGAAGAAAAATGGAACAAAAAGGAAAAGGGTGAGCTCAACTAGCCCAAAGAAAGAATATTATGACTAAGACAATATACAACAAAAATAACGTTAGTCTTCAACAGGAAAAATATAATAGAATACAATAGACAACAAGTTTTAAATCAATATTCGCAATGAAATAATAATTCATTAGAAGAGTTAAGTAGAGAATGCAAACTACTATCTTCTATGTATGAATTTTAAAGTTCATCGCCTATTTTTTTATCCTCGTAACATCAATCAATATATATCCGGATCAAATATTCATCCTTGCACTACAAAAGCCAAGGACATTCACCACCTGGTCATGTTCATCTAAACACCTATTCATCTTTGCACTACGGGCCAAAGATATTCATCAGAAATCATTCATCTTTGCACTACAGGCCAAAGATATTCATCATAAATCATTCATCTTTGCACTACAGGCCAAAGATATTCAATAATATCTTTGATGTTTCACGCAATAATACATGATCCCATATACTAAATTTCACGTCCTTTCGATGAAGATCCGCATAACTCTTTTGTCGATCATGTGCCATTTGTATACGTTGTCGAATCATTTGGATCTTTTCGGTAGTCATACGTACTAACTCGGGTCCCAACAATGTTTCTTCACCCATCTCATCCCAATATATTGGAGAGCGACACTTTCGTCCATATAATGCTTCATATGGAGCCACACCTATACTTGCTCGATAATCATTGTTGTAGGAGAATTCCACCAATGGTAAATACTTATCCCAACCGCCTTTGAAGTCTCAGGACACAGAGTCTTAATAAATCTTCAAGAGTTTGAATAGTCCTCTCTCGATTGTCTGTCTGCTTTGAGGATGGTATGCGTCGAATCAATCGTAAATCCGTACCCATAGCTTTTTGCAAGCTAACCCAAAATCTTGAAGTGAATTTTGGGTCACGATCCGAAACTATAGATACTGGAATGCCATGCAACCTCACAATCTCATTTACATACATACTAGCAAGACGTTCAAGAGAATAAGTCTCCGTATCGGCAAGAAATGTACTGAGACTTGGTTAATCTATCAACAATAACCCAAATAGCATTTATGCCTTGAGAAACCGTGGGAGACCCGTGAATTGAAATCCATGGTAATGTGTTCCCACTTCTATTTCTAATCTCTCAGTGGTTGCAATGGTCCCTTAGGCACTTGATGTTCGCCTTTACACGCTTACAAGTTAAACATGTTGAGATAAACTTTGCAATCTCTATCTTCATATTGTTCCACCAAAAATGTATGTCAAGATCACGATACATTTTGGTACTTCCGTGATGAATTGCAAATGGTGTATTGTGTGCCTCCATCATGATCTTGTACTTCAAATCGTAATCGTTAGAACACAAAGTGCGGAGTGGACTCGAAGTGTTCCTTCTTCATCAATTCTTGCTTCCTAATAGCACCTTCTTGTACTTTCTTCTTCATATGCATCACTCCGAAATTCGGTGGCTTGAAAGAACCTTAACTTTTTCTATTAAAGTTGGCTCTATCGTTATACTTGACATCATCGCACTCGTTCCTCGCATATGATCTTCTACTTAACGCGTCAAATACCACGTTCGCTTTTCCGGGATGGTATTGAATAGTGTGGTCGTAGTCTTTCAATAGCTCGAGCCAACGTCATTTGCCGCATGTTGAGTTCTTTTTTGAGTGAAGAAATATTTAAGGCTTTTATGGTCCGAATATATCTCCACTTTCTCCTCATATAGATAAGGCTCCATATCTTTAAGCGCGAAAACAATCTGGGCTTGACTCTAGATCATGAGTAGGATAATTCCTCTCATATTCTTTAAGTTGTCATGAGGCATAAAGCTATGACTTTTCCATGTTGCATGAGAACACATCCTAACCCTTTGCCCGAAGATCATTTAGATAACAAATCCATCCGCACTGCGGATGGTATTGTTAGAAACAGTCTTAAAATAAGTCTTCTCTTAAGCTCTTGGAAACTCTTCTCGCATTCTTCGCTCAAAACGAATTTTGTATCCTTCCGAGTTAACTGAAGTTAATCTGAGTAGCGATTCGAGAAAACCCTTCCACGAATCTCCGATAATAACCAACAAGACGTAAAGCTACGTGACTTGATCCACCGCCTTGATTTGCTCCCTAACTTTGTATTGCTTCAATCTTCACGGGTCAACAGATACTCCATGTTTTGACACCACATGCCCAAGAAATGCTACTTCCTCGAGCGAACTCGCATTTCTTTAACTTGGCATAAAGCTTGTTTTCACGAAGCCTTTGAGTACCAACTTCAAATGGTGCTCATGATCTTCACGGCTTTTGAATATATGAGGATGTCATCAATAAAGACAACAACGAACTGATCCAAATACTCTTTGAATACTCGGTTCATCATATCCATGAAAGCCGCGAGGAGCATTAGTCAATCCGAAAGACATAACTAAGAATTCATAATGCCCGTCTCGAAGTTCTAAAGCGCCTCTTTGGAATATCCTCGGTTCCTAATCTTCAAATTGATGATATCCGAATCGAAGATCGATTTTTGAAAAGAATTATGCTCCTTGAATCGGGTCAAACAAGTCATCAATACGAGGTAGAGGATACCTATTCTTGATGGTGACATGGTTCAATTCCCCGATAGTCAATACAAAGTCGCATACTCCGCTTTTCTTCTTTACGAATAAAACACGAAAGACCCCAAGGAGATGTACTTAGGACAAATGAAACCGATGTCCAACAATTCCTGTAGTTGGACCTTTAACTCCCCAAGTTCAATAGAGCCATTCGATATGGGGTTTTAGAAATGGGCTTTGTACTGTGTTCAAGGTCAATAAAGAATTCAACTTCACGCTCGGGGGTGAAGAAGGGAAGTTCTTCAGAAATACGTCCACGAAAAGTTAATAACAACAGAATATTATTCAATTTTGACGTGTCTTTATTCAAATCCATAACATGGGCTAAGAAAGCTTGACATCCGCTTTTCAAAAAACGAATCGCTTTATGATTAGATATGACGGTGATTGATTTTAATGGTTTAGTTGCACGAATTCCAACAACAGTTTGATTAGGAATATGAAAACTAACAACCTTATGAAAACAATCAATTTTGGCATGATGAGTAGTTAACCAATCAATCCCTAAAATCACATCAAAAGCAAGTATCTTTAAAGAGATAAAGTCAACAGGTAAGATAAGGGTGCCAACTTGGATTAGACAAGATTTATAAACAATGGATGTGATGAAAGTTTCTCCTAACTGAGTTTCCACAGATAGGTCAAAGTCTAATTTTTCCTGAGTCGATTTAAACGCTGAGCACAAGCGGGAGAGATAAATGAATGGGTAAAGACCAGATTCTAGTAAAGTATAAACTTCACAAGAATTTATAAATAATACTTGCTCGTGATCACCTCGTTTGGGTTCCTCGCATTTTGACCAAACAACAACAAAACGCTTCTTCAGAACTGCTGACTTTGACTTTTACGGGGATGGTCTTTTGGGTCACCGTTCCCGCTGAACTAGGTTTCGCTACCGAGCAATTTCGAGCGATATGTCCTTCCTTTCCACAATTATAGCATACCTGGAACTGTTGTGGGCAGTTTGGACTGATATGTCCCTCTTTCCCGCATTTATAGCATATGACCGATGGTCGTTTCTCCTCTTTGGAACCAATTCTTCTTTGGCATTGTCGTCTTCACATGGTCGTTGTTGAATCTGCTTTTTTAAAATCTCCTCCCGACTCGCTTCTTCTATTTTCATGGCCATGATTACCACCGTGGTGGTTACCATTTTTGTCCGCCTTTTTCTTTCTCCAATCGGTTATTGTTGTTTTGTTGATCGCTATCTCCGATATGATCCTCGATTGTGGTACCTCGGTTGACCGTACTCGTATCTCGCTCTAACAATTGAGCCCTATTAACAACATCCCGAATAAAGAGAAAATTTATGAGAGATGAGATCTTCGACGTATCTTAGGGTTTCAAACCTCTCGAAACATCCGCGTCATACGCTCCTCATTCTCCACCAAATGAGGTGCAAACTCGATAACTCGCAAACTTCGCCTCGTCTTCGAGACACCGCCATGTTGTTCTCGCTTTCTAGTCTAATAAACTCAACTTCCTTCATATGACGAACACTTTCGTGAAAGTATTTATCATTATATAGTTTCAAACGCCTCCCAAGACATCTTGGCCTTGTGGATGGGTACGCTTCACGATTTCCACCAGAAGTCCGCTTCGCCACGAAACATAAAGGTGGCGAATGGAACCTTCGTTCTCCGCATCCCAAGACATCGAATATCTTGGTAATTTGCTTGACCCATGTTTCCGCCGCCATGATCGGATCTCGACTTTCCCTTAAATTCGGTGGTCCCAACTCTTTGAATCGCTTGTTTGTGACAACCCGTGAATTGCTATCATTTCCTCCTATGTTTTGAACACGAGTCTCCTCGTCTGCGATTTTGCATGAATCGCAAAAAGCTTCTAAACATCCCCTCGTTCATCATCTCTGCCTCCGTGGTGTTGTTCACAGGGAGGAACATTACCGACTGTTGACGTTCTCCTCATTGGGTGAAGTACATGCGTCTCCACGGTCTCATTTCCACCGTTAATATTCTCAATCGACATTCTCAAATCATCCATAAAAACAAGGGTTAATTAAGGAAATCAATATATCACATAATATCCCTATATACCGACCAACTAACAAATAAGCTTAGTAGGACACACTAAATGAAGGATTTACTCGCCTCTCCCTCCTAGTTCTATTCCCCGATCTCCGCTGAGATCATATCCCTAAGCTCGATACCAACCGTGACACCCCCAAAATAGTCTCACATCACCCATTCTCGAGTTGTCAATACACTGCATGTAAACAACTACAACTTTATTATTACAATAGTAAACTGTGAGTTTAAATACGAGATATTGCCATCTGCATAATATCCACATACAAATAAATCCTCATCATAATTATTGATACATTATTTTACAACAATGGTGAGGACTACTAAACAACTCTCCCTAGAACCTTCATTCCATACCCCACTGCAAATGCTCGCTATATTCTCGCCTCCCGAGAAAAATGGAACAAAAAGGAAAAGGGTGAGCTCAACTAGCCCAAAGAAAGAATATTATGACTAAGACAATATACAACAAAATTATCGTTAGTCTTCACAATGGATATAATAGAATACAATAGACAACAAGTTTTAAATCAATATTCGCAATGAAATAATAATTCATTAGAAGAGTTAAGTAGAGAATGCAAACTACTATCTTCTATGTATGAATTTTAAAGTTCATCGCCTATTTTTTTTTTTATCCTCGTAACATCAATCAATATATATCCGGGATCAAATATTCATCCTCACTAAAGCCGAGAGATTCACCAAATTAGTCATGTTCATCTAAACACTGCTCATCTTTGCACTTTCTGGCCCAAAATATTCATCGAAATCATTCATCTTTTGCACTACGGGCCAAAAATATTCATCGAAATCATTCATCTTTTGCACTACGGGCCAAAGATATTCATCATAAATCATTCAAATTTGCACTACACAAGCCAAAGATATTCAATAATATCATCATTTAAGACTGAGGATGATGAAAAATATTTTTTAATGAAACGAATCCAGTGAAACAAAATGACAAGGATTAAGGATTAAGGATTTGTACTTTGTTTTATCCATATCCAAAAATACCTCAAAATAATCATAGTGGTGTAAAATTCAAGAATGATCAAAACATGGATACAATCAAAGCTAAGATCCGCAATAGATATTTTGGACGAAAAGAAAAAATTTCATTTTTCGATGAATAAGGTCGTATTCGGGAATAAGATCGTATCGTGAATAAAGTCTTAGATATCGTGAACAAAGAATCTCACACCAAAAGATAGAAATTTCATAAAAAAACATCTTTACGCTTCGTGAATAAGACTTCATGAATAAGAATCGTGAATAAGAACTCCTTGCATGAAAAAGTTCCAAATTTGATAAAAGTTTCAACCAATATTTTGGCATAATGATATTGAAGAAATAATATCATTTTTAAAAAATAATATCCCTAACCCTGAAAAGCATGTTTTTTTCTGTATCATCGGATATAAAGCTATAACTCAACTTGCATCCGTATAAATAATACTCAAAGTACTCACAAGAATACGCTTCGATAATATAAAGAGAAAAACTTCAGCTTACGGTGTAATTTTCAATTCTAACCTAAGGACCCTATTTATAGGAAAATGCTTAGAACAACAAAGCAAAAAATTTAATTAAAATATTAATATATATTAAATTTTTCTACGCACACTTTCTAAGATCTAAAATTCAGCATTTTCATCACATGCAAGCCCCACCTATAATGACAAAAACGTTTTTCATAATAAAAATAATTAAAACTTCCAAAAATCAATTATTTTGGAACTCTGGAACTTCAATAATTCACAATAAATAGCCCTTTTGTCAGAAAATTCGAATCTCGAGTGTTTTTATAGGAAATTCAATTCTCTACAACTTTGCAGAAGAAAGTTTTCCAAATTCCAAATGAAATTGGTGAAATCCACAAACCGCAATTTTAGAGGCTATAATCAAATTTCGGTCAATAAATGGGGTCCAATCGACATGTTTAACATGTTTTAAACATTTATTACAACAAAAATACTCTTACTCCTCGTATACTCATATATCCCACATTCGTTGTAAAAATATCACCATTATTATATTATTAAAATATAATAATATATATATATTTAAATGAATTATTTTATCAGAAAAAGATAAAATATTAATTTTCAACAATTGTCACATTAAAAATTTTCTCCATCTATATCCACATAAAATCAATATTTTCCTCATCATATGAATCAATAATTAATTATTCACAAATAATATTACAGAATCACAATATTGACAACCAGGCAGAAATTAATAAATGAAATTTAATTTCCTCTAATTATTATTTTGAAATAGTAAGGGTTGATGTGATTAATGTGGATAGTTATGGGTAAAATACGCAAATATTTCAAAATAAGCAAGTGGTTATAAAATATTCATTGTTGTTGGGGAATATTCGTTTGGTCGTGGAATATTCGTATCGTTTAAAATATTCGTATTGACGGCCAAGTAGCGACCATGTGTTAGCCCCATAACGAAAAAAGCGATTGGAGGAAGAAATTAATGACAAATATAAGTTGTTTAAAAATAACTTGCCGTAGTTGTTATTCTTTTATTTCGTTGAGTACCGGTGGTTAAAACACAAGAATGTCTGCGTTGTTGTTACTGCAGAAGACATGTGATGTGCACCAATTATCGACTCTTACGTAAGAAAGCACTACTCAATAATGGTTACGAATTATCGCTTCAAAGGTGTTTTATTTTATTGATTCAATAATTTCTGCGTTGATATTTTATATTCTTTGTTGTTTCAATAATTGTCATTACACAAGATTTTTCATTGTCGAAGCAATAATTCATATTATCTGAATAATATTATTAGATAACATTATTGGCAATGTCTAGAAAGTTCTGTCTAAGGAGAGGTTTGGTCACCTAATTTAATTGCTACCGAGAAGGAGAAATTCTTATGGAAAGCCCTCTTTCTTTAACCGCACGGTTGTCAATATTGTGATTCTCAATATTATTTGTGAATAATTAATTATTGATTCATATGATGAGAAAAATATTGATTTTATGTGGATATAGATGGAGAAAATTTTTAATGTGACAATTGTTGAAAATTGAAAATTTATCTTTTTCGATAAAATAATTCATTTAAATATATATAATATTATGTTTTAATAATATAATAATGGTGATATTTTTACAACGAATGTGGGATATATGAGTATACGAGGAGGAAGAGTATTTTTATTGCAATAAATGTTTAAAACATGTTAAACATGCTCTGTGGACCCCATTTATCGATCGAAATTTGATTATAAATTTCTAAAATCGCCTCTGCTTCAGGATTTCTTGTCCAATTTCTTGGCTGGAATTTGGAAAACTTTCTTCCGCAGTTGTAGAGAATTGAATTTTCCTATAATAACTCGCTAGATTTGAATTTTCCTACAAAAGGGCTATTTATTATGAATTATTGAAGTTCAAGTCTCAAATAATTGATTTTTAGAAGTTTTAATTATTTATTTTATGAAAAAACGCGTTTTTTTACTTCTTCTGAAGGAAGCATGTGGTTTGTATTCAGATTTTCAGATTCTAAGAATGGGTGTAGAAAATTTTATATTTATTATTATTATAATAAATTTTCTCGCTTTGGTATTCTAAGTAATTTCCTATAAATAAAAATCTTAGGTTAGAATTGAAAATCACACCAAAATTGAAGTTTTCTCTCTATATTATCGAGCGATTCTTGTGAGTATTTTGAGTATACTTTAAGTATTGCTATACGGTGGAAAGTTCAAGATATAGCTTTTATCCAAAGATTCCAGCTAAATCTTGATCTTCCGAGGTAAGGGATATTATTTTTTTCAGAATGATATTATTTCTTCAATATCATTATCTTTGAAATATTGATCCAAGTTTTTATCAAATTTGGAACTTTTGGTGCCTGGTTACTATTCACGATATCTGACTAATTATTCACGATACGGTACTTATTCACGAATACTTTATCTTATTCATCGAAAAATAAAAATTTTCTTTTCGCCCAAAATATCTATTCTCGATACTAGCTTTGATTGTATCCATGTTTTGATCATTCTCGAATTTTACACCACTATGATTATTTTTGAGGTATTTTTGGACATGGATAAAACAAAAGTACTCTAATCCTTAATCCTTAATCCTTGTCATTTTGTTTCACCGGATTCGCTTTTTTAAAAAATATTTTCATCATCTTCATCCTTAAATGATGATATTATTGAATATCTTTGGCCAAGAAGTGCAAAGATGAATGATTTCGATGAATATCTTTGGCCCGTAGTGCAAAGATGAATGATTTCGATGAATATATTTGGTCCAGTAGTCTGAAGATGAGCAGTGTTTAGATGAACATGACCAATCGGTGAATGTCCTCGCCTCAGAAGTGCGAGGATGAATATTTGATCCCGATATATATTGATTGATGTTACGAGGATAAAATAGATGATGAACTTTAAAATTCATACATAGAAGATAGTAGTTTGCATTCTCTACTTAACTCTTCTAATGAATTATTATTTCAACGCAATAATATTGATTTTAAACTTGTTGTCTATTGTATTCTATTATATTTTTCCTGTTGAAGACTAACGATAATTTTGTTGTATATTATCTTAGTCATAATATTATTTATCGGGCTAGTCGAGCTCACCCTTTTCCTTTTTGTTCCATTTTTCTTCTCGTGAGGCGAGAATATAATGAAAGACGAAGCCTGGGGTAATGGAATGAAAGTTCTAGGGAGAGTTGTTTAAGTAGTCCTCACCATTGTTTTAAAATAATGTATCAATAATTATGATGAGAATTTATTTGTATGTGGATATTGTCTAGATGGCAATATCTGTATTTAAACTCACAGTTTTACTATTGTAATAATAAAGTTGTAGTTATTTCTATACCGTGTATTGACAACTCAGAATGGGTGATGTAGACCTATTTTGGGGGTGATGTATTGACAACTACGCCGTTATTTTTAAACAACTTATATGTTTTCTTCCTCCAATCGCTTTCCGTTATGGGGACCACACATGGTTCTTGTGATTCGCATTTAATATTCCCCGACAAAGCGAATATTCCACGACCAAAACGAATATTCTCCGACAACAATGAATATTTTATAACCACTTGCTTATTTTGAAATATTTGCGTATTTTACTCATAACTATCCACATTAATCACATCAACCCTTACTATTTCAAAATAATAAATAGAGGAAATTAAATTTCATTTATTAATTATTTGGGGTCTTACAATATTTCTCTTTGACTTGAGTGTAAAGATGGGTAGATTATTGGTATGATCGTGACTGTAGGTTCTCTTTGGCCCGTAGTGCAAAGATGAATTATTGATGAATATCTTTGGCTCGTAATGCAAAGATGACTTGTTATTGAATATTTTTGGCCTGTAGTGCAAAGATGAATTGTTGATGAATATATTTGGCATGTAGTGCAAATATGAACTGTTGAGGAATATCTTTGGCCTGTAGTGCAAAGATGAAATGTTGATGAATATCTTTGGCCCGTGAGCAGAAAAAGATGACTGTTGTTGAATATCTTTGGCCCGAGTGCAAAGATGACCTGTTGTTGAATATATTTTGCATGGAGTGCAAAGATGGTCTGTTGATGAATATCTTTGGCCCGTGGTCTGAAGATGACATGTTGTTGAATATCTTTGGCATGTAGTGCAAAGATGATCTGTTGATGAATATCTTTGGGTAGTAGTCAAAAAAGATGAAATTATTAGTATGATTATGAAGCGGAACTGTGATTTGGTATAACCATGATCTTTGATGTTTCGTAAAGACAAAGTGATGAAAATTATCTTCGCCTTCGATGCGAAGAGAATTTAGAATCACAATTATGATTATGAGTTATTCATATGATTGTGGAAAGGAACTGTTAATTGATGTTACAGGGATAAAATATTGTTAGTAGACTTTTAATGTGGAGAAGATAATAGATTTTATGGTTTATTTGACTCTTCTAATGGAGTGCTCGTTCCGCTGCAACTATGGTTGAATTTTTTTTATCATCTACCATATGTTCTAAATCTCTGATTTATTATCGATGAAAGCTATTGATAATTTAATTATCTTTAGTCATGATATTTTTTACTTGTTAGTTGTTAGTTTTCACCCTTTTCTTCACAATTCCTTTCGTGTAATAAAAGTGTAAATTTGGGTCGAAATGGGAATAACAAGGAATAGAATCTATGGTCTATAGATGTTGAGGGTGAGGTGAATTTAACTTGTAAGGGTGTTTTACCACTATCATACAAGATGTCTAATGACATACAACCTCGTGTCATCATAAGACAGGGTCAGGCTCATCCACTCATGCTAAGTATATCTACCAAAGACTACCTATATAATCTTGGTGTTTGTTTGGAGATAATACCCAATTAGAGACAATGGAGATAATGATATGTCAAGAGAAGACTCACCATTGGAAAAAATATGATAAGAATCTTCTTCTTTTTTTTTTTGGTCTCTATCAATTAACCAAGGATAATTCGCGGCCATATGATATCTATCATAACCTGTAAGCACGGCCTCCCCATGTCACGAAGGTTTCTCGATGAGCATTTCCCAAAGATTCTAATTTCTAAAATAGCTTTTCGACTATACCTTTATGTAAGGTGTCATTATGAGAGTCTTTTACTACGGTTGGGACATGAGTCACAATTGATATATATTTTGTATCCAAATTCACAAAGATATGTGTTGTTGTATTTTGCATGACAATTGTTGTAATAAAGTTGTAGTTGTTTTCTACATCGTATATGTATTTGGCGACTTCGTAATGGGTTGGATGGAATGGACCTATTTTGGGGTCGTTATATATTAGTATTAATTTTAAAATAAAAATTATTATTAAAAGAAAGAAAAACGAGATAAGGAAAAGAATACAAATAAAGGAAATGAATTAAAATATTAATTTTAATTTTATTATTATTTTAATTATTTTTGTCACGTAATTAATGATTTTTTATTTTTATTTTGTAGGAATTAATATAATCTTGTAATAGATCTCATTGATACAAAAATTTTGATATATTATTTGTATTATTTGGAATTAATTTTAAAATAGAAATAATTATTAAAAGAAAGGAAAAGAAAAGGATAATGATTTTATTTTTTATTTTTTTGTTTGAGAAGAAAAATTATAAAGAAAATCCATTAAAAAATTATTTTGTTGCCACATAAGGATATACCACATAATTAAACATATGCCACGTAATTTTTATTTTTTTCAAAAGTCACGTAAGCAATTCAAGTTTGATTTATTAACGTCTCATTCAATTTTGAATTAAATTACCGATTGAACATTTTTAAAAAGATGTTTTAATTAATCAATATTTTAAAATACAATGAATTAATTACTTAAAAAAACACTATAACTACACTGGGATAAAAGTGTTTGTTGCCGATACTAATGATATAGCCTGTCATGCAGGATAGATACCTCGATGTACTACTTTTCCTTATTAATGAATATTTTATTTTTTACTAAAATAAAAATAAAAATAATAGAAAGGGAAAGGGAAAATATAAACGTAAGAAATTGCAAAAGAGGTAGATAAAATGTGAAAAATATAAATCATTTAATTTTTTGGGGTAGAGCTTCAAACACGTGTATGTATTTAAAATTTTGTGTGTGTGTGGCCAATTATCCCCACATTTACCGTACATTTGTTAATTATTTTTGTTTCTACTTTTACGTTTTTAAGAAGAGAAGCAATAAATAGTGTTTCGTAATTGTTTCTACTTATTTAAAAAAAATGTAAGTAAAATTCATTTTGGCAACAAAAAAATGATTATTCAATTTTCACAGCACAAAGAGTCGTTCTAACTCTAATGAGGTCCAAAATCTTGTTTGTAATAAAATTTTAAACTTTTACCTCTTCATTAAATAAGATATAATTATCAAATACTAGTAATCTTGTCTATTCATATTTTTACTTGGGTAAAGTTGAAACCTCGATAATTGTTGTCAGATTGATTTGTAGAGGCGATAGTCTTATTTGAAGGATTTTGAACACCCACCCACCGACCCATCCACCCACCGGTCCGATCAATTTTTTTTATCTTTATACCCATCGTCCTCCTCCGACTCTCTGCCGTCTCCGACACTCTCTCTCTCACGCAAGTCTTGGTAAAATTTGTTATTTTGTCTTTACATAATAACCAAAATAGTAATAATATGTTTAAATTTATTTCAGTGACTGAATCAGTGATGAAGAAGATCATCGACAAAATGTAAGAGAGGGGTACTATGTATAAAAAATTCATTTAGAGGACTTTAGGTTAATTCAGATAAAAAAATTTTTTAACAACATAATATATATTTATCACTAAAAAATAAAGTTCAACAATTACAAAATATATTTTTGATAAAACAAATATAATGTATTAATATAATTTTTTTTTGACAAAGACAACAAAACATAGCAAAAAAAAAGGCTTTTAGAACATATCAAAATTTCGTCAAAATTGCAGCCGATGTTCTTTCAAACCACAAAATTCATCTATTATACTAAAAAGAAAAATGAGAAAATATCTACTCCTGAAATTATCTTCACAATAGTCATTAGTCAATATTATTATACTAAGCAACAACCAATCTGATTTGAACATTAAAATTTTAGACTATTCTATTTTTTGTAAGGTCTACTTGGTATTCTAATAAATTTAGCCCAACAGTCATTAGCTAATGTTTATCAACACAATAGTCATTAACCCACTTGATATTCTAGTGTCTGGCCCAAAAAATCAACCAACTTAATATTTTAGTGCCTGGCCCAAAAAAAATTTGGGGCTATGGCCCATCTAAATTTAAGCGCAAATCATTCCCCCTGATGATCGATTCAAACTACAAATCATTCAAATGTATTAAGTCATAAACAAACGGCCACTACGCAACTCCAATTAATGCTAAATGTAAGACTCCAACTTATTATAAATAAAATTAAATTTCTTCTATTTATTATTTTAAAATAGTAAGGGTTGATTTGATTAATGTGGTTAGTTATGGGTAAAATGCGCAAATATTTTAAATAAGCAAGTGGTTATAAAATATTCATTGTTGTTTAGAATATTCGTTTGGTCGTGGAATATTCTTACCGTTGGAAATATTCGTATGACGACGCAGCGACCTTATGTGGGCTCCATAACTGAAAGCGATTGGATGAAAAAAAAAGCGACAAATATAAGTTATTTATAAATAATTGGCGTAGTTATTCTGAAGCTATTATCTTGTTGGAATATCCGGGTTAAAACAAAACACGATGGCACCAGTATTGCACCAACTATTGATTCTTACGTAAAAGCGCGCTATTCAATAATTGTTACGATAAATTTCGCTCAATATTTTATTTTACCGATTCAATAATTGCTACGTTGATATTTTATATTGTTGTTGTTTCAATAATTGTCACTTCTACACAAGATTTTCCATTATCGGATCAATAATTCATATTATTTGAATAATATTATTAGATAACATTATTGGCAATGTCTAGAAAGTTCTGCATAAGGAGAGGTTTGGTCACCTAATCAAGCGGCCAAGAAGGAGAAATCCTTATTGAAAGCCCTCTTTTCTCGCGAATCGGCTTTGGTTGCCAGATTGTGATTCTCGTAATATTATTTGTGAATAATTAATTATTGATTTATATGATAAGAAAAATATTCATTTTATGTGGATATAGATGGAGAAAATTTTAAAGTGACAATTGTTAAAAAATTTATATTTTATTTTTTCTGATAAATAATTCATTTAAATATATTATTATATTTTAATAATATAATAATGGTGATATTTTTACAATAAATGTGGGATATATGAATATATGAGGAGGAAGAGTATTTTTGTTGCAAAAATTATTTAAAACATGTTAAATATTTTTGTGGGCCCATTTCTTTACTGAAATTTGATTATAGCCTGTAAAATCGTCCGTTTGTAGATTTCGGTCAATTTCTGTTTGGAATTTTACTTAAACTTACAAAGTTGTAGAGAATGGAATTTCTATGAAAAAGACATAAGGTTTGAATTTTTCTGATAAAAGGGCTATTTCTTATGAATTATTGAAGTTTCGAAGTTCCAGAATAATTGATTTTTGAAGTTTTAATTATTTTTTTTAAAAAAAACGTTTTTGTGCATTTGGTGGGCCCCACAAGTATTGTAAACATGCTGAATTCAGAAGTCTAAGGTTGGCGTTGAAAATTTTATTTATATATTAATATTTTATTAAATTTTCTGCTTTGGTGTTCTAAGCATTTTCCTATAAATAGGTGCTTAGGTTAAATTGAAAATTATACCAAAACTCAAGTTTTCTCTCTATATTATCGAGTTTATTCTTGTGAATATTTTGATACTTTAAGTGTTCTTTATATGGGTGCAAGTTCCTTCAAATACGTTATCCGATATATTTCAACCAATCTATTATTCTTTTCGAGGTAAGGGATGTTATTTTTTAAAAATAATATTATTTCTTCTAATATCACTATGCCGGAATATTGGTAAGATTTTTCTTGTGAAATTCTTGTCTTTTAGTGTCGGGGTTCATATTCACGTATACGGCACTATTCACGTATACGATACTATTCACAAATACGACACTATTCACAGAAAAATTAAAATTTTCTTTTTTGTCCAAAATATCTATTATGGATACTAGTTTTGATTGTATCCATGTTTTGATCATTTTTGAATTTTACTTCACTATGATTATTTATGAAGCATTTTTGAACTTGGATTGTTTAAAGTACGAATCTTTAATATTTGTTCTTTTGTTTCACTGGATTCGTTTTCTTTAAAATATTTTTCATCATTCTCAGTTCTAAATGATGATATTACTGAATATCTTTGGCCTGTAGTGCAAAGATTAATAATTTTCGATGAATATCTTTGACACAGTAGTGCAAAGATGAATAAAGTGTTGAAATGAATATGACTAATCGATGAATATCTTTGGCTGCGGTAGCAAAAGATGAATATTTGATTCAAAATGAATATTGATTGATGTTACAGGGATAAAATATTGATGATGGACTTTTAAATTCATAGATTATAGTAGATTTCATTCTCTACGTAACTCATCTATGAATTATTGTTTCCGTTGCGAATATTGATCTGAAATTTATTGGCTATTATATTTTATCAAATTTTTTCCTGTTGAAAACTAACGATAATTTGTTCTATATTATATTAGTCATAATATTTTTTACTGGGCTAGTTGAGCTCACCCTTTTTCTTTTTGTTCCATTTTTATTCTCAAGAGGCGAGAATGTAGCGAGTTCTAGTCGAGATGTGGAATGATGGTTCTAGAAAGTTGTTTTAGTAGTCCTCACTATTTTTATAAAATAATGTGCTAATAATTGTAATAAGGACTTATTTGGGTGTGAATATTGTCTAGATGATAATATTTATATTTAAACTCATAAATTTTTATGTTGTATTAATAAAGTTGTAGTTGTTTCTGTACTATGTTATTGACGACTCAAAATGGGTGATGAATACCTATTTTGGGGGCGTCACACTAAAGATGCGAGAAAAAGGATTATTGTGATTACGTGTAATAATAAATATATTTTCTCATTTCTAAGTAAAATAAAAAATTTAATTTATATTTATTATAAAAATAGTTATTATGTGGATACTAGAATTCGAGCTTGAATTTGAAGCTCGCGAGTAGTTTGAATAAATATTCGAGTCGAATCTTCGTAGGATTTTTTAAATTTGAGCCGAATTCGAGTACGAATTTATCATTTCGAGTAACTCTTTATGTAAGACCCCGACTTATTATAAATAAAATTGAATTTCATCTATTTATTATTTTGAAATAGTAAGAGTTGATTTGATTAATGTGGTTAGTTATGGGTAAAATGCGCAAATATTTTAAATAAGCAAGTGGTTATAAAATATTCATTGTTGTCGAGGAATATTCGTTTGGTCGTAGAATATTCTTACTGTCGGGGAATATTCGTACGACGGCGCAACATTGTGTGGCCCCATAACGGAAAGCAATGGGATGAAGAAAACGACAAATATAAGTTGTTTATAAATAACTACAGAAGTAGTTACTACCATTAATCTTGTTGAAATAATTCGTGGTTAAAAACACAAGAAGATACCAGCAGTATTGCACCAATTATTGATTCTTACGTAAAGAAGACACTTACTCAATAATTGTTACAAGAATTGTTGTTCAATATTTTATTTTATTGATTCAATAATTGCTACGCTGATATTTTATATTGTTGTTATTTCAATAATTGTCACTACACAAATTTTTTTTCATTATCGGATCAATAATTCCTATTATTTGAATAATATTATTAGATAACATTATTGGCAATGTCTAGAAAGTTCTCGCTCAAAGGAGAGGTTTGGTCACCTAATTGCGCTTGAAGAAGGGAAATCCTTATTAGAAAGCCCCTCTTTTCCTGAACTACCGGTTGTCGATGATTGTGATTCTCAGAATATTATTTGTGAATAATTAATTATTAATTTATATAATAAGGAAAATATTCATTTTATGTGGATATAGATGGAGAAAATTTTAAAGTGACAATTGTTGAAAAATTGATATTTTATCTTTTCTGATAAATAATTTATTTAAAAATATTATTATATTTTAATAATATAATAATGGTGATATTTTACAATGAATATGTGATATATGAATAAATGAGGAGGAAGAGTATTTTTGTTACAAAAAAATGTTTAAAACATGTTAAACATGTTTGTGGTCCCCACTTTGTGACTGAAATTGTATTATAGCCCGTAAAATTATCCGTTTGTGGATTTCGGTCAACTTCTGTAAAGTTATCCGTAAAATTTGGAAAAACTTTCTTCTGCAAAGTTGTAGATAATGAAATTTCTTATGAAAAAGACATAAGGTTCGAATTTTTCTGATAAAAGGGCTATTTATTATGAATTATTGAAGTTCCAAAGTTCTGAAGTTCCGAAATAATTAATTTTTAAAAGTTTTAATTATTTTTTTTAAGAAAAACGTTTTTGATATTGTTGGTGGGCCCCACTAGTATTGAAAACATGATGAATTCAGATTCAAGAGGTGGGCGTGAAGATTTATTAAAAATATTAATATTTTATTAAATTTTTTGTTTTGGTGTTCTAAGCATTTTTCTAGAAATAGGGTGCTTAGGTTACAATTGAATATCACACCATAAATTAAAGTTTTCTCTCCCTATATTATCGAGCGTATTCTTGTGAGTATTTTGATACTTTGAGTGTTCTTACTACGCAAGTTCCTTCAAATGATATATCCGATATTCCAAATTATAAGTATTATTCTTTTCGAGGTAAGGGATGTTATTTTTTAAAAATGATATTATTTTTCTAATATCATTATCTTTGGATTATTAGTAAAATTTTTCTTGTGAAATTCTTTTTTTTAGTTTCGGTTACTATTCTCGTATCTGATTATTCACGATATCGATAATTATTCACGAATAATACACACTATTCATAGAAAATTTAAATTTTTTATTTTTTTTCTCTAAAATATCGATATCGATACTAGCTTTGATTGTATCCATGTTTTGATCATTCTTGAATTTTACTTCACTATGATTATTTATGAAGTATTTTTGAACTCGGATTGTTTAAAGTACGAGTCCTTTATATTTATTCTTTTGTTTCATTAGATTCGCTTTTTTTTAAAATATTTTTCATCATACTCACCCCTAAATTATGATATTATCAATATCTTTGGCCTCAGTAGTCAAAGATGGTTGATTTTCTTATGAATATCTTTGGCCGTAGTAAAGCAGATGTATGGTGTTGAGATAAACATGACCAACTGATGAATATCTTTGGCCTGTAGTGCAAAAATGAATATTTGATTCAAGATGAATATTGACTGATGTTACAGGGATAAAATATAGATGATGGACTTTTAAATTCATAGATAATAGTAGATTTCATTCTCTATATAACTATTCTATGAATTATTATTTTTTCATTATGAAATATGATCCAAAACTTGTTGTCTATTGTATTTTATCGATTTTTTTTACATTGAAGACTAACGATAATTTGTTCTATATTATCTTAGTCATAATATTCTTTACTTGGGCAATTAGTTGAAATTTCACCCTTTTTTTTTTTTGTTCCATTTTTCTTCTCAAGAGGTGAGAATGTAGCGAGTTCTAGTCGGGGTGTAGAATGATGGTTCTAGAGAGTTGTTTTAGTAGTCCTCACCATTTTTATAAAATAATGTACCAATAATTATAACTAGTATGATTTTGGTCATTAAACTTTATATTTTTCATAACGAGATTCTAATTAATTTTTCGAAAGTGGTTAGTATGAAGTTTATTTTTGGGTAAGTTGGTCAATTAATTAATAGAATATTGATACGCATGCAAGATTGTACATGTGTCAGTATTATATTGACCAATTGACCAACTTATCAAAAAAATAATTTCATACTGACCGAATCAGTACTTTTCGTCGTCCTTGTAACTACTAACTAACACACGGCAACACAAATGTACAAACAAACACAGCTCATACCATTGTCATAGATATCATCCACATAAATAATACTACTAAATACAACCAATGAGCATCCAATAATGACCAAACAAAGAATGGGCCCTCCACAAAAACCACATCTAATTTTTGTCTTTTCAGTCCTTCCCCCGCTCCGTTCCGGCCCATCACCGTCCGCCGCCTCCTCCATTGTCTATGTTACCCTCCGAATTTTCATATTTTTTGTTCTAAAATTAAAAACTACATTTTTAGGTCTATTTAAAAATAAAAATTTTCATAAATATATTTTAAAAAAATACAATTTGATTTAAACATCGTGTCTAAGTTTGAATGGAAAGAATCAGATTCGAATAATATGACTAGTATTATACGTAAAGTATAACTAGTATTGTAATGTTATTCATTTTACTAGTTTGATGCTCTTTTGCACGGTTTAGTTTATATCATTTTTTTTATAAATATTTAATAATTTTTATTATAATATATTTATCATTTATTATTGTCATAATATATATAATTTGAATCAACATATAACTTTTACACAGTGTTTGTAAGTTTTTATTTGAGGGAAAGCGAAATGAAGAGAAAATAATTAAATTCACTCAAAATGTCATGTTTGTGAGTTTTAATTTTAGGGAGGAAAAGAAAAGATTTGGAGGTAAAATTAATCTCAAAATTTCCTCCTCAAAAGTGGTAAGATTTGGAGGGATGGGAAAGAACGAGAAAATGAAATATTTTACATTACCAAAAATAATCTTTCAAAATATATAATGTGACAATCTTGTCCATAATTATTATAACTCTCAATTTTTAAAAATATAAATTTTCTATTTTCTCGAACTCCACAACCAATATATATATATATATATATATATATATATATGAACATATAAAAAAGGCTGAACAAAACAATTCAATAGATAGACATTGTTAAAGCATACATTTATTATATTTATATATAAGGGTAATATAGTAATAGTGTAGTTTAAAAATAAAATTATTTTACCTTTCCTTCCCTCCTTCTAAACTCACAAACAAAAAATATATAATGAGTTCTTCTAGGTAGACATGAGTGTATTTGAATTTTATCTATTTATATTTTTATCCATCATTGGATGTCAAAATACAATTAAGTGAAATTTAAATACACTCGTGTCTAATTTTCATGTCCATATAATTTTTTTGAAATATAATAACTATCATATCACTTTCCTTCCTTTTCTAAAACTCATAAACATGACAAGGAAAAATTATTTTCCCTTCACTTTTCTTTCTATACTTTTCCTTTCCTCCAAACTCACAAATGCGGCCTTAATATTTTTTTTAAAAAAATTCATATCCTTTTTCCATAATTTAAGAAAAAATAATTACAATTATTAGTTACCGTATTAAGTATGTAAGACCCCAAATAATTAATAAATGAAATTTAATTTCCTCTAATTATTATTTTAAAATAGTAAGGGTTGATGTGATTAATGTGGATAGTTATGGGTAAAATCTGTAAAATATTTCAAAATAAGCAAGTGGTTATAAAATATTCATTGTTGTCGGGAATATTCGTTTGGTCGTGAATATTCGTCTTTGTCGGAAATATTAAATACTGACGGTAGCGACATGTGTGGGCCCATAACGAAAAAGCGATTGGAGGAAGAAAATGACAAATATAAGTTGTTTAAAAATAACTCAGTAGTTATTCTGAATTTACCTCGTTGGAATACCCTTGGGTTAAAACACAAGAATACGCTGGCGTTGTTGCAAGAAGACACTGTATTGCACCAATTATTGACTCTTACGTAAGAAGACACTACTCAATAATGGTTACAGGTAATTCTTTACCGCTCAATATTTTATTTTATTGGTTCAATAATTGTTGCACCATTGCTTGTTGTTTCATAATTGTCATTACACGATTTTTTTCATTATCGAAGCAATAATTCATATTATCCTGAATAATATTATTAGATAACATTATTGGCAATGTCTAGAAAGTTTTGTCTAAGGAGAGGTTTGGTCACCTAATCACTGCTACCAAGTAGGAGAAATTCTTATTGGAAAGCCCCCCTCTTTCCCTGAACCCGCCGGTTGTCGATATTGTGATTCTCTAATATTATTTGTGAATAATTAATTATTGATTCATATGATGAGGAAAATATTGATTTTATGTGGATATAGATGGAGAAAATTTTAATGTGACAATTGTTGAAAATTGAAATTTTATCTTTTTCTCGATAAAATAATTCATTTAAATATATATATTATTATATTTTAATAATATAATAATGGTGATATTTTTACAACGAATGTGGGATATATGAGTATACAAGGAGAAAGAGTATTTTTGTTGCAATAAATGTTTAAAACATGTTAAACATGTTTGCTTGTGGACCCCATTTATTGATTTGAAATTTGATTATAAATTCTAAAATCGCTTGCTTGTAGATTTCTGGCAATTTTATTTGGAATTTGGAAAACTTTCTTCTCGCAAAGTCGTAGAAATTGAATTTCCTATAAAAACCCACAAGATTCAATTTTCCGATAAAATGACTATTTATTATGAATTATTGAAGTTCAAGTTCTCAAATAATTGATTTTTGGAAGTTTAAAATATTTTTAATTACAAAAACGTTTTTTTTTCATTTTGAAACTCATTTAACATGTGGTTGGGAGGTCAATTCAGATGGTAGTGTTCAGAGAGATATTTAGAAAAAATATAATATTAATTTATTAAATTTTCTGCTTTGGTGTTCTAAATATTTTCCTATAAATAGGGTGCTTAGGTTAGAATTGAAAATCACACCAGAAACTGAAGTTTTCTCTCTCTATATTATCGAGTGTATTCTTGTGAGTATTTTGAGTATACTTTGAGTATTGTTATATGGTGAAAGTTCAAGTTATAGCTTTATATCCAAAGATTCCAAATTAAAAGACTTGATCTTTCGAGGTAAGGGATATTTTTTTTTTCAGATCGATATTATTTCTTCAATATCATTATCTTTGAAATATTGATCTAATCTTTTTATCAAATATGGAACTTTTGGTGTGTCTGATTTACTATTCACGATACTGGTCTTATTCACGAATCGACACTATTCATCGAAAAATGAAAATTTTTCTTTTCGTCTAAAAATATCTATTGTGGATACTAGCTTTTTGATTGATATCCATGTTTTGATCATTCTTGAATTTTACACCACTATGATTATTTTGAGGTATTTTTGGACGTGGATAAAACGTAAGTACTAATCCTTAATCCTTGTCATTTTGTTTCACCGGATTCGCTTTCTTTTTTAAAAAATATATTTTCATCATCCTCGGTCTTAAATGATGATATTATTGAATATCTTTGGCTCAGAGTGCAAAGATGAATGATTTCGATGAATATCTTTGGCTGTAGTGCAAATGATGAATAATTTCGATGAATATCTTTGGCCGTAGTAGTCAAAAGATGAGCAGTGTTTAGATTAACATGACTAATCAGTGAATGTCCTTGGCTCAGAAAGTGCAAGGATGAATATATGATTCCGATATATATCGATTGATGTTACGAGGATAAAAATATTGATGATGGATCGTTAAATTCATAGATATTAGTAGATTTCATTCTCTACGTAACTCTTTCTATGAATTAATATTTTTCATTATGCAGTATTGATTTAAAACTTGTTGTCTATTGTATTCTATTAAATTTTTCCTGTCAAGACTAACGATAATTTGTTCAGATTATCTTAGTCATAATATTCTTTACTGGGCTAGTTGAGCTCACCCTTTTCCTTTTTGTTCCATTTTTCTTCTCGGGAGAGGCGAGAATGTAGCGAAATACGCAGTCGGGGTATGGAATGATGGTTTTAGAGAGTTGTTTAGTAGTCCTCACCATTTTGTGTAAAATAATGTATCAATAATTATGATGAGGATTTATTTGTATGTGGATATTGTTTAAATGGCAATATCTCATTTAAACTCACAGCTTTATCGTTGTAATAATAAAGTTGTAGTTGTTTACATCTGCAGGTGTATTGACAACTCGTAATGGGCGATGTATACCTATTTTGGGGTGTGTCACGGTTGGTATCGTAGCTTAGGATATGATCTCAATGGAGATCGGGGAATAGAACTAGGAGGGAGAGACGAGTAAATACTTCGCTAGTGTGTCCTACCTAAGCTTATTTGATAGTTGGTTAAGATATAGGGATATTATGTGATATATTGATTTCTTTAATTAACCCTTGTTTTATGACATGATTTGAGAATGTCGATTGAGAATATTAACAATGGAAATGAGACCGTGGAGACGCTTTGTCTTTCACCAACGAGGAGAACGTCAACAACAGTCGCAATGTTCCTCCCGTGAACAACACCACCGATCGACGATGAACGACGCAATGTTTAGAAGCTTTTTGCGATTCATGCAAAATCGATTTGAGGAGACTCGTGTTCAAAACATAGGAGAAATGATAGCAATTCACGGGTTGTCACAAACAAGCGCTTGAAAGAGTTGGGACCACCGAATTTAAGGGAAAGCCGAGATCCGATCATGGCAAAAACATGGGTCAAGCAAATTACCAAGATATTTGATGTCTTGGGATGCACAGAGAACAAAAGGTTCCATTCGCCACCTTTATGTTCCGTGGCGAAGATGTATCATCGGTGGGAGTCTCATAAGCGCACTCCATCCAAATTAAAGACTCAAAGATGTCTTGGGAGACGTTTGAGAACTATTTAATGACAAATACTTTCCGAAAGTGTTCGCTATACGTATGAAGGAAATGGAGTTTATTAGACCGAGCGAGAATAACACGACGGTGTCTCTCAATACGAGGCTAAGTTTGCGAGTTATCCGTTTTGCACCTCATTTGGTGGAGAATGAGGAACGTGATGACGCGGATGTTTCGAGAGGTTTGAAATCCCAAGATACGTCAAGATCTCTCATCTCTCATAAATTTTCTCTCTATTCAGATGTTGTTAACGGTGGCTCAATTGTTAGAAGCGAGATAACGAAAGTACTTAGCTAACCGAGGTACCACAATCGAGATCATACCGTAGATAAAAGTCAACAAAACAACAATAACCAAAGGAGAAAGAAAAAGACGGACAAAATGGTAACCACTCCGGTGGTAATCATGGCCATGAAAATAGAAGAAGCGAGTCGGAGGAGATTTTAAAAAGAGGAGATTCAACAACGACCATATGAAGACGACAAACCGCCATCAAGAATCGGTTCCAAGGAGGAGAATCCACCCATTCATATATGCTATAAATCACGGAAAGAGGGACATATCACCAAACCGCCCACAACAGCCTGTATATGCTATAATTGTGGAAAGGAAGGACATATCGCCGAGATTGCACGCGGTGAATAAACCTAGTTCAAAGAGGATTGGTGACTCAAAAGATCGTCCCGAAGTAAAAGTCAAAGTCAATCGGTTCTGGAAGAGCGTTTGTTGTGGATACCGGTCAAAATGCGAGAACCCAAACGAGGTGATCACGGGTAAGCTATTTATAAATTCTTGTGAAGTTTATACTTTACTGAGATACCGGTCTTACCCATTCATTTATCTCTCCGCTTGTGCTCAACGCTTAAATCGACTCGGGAAAAATTAGACTTTGACTATCTCGTGGAAACTCCGTTAGAGAAACTTTCATCACATCCAATCGCTTTATAAATCTTGTCTAATCCAAGTTGGCACCCTTATCTTACCCGCTGACTTTATCTCTTTAAAGATACTTGCTTTTGATGTGATTTTAGGGATTGATTGGTTAACTACTCATCATGCCAAAATTGATTGTTTTCATAAGGTTGTTAGTTTTCATATTCCTAATCAACCTGTTGTTGGAATTCAGGCAACTAAACCATTAAAATCAATCACTGTCATATCTAATCATAAAGCGATTCGCTTATTGAAAAAAGCGGATGTCGCTTTCTTAGCCCATGTTATGGATTTGAATAAAGACACGCCAAAATTGAATAATATTCTCTGTTGTTATTAACTTTCTCGACGTATTTCAAAGAACTTCCTGCCTACCCCGTAACGTGAAGTTGAATTCTTTATTGACCTTGAACTCCGCACAAAGCCCATTTCTAAAACCCCATATCGAATGGCTCCTATTGAACTTCAGAGTTAAAGGTCCAACTACACGAATTGTTGGACATCGGTTTCATTTGTCCTAAGACATCTCCTTGGGGTGCTTCGTCATGTTTTATTCAGAAAGAAGAAAAGAAGCGGGGAGTATGCGACTTTGTATTGACTATCTGAATTGAACCATGTCACCATCAAGAATAGGTATCCTCTACCTCGTATTGATGACTTGTTTGACCAATTCAAGAGGAGCATAATTCTTTTCAAAATCGATCTTCGCTCGATATCATCACCAAGATTAGAATCGAGGATATTCCAAAGACCGCTTTTTAGAACTTCGAGACGGGCATTATGAATTCCTAGTCATGTCTTTTGGATTGACTAATGCTCCTGCGACTTTCATGGATACGATGAACCGAGTATTCAAGGAATATTTGACTCGGTTCGTTGTTGTCTTTATTGATGACATCCTCATATATTCCAAAAGTCGTGAAGATCATGAAAGCACCATTTAAAATTTGGTACTACAAAGGCTTCGTGAAAACAAGCTATATGCTAAGTTAAAGAAATGCGAGTTCGGCTCGATCAAGTAGAATTTCTTGGGCACGTGGTGTCAAAACATGGAGTATCTCATTGACCCGGCCAAGATTGAAGCAATACAAAGTTGAGAGCAACCAAGACGGTGGATCAAGTAAGTAGCTTTTTGGGTTTAGTTGGTTATTATCGAGATTCGTGTGAGGTTTTCTCGAATCGCTACTCCGCTTAACTCATCCGACTCGAAAGGATACAAAATTCATATGGAGCGAGGAATGCGAGAAGAGTTTCAAGAGCTTAAGAGGAGACTCATTTCTACCCCTGTCTAACAATACCATCCGCACGGATGGATTTGTTATCTACTGATGATGCTTTAGGCAAAGGGTTAGGATGTGTTCTCATGCAACATGGGAAAGTCATAGCCTATGCCTCATGACAACTTAAAGAATATGAGAGGAATTATCATATTCATGATCTAGAGTTAGCGTGATAATGCTTTCGCACTAAAGATCCGGAGGCACTATCTTTATGGGGAGAAAGTGGAGATATATTCGCACCATAAAAGCCTTAAATATTTCTTCACTCAAAAAGAACTTAACATCGCTGGCAATGACGTTGGCTCGAGCTATTGAGAGACTACGACCACACTATTCAATACCATCCCGAAAAGCGAACGCGTAGGTAGGTGACGGCGTTGAGTAGAAGATCATATGAAGGAACGAGTGCGATGATGTCAAGTATATACGACAGAGCCAACTTTAATAGAAAAGTTAAGGTTGCTCAAGCCACCAATCTTGAAATTTGATGCATATGAAGAAGAAAAAGCAAGAAGGTCTTTATTCCTAGTTTAGAATCGATGAAGAAGGAATACTTCGAGTCCACTCCGGACTTTGTGTTCCTAACGATTCTAATTTGAAGTACAAGATCATGATGGAGGCACACAATACACCATTTGCAATCCATCCTCGAAGTACTAAAATGTATCGTGATCTTCACATACATTTTGGTGGAACAATACGAAGAGAGAGATTGCAAAGTTTATCTCAACATGTTTAACTTGTCAACGTGTAAAGGCGAGCATCAAGTGCCTAAGGACCATTGCAACCACTTGAGATTCGAAATGGAAGTGGGAACACATTACCATGGATTTCGTTCTGGGTCTTCAAACGGTTTCTCAAGGCATAAATGCTATTTGGGTTATTGTTGATAGATTAACCAAGTCTCGCACATTTCTTGCCGATACGGAGACTTATTCTCTTGAACGCCTTGTTAGTATGTATGTAAATGAGATTGTGAGGTTGCATGGCATGCCAAGATCTATAGTTTCGGATCGTGACCCAAGATTCACTTCAAGATTTTGGGTTAGCTTGCAAAAAGCTATGGGTACGGATTTACGATTATCTGGCCGCAAGATACCATCCTCAAACTGACGGACAATCGTAGAGGACTATTCAAACTCTTGAAGATTTATTAAGACTCGTGTCCTGACTTCAAGGGCGGTTGATATAAGTATTTACCATTGGTGGAATTCTCCTACAACAACAGCTTATCGAGCAAGTATAGTGGGCCCCATTCAAGCATTATATGGACAAAAATGTTGCTTCTCCAAAGATGTTGGGACGAGGTGGGTGAAGCAACATTGTTGGGACCCGAAGTTAAGACGTATGACTACCGAAAAGATCCAAATGATTCGACAACGATACAAACCAACAAGATCGACAAAAGAGTTATGCGAATCTTCATCAAAAGGACGTGGAATTTAGTATAGGGGATCATGTATTGTCATGCGAGTTGCTCCATGGAAGGGAGTTACAAGATTTGGGAAGAGAAAAGCTCAATCCACGATTTATCGGTCCATTTCAAATTCTTGACCGAGTAGGAAATGTAGCCTATAGACTCGCGTTACCTCCAAGTATGTCTCGTGTTCATAATGTGTTTCACATATCCAGCATTTCAGAAATATGTTAAAGACCCGAACCACGTTATTGAGTTAGAATCCTGACGAGATAAATGAAGACTTAACGTGTGAGGAGGTACTGTCAAGATCTTGGATAGGAAGGAGCACGTCCTACGCATCGAAGGTCATACCAAAAGTTAAAGTCTTGTGGAGGAACCATGCTATAGAGGAAATGACCCGGGAGTTGGAACGGAAATGAAAGCGAGGTATCCTCACCTTTTCAAACACTGTAAGATGTATGTCAATTTCGAGGACGAAATTTCATAAGGATGGGAGGTTGAAACCCCAAATAATTAATAAATGAAATTTAATTTTCTCTAATTATTATTTTGAAATAGTAAGGGTTGATGTGATTAATGTGGATAGTTATGGATAAAATACGCAAATATTTCAAAATAAGCGTGGTTATAAAATATTCATTGTTGTCGGGAATATTCGTTTGGTCGTGGAATATTCGCATCGTTTGGGAATATTCATACGACGCAAGATCCATGTGTGGTCCCCATAACTTGAAGCGATTGGAGGAAGAAAACGACAAATATAAGTTGTTTAAAAATAACTACGTGAAGTTGTTACCACTATAATCGTTGAATACCCGTTAAAAACACAAGAATACGTGTTGTTGCAGACAATAAGACACTCAGATTGCACCAATTATCGACTCTTACGTAAGAAAGCACTACTCAATAATGGTTACGATAATTACTTTATCAAAGATTTTATTTTATTGGTTCAATAATTGTTGCACCATCGTTGTTTCAATAATTGTCATTACATTAAAGATTTTTTCATTATCGAAGCAATAATTCATATTATCTGAATAATATTATTAGATAACATTATTGGCAATGTCTAGAAAGTTCTGCTTTAAGGAGAGGTTTGTCACCTAATTGCAAGGCCAAGAAGGAGAGAAATTCTTATTGAAAACCCCTCTTCCTGCAGAATCTGTGCGGTTTATCGATATTGTGATTCTCTAATATTATTTGTGAACAATTAATTATTGATTCATATAATGAGGAAAATATTGATTTTATGTGGATATAGATGGAGAAAATTTTTAATGTGACAATTGTTGAAAATTAAAATTTTAGCTTTTTCTGATAAAATAATTCATTTAAATATATATATATATATATTATTATATTTTAATAATATAATAATGGTGATATTTTTACAACGAATGTGGGATATATGAGTATACTGAGGGTGAAGAGTATTTTTGTTGCAATAAATGTTTAAAACATGTTAAACATGTCTCTGGGACCCCATTTATCGATCGAAATTTGATTATAAATTCTAAAATTGCCTGCTTTTAGATTTCTTGGCCAATTTCTGCTTGGAATTTGAAAAAACTTTCTTCTGAAAAGTTGTAGAGAATTGAATTTCCTATAAAACCTCATGAAATTCGAATTTTTTGATAAAATGCTATTTATTATGAATTATTGAAGTTCAAATAATTAATTTTGGAAGTTTAAAATATTTTTAATTACAAAAACGTTTTTTTCATTTTGAAACTCATTTAACATGTGGTTAGGAGGCTGAATTCAGATGGTAGTGTGCGAGAGATATTTAGAAAAAATATAATATTGATTTATTAAATTTTCTCTTTTTGGTGTTCTAAGTATTTTCCTATAAATAGAGTCTTAGGTTAGAATTGAAAATCACACCAGAAATCAAGTTTTCTCTCTATATTATCGAGCGATTCTTGTGAGTATTTTGAGTATACTTTGAGTATTGCTATACGGTGAAAGTTCAAGTTATAGCTTTATATCCAATTATTCCAAATGTAAGACCGATCTTTCGAGGTAAGGGATATTATTTTTTTTCGTAATGATATTATTTCTTCAATATCATTATCCCGAAATATTGATCCGATGTTTTTATCAAATTTGGAACTTTTGGTGTCTGAGTTACTTATTCACGATACTCAAGACTATTCACGATATCTGATTATTCACATAATACGACATTATTCATCGAAAAATGAAAAATTTTCTTTCGTCTAAAATATCTATTGTGGATACTAGCTTTGATTGTATCCATGTTTTGATCATTCTTGAATTTTACACCACTATGATTATTTTTGAGGTATTTTTGACGTGGATAAAATGAAGTACGAATCCTTAATCCTTAATCCTCACATTTTGTTTAATCGATTCGCTTTTTTTTTAAAAAATATATATTTTTCATCATCCTCGGTCTTAAATGATGATATTATTGAATATCTTTGGCTCAGTAGTGCAAAGATGAATGATTTCTGGTGAATATCTTTGGCCAGAGTAGCAAAGATGAGCAGTGTTTTAGATGAATACGACCAATTAACCCGTGAATGTCCTCGGCTCAGAGTGCAAAGATGAATATATGATTCCGTATATATATCGATTGATGTTATATGGATAAAAATATTGATGATGGATCGTTAAATTCATAGATATTAGTAGATTTCATCCTCTACGTAACTCTTCTATTAATTAATATTTTCCATCATGAGTATTGATTTAAAACTTGTTGTCTATCAGATTCTATTAAATTTTTCCCTCATTGAAGACTAACGATAATTTGTTCTCATTATCTTAGTCATAATATTCTTTACCGGGCTAATTAAGCTCACCCTTTTCCTTTTTGTTCCATTTTTTTCTCAGGGGCAAGAATGTAATAAAGATTTAGTGGGGGTATGGAATGATAGTTTTAGAGAGTTGTTTAGTAGTCCTCACCATTTTGTAAAATAATGTATCAATAATTATGATGAGGATTTATTTGTATGTGGATATTGTTTAGATGGCAATATCTGTATTTAAACTCACAGTTTTACTATTGTAATAATAAAATTGTAGTTATTTCTGTACCGTGTATTGATAACTCAGAATGTGTGATGTATACCTATTTTGGGGGTGTTACAAAGTATAATATTGGTAGCTCGAGTTCTGACCACTTGAGTTGACTCTTTCTAATTGATGAGTTAATAATGAGTTAACTCGGATGATCATCATGTATAATTATTGGTTGTGTTTTTATTTATTTATTATTTTTTTGTTGAACAATAAAAGTATGAATAGTTCTACACATACATTTTTTTTGAACAGTTTTTTTGGACCGGTTCAATTTTTGGGTTTTTTTCTCTTGCGATCCCACAAAAAATATATAATATTTATTTAAATTGAAATTTTTACAAAATATAATATTTTAAGTATAATTTGGATACATATACAAAATAGGATTGTACATATTATATATATATAATTCTGTTTTGTATATGTATTCAAATTACACATAAAAATACTGTATTTTATAAAAATTTCAGTTAAAATAAATACTATATATTTTTTAGGAGATACAAGAAAAGCAACAAAAAATTTTTGGACCGGTCCAATTTTTTGGTCCAAAAAAATTGTCTGCCAAGACTTATTGAAAGTATATTTCGGCCAACTTACATGTGAACCAACCGGATCCAGATCCTCTACGAGGATCTTGTGAAATTTTTGCTATGGGGTTGACAACACATTCCAAAGGAGATCTAATGGCTCACGACTCTTTTTTTTGTCTGCGTATCAAAACGACGTCGTTTTGATAAGAATTTTTTTACAAGTTGACAGAAAATTGGAAGCCACCAAACGCCATTTACTTTGTTTGTTTGCTAATTCTTGTTAGTTATGAGCGTCATGGATTTTTTCATGATTATAATGGGTTGGGTGTTTATCTAGTTGGACGTTTTAGTAATCATTTTTTGGTGCTTTGAAATCGATAGGGTTATTAATCTTTGTATCTTTGTCAAAGGCTAATAATATTATTCTTTGTTCTTCAAAAAAATAAATCCAAGAGACAATTTTTAACCTATTAAAAAAATTGAGTTTCCATTGTGATTCTTTAAGGCAATTGAAATAAATTAAAGAAAAAAAATTGGGGTAAATAATCTGGGAAAAATTTGAATAAAGGAAAAAAAAACCAATTAAAATTTGGCTAATCCTAAACTTTGGCGTGCTCCGGGAAGAACAAGAAACGAAGCAAAGAAGGAAAGGAGAAAATTTATTTTAGAAAAACGAAGCAAACAAACTTAGTAAACGACGTTTGGTGGCTTTCAATTTTTCATCAACTTGTAAAAAAAATTCATATCAAAACAACGTCATTTTGATGCACATACAAGAAAATAAGTTGTGAACTATTGAATCACCTTTTCAATATGTTATCAACTCTATAATAAAACTCTCACAAAAAAAATTCTCATAAATGATCCGGATCCGAACCAATAAATATAATCCTCCCCGTACAATCTTAAGGCCCACATCGATTTGAAGACTGAAGTCAAGTTAGGGAGCTTATTTACCACAAGGCCATCCTTTGAAGTCGGTTGTGCATATATAAGGTATAAATATGATGAATATTAGGTATTGACCATCATGCATAATACTACTTCCATTTTATGACGGGTCTAACGAGTGTTTAATAAAAATTGAATGAATTTAAATTTAAATGAGTTGAATTTAAATGAATTGAATCTGAATTTGAATAAAAAAAATTATTTGATAATTGACATATCTGAAATATCTGAATTACAAAATTTTATTATTTTACCCTTTTGAAAAAATTCAAAATTATTGTAAATTTATTTAATATTATTTAATATAATAGTTAATATTTTTTTTAAATTTTTAAATTTTTTTTTTTCATTCAGCCATTCAGTTAAAAAAATCTTAGCCATTCAGCTTGTTCATCTTACCGATTCAGCCATTCAGACCAAAATAAACGCATTGATCGATTCAGCCATTCAGATTCAGCTCCATTCAGTTTCATTGAGCTCTAAACAAACAACCCCTAAATCTTTAAACTATTAATTAAATAACATTTTATTCACAAAAAATAAATCTATACTATAAAATATATTAATTTTTATAGCAAATAGACATATCAACTAATTATTTATATATTTATATCAATTTACATATTATTATCGCAATATATAAGAAAACTCTTTTATTTATCATTTTCCTTTTTTTTTAATGTTATTTATCATCTTTGTTAAGCATTCCCATAAGTTAATTTATGTTGAAATCCCAAATATTTCATCCGGAAATTGTGGTGAGCGGTTAAAGTTCCTACACCACAAATTCAACCCTCTCAGGGGCATTTCAGTCATTGTGTCCCTCTCAGGGGCATTTCAGTCATTGTGATGTACAAGTAGATCATTCCACGAAAAAGATGCCGGGTTAACATGTAATATAATCGTAAAATTAAGGGCACATACATACCCCTCAAGCATATAAACCCTTTATACCATCTACGCCGCTCACGATAACCTGATTCATTGCAACTTGAAAGCATAAATCAGAAACTGAACAAGTCTCATCTTCCATCCTATAGGGTTTTGTTATCGTCTGCAATTTTATATACTTCATTGTAAGTATAAATATTGTCTTTATGTCTATATATTGTTTTGAAAAGCATCTATATATATGTATATGCCCGCAATCTGTATTTTTATTCGATTGGTGATTTCTGATTTGTATTTTGTTTGTGTTTATTTCTAGGGTCGTTGGAGGCAGATTGTGATTGTTGAACGAACTATCTTATTGTAAGTATGAATTTTCCTGCGTGATTGGTGTTGGAAATCTTTGAAATTTCTTAGTTTTTTACTTTTGGTAAAAGTTTCCTATCATTTCTATGTTGATATCGGAGCTTTGATTTTGATGTGTTATTGTTCATCTGCTTAATTTATAATCTATATGTGATTATTATTACATAACTTATTTTAATTATCATTTATATGTAATTTGGGTGTAGACCATGCTCAATCATGGCCTGTCACATAGTTTTGCTTTTACCTTGAATTTCTAGTTCTATAGTTTGTTTGTTGGTTGATTATGATTATTTACATGGTTTATCCGTACATGAATCATTTGCTTTATTGTTAGGTTGTTGGAATATCATACAATGGTTTTAGATCCGTGGAGCCTATAATTTTTTCATCATATTATTATGGCATTAGTTATTTTTTCATCCTTGTGGATTTCCAATATAAGATATGTTCAAGCCAAACCATATTTCTCTATTATCAATTGTTTTCTTTTTTAGCGTTCCCTACCTTTTTGTTTTGTAAAATAGGCTTTAGTTTTGTAAATTGTAAGAAAGTATGCCATGCTGAGGGGAGGTGAAGCAGTAATACCATGAAGCATCTGTAGTCGTAGGTACAATCTTTGGTTTTGTCAATATTATTTGGAGGTGAATCAATGATAATATCATGAAGCATCTTTAATTCCGAGGTATTTGTTGTTCTTGGTCTACTTTGTGGTTGTGTTGGTATCATTGAACTTGGGCCGGTGAAGAAGCTCATAGTTAAGCAGTTCTCCAGCTACACATATTTTTCGTTTTTATGGTATGTTATGTTGCTATGCTGCTGTTATATTAAGTTGGCCATGTGGTACCTATGTGATGTTTAATTTGATTTTCCTCTTTCCAATTGATGTGATTGTTAGGTGATTAAGTTTTAATATGTAGTGCTAATTTGATTGCTCTGTTTGATTATTTAATCAGGCAATCTGAATGATCTAATGGAGACAAAAGGTGGGAAGAAGTCTAGCAGTAGTAGTTGTAATAGTAAATCTCTATTTTACGAAGCACCCCTTGGATACAGCATTGAGGACGTTAGACCCAACGGTGGAATCAAGAAATTCAGATCTGCTGCATACTCCAACGTAAGTTTCTGAATGTCAATAATATTAATGCATCCTATTGTTGTAATTTGTTTTTTGTATGAGAATTGCCTTTATGTACAAAATATTTATGTTTTCTTTTCTTCTGTTCTTATGCAGTGCGCTCGCAAACCATCCTGATATTCTCTAAATTGGTATCTTGATCACGTCAGTTGACGTGGGTAGTTAGGTGTTTTCGTTTTTAATTCTGAATTTAATCCCCTTATCTCCTTTTCTTCTATTCTCGATCAATTTCCTGTTCTCTCTCTTTGTGGGTTTAAACTGTTCTTTTGAAAAATATGGCATTCGAAAATTCTGCAATCGGTTTTGAAGGTTTTGAAAAGAGGCTCGAAATCTCGTTTTTTGAGCCAAGCATCTTTGCTGATCCTGAAGGAACGGGTCTGCGTACCCTTTCAAAAGCCCAGTTGGATGAGATTTTAGAACCTGCTGAGTGCACTATAGTTGCATCTTTGTCGAATGAGCATGTCGACTCTTACGTTCTATCTGAGTCTAGCCTCTTTGTTTATGCTTACAAGATAATCATCAAAACGTGTGGAACAACAAAACTGCTCAAGTCAATCCCACCCATCCTGAAGTTGGCTGATTCAATTTCCCTTGCTGTACGATCTGTGAGGTACAGTCGTGGGTGTTTCATTTTCCCTGGAGCTCAGTCATACCCTCATCGGAGTTTCTCAGAGGAAGTTGCAGTCCTTGATAGCTATTTTGGGAAGCTTGGTTCAGGCAGGAAAGCTTATGTTATGGGCAGTTTTGACAAACAGCAGAAATGGCATGTGTACTCCGCGTGTGCTGCATCTATGCACACTTTTGACCCCGTGTATACAATGGAAATGTGCATGACTTCTTTGGACAGGGAGAAGGCATCTGTCTTTTACAAAAGCAATTCAACCTCGGCAGCAATGATGACTGATAACTCTGGTATAAGAAAGATCCTTCCATATTCTGAGATATGTGATTTCGAGTTTGACCCCTGTGGTTATTCCATGAATGCTGTTGAAGGAGCTGCAATCTCTACAATCCATATTACACCTGAAGATGGTTTCAGTTATGCAAGTTTTGAAGCTGTTGGATACGATCCAAAAGCTGTGAACCTGGATCAGCTTGTCATGAGGGTTTTGACGTGTTTCCAACCAAGAGAGTTCTCTGTAGCTTTGCATGCTGATGTTGCAGCTAAATTACTTGAAAAGACCAGCACCCTGGATGTGGAGGGCTATCGTTTGGAAGAGTGTAGTTGTGAAGGGCTTGGAATGGATGGTTCCATTGTTTACCAGAAGTTTGTGAAAATTGAGAGCTGTGGATCTCCTAGATCTGTTCTGAAATGTTGCTGGAAAGAGGAAGGTAAAGAAGAAAAGGAGTAATAATAATTTGAAGGGTTCTTTTCCTTTATGTTACTTGTCTACATTGAATAAGTAAATCGATGGTATGGCAGGTGGCATGTTGTCATACCTATTGGTTACATTTAAGGTTCATTTTCTATAATTTTGTTAATTTCTAGACTAAGGAATTAATCTGGATATTGTGTTTCACCAGAAACATATATATTAGTATTTGTTTTGTATTTTTCCGAAATATATAGCTCCCAGGGCTTCCTCCTATGAACTGTTTCTCCTGTCAAGTTGTGGTTTATAGATACGTTTAAATGGTGGTTTGGATATCATCCATCTGTTTCAAACTCTGCTATGTTCGTTGCATATGAGATTTAATAAAAGCTCGTGGGCTTGTAGTTGCCTCCAGTTGTGTTTGAAATTTTATGTAAATTGGTGCAGACATGGTAGGGTAGGCAACTTTATTTCACATTTTATGAAGGAGCTGGATGCTTTTGACTAGTTTTTATCACTAACTTGTTTATCTTGGTGGGTTCCGGTAAAGAAAATTGGCGGGCCCACGTTTACACGTGTGGCACCTTGTTATAGATCAATCTCATTTTGGGCTTGGTATCAATCAAAGTTAAGATGAGATTAATTAATTTGGTTGATTACTCATAATTTGGTCATTAGTTTATAATTTTTAAATATAAATTATATAATAATATTAATACATATTCAATTAACATATATATATATATATGTACTCCATTAATTATCATATATACATGCACCCATTATTATTCACTAAAAAATATTCTTATTAATTAATTGATTTTTTTAACTATGATCACTTTAAATATACTCTTAAAAAGAATGTAGGCAACATTAGTCTATGAATAAAATAGATGCTTAAATTATTACCTTTTCATCAACTAAAATTCCTTATTTAAATTGGCAATAAACTAAAAACCCTGACATATAATTTAATTACTAACATTTATAAAAATCAAGAATCTAATAATTATTTAGAGTTATAACTAAAGTAAATGTACACAGTATTCAATTATTTATCTTAGTATTTACCAAAATAAACTTACAATATACAATTCAATTATTTTTATAGCTAGATAAAAAAATTAATAAATCAATATTATTTCCTAAAATTCTAATATATCACATTTATACTGAGAATAATTTTTTTTTTTTTATGCATTTGGTCGAAGTTCGCACAATTTAAATAAAATTTTAATATATATTATATATATAGACATATATAATAAAAAAATAATATTAATAATTGAAATAAAAAGGAATCAACAATTGAATTATTAAATTAGTAAATAATAGTAAAAAATAATAAATTTAAATTAAAATGAATTTTAATTACCACAAAAAGAAGAAAGATTGCAAACTTGTGTATATAAGAACAAAAGTGGGCGTCTGGTAGAGTAAGGTCGTGTATATAATAAGGACAAAAGAGGGTGTGCACTGTAGTGGAGTTAGCTTTGCAGAATTTTTTTAATCGAGAATTTATATGATTTCCTAATATTTATATAAGGACAAGACAATTAATTAAAATATTAGTAGTATAATTTTATGTAAAAATGTCAATAATATTCTTTCGAATATTCCATCCATTCGTAATCAAACAACGTAGAATTTTGCAACTACGGTTGTGGACAAGTGAAAAAGCAAGTAATGTTGAAATTGTATTTTAATTTAATATACTCCCTCTGGAGTTAATTATTGTGTTACGCGTACCGCAGCAATGAATTAAAAGTAAGATTTTTAATTTGTCCTAGATCGTTGATTCATTGGAATTGGACCCAACCCAACTGAATTCAGTGGCAGTTGGGGGATGTGCTAATTGGAATTACTTGCTTGACAACACATTGTGATTTTATTATAAAAGAATATATTTATTTAAAATTCTCTCTCGTTTTTGGTGTGAATTTCTTACTAAACCCTCCCACGTTGGTTGAAATACAACTTAATGATGTGGGTTGATACAATTTTTTTTTAAATAGATAACTTTTCAAGTGAGTCCTTAAAAGAGTTAAAGTTGGTATCGCCCACCCACACACCCACAAGGAGTTTGCTTAATTTATCACAAGCTCCAAATAACCCTTTACCCAAAGATCTAATGGGATATACAGTCTCTCCCTAGCCACCACCTTCTTATAATGAATGAGCCAAGAAAAAGGGGCAAAATTTGAACCCTATCTCCTATCCTATGGTGGTAATTTTTTGGAAGGTAAACCAAACTATCAACAAAGTTATCTGGATAAAAAGTATGCCCAAGTCGGTCTGAAATCCAACCATCACTTTTCTGAAAGGCCAGGCCTTCCGCATTCCGATTACTTTTGTTTTTTACTTTCACACACTACCTTTCTCTGCTTGCATTTCAACTTGGAGGAGGAGGACTGGAGGGGACCATTGATTAATTAATGTATTTTTTTTTTATATAGAAATTGAAGGTATTCGGACATATATACTAGTAGCATTTTGTAGCTAGCTAGCGCATACCCTCTTCTTATATTTCTCACTAAAACATACATACATACATAGATTATGTGGCAAATTAAATCTTGGTTGTCTTGTCCATATATATATATATAACTCGTTTCTTGTTTTTACCTTTTTTTAGCTACTCTCTACATATCTTTGTGGCGTTCGTTTGCTATTTAATTGCTAATGCTTCCAAAATGTTAGTAAAATCATATCACTTGTTATGATTTGAGTTAAACGCATTTTGCATCCCCAAGTTTATCCTATATATTTTGAACTTTCAGAGGGTGTTATGTGTCAATTCGTTAAAAGACAAAGAGTCATGTTTTGAAATATAAAATACAAGGTACGAAATGAGATAAACAATACAAAATGCATTTAACTACTCTACTCTTATGATTATTAACGTACGTATCAATATTTTTTAAGTGTATAATTTTTAGATTCAAATATTGATTTGATGAAAAAAAGTAATAATGTAGAAAGAAATGAAAAAGCATATATATATATATATAGCGGATTACCTCTCGTATGATAGATCGGTGCTTTTAGGAATATTGGGGAAGGAAGGATCATGCATGTATGATATATGTATGATGGACAGTATGTGAATTAATTGTAAAAGGTAAGGAGGAAAAGTAAAGGGAGGTGTGAATGAAGAGGCATCCTAAACTCTAAAAGCCCAACTAGATCTTCATCAAATTATGAATATATTCTATGTTTGCCAATATATCAGTAAAATCTTATCAGAAAAATAATAATAATAATAATGATGTAGATACCAATTTTCATTTTTCACTAACAAAGCAATTCAATTCCATCTCTTCTCTTCTCCCTTCCCTTTTATTTATCTTTTTCATTCTTTTCCTCCACCGGCTAATTAAAAAGGCCTATTGATCGAGTAGAATATATGCATGGGTTCTTAATTTGAATGACCAACTTAGAGCCAGCGGCCGGGTTATGGAAATTTTGTAGATTTGATTTTCGTTTGTTATTAAGAGTTGAATTAAAAATAATTATATCTTAATTCTGATGGATAAATATTTAAGTTGAGATGACGCATGATAGGGGAAAGAGCGAAGAATCAGTGTCCGTGATGCCAGTTTTGTTGTATACCAATTACAAAACTACAAAGCTAATGGTCAGAGAAACTGAACTGAATCTGACTGTGAGATGGGATTGGGAGGAGAAGGCCTTACTTCAGGGATCTCAAATGACATTATAAAATAGGATACATAATGCATGAGCCATTATATTAGTACCAATGTATTAATGAGTAATGACATGTACATTTTGAAATTTATAATTTTGTTATTCGAGCTCTGCTATGCATTGCGAAAGCTTTCCGCATGCATGAGATAGATATAATTTAAAAATTATTCCACCTTAATTAATTCTATGTTATCACATAAACTTCCACATTGACGTAATCCAATTTTAACACATATTTATCAACATGCGTATCATTTCCCATCTCATTTAGAAACCTTAGCAACGCTCATTTTGGATTCTCTATAATTTTTTCCACAATAAATGACAAGTTCAGATTAAGACAAATAGTAGTATATATGTGTTGATACAAATTGTTCCAAAGAGAGCAACACAGATGGTTGCCTAATTTGTTCTTCTCTCCATATATATATATATATATATATATATATATATATATATATATATACTAATAATATGGAGTATATTATATTAGGGGAAAGTGCGACTCTAGTTGCTACAGTGCGACCAAGTGGTAAAAAGAACAAACAATAATTAGCAACTCATTTGGGGCCACTAAATGCATATGCCTAGTTTAGGAGTATGTATGGATGGTCTACTTTTCCAACCCACTACTGCTTTGACTCTCATTTGGCTCCCTTCATAATCTCAATATATATATATATATATATATATATATATATATAGATTTATGTGTGTGTAATGAGAGAGAGAGAGAACAACGGGACCACTATCTTTTCCATTGAAATGAGAATCCCAGCAAGTGAACTACTTGTCCTTCTGTCTCCTTGGAGGTGTGAAGAGAAGGGACGATAATAGTGAATATTATTGCCTCTTGGTTCACCCTATTTATTATCAAGACTACCCTAGCCTTTGTTTTTTTTTTGAATAATGAAATAGTTAGCTGCATTTTACAGCTGTTGAGACTTGTAGTAATACAAATTTCTATTACATGTGATGTAAACCAAGAATGTTTGAAGGTAGAACCAGGTCAATCGGGATGAATGATGATGTTTTACAGTACTGCACGTCAGCACGTGTATCTGTGTCCCATACTATATATATATATATATATCGGTCCGGATCAAGTGCATACCTCTTATCTTACTCACCCACGGGTTACCTCCCTTTAGACGACGGTTTCGGTCATACAACCGTCATCTATACTTTTAGCGACAGACAACATATAGCATCGTTAAAAGTATAAACGATGGTTGTATGATCGAAACCGTCAGCTTAAAGGAGGTAAGCGCGTGAGTAAGATAAGATAAAGTGATGATGATCCTCTCTTCATATCGGTCCGGATCAAATGATATACTTTATCTTACTCACTCGTCTTCACACCTTCTTTAGCGATCGATTTACGACGGTTCGGTCATTGATACAACCGTCGTCTATACTTTTAGCGACGCTTATATGTTGTCCGTCGCTAAAAGTATGTAGCAACATTTATTAACAGATGACCAAAACCGGCTGCCGTCGGGTCCAAATCGTTAAAGGGGTGAGTGAGTTAAATAAAGATAAGGATCTATCTGATCTCGCTTTATAGGTATATGTATATATCGCTAGATCGGATTATTATGATGATTTTTTGAATTATGATCACAATTATAATTTAAAAATCGCCGCCATAATCAATCAATATATATACATTTTATATATATATATATATATATATATATATATATATATATATATATATATAAATGATAAACGCGTTTGCTTTCCAAAATTTATCAGTTAGTATAAGTCTATATCCAAATTTGCTTAATTTTAATTTAATCTTGCATGGATTCATTTGAGCGCAAAAAATAAAAATTAGATGCGTGGGGGGAGAGAGAGAGAAAGGGAGAGAGAGCAGGCAGCAGGCAGCTTTTGCTTTTTAAAGTTGTTGCTTTTGATATTATAATTATTATTATTTGGGTGGACTGTCTATTGAATCTTGACCATATGGAGATGAGAGGGATGGGTTGCTAGTGTTTTTAAGCATCATGCAAATCCATTTGCATGTAATGTAATTAATTTAGATTATTACTACTACTAAAGAAAAAGAAAAAGCTAGCTTAGCATAGCTAAGCTAGATGTGGCTGCATGATTCAATCAAATAAGGAGGAGCCATTACATCACCAATCTCAACTCTATTCCTATGTCTTGTTCTCACTATTTTTATTTTTATTTTATTTTTTTAATATATATATATATATATATATATATATATATATATATATATATATATATATATTACATATTTATATATGAATTAATTGGTTCACCCAAACCCAATGATGCTTTTTGGGTGCTGGTCTATCTCACATGTTTTTACTTTTATTTTTAACAATATCTCACTTGTTAATAAATGATTTCAAGAAAAAAATTGTTTTCTTCATTATATTTCCAACAAATATTACTAATTCAAAAAAAGATAAGCTATTTAATTCCCATTGGTCATTGCTATACAAGTATACATTGTATGCATAATACTACATGTTAACGCCAAGATCTTCTGTCACGTCCCAATCACGTAAGACGTCCTGATCCTGCATAGTAAACACGATAAACACCAAAAGCTTGACGGCTTCGACCGTTGGGGGATAGCTCAGGCGTGAGAGTTAGTATCGGTGTTCACAAGAGTTAACAATGGAGGATCTAATCTCTAGTGTATTGAGAAAGATAATAATCAGTTGAATGTGTGTTGACGTACCTGTTTGTGAAGACTTTCTTGCTATGTTATACTCTCGCACCTTGCCATCAGTACACCCCTTGCCGCTTGACACACTTCTTTACTCTCAAAGGATCTCTCTGCCGATCGCATGCAGTCATCACCTTTTCTCCATCATTTATGCCACGCCGTGGCTATAATCCCATCCACATTAATGCACGGCGCTTCTGACAAATCACTATCACACTTTTTCATCATTACCGGTCAAAGATGAAGATATTATAATATCTAATGGGTCAACCCACCGACCCGATCCGGTTTTATAAAGATTTGGAAAGGAACAAGATGGTAACTGGGCCCAATGACATTAATACCCAATAGTAAAGACCCAATGGACTAACTAAACAAGTAAGCCCAATCATTCGGCCCAATAGAGGAAATATCATGACCCAACATTGCCCCCTAGTTTTTTATTAAAAAGAATATTTAATAGAAAACTACAAGTGGTCCATGATATTATAGAATCTACTAAAGGCCCAAAATGAAGGATAATCGAAATGTACCCGGTGCGATCCATAAGAGGAAACAGAAAAAGACCGGAGGCCCATAATAAAAAGCCCCATCTGATAAATGTCTGGATTTTAAACCGGACGCCCGCCTTCAAATTCTAAATCATTATCAAGATAATGTGCCGCAGACACCGTAAAACCGTCAAGATAAAAAAGCAATTTCCCCCAATTTTGACAGTTTTACTTGCCAATTTGAATTTCAGACCTTTGAACTTTCTTCTTCTCTTCAGAACTTCTTCCTCCTCTGCGAACTGTCAACAATGGCTTCCCAAACCTCCGAGCAAGATTCACCCATCCTTGCCACTCTGATCACCACCGTTCCCCCAAATCCCAGCCCTGGTAAAGAGGTGGCCTCAAGTTCCAATCGCAAAAGTACGAAGACCAACAAGAACCCACCTCCAAAAACCCCCAAAACTCCTTCTGAATACTATAGGAGTACAGAACATTTCTCACATGCCAACACTCCTTCTACCGTTACTGAGATTGATCTGAAGAGGATTCAAACTCGATATCACATTCCGGAAACTCACATGATTAGGGCTCCAAGATCCGGTGAGAAAATGTACCAACGGCCAGAAAGTTGGACGGCCGTCTCCATAACCATCCTTGAGAAGGGGGTTCGATTCCCTCTTCACATTTTCATAGTGACCATCCTAGGGTTTCTGGGTGTTGGGTTCGCCCAACTTGTGCCAAATTCTTACATACACATCTTGGCCTTTGTTGCTTTCTGCCATGAGCTAGGCGTCGAACCTACTATCGACTTCTTCTTCACCATGTACAAGATCATCCAGTACAGAGAGAAGGGGTTCAAGGCCCTAAGCAAGCATTCCCCGAAGACAGGAGAAAAGTTCGAGAGTCGTTCGTTGGTGAATACTCCTTCGAGCAATAGGGGATGGTACGAGAAGTGGTTTTTCGTCAAGGGACCTGAAATCACTTCTTTACCGAACTGGGCCACTGATGAGAAGATCTCTGCCGACTTCGGAGATATTTCTGAAGAACGCGAAGCTGAAATGATAGAACTCTTTGATAATTTTCCTAAGGAGGAGTGGAAATATGGACTTCTCTCGCAAGTACATGGTTATATGACCATAAATGTAAGTATCGGCCTATTTTGCATATAAATATTTGAAATTTTTCATGATGTGGACTCGACATAGTGGTCATTTACTTTATGCAATATCTTTGATCGTAATCGAAGTTTCTCAAAAGTGAAGGAGTTTGAAGATTTTCTATCCGAAAATCTTAAGTCACGAGAATCCACCACCGTAAACTACACCGTGTTTATCCAATCCCAAACACATATCTTGATGAGCCTCGGATAGAAGATCCGGAAGTTGATGAGCCTCCCATACCGTAAGAGACTCTTCATCTTCGCTGTCAAGAGAGAGGCCATCCAAAGCCCCGATCAACCCCTCTTCCAAATTCCTCTGAACCTACCCCAGAAACTGAGCCAATCGACAACTTAGCCCCTCCTCGAGGAGGTTTGCTCGATCGTCCTGATCGAAGAAATCTTCTCCGTGTCAAAAAATTAAAGGCCAAAGTTACCCCCCTGACAGCCGAAGAACTTAGGGTACCTCCGTCTTCAACCATTCCGCCCTTTGTCCCCCCTATAGAAATACAAGTTCTAGACGGGGAAGAACAAGTCGAGACTATGCCCGCACTATCACGGAAGCGAAAACACCCTTCCGATAGTCATTCCAGTTCGGCTTTGGCCCCATCACCCCCAAGAGAAACCATTCCAATGTGATCTCCATCCCCTGAAACCATATATATGGACCCGTCACCGTCCCCTAGACGACCAATTCCATCTCCACCAAGGGTATCACCTGAACGACCCGGGCCTTCAAATCAGGGATATCAGAACGAGGCTATGGCGTCACCGACCCTATGGCCTCGGTTCAATGCTAATTTCTCCTTCCAGCTCTTTGATACCTTCGTTCGAGGCACTGACGATCACCGATTCAGTAATCATATGGACGGGGATCTGCTTGACGAAGGAATGAGCTATTTGGCTAAGGTAAGTGATAGCTTTCTTGGTTTATACATTTCTCTTCTTGTTTAAGTATCTAAAACTGATTGGATGTTGTTGAATATATATAGGCAAATATAGTCTTCGGGCGTTTACGTCCTAGACATGTGAATGCTGAGGCCGAAGAGGAGGCGTTGAGAAGAGAAAATAACATGCTGAAGGCATCACTGGCTCGAGAAAGAAGTGAGCACGAAGGCATCCTTCCCACCAATGAAGGTCTTTGGAGAGACATGGCTCAAGCCAAAGAAGCCCTGAAGGCGTTGGAGGACAAACAGAAAGTAATCGAAGAAGAGCTGAACACCAACAAGGCAAGCCAACAGGCACTATCTGACATGAATGTCGGCCTGGTTGGGGAGAATCTGGCTTTGAAGACCAAGAATGAGGAACTCACACAAATTTCATCAAGTTTGGCAATACAACTTGGTGAAGTCTGACGCGAAGCTCAAGAGGATAAGGAGGCACACAAGGCCAAGCGCCCATAAACTTCGTCACAAAATAAAAACGCTCGGGATTTGAGGCCCTCTTCTCGATCAAGAACCAAGTAGTTAGCACATCTGATTTGTAAGACCCCAACTTATTATTAATGAAATTTAATTTTCTCTATTTATTATTTTGAAATAGTAAGGGTTGATTTGATTAATGTGGATAGTTATGGGTAAAATACGCAAGTATTTCAAAATAAGCAAGTGGTTATAAAATATTCTTGTTGTTTGGAATATTCGTTTGGTCGTGGAATATTCTCATTGCTTGGGAATATTCATACGACGGCCAGATTTTTGTGGGCCCCATAAACTGAAAGCGATTGGATGAAGAAAATGACAAAAATAAGTTGTTTAAAAATAACTACGTAGTTATTCAAGAATATCTTTAAAAATACTCCTTGTGGTTAAAACACGAAGAAGACACTCAGATTGCACCAATTATTGATTCTTACGTAAGAAGGCACTACTCAATAATGGTTATAGTAATTATCGCTCAAAGATTTTATTTTATTGATTTAATAATTGCTGCGTTGATATTTTATATTGTTTGTTGTTTCAATTATTGTCATTACTGCGATTTTTTTCATTATCGAAGCAATAATTCATATTATCTGAATAATATTATTTGATAACATTATTGGTAATGTCTAGAAAGTTCTGTCTAAGGAGAGGTTTGGTCACCTAATTTTGCGCCAGTAAGGAAAAATTCTTATTGGAAAGCCCCCTCTTTCCTGGATACTGACTGGTTGTCAATATTGTGATTTTATAATATTATTTTTGAATAATTAATTATTGATTCATATGATGAGGAAAATATTAATTTTATGTGGATATAGATGGAGAAAATTTTTAATGTGACAATTGTTGAAAATTGAAATTTTATCTTTTTCTGATAAAATAATTCATTTAAATATATTATTATATTCTAATAATATAATAATGATGATATTTTTACGATGAATGTGGGATATATGAGTATATGTGGAGGAGGAGTATTTTTGTTACCAAAATATTTAAAGCATATTTTATGTGTTTGTGGACCCCATTTCTCGAATCGAAATTTGATTATAGCCGTGAAAATCGTCTGTTTGTGGATTTGGTCAATTTCATTTGGAATTTAGAAAAACTTCCTTCTGTAAAGTTGTAGATAATGGAATTTCCTATGGAAAATCGCGAGTTTCGAAATTTTTTGATAAACGAACTATTTATTATGAATTATTGAAGTTCTGAAGCTCCGAAATAATTAATTTTTGAAGTTTTAAATATTTTTAATAAGAAAAACGTTTTTTTTTATTTAGGCAAGGTGAGTCACTCTTGGTGGCTGATGGTTTGAATTAGATTTTGTGTGCGTAGGAATGTAATAAATATATATTAATATTTTATTAAATTTTCTGCTTTGGTGTTCTAAGCATATTTTCCTATAAATAGGGTGCTTAGGTTAGAATTGAAAATTACACCAGAAACTGAAATTTTCTCTCTCTATATTATCGAGCGTATTCTTGTGAGTATTTTGAGTATATTTTGAGTATTGCTATACTGAGTGCAAGTTCAAGTCATAGCCTATATCCCGTTTTTTAAATTTAAGATCGATCTTTCGAGGTAAGGGATATTATATTTTTTTAAAATGATATTATTTCTTCTAATATCATTATGCCGAAGTATTGATCTGAACTTTTTATCAAATTTGAAACTTTTGGTGTCGGAGTTACTATTCACGTATACTGCCTTTATTCACGATACTTGATCTTATTCACGAATACGACACTATTCATCGAAAAAATGAAAATTTTCCTTTTCGTCCAAAAATATCTATTGTGGATACTAGCTTTGATTGTATCCATGTTTTGATCATTCTTGAATTTTACACCACTATGATTATTTTTGAGGTATTTTTTGGACATGGATAAAACAAAAGTACGAATCCTTAATTCTTAATCCTCATCATTTTGTTTCAATCGGATTCGCTTTTTTAAAAATATTTTTCATCATCCTCGGTCTTAAATGATGATATTATTGAATATCTTTGTCCCAGAGTGCAAAGATGAATGATTTCGATGAATATCTTTTGGCCCAGTCTGCAGAAGATGAAGCGGTGTTTAGATGAACATGACTTAATCGATGAATATCTTTGGCCCTGTAGTGCAAAGATGAATATTTGATTCGGATATATATTGATTGATGTTACAGGGGATAAAAGATAGACGATGAACTTTTAAATTCATACATAGAAGATAGTAGTTTGCATTCTCTACTTAACTCTTCTAATGAATTATTATTTCATTATGAATATTGATTTAAAACTTGTTGTCTATTGTATTCTATTAGATTTTTCCTCGTTGAAGACTAACGATAATTTGTTGTATATTATCTTAGTCATAATATTTTTTACTTGGCTAGTTGAGCTCACCCTTTTCCTTTTTGTTCCATTTTTCTTCTCGTGAGGCGAGAATGTAAATGGCGAGTGCGAGCCTGGGGTATGGAATGATGGTTATAGAGAGAGTTGTTTAGTAGTCCTCACCATTTTTGTAAAATAATGTATCAATAAATGTGATGAGGATTTATTTGAGTATAGATATTGTCTGAAGATAATATTTGTATTCAAACTCACAGCTTTACTATTGTAATAATAAAGTTGTAGTTGTTTCGCATCCATGTATTGACAACTCGTAATGGGTGATGTATACCTATTTTGGGGGCGTCACAGACGAACTATAGGGAATTTGATGAGCTTAATGCTGAAATCCTGAAGGTGTATTCAGAAGGGTATAAAGACTGTCGGGAGCGAGGTAGGGAAAATTGGTCATTGCTTTCACCTGACCTTACTTTTACTCGATTCAAGGCGAAGATAACACCAAGATATTACTTTGCTTCGTTCGACCTTTTAGGGTTTATGTGAAAATTATCTATCTTTTTGGAAGTCGTTTTTAAGAACTTTACCAGGAAAATTTTAATTTTATGTAATAGTTTTAATGTTATGGATGAATAGATGAACGAATCTTCAAATTTCTTTATCGTGGCTTCTGTCTAATACTTTTCTTGTCAATAATTCAGCATCAATGAACTTGAATGAACTTAACTCAGGCCATGAATCAGATAAGGTATATAAATGTTAAGAAATGAAATGGACTGAATTAAATGAACTGAACTGAATGAACTGAACTCAACACTTGAACATAATAAAGTGATGTATATTTATCGTTTCCGAAGTGTGAAGCAGGTCATATATAAGGTGAATTTGGCTGATTCTTCTTGCACCATCAAGATTTTGTTCACCACTCGGGGTAGAACAAGTATATAAGGACACACCTAACAAAAAGGCTGCCATCGAATGGCCAGCAAGTCCGACCATACCTCCTTACACCATTATGAACTTAGGACAAATAGGAAGAAGATCAGTTGTGAAAAAGTGAATCTTTTATTGATGGTGAACAATCATGTACAGACTCTCGGTAAACTGACTTGATTTCTATTGAAAGTATTTTCGAAGCCTGCCCGCATGCCAAGTGTTCTTGATCTCGGATCCGTCCAATGTCTTTAACCGATAAGTCCCTGTCTTTGGTACTTCGATCACCTCATACGGTCCTTCCCAGTTCGGCATCAACTTTCCCATGTTCTGAGGCATAGATTCTTCGACTTCTCTGAGGACGAAGTCCCCCACTTCAAATCTGCGAAGCTTAACCCTCTTGTTGCAGTGTTTGGTAACTCTCCGCTGGTAGGCTACTAACTTGATCAAAGCCACCTCTCTGACTTCTTCTAACAGATCCAAGTTGGCCTTCAGTCCTTCATTGTTGTAGATCTCTTTGAATTGACTGACCCAAAGACTTGGAGATCCAATCTCAACTAGGACTAAGACATCAGTACCATAGGCCAATCTGAAAGGTGAATCCCCTGTGGTAGTCCTCGGTGTGGTCCGATAAGCCCATAACACGCTGAGTAGCTCCTCTGGCCATCTTCCTTTAGCTTCGTCCAGTCTGCGCTTTGATCCCGCTTCAAATAGTCTGTTCGTTGGTCACTTCACTTGCCCATTCGACCGTGGATGAGCCACCAAGTCTTCTTATCTTTGAACCCCACTCTTTCGTAAATCCTTCAAATTTTGATCCCACAAATCAAGTCTGCTTATCCGATATCACAACTTTAGGAATTCAAATGAAACACTACTGGACTCCTTCATGAACTTCAAACACTCTTTTTGCTCGTTATCACCAAAGTGGTTTCGCTTCTACCCACTTGGTCATATAATCGATAAATACCACTATGATAAAATGACCGACCTTTCGCTTTTGTAACGGACCCGATATATTTACCCCAGACATAAAGAAAGGGTATAAGAGATAAGATCGAGTATAGCTCTTACAAATCGATGTGGATCGGATTGTTGAAATGGCACTTCGCGATTTCTTCACATATTCCGTAGCTTCCTTGAAGATCGTAGGCCAGTTGTACCCCTGCTGAAGTACTTTGTAGGCTAATGACTTAGCAGCCATATGGTCGCCACAGATGCCTTCGTGAACTTCCCGAAGAGCATATTCAGCTTTGGTCGGGACCAAACACTTGAGCAATGGTGACGAAAATGCCCTTCGATAAAGATCCCCATCAATAAGAACGAAATTGGCACTTTTGTACTTGGTCTTCTTTGCCAGCATCTGATCCGAAGGAAGGACGCCATCTGCCAAATATTCGATGTAGGGAGTCATCCAACAGTTAGATCGCTCGATACACATCACCGCTTCATGCTGGATACTCGGCTGCTGCAAAACCTCCAGATAAACAGACCCATTGAAAACGACAGCATCCGTGGTGGCCAGTTTTGACAATGCATCGGCAATGGAATTATCGTTACGTTCTATGCCCTGAAACTCATAAGAGACGAAATACTGAAGTCGGTCTTTCAACTCTGCCAAATACTTGATCATCCTTGTCCCACGAGCTTCATAATCTCCTCGATAATCGCTGACGACCAACCGAGAGTCATCAGAATGATCGACCGAGAGCTTTGACTCTTTCGCCACGGACTCCTCGCTAGCACGCTTGCTTACATACTCGGCCTCGTTGTTTGTTGCTCAGAACCCAAATCGGATGGCCTGCTGCACCTTGAACCCCTCCGGACTTGTAAAATGATCCTCCCTGCTTCGACATCTCAGAGAGGATCCATCTGCATCTGGCGTCATGAATTCTCGTCCGTCTTTGCCGAAAATCGCAATCGCCGACGGACGTCTCGAAATTTTCCGGCACTTTCAACATCCGCTTTAGAACGAACATTCCACCATGAAATCTGCCAAGGCTTGACCTTTGATAGCGGTTCGAGGATGATATTTAATAAAATATTGGGATAATTCCATTGTCCACGCTGCTAATCTCCCCGAAACCTCTGGTTTGCACATCACCTTCTTCAATGGTTGATCCGTGTAGACGACCAGGAGCCGACCTTGAAAATATTGCCGAAGCTTTCTACTAGCAATTATCAAAGCAAAAGCAAATTTTTCAATATTCGGTACTGGTTTCAAAGATCCCTTAGGACATGGTGACATAATAAACCGGATGTCGCTTCCCCTTCCAACCAAAATAGCTCCCATCGCCAACGAAACTAGTCCGCCGGATATAAATACAAGGTCTCAGATGGAGCAGGCTTCACCAATAAAGGAGCCGAAGACAAATAGGTCTTTATGCCTCGGAAGGTGTCTTCACACTTCGAAGTCCACTGGAATGTCTTTGCATTCTTCGGTCCCTTCAGTGTATCGAAGAATGACAATCATCTTTCTGCTGATTTGGACATGAACCTCCTCAAAGCTGCAATCCTACCAGTCAGACGTTGAACGTCTTTGAACGACTGAGGAGTCTTCATGTCGAGAATAGCCTAGATCTTCTACGGATTGGCCTCAATACCCCTCTGACTGACCAGATAACCTAGGAACTTCCCTGCACCGAGCCCGAAGGTGCATTTTGCCGGATTGAGCCTCAACTTGTGATGTCGGACACTTTAAAAGCACTCTTCCAGATCATCCAAGTGCTTTTGAACATGCATGCTCTTCACGATCATATCGTCCACGTACACTTTCATGTTCCTCCCCAACTGCCTCTCGAAGATGAAGTTCATCATTCTCTGGTAAGTGGCTCCAGCATTTATTAGGCCAAAGGTCATCTTCTTATATGCATACACCGAACGGTGTGTAATGAATGCTATCTTCAGAATGTCCTCCTTGCACATGGAAATTTGATGATAACCTGAAAAAACATCCATAAAGCTTAGTAGTGCATACCCTGAAGTGGCATCGATGAGTTGATCGATATGGGGCAGAGGATAGAAGTCCTTCGGACAAGCTTTGTTCAGGTCAATATAGTCGATGCAAACTCGCCATTTCCCGTTCTGCTTCTGCACCAACACTACATTGGCCATCCACTCCAGATAATCGATCTCAAAGATGAAGTCAGCAGCTATCAGCTTCACGATCTCTTCATCAATGATCCTCTATCGCTCAGGTGCAAAGATCCGACTTTTCTGCCGAACTGGCTTCTTTGATGGATCCACATCTAGTCAGTGTTCGGAAATATTCCGGTTGATTCCAGGCATGTCTTGTGGCTCCCATGCGAAGATGTCTGCATAGTAGTGAAGAAGTTCCATAAGGTTTGTCCGAAGAGGTTCCGGAAGACCCGAACCAATCTTCACTGTTTTGTCTTTCTTTCCTAGGACCAGCTCGATCTCCTCCATCTCTCCTGCAGGGACAACCAATGGCTCCGAACTACTTTCAGTGAAGGGCTCGATCTCAATTGCCATAGTTTGCTTCACATCGACCCTACTCCCGAGGAAATAACAAAGATTCGATATCAATGGCCAAGGCGGATCCAAGTCCCCTGCCACCTCTCCAACTCCGTGTGCCATTGGAAACTTGATCTTGAAGTGAGGAATGGAGGTCACTGCTTGGAGAGCAGTCAAGGTAGGTCGTCCTAATATGGCGTTGTAAACCGAATCTACATGCACAACATAAAATTTACAGGTTATTTCTACCTGCCGAGGAGCTGTGCCGAAGACCACTGGGAGTTCAATAGTGCCTGCAACTTTGACTGGATCGTTGCTGAAGCCATATAGGGGAGCCTCCTGCCCGACCTCCATCTTTCGCCCATCAAGATGCATTCTCTGATAAGCATAGGCATATAGAATATCAACGGAAGACCCGTTATCAATCATCATTTACTTCATGTCTACCGAACCCACTTGTGCTGTGATCACCAAGGCTCCTTCATGGGGTTCGATGGGCTCCGAAGGATAATCAGCATCACTGAAAGATATAGTTGTTCCCGAAAACGGTCTGTTGGTCTTTGGGGGAGCACCCGCCACGGACATGACTGAATCTAGGTATCCCCTCCTCTTCTTCCCTACCAATTTCCCTGCTGTCCTACCGGTTATTACATCAACGACGTGCCTCAGTGGTGGTGTTGGAACATTGTTGGTCCCTCCCGGCCACATACTGAACCAGCAAACCACTTTGAATCTTCTTCTCCACAAAGTCCTTCAGATTGCAACACTCATTAGTGTCATGACCTGCGGCTTGATGATAGCCACAATATTTCCGAGAGTTGCCCTGTCCTGTCTTATAGTTATCACGAGGTGGCTCAAAGAATGGCTGGTTCCTGATCTAGTCCAAAATCACCGACCTATCCGTATTCAGTTTGGTGTAAACCTTATTCACCTTCGGGATAGGAGCAGGTAGACGATTACTTCCCTGTCGCCAAGGGTTGTTGTACTTCTTTGAACTACCCTCTGACCGATCATTATATCCTCCCCACTTCTTCTGATCGCCTTCAACTTTAGGAGCATCGGCCTCTTTTATCTGGTCCGAAGAAGGACGTTTCAGGCTGTTCATAGCCTCCTCCACTATGATATAGCCTTCTGCTTTGTCGAAAGCTTCTGCTAAGCTCTTCGGATGGTGGAACATCAACTTCTTCACCAACTTCTCGGACTTCACCAGATCTAATCCATTTTGGAACAAGCCCACAGCCTGAAGATCATTAAGGTCGGACACCTGGCCGACTGCTTCTCTGAACCTCTTCACATACTGGCCCAAGGACTCATTGGTGAACTGTCTAACTCAGGTCTTCAAGAGCACATGAAGCTTCTGTAAGACCCCAAATAATTAATAAATGAAATTTAATTTCCTCTAATTATTATTTTGAAATAGTAAGGGTTGATGTGATTAATGTGGATAGTTATGGGTAAAATACGCAAATATTTCAAAATAAGCAAGTGGTTATTAAATATTCATTGTTGTTGGGGAATATTCGTTGGTCGTGGAATATTCGCATCATTTAGAATATTCGTGATGACACCAAGCCATAATAATGGGCCCCATAACTGAAAAAGCGATTGGAGGAAAGAAAACGACAAATATAAGTTGTTTTTAAAAATAACAGTAGTTGTTACCGCTTTACATTTGTTGGAATACCCGGTGGTTAAAACACGATGTAATACGTTGTTGACGGAAGATTACCTGCAGATTGCACCAATTATCGACTCTTAAATAAGAAGGCACTTTACTCAATAATGGTTACGATAATTACTTTGCTCAAAGATTTTATTTTATTGATTCAATAATTCTTTGCATTGATATTTTATATTCTTTGTTGTTTCAATAATTGTCATTACACGATTATTTTTCATTATCGAAGCAATAATTCATATCATCTGAATAATATTATTAGATAACATTATTGGCAATGTCTAGAAAGTTACTTCTAAGGAGAGGTTTGGTCACCTAATTGCGCTACAAGAAGGGAGAAATTCTTATTGAAAGCCCCTCTTCCTGAAAACTGCTGGTTGTCGATATTGTGATTCTGTAATATTATTTGTGAATAATTAATTATTGATTCATATGATGAGGAAAATATTGATTTTATGTGGATATAGATGGAGAAATTTTTTAATGTGACAATTGTTGAAAATTGAAATTTTATCTTTTCCGATAAAATAATTCATTTAAATATATATAATATTATATTTTAATAATATAATAATGGTGATATTTTTACAACGAATGTGAGATATGTGAGTATACGAGGAGGAAGAGTATTTTTGTTGCAATAAATATTTAAAACATGTTAAACATGCTCATGGGACCCCATTTATCGAATCAAAATTTGATTATAAATTTAAAATCACCCGCTTATGGATTTTGGTAAATTTACTTTTGAATTTGGAAAACTTTCTTCCGTAAAGTTGTAGAAATTGAATTTCCTATAAAAACTCGCAAGATTCAATTTTCCGACAAAAGGGTTATTTATTATGAATTATTGAAGTTCAAGCTCAAAATAATTGATTTTGGAAGTTTAAATTATTTTAAATTAGAAAAACGTTTTTTATTACTTTTTCTAGAAGGTGGCATGTGGTTATTGAACTGAAATCAGATTTCAAGTAAAGTAGAAGATTTATTATATATATTATTATTATATTAAATTTTACTGCTTTGGTGTTCTAAGCAATTTCTATAAATAGGTCTTTAGGTTAGAATTGAAAATCACACCGAACTCAAATTTTCTCTCTATATTATCGAGCGTATTCTTGTGATTATTTTGAGTATACTTTGAGTATTGCTATACTATGAAAGTTCAAGATATAAATTTATATCCACTATTCCAAGTTAAATCTTGATCTTTCGAGGTAAGGGATATTATTTTTTTTCGTAATGATATTATTTCTTCAATATCATTATCTTTGAAATATTGATCTGAAGTTTTTTTTCAAATTTGGGACTTTTGGTGTCTGAGTTACTATTCACGTATCACGACTTTATTCACGATATCTGATCTTATTCACGAATCTTGCATTTATTCATCTAAAAATAAAAATTTTTCTTTTCGTCCAAAATATCTATTGTGGATACTAGCTTTGATTGTATCCATGTTTTGATCATTCTTGAATTTTACACCACTATGATTATTTTTGAGGTATTTTTGACGTGGATAAAACAAAGTACGAATCCTTAATCCTTAATCCTTGTTATTTTGTTTCAATTTGGATTCGTTTCTTTAAAAATATTTTCATCATCCTCGGTCTTAAATGATGATATTATTGAATATCTTTGGCACATAGTGCAAAGATGAATGATTTATGATGAATATCTTTGGCTCAGAGTGCAAAAAGATGAATGATTTCGATGAATATCTTTGGCCCGTGGTCAAAAGATGAAAAGTGTTTAGATGAACATGACCAATCGTGAATGTCCTCAACAGAAAGGTAAGGATGAATATTTGATCCGGATATATATTTGATTGATATTACGGGATATAAAAAAATAGAGCGATGAACTTTAAAATTCATGCATAGAAGATAGTAGTTTGCATTCTCTACTTAACTCTTCTAATGAATTATTATTTCATTGCGAATATTGATTTAAAAATTGTTGTCTATTGTATTCTATTATATTTTTCCTGTTGAAGACTAACGATAATTTTGTTGTATATTATATTAGTCATAATATTCTTCTTTAATACTAATCGAGCTCACCCTTTTCCTTTTTGTTCCATTTTTCTTCTCGGGAGGCGAGAATATAAGCGAGTCTGCGAGCCGGGGTATGGAATGAAAGTTCGTGGGAGAGTTGTTTAGTAGTCCTCACCATTGTTGTAAAATAATGTATCAATAATTATGATGAGGATTTATTTGTATGTGGATATTATGCAGATGGCAATATCTCGTATTTAAACTCACGCTTTTACTATTGTAATAATAAAGTTGTAGTTGTTTCATGCAGTGTATTGACAACTCGGAATGGGTGATGTAGACCTATTTTGGGGGTGTCACATTCCCTCTTCTCCGGTTGCTCCCAAAGCGAGCATGGAACTTGTCGCAAAGCTCGACCCAAGAGGATACTGAATCTGCTGGCAAAGTCCCCATCCATTGCCTCGCATCTTTCCTTAACGTTGTAACAAACGTATGACACTTGGCAGCATCGGTAAAGTCGTAATAGTCCATCAACCGGTTGAGCGCTTTGGCTATGGTCATAAGGGGTCTCCGGATCCATCGTAATTCTCCACGCGAGGCAACTTCTTGGTGATGTCTCGCTTTCTCCTTAAGAATGTCGAGAGAAAAAGCGGGATGCCTTCTTTCCCGGAGTATCATTCACCCGTTGTACCTCAGCCAACTGCTTTCTGAGCTCCTTCAATTCTTTCACCAGAAAATCCACACCTTCTGGCTGCGAGGAGACTTCTTTCTCCTGAACGACGTTATGTTTTTGAGTGGATCGACCTCCTCCAGCTAACCCCACTACCTTTATTGGACTTCTGGATCTACTCCGACGTGCAACTCTATCCTCATGACCAGAATGTTCACGTTGATGCTCTCTCTTCCTAGTTTTTGGCACAACTTCCCTCGACCTGCTCATCCGCCTGTCATCGTCTCGATGCTGAGAACCAATGACAATAAGTGCCTTCTGTGAAGCTACGGGAGTTCTGCTCCTCGATCTCTTTCGGTCATGAGAATGATCTCGAGACACATGTACAGAGTGCTCTGGCTTCTTCCCCTTTCGCCTTTGTACCTCCTTATGCCTGCTTTGTCTTTTGGATTGAACATGACTAGACGCTTCGTCTCTTAACTCAGCCACCTGAAGCATCTGCTCTGCTATATCTTCCCTCTGCTTTAGAAGAACATCTAAAGCCTTATATGCCTCTTCTGCCATTTTTGCCAACTTGGCAGCCCTGTCATCCTGGCCACTTCGGTGACGAGTTCTAGATGGTGAACCTTCTACCCGCCTTCGACCATGATCATCCTCCTTATCTGCATCAAAGACCAACCTCCGTCTGGCTCCGCCATGAGTCTTCGGACGAGGACTCCCTGATTCGTGCTTAGATACCGTATTCTCGTGAGCACTTTTGGAAGGACCCAGACGATCCTTTCTTTGAACACGAGGCAACGATGAGCTCACAACCGATTCTTGCCCCTCCGGCGACATCTCTACTCTCACCATCTTCCGAAGTAGGTTTAATGAATGTGATTGAAAACTCAATGACACTAGAACCCCCCTCCTTCTAGCGCCAATGTTAACGCCAAGATCTTTTGCCACATCCCAATCACGTAAGACGCCTCGATCCTCCGACGATAAACACGATAAACACTAAAAAGCTTGGCGACGGCCAATCGTCGGGATAAATTTCGGCGCGAGAGTCGATGTCGGTGTTCACAAGGGTTAACAATGGAGGATCTAATCTCTAGTGTATTGAGAAAGATAATAATCAGTTGAATGTGTGTTGACGTACCTGTTTGTGAAGACTTCCTTGCTATGTTATACTTCCTTACCATGCCACCCATTGCCATCTGACACAACCCCTTACTCCTCAATGATATCTCGCCATTCGCATGCAGTCATCATCTTTTCTCCATCATTTATGCCACTGGTAGAAACTATATAATCCCATCTACATTAATGCATGACACTTACAACAGTCAACTATCATGCTTTTTCATCATTACCGGTCAAAGATGAAGATATTAAAATATCTATTGGGTCAACCCACTGACCCGATCCGGTTTTATAAAGATTTGGAAAAGAACAAGATGATAACTGGGTCCAATGACATTAATATTCAATAGTAAAGACTCAATGGATTAACTAAACAAGTAAGCCCAATTCATTCAGCCGAATAGAAAGAAATATCATAACCCAACGCTACATATATTTTTACATTTACTTCTGTAGATAAATACTAGGAATTTAACGCATACTTCACAGTTAGCAATTCAGATTCTATGGATTTTATATAATGATGAAAACAGGATAGAAAATTCTGAAGACACGCTTATCTAAACCAATGCATGATTGAAAGAATTTGCTTTTGAATTCATCTAGAATGGGTTCCTAAAAATATGTTCTTGCTTTTGTTTATTTATTCTTTACCCTCTGCTTTACCTACACAAAGTGGCAGGCATGTTAGTATGTTCTCACTTTACTACCAAATCCCTCTGTTTTTTCAGAAGCTCCAAGTTCAGTGTAGTATGTCAAGCGCGAGGAAAGAGAAAATAGTATAGGCACATGAATTTGTATTACATAAGAAATCCCAGTTAAAGACTTGGTATTTTCTTGAATCCATCAAACTTCAACCTAATTCCAACAGCTCCTCGTAGGTTTTCTTTATTAGCAAGAACAGAGCATGGAAACAAGAACAGAGCAAGCTGCTTTCTGTTGTGTGGTTTTTTTCAGCCTATGGGTTTCTGCAACTTCTTTGCTTACATCTAAAGGTGTTAACCCTGAAGGTAAATCATATAAATATCCAGTTTTTTTACTCCTACAAGAAGTAAAACTTATAAAGTTGGCTAGTTTCTCACTTAATTAATTCTTGAATTTGCAGTACAAGCTTTGATGAGTATCAAAATGGCTCTGAAGGATCCTCATGGTGTTTTAGGGAAGTGGGACAATGACGCGGCGGATCCATGTAGCTGGACAATGGTTACTTGTTCACAAGATAATCTAGTCATTGGCCTGTAAGTTATTTCAGTAGAATTATCAGTAAAAATAGGCCAGCTTAACTATAGTCTATATATGTAACAGAGAAATTAAGAGCTTTTTTTTATATATATAAAATTAAAAATATTGAATGAACTTGTTGCAGAGGAACTCCAAGCCAAAATTTATCTGGTACTCTTTCACCGAGCATTGGTAACTTGACAAATCTCCAGTCAGTGTGAGTGTTCAAAAACTACCAAGAAAACAGAACCAACAGTTTCAAATTTGCGCTTTAGATATTAAAAGATCAAACTGTAATAATTTTGCAGGCTCTTACAAAATAACAACATATTAGGGCCACTTCCATTTGAACTTGGGGGGCTCCCTAAGCTTCAAACACTTGATCTTTCTGATAACCTCTTCACTGGTGAAATCCCCTCTTCTTTAGCCAATCTGCAAAGCCTCCAATATCTGTAAGTTTTATACTCAATATTACGTATAACATGTTGATTCTGTATTAGTAATTTTCTTCTTTTTGTGCATTTTTTCTGTCTGTTTATTGCTTGAAGTTTAATGATGGTTAATTTGAATCGGAACAGGCGGCTAAATAATAACAGTCTCTGTGGAACAATTCCTTCATCTATGGCTAACATGACCCAACTTACATTTTTGTAAGTCTTTTACTATTATGAAACATTAGCATGCACCTAGTACTTTCTGTTTCAAGATATTGATATATTTTGGTATTTATGTTTTTTTGTTCCAGGGATTTGTCTTCCAATAATTTGAGTGGCCCTGTACCAAGGTTTCTTGCTAAAACATTCAAGTAAGATTCTAGAGAAATTTTCAATTTACTATTTTCTTAAAACCAGAAAGATGAATGATTAATAAGTCTTTTTGGTCCATTATTAACTATCCCTTTAAACAGCATTACGGGAAACCCCATGATATGTGCAACTGGGAAAGAACAAGACTGCAATGGAACAACACCAATGCCATTGTCTCTCTCCTTCAATAATCAACAAAGTAAGCATTGAAGCTATGCTCTTGATATGCTTTTGGAGACTTTGTTTGCTTTATTAATTTAATTTTCTCTTTAAAATGTAGTGTTCATAATTCTATTCCTCCATGAATTTAGCTGACCTGAAACTTGTATGCTTTTTTAGACACTCAATCTACTGGAAAATCTAAAAGCCACAAGGTTGCCTTAGCCTTTGGGTCTAGCCTTGGGTGCATCTGCCTACTTATAATTGGGTTCGGTTTCCTTCTTTGGTGGAGACAAAGACACAATCAGCAAATATTCTTCGACATCAATGGTAGTACTAACAATAGACTAGCTCAAAGAATGTTGAACATATGAATTAACTCATTATCTAGTCCATCAAGTATTCATAAGAATTCTTCTGTTACCGGAATTGCAGAACAACATCGAGAAGAAGTCTGCCTTGGAAACTTGAGAAGGTTCCAATTTAGAGAACTTCAGGTTGCTACACACAACTTCAGCAGCAAGAACATAATTGGCAAGGGTGGTTTTGGAATTGTCTACAAAGGGCATCTCCAGGATGGAACCATAGTTGCTGTAAAAAGGCTAAAAGATGGAAATGCAGTTGGAGGGGAGATTCAATTTCAGACTGAAGTCGAGATGATAAGCTTAGCAGTTCATAGGAATCTCCTCCGGCTCTACGGCTTCTGTATGACTACAACAGAAAGGCTTTTGGTGTACCCCTACATGTCCAACGGCAGCGTTGCCTTGCGTCTCAAAGGTTAAAAAGAAAAGACAAAAGAGCATCATACTTTTCATGAGTTGCTAAAATTAAGCAAATTTTGTTCTACACTGGACTTCAACTAGTAAAATTTTGAAGCGTATTTATAATTTGCTTACTTTTATTCTAATAACTAACTCATTGTTGTCCCCCATGTTGCAGCCAAACCTGCCTTGGATTGGGGGACGAGGAAACGAATTGCTGTGGGAGCTGGAAGGGGATTACTATACTTGCACGAGCAGTGTGATCCAAAGATAATTCACAGGGACGTCAAGGCGGCAAATATATTGCTTGATGATTACTGTGAGGCTGTGGTGGGAGATTTTGGATTGGCAAAGCTTTTAGACCACCGGGATTCACATGTCACGACAGCGGTTCGGGGCACAGTGGGGCATATAGCTCCCGAGTATCTTTCAACAGGACAGTCCTCAGAGAAAACAGACGTTTTTGGCTTCGGAATTCTTCTACTAGAATTGATCACTGGCCAAAAAGCTCTGGAATTCGGAAAAGCAGCAAACCAGAAAGGAGCTATGCTTGATTGGGTGAGAATAAACAAAATTGGTTTTCCTTGTGAAAATTCTTGGGACTGCTGTTTATATGATAAATTTGTGGGTTTGAATTGCAGGTTAAGAAAATTCATCAGGAGAAGAAGCTTGATATGCTAGTAGACAAAGACTTGAAAAACAATTATGACAGGATTGAGCTTGAGGAAATAGTACAAGTGGCTCTTTTGTGTACCCAATATCTACCGAGTCATAGACCAAAGATGTCGGAAGTGGTTCGGATGCTTGAAGGAGATGGACTAGCAGAGAAATGGGAAGCTTCTCAGAGAGCAGAGGCAAACAGGTGCAGCAAAGCCAATGAATTCTCTTCTTCAGAGCGATATTCCGATCTTACTGATGACTCTTCATTGCTTGCTCAAGCAATGGAGCTCTCAGGACCTAGGTGATACAACTATAGCAGAATGTGATGGCTATAAATTGTGTGAAATTGGGGTTTTTGAATATATAGTTGCTTATCATTTTGAAGCTCCAAAAATGGTGTTAATTTGTGACTATACAAAGTCTATATGAACCTGACCTTTTGTCCCTGCCTTTTTGAGTGAAGAATTTTTCTGGGATGTCCAGCTAGAGTGCTGAACTTGTAAGAATAATGTTCCTGGAAATTGGAATGACAATTATTTTGTTGTCCGTGGCAGTACTATACTTGCCTCCTCTGTATAAAGAAAATTTTTATCTGAAAGTGAGGCCGGAAAAAATGAAGGAAAATGATAACAGTTCCTAAAATTGAACAAAGACTTACCAATTAAAATATAAAGGCCGCTTTGCTTCCTGAAATCACATTACAAACCTGAACAGTGTATCTTTAGGATGAAAACTTTCATTAATCAAGATATACATCATCACCACTACTATGCCATGGCAGGAATCCAGTCATCACCAAATACAAGGACATCCATCGACTCACTTGTAAAAATATAAATCAGAAGGAATTACTTCAAAAAGTTTCAAGGTAAATGAACAGATTTCATTCTCTTCCTACCAACATGCTGTTTGGATTCCCTGGCCTCATTCCAGTAGTTGCTTTAACTTGGAAGTGGATCCTCAAAGATGATTTGAGCTTTAGGCGACGCACGTTCAAAACGTATCAAATCTTTCAACATACTTAGTCCTTTGTCAGGAATCTTTTCAGGGTTGTACTCAATTAACAACTTCTCTAGCATAGGTGATTTGGCCAATAGTAGCTTAATAAACTCCAATTCAGGCTGCATGCCAGACAAATGCTGAATTGTCACAAGCTGAAGATGGTCCAAGCTAACATCCAAGAAGTCTTGCTCTTCTAGAAATTCTAAAACAGAACTTGGAACAGTAGCTATACTGAACAACTATATAGAAGGACGAATAACAGTCACTAATTCACAATTATATTTTGAAAACTACCTTGTATACATGAAAATGACAACAAATATAATTATTCACCTCAATATCCATATTTTGCAACTTTGGCGAGCCCTTAATCAAGCAAAGAACAAATGATAGCTCGTCCAGTTGCCCAAAACATATTGAAGTTAACTTGAGAAATTTGAGGTTGAATGAAGTAGTTGGAAGCTTCTTCAAGACACTGCCTGCAGCCAACAACTAGAAACCAACACCCTAAGCAGGATTATAGAAACACAATCTGCTGAATAAATACATGGATAAAAGTCATGAAGCTAATAGTACCTGGATTATATAAAAGTCCAAAGTGAGCTTCTTAAGACCAGGCAAACAAACAAATATATCACGGAAGTTAGATGTTCCTCCTTGCTCAATTTGTTCCTTTGTTAAAGAGGAATACAGCCCAATTGAAACTTCAGTAAGAAGTGGAGCATTCTTGAAAAAAATAGACTTCAAATGGCCTCTAATGAACAGATACTTGAGCCTAAGAGCATTGATATTGAAATACTCAAAACCGGCAGAGGTTGTCAGCTTCAATCTCTCAAGTTGCGGGCAACTGGAGATGAAACTTTCACGTATTTCCGCACTAATGGTGACTCCAAAAAACTCCACGCTGATCAACTGACTAAATCTATTGAAAGAGGCTGGAGGATTGAACACACAAGAGCGAAGATTCAAATGTATCAGCTTTGGACATGAAAAGAATGGCGAAGGCAATTTATAGTGATCACCCTTCCAAACGCGAAGGACGAATCTCTTCACACTTTTCCTTGATAGGAAAAGGATCAGTTGATCAATCTCAGAACAGCTTTCCAGTACAGAGACAGAAAGGGTGAATTCAAGTATTGGCCCTCGGTGTAGTAATAGAACTTGGTAGATAGTGAAGACAAGTTGATTCTTAGTAAAGAAAGGTTGCCTTGCTATTAATTCTTGCCACAGAGTATCATCAAACACAAGCTTTGGAAGGTAGAGCCAGCAATACCTCCAATTCCTCGAGATAATACTTGTCCTTACAGCATCTCGAATGGGTAAATGAGTTAAGATCAATTCTTTTACATTCGTAGGAAGGTTGCTGATTATATCATTCGAAGAACTTCGAGAACTCTCCATTTTGGGATGATAGCTGACAATTCATGGAATCAAATTAAGTTACAACACCCTTATTGCTACCAACTAAAAAGTAAGAGAAAACATCCTCAGAAAAATTTACTCATAATGCCTTCACATTCTAGCAAATATTATGCTTCAGCTCTGGGGCAAACAATTCCTTTGTAAATAGATTCACACCTTCAACAAACTAATTTCCAAAGATCATGTCACCGAATAAGGTAAAACTTACTATCTGAAAAAAATGGTAAAAACATTTATGGAAAAAAAGAAGGAAAGTTCTGTACTTTACTGCCTTTAATCTATGTCTTCACCCTATTTTACTCAATTTTTGTGAACCTATTATGTACTAATTATTTGGCAAATTATCAAAGATTTAAGAACCATAATCTAATGGGATAACAATAAACACAATGAATCAATGCAGATATTGTTTCAAACTAGTCTTCCATGAGAATTTGTAAATCTAAAGCACCATGACACCCACATTATCACGGATAATAGCTAGGGTTTTCAAGAAGATGAGTAAACGCTGCTTAACTTACCTCTGGCTTGTTGGCTCTTCCAATCTGCACTCGTTTCTGCTTGGGATATATCTTTTTTCCCAAATAAATAAAGAACTTAAAGTACTTCCTTCTTATTCAGACTAGCTTGATGCCTTGATAAGAAAAAATACTAGCTTTATACCTTGATCAAAAAAAAGATTAGCTTGATACCGGGTAAATGACATTTCTTTTGGGTACTATTAAAGCAATCTAATACTCTCTCCGTCCCAATTAAATGTCTAATTTTAACCTTTTTAAGAGGTGAATTGATTATTTTTAAAATTAATTTTTTTATCATTTTTAAAAATATAAGTGAAAATATTATAATTAAAAGAAAGTATATATAATTTATTACTAATTCAAATTTTTATAATTTTAAAAATATAATATTAATTTTAAAAATAATCAATTTAAAATAATGTTAGAAGGGAGGGAATACAATTTATGGGATGGGGGAGGGGATGAGAGGATCTAAACTAACTATTTATGCTACGAATGGAATGACTCAATGAAAATTGCAGGAGTATGGAGTGAAAATTGAGCGTTTGTGACAGAAATCTAGATTCTACATGAGAATCGCAGGGCGTTGAAAAAAATATTTCTGCATTGGAAATTCTTAGGGCCTCACTTTCTTCTTAATATCTCCCTCCCTATGCGATATAACTTAATTCCAATTTTCAAGAAATGGGGAACGGACAAAAAAGTAGCTCTGCCTTAGAACCCAAAAAGCTGCTTCCATGGTTGTTTAGGAGTGAGCAAAAAACGGATAAAACCGAATTACCGAACACAATCGAATTTTTTTAACCGAATTATTTCGGTTTTTCGGTTTTTTTCCTAATTTCAGTTATATCCGATTTAATTTTTAGTATTCGATTTCGGGTATGATTATAAAAAATAGGTTATTCGGATATTCGAATAACCGAACCTGCAACCAAATTTTCCTTGAAGTGATTGTCGGCTTGTTATACTCGACCCTTGCCCCACTGAAATTTAAAGGGCTAAATTTAGGGCTTACTGTTTATCAATCTATTTTGGTTGAGGATTCGATTTTGGGCGATGATTTGCTCGGATTATTGGTTTATCTGGGTGCTTTCCGATCTGACTTCTATGGTTCTATTGCTTATCTTCTTAATGTTTCAGATTTGGATAGTTTTTGAAGGTTCTGCTGTGGTCCTTCGTCGGATTCCTCTATTGGAATCGGTGCATGGTCTGCTACTCTACTGTTATTTTGAATTCTTGTTTTCAGTTATTCACCGATGGTTCAATTTGTTATTTTTATGTGGTGATTGGCCGGTTTGTATTGTTCTGATTTTCTTTACCCTCCTGGGTTTCTACCCCTTTTATTGGTTTCCCTTTGGATCTGATGTAAATGTGTTTATTTTGGGTGGGTAGTTATTTTATTTGGTTGAAACTAGACTAATTTGTTTGGTGCAGGGAGTTGGTCTGGTTTGATTCTGGCAACCATGGTGGTGCGGTTCGTAGATGTCTTTCTTTCTGGTGGCTTCTCTTTGTTATGTCCTCTTTGCTTCTGGTGGTTTGATTGAGTGTTTTTAATGGATAATCTGTTATGTTCGGAACCCATGGGGGGTCGCCGGATTGTGCGGCTTGTGCCGGTGATTGCTCGTCCCCGGTATTCATTTGCCGAAAATGGTTACAATTGTTGTCACGTGGATGCTGTCATGGGGTCGTGTGCTGACTGCTGATGGTTGATGATGGGCTGAGTAATGAGCATTAAAGTTGGGCAGAGATGCTTGGTTTTTATTGATCCCCACGTGGACAGTGGACTTAAATCTTAATGCTTATTGTTAATTTTCTATTGTTGGGCTTTCATGTGGGCTGGATTTTATTTGGCTGGTGGGCTTCTTTTCTGAAGTTCGGTTATTACCCGAATACCCGAATGTACAATTCAGTAATTCGATTTTCGGTAATTCGATTAGTTCCAAATTTCGGTTAGTATTTCGGATAGTAAAATTATGGATAATTCAGTATTTGGTTATAACCGAATAGCCTATTCGATTCGATTATAACCGAATGATCACCCTTAACCTTGTTGGTCGATATTAACCAAATGCTTGCTATCTTGAGGAACTCCTAAGGAAGCAAAGAGCACAAAGGACATAATAATTAAACCAAACCAAATAGAAATGATGATTATGAGAGAAGTGTTGAAAAATTTGCTTTATAGTAAGATATACAATAATGAATCGAATGGTTGACCACTCTCTATATTCGCTCCTTACTTTTGTTTATTGCGAATTAGTAGTCTTCCAAGATAAGACAGACCCATACTAAACTATAAATGAAAGAAAGTAACAAAAAAAAAATATAGAATAATAATTTTTTTTAAGCACTTGAAAAGGATTGAATATTTTTGAGTGAATTGAATTATCAAATTTGGTGAATTTCTGACCTACCGTTAAACTTGAACCCAATTCCTTAATATCAACAATTCTCTCTTATCTCTTATTCAACTGAATCAATATTAATTATTGGTTATATGGATAACATATATAATATATTTATTATATACTTTAGATAATAAAAATATCCACTCAAACAAATTGATTGTTTTTGGCATTTTCGCTGAACATAATAATTAGCACAGAAAGAGAAAGTGTTGGGAGCCTTTCAAACCACGACCATTGAACTGAAAAACTTTCCTGGATGGATCCCGCTTATAAAATGAAGGAAAACAATATTACTAAAGCCAGCCTCCAAATAATTTAGCGCAAGAAAAGATGTAACTAGGCATGCAGCAGCAGCATCAGTTTGTACCAAAACTGATTTGAATTATAAATTAAGGATCCCATAAATTCAGTGGTCTTTTTTTAACTAGCTACCTACCCCATTATCATATATATATATATCCAACTTTTTGTTTTTGAGAGAATACTTGTTCTTGCAGCGTCGTCAATGGGCAAGCGCTGTAGGATACAGGCAATTCACTGATCCAATTCCTCATGACAGTATCAGCTGTGGACCTTTTAGCCATTGAATGATCGTCAAACATAGCATATATATTATATATGCACAATTTAAATTACTACTTGTACACCTAATATATTATATAGCATATACTTGTAGTAATGCCCAAAAGCTACAAGAAAGTGTATTAGTAGTATTAGTTTACTTAATGATTGGGTGTTACTTAGAATCAAACAGGTGGTTCCAAAAGGATTATTTTAGCTTTTGGTGAAACTCGAGGAAACCCCATCAACTCTTTTGAGATTCTGAACCCTTCATTTGCATCAAAATGCGTATTAAGCCTAAGAAGCATTCTCTCAAGAGATGGGCAGCAAGCAAGCAGAAACTCGATGAAAACCAATTCTGCCCTCAAAGCCTTGATAAAAACAAATTCTACCGTATGAAGTTTTTCCAGTTTCAGGTCCGTATAGTCAACTTCATCTCCAAAATTCAGTTCCGAATCCATCAAAATGTTATTCATATCAAACACCTGTAGAATAATAAAATGAAATGCAAAACAAATTTCATTCAAAATCTTGTAGAGACAGACAACATATTCACGTTTTATAGTTTCCCAGTCTTACCTTAATTACAAGTTCCTCCAAGTTAGCAGAAGAGCTTCTAAGCAAGCAAAGAGCACATTGAATCTGATTCAAATAACTGAGATCGAGGTTAAGCAATCGAAGAATCTTTAAATGGCCAAGTATAGTTGGAAGCCTTTTCGGGATGACACCTGCACTTAAAAACTTTAAAAGCAAAATGACAAGAAATTAAAGGAGAGACAATCAAGTAACAGTTTTCAAGCAACTTGACCAAAAATGAATCAGTTTACCTCTCTTACCTTTAGAAAATAACCATCCAGTATAAGCTTCCCAATCCCCGGCAAATTAACAAAAAAATCAGTCAAACTGGTGATTTTGGCCTGATTGGGATTACGAACTTCATGATATGGAGTGATGCAGACAGAATTCAGATCAGGGGTGTTAATAAAAGATACTGATTTCAGCTTTCTAGCTACATATATTTTCAGGGTCTTAAGTTTCAGACCATGGATTTTAAAATGGTCAATCCCAGTACATCTTATAAAGGATAACGTTTCAAGCAGCGGGGTGCTGGACAATAGAGTTTCTAAGATATTGGATTCAAATGTAATTCTTTCAAAATGAAGAGTAACAAGATTACGGGAGCATCTAGATGGATGTGATCGCTTTATAACACAATTACAGAGCTGCAAATGAGTCAATTCTGGACAGGTGAAGGTATAAGAAGACAGTGTACAGGGATTACAGTCTGCATTATAAATATTGAGTTCCTTGACTCCATTCCTTGACAGAAATAGAACCCACTGATCAATATCTGCGCCATGGTCAAAATCATAATCTGGGATATAGAGAACAAATTTTAGAATGGGCCCACCATGAAATAAGAGAATCCTATATATTGTTTTCGAAAATTCAATGCACGGTTTGTTTTTAAAAGCCTCTTTCGTGAACTCCTTATCCAGCACCAGCTGAGCTTGTGTGGCCCAAATGTGTCTCCACTGCCTTGACAAGATACTTGTCCGAGCTGCCTCCTGAACAGGCATGTGCTCTAGGATAGAGTGTATTAAGTTTCGGGGTAAGTAACTGATTAAATTGTCTACCCCTGCCTGCCTCTTACATTTGCCATCCATTCTTGTCTAATAATACAAGGAAAGAATTAGTTCAGAAGGAATAAAACATCAAGTATTTGTCACACAAATTGCATACATATTAATAGCTTTTGTTTCCTATTTTGAACAGACTAAGAGTAGTTTCAGCCAAATTACACAAGGATCACAATAGCTCGGCTATGTACTTTTACTCTAATCTTATATCATCAGACCGGCCAAACAAGAGGCACAATCAGGGACCAAAGTTAAAAAGAGTCCTGTTTCTAAATTTTATAAATTATAAGGACATAATTTTATTCCATGTTTACCCTTAAATTTATCTAGTGTTTTGCTTACCGTTAGATTTAGTAGTAGCTCAAAATTTATTTTAGACACCAACATCAACATTAAATTGGGATCCTTTTCCTTTTCCTTTTAAACACAAATGATCATCTCATGGTGTGATTGCAGGGGTTTTAAGTATTACCATTATTTTTATCTTTGATCATACATGAATAATCTTTAATGTACTCTATCTGTTCCAAATTAAAAGATTATTGCTAACTTTTTAAAAGTCAATTTGAGATACTTTTAAATTTTGAATTGACATGACTTATTAAAGTTTTGAAATCTATAAATTTTATAACTAGTATTATTTTTTAGGTAGCTTATGATATTCATAATTGTATAGACATAAACTAAATAAAGTCAAGTTAATTTTGGTTGAAATTGATTTTTGAAAAGTCAATATTGATCTTATAATTTGGAACAAAGAGATTATTTTAAAATCCTCTTTTATTATAAATAAAGAGGAATATGAGCACATTTGGTTTTTCATTTCTATTTGTAGATGTGCAACATTAGATTTAGTAGTAGCTCTAAATTCATTTTAGACACCCACATCAATATTAAATTGGGATCGTTTTCCTTTTTCTATTTAACCATGTTTAGGCTTTAACTTTTAGATTGTTTGGAGTTGGATTTGCAACGTATCAAAACAAAACTCTCGAAACAATACACAAGTTACGTTAGTCAAAAAGTCAATTAATATCAATACTTCAATACTTATACAGTTATACTTAAAAGGACTTGAGATTATTTTTCAATTAATTAAAGGACCAATCGAGTTAACTTGGTAATAATTCATATTATTCAACCGAGTTGCCTCATTAGGATCATCATGCATTTCACTTCTTATGTAGTTGTGAAGAAGACAACAAGCAAGAATGATCCGATTTTGTATCTCGATAGGATAGAAAGATGGACTTCGAAGTATCACCCACCTCATCTTTAATACGCCAAAACATCTCTCTGTAACATTCCTGTCGATGAATGCCGCATATTAAAATATTCCTTGTAGCTTTTTAGGTTGTTGTCCATCTTTCCAATAATTAAGATGATATCTTTGACCTCGAAAAGGTGCAAGAAAACCCTCCCCATTTGTATAGCCAACGTCTACTAAATAGTAATTACCTTTCAAATAAACCAAAACTTTAATGTCATTAACAAAAAAAACGATAATTAACTCTAGTTTGTAGGTCAAATATTACGTTAGAGAGTTGGTTACCCTTTAGGACAACTAAGCCATTTCTTCTAAGCAAAGCATCTCGAAGAATTCTACCATTTGCAACTGACCCTTCCCAACCAGGTAACACAGAAAAACTTCATATCTATTGAACAAGCAAGCCCCTAAAACATTAGTCGCAATCTCACCTTTCTTGTTTCGGTACCTAGGTTTGTCCTCTATGGGCACTTCCACCTTTATGTAAGTTCCATCTATAGCACCCAAACAACTCTATAACATAAACATAGGTTAGATTGTATATAAACATTGGGTAAAATGCAAAGTCGACCACTGAACTTTAGGGGTTTTTGGGTATTGAGCCCTTTTTCTTTTGGTCAACGCAAATTGAGCCCCTTTTTATTAAAAAATTTGGACTTTAAGCCCCAGGCGCCACATGTGCGTTGACCTGCCTACGTGGCAGATCTGATGTGGATATGTAGATGCACAGATTCGAACTAGAAACCTCTAGTTTGGAAATTTGGTCCAATGACCAACTGAGCATGGCCTTATTGTTATTATTTTGCAAGGATTAATATTTATAACTAAATAATTAGATCCCAAAATTAAAAGACAACAGATCCCAAGAAGATCCCCAAATTAAATTAACGTAATATTAAAATTACTTGCTTCTCCACAACAACTCCAAGTATAGCTTTTCCACAATAACTCCAAGTACAACTTTTCTCCAAATTTCAAATTACTTGCTTTGCTGCACAAAAAAAGTCACATTTATAAAATAAAAAAAATATTTACCGAAAATTATGTAATATTTAAAAAACAAATTTGGGGCTAAAATATTAAATATAATATTTAATATTTTACTGGAAATATAAGAAAAATATATTTAATATTTTAATATTAAATATATTTTACTGAAAATATATTTATTATTTTAATTAATGATTAATTAAAATATATTTTAGGTAAATTAAAAAAATATTTACTTAGGAAATTATGTAATATTTTAGGTAATATATTTAATTAAAATATGTTTTTTCCTAAAAAAATATCCTTAAGGTTAGCTATGGGAATGGTAAATATATTTAATATTTTAATATTAAATATATTTTACTGTAATATATTTATTATTTTAATTAATGATTAATTAAAATATATTTTAGGCAAATTAAAAAAAATTTTACCGGAAATTATGTAATATTTAAAAAACAAAATGGGGAATATAAGTAAAATATATTCAATATTTTAATATTAAATATATTTTTTTTGAATATATTTAATATTTTAATTAATGATTAATTAAAATATATTTTAGGCAAATTAAAAAAATATTTACTTGGAAATTATGTAATATTTAAAAAACAAATTTGGGGCTAAAATATTAAATATAATATTTAATATTTTACCGAAAATATAATTAAAATATATTTAATATTAAATATTAAATATATTTTACCGAAAATATATTTATTATTTTAATTAATGATTAATTAAAATATATTTTAGGTAAATTAAAAAAAAATTTTAGCGGAAATTATGTAATATTTAAAAAACAAATATGGGGCTAAAATATTAAATATAATATTTAATATTTTACCAAAAATATAAGTAAAATATATTTAATATTTTAATATTAAATATATTTTACTGAAATATATTTAATATTTTAATTAATGATTAATTAAAATATATTTTAGGTAAATTAAAAAAATATTTAATTGGAAATTATGTAATATTTAAAAAACAAATATGGGGCTAAAATATTAAATATAATATTTAATATTTTACATAAAAATATAATTAAAATATATTTAATATTAAATATATTTTACCAGAAACATATTTATTATTTTAATTAATGATTAATTAAAAAATATTTTAGGTAAATTAAAAAAAATATTTATTTGGAAATTATGTAATATTTTAGGAAATATATTTAATTAAAATATGTTTTTTCAGGTAAATATATCCTTAAGGTTTGCTATGGGAACTGCTTGGATTGGTCCTTAAAGCCCATGTTGCTTAGTTGATCATTGGACCAAATTTCCAAACTAGAGGTTTCAAGTTCGAAATATGTGCATCTACATAATTTTGGGACCACATCAGCTCGTCCACTTGTAAAATAAAATGAAAAATGTCCACATCAGATCTGCCACGTAGGCAGGTCAACGCACATGTGGCGCCCCTAAAGTTCAGTGGTCAACTTTGCATTTTACCCTATAAACATTACATTAAATATTTAAACTTTTTAAAAAATCTTTCATGTTTACGTATTACCTTAAAATATTTCCATTTTTCATCACTGGAGTCCTCTGGAATTGGTTGAGGTTTGCTAAAAAGCTCTCCTTGCAATCTCAAAACCGCATTTAGTACATTGCTAAAATATTTGCTTATTTGCTTTGAAATTCAAACTTGATTACACGGTTTTTTGCATGATGCCCCATATTTCCATGTGTTTCCATGTGTTTTGTTGGACATAATTTTCCTTTCATAAGCATCCAACAATTTTTTTTTAAAAGATCTTGTATTCATTCTAAGTTGTTCAATGCAATTTTCATTGAAATTTATTTACCTATCAATTCTCTCACACCTCCCTCTTCTTGATATGCATAAACCAATTCGCTAATCTGACCATGTGCAACCACATGGAAAATACTACAATAATCCTCCTCCTCCTCATCACCTTTTCTTTGTTTCTAAACTTCAACGAGCCATTACTCTGTTATAAACATATTGTAAAATATAAACTAACTTGTATATAGAACGTACAGCCTTGTATATAGAACGTACAGCCGGCTAATTAATCATTAAAGTTCGAGTACACAGTTGGATTTATCTAAGCAAAATACAGCTACTACACGATGAAATTTTGGGCAGTACAAACACAAATTTACAATGGACATGTATATATATAATTTCCACACAAAATCTGGTAAATCTATATTTAACTTATATGTAAATATAGTCATGATGTGAACTATGCATAAAAAGCAAAAGAGCCGAGTGAAAGTGTCATATTACTAAGCATACCCTAAGAATGGACGTTAAACCCCTTGAATATTGTAAGGGACGTTAAACCCCAAGAATGGTTCTAAGGCCATTAAGTTGTCACGATTTTAAGAAACTTTTGTCAGCATATATTGGGTCTGGTTCTGAGTGCATAATTTGTTCATTTTGTTTGGATCATATGCTTTCATTTTGGGACAGTCCTGATGGAGCTACTGCTGTATATGCCACTATCTCAACACCCAAATATTTTGCTGAACTATGTTGATCCTGAGTGAGGATTTCCCAAAACTAGTATGTGCCTATTGAAAAAATAACACGAGGGCAGAAAGATTTTTAGAAAATCTGGGAAAAAATGAGTTTCTAATCACAAAGGGATAGCAGAAACATGAAAGCAATCTTTTATCATTACAAGTTCAAATGGTAATAATTCAGTCACATGAATACATTTAAGGTGCTATCCCAAAAACAAAATTCACTAAAATTACATCGGAAAATGGAAAGGAAAAGCCAAAACAGAAAATAAAAGGAGTACAATTATATACTTGTTAGTTATGTTTGAGTCAAATTATCAAACATTTAGAAGACAAAAATGGAGGATACGCTAGCTAATCAAACAAAAAAACCCAAACAATTAATGAAATTAAACATGGAATTGAAAGAGTAGAGCATATATACATATACATATAGAACGAGAATGATAAATCTAGACTCAAACAACCCATTATGGGAAATGAAAGCTTGATTCAAGTGCTAATTATGGTATGTAGATCAATTGGATATAAGAACGAGATTGGTGAAGATATTGAACGAGAATGATGAAGAGAAGGAGATTGATAATACCTTTGATTCTCCTTGAGCGATTTGCTCGATCAATTGCATATGAGAACTAGATTGGTGCTAATTTGCTTCTTCGGTCGGTGGGAGAGAAGGTACTGTTTTTGATTTTAACGATGACAATATGTTTTTGTATGAAGCCATTTTGAGTGAAGAGGTTTGAGCTACATGGGCAGATTTGATCATTTATGGTGTTGCTGAATTCATGAAGGCCCAAAGTTGATACTCCATCATTTAACAACAAATTATGTAAGATTTTTTTAGCTCAAAGCTTTTAATTACAAGGCATTATTTAAATATTTTCTTAACAAAATTTGACATGGTTTAACATACTGACTTTATGAAAACTGTTTATGACAATCAAACTGACTTGAGTTGGACTAACAATTTTATCATACAAAATCTTTTGCTGATATTTCTATCATTTAATTAATTACTATAAGTTTTTTCAAATTGTTTTATTCTTTGAAAATCATATATTTGAAAAACTGATTTGAGGAAGGTATCATATATGTTGGTTGCTGAAATCATCATCATCATCATCATCATCATCTATTCCAACTAAAGTTTGAGCCCTCTTTATGCTATAGACTCAGTCTAATACTGCCATTTTTTCATTGAGTTCTTAATTTCTTTTAGCTGAAATCATAGTTTATTATAATCCTATTCCTTCTTATTAAAACTTGAATTCAAGTAATCAGCTTGGTCGATTTAGTAGTGAACTGTACAAAACAAGCTCTAAAAGTTACAGAAGGTCGTGTCCAACACAGCTAAGCTTATTTGTACAAAAAGTAATTCTGTATTTATCTAAATATCAATTTAATAAAAGGATATTTATCCATAAAATATAAGTATATACAAATAAATAAATAAAAGACATTTATACTCTAGTCTTGATAATCTCCTAGAAATAAATACGTATATACATAAGGTTTTAGGGTTATATAGTATGCCACAACATAAGTCTAGCAAAGAAATCAAAACTAAAAAAACATTTATTTATTTATTTTTCTAAAACCCAAAATGCTTCATCTAATATAAATAGCAGAAGCTAAATTCTTCAACCCAGCTGAAATGCATTGAATTTTGTACATGGCATTTGTCAAACGCTAACAGCTAAATAGGGGCAACGCTCAAGTACCAGATAACAACCATCTTCTCCAACTAAAATCCAGGGTAAATTTGTTTTGCAAGGGTAGTTCAATTCTATCTTGTACTAGTATTTGATTAAACCTGGGAAATGCCATAAAAAACAACATTTCTACAGCAGAAACCCCATAAAACTTACAAAAAATTGGTAAAATCACCCCTTCTTAAATTAACTCAAAAGAGAATCTGGAAGCTTCAACTTGCTTCAAGTATCTCTAAACCATAGATCGGATTTGATCCATGAACAGTCTGCTTTTCCGGAATCAGAAGGGTCATATTGCACCTTTATATATTCACAAGGAAGAAGACTGAAGAATGGGTTCATGCAATGTAAAAATCTCTGTCAATTAATAATAGAGAGAGGAATCAATTTCGGGGTATATAACCCTTAAACAAGAAGATTCCCAAACCACCAACTGCCACTGTTAGAATCAGTGAAACTCTAATTCTCTCAACATCAAACAGTGTGCTTTTCTGGCCTCTTCTTGTTTGATGAGATCTCTCTCCCAAGTTTTCCCGGAGATGATTGATGATATTGTCCAACTGGTGCATTATTTGACCTTGTCCCCGAGCAATGCCTGATATCTGTTTTGTATAGTAACAAAGATCAGAATAAAGAGCAAATTGGCAAATTCAGTTATAAGTGATTTTAGTGAATTGATGGAGTTCAGATATTGATAGCTTATCAAGATTTGAACCACCTGTCAAAAAAGGCATAATTTTCTATTGGATAAGCAATGGAACATTGTAATTTACGAAGAATTCTTCACCTCCTAATTGAAGCAACATACAAGAGGCGTCTATGGAATGTCGAATAAACCAACCAACTTCTCTATCCATCCGTTTCATAATTTCTTGAGGATGGTCAAACCCTTATCAGGAGAAAGTAAAGTCAAAATCTAGTCCTAACATGAGCTTTATGATGACCATGATTATTAATTCTTCAGTCTCCACATCCCCTATTCAAGAAAATCTACGCGAAAAATAAAACATTTCTATTTGAACTTCTAGACATGCTGCATTATAGACTTTGGTATTTATGTGGAACTTGAGGAATCATATAAGTCACTGGATAAGAAAAAACTTTTCCTGACAGTCTGGAGGAAAATAATGATTTGTGTCTGCTACTTGCTCTTCGTGCTAAGATTGGTAAATCATATTTATACGAGTGAAAGACTCAAAGAGAGCATTATAAATGGGAATGCAAGCACTGAAATGAGGCTAGTCATGTGTACCTCTTCCATAAAGGGTGATTCTTTTAATAGCTGGGATGAAGAAGCTGAACTAAGCATTGCGGTCCCAGTCAGGGAACCATTGCCTAAACCAGAGACAAAGTAGGAAGTGGAAGCTGATCCATTGTAGGCTTCAGCTTGCATTGCCAAATTATGTGAACTAGTTGAAACTCTTTGGATGGTTAAGTTGGAATTTAATTCCTCAATCCTAAATGTAAACTCATCCATTCGATCATTTAGTGTAGATATTTGTTCCGAGAGCTGGGTGATGTCTCCCTTCAGAAACAAACAAACAAAAAAAGAAGAAAAATATCAGAGAGGCCCAATTGATAAAAAGTAACAATAATGCCATAAGAAAATGTTGCCTTAAGCTCACCTGGTTTCCTAGTGTTGCTGGTGACTCTGCAGTGCTGTCATCAAACCTTCGATCACTGAAAGCGAATCCAGTAAGCTTGGACAGATTTTTGTCCCTCTGTGTCGAGTATGAATGTGACATCCCACTGTTCAATCCATTAACACAAATTAGTTTGATAGAAGATATAGGTCTTCAATAAGCAACAAATATATGCATAGAGAAAAGTAAGTTCGTGAAGCATTAGCTTCTCGTTGAGCATATATACGCTCACACATACATAGTGATCTTATTTTAAAGTTCAGACGCTTGATCATAATTTGCCTTCTCATGGAAGTCCTAGAGTGCCTTCAGAATTCAGATCATCTCTAACAGTAGATGAAAAATAGTAAAGTAATATGACTATCAATCTGATTATATCATCTTTGATTTTGAAATGAACAGAAACATCAATTAACTAAACTCTACAAATTGTTTTATAGTGTCCAAATATTACGTATGCATTAACCTCAGCAGGCATACTACTGCAACAAGATTCCAAAAGGCATATAGAAATCATGCTAAGTAAGCACAAAGAAGAAGCCAGACGACCAAGGAAACAGCTAAGAGAAGAAAGAACGTTGGACCACTTCTTCGATTACAATTCTCAAACGGAAGGAATAAGGGAAAGGATTGTATCAGCCTTGAGTAATGTATATGTTTCAGGGCTGCAACAACCACAACGTTGTAGTAATAAATATACATTCTATTCTCAAATTATCTTGTCAAACCAATAAATCTAATGGGTTACATGCTTCAGCGTCAAAAAGAATGTTGGGCTAAATCGTAAAATTTGCATTATGGTGGGCAAGGAAGTCACACCTTTTGATATTCTTATTTCTAATTGTCAACCTGTCTGCAGATGATCGAGAAAGTGCTTCTTTGGGGCTTGACACCAGGTCCTCATCTATGCTTAGCTTTGTCTTCAGATCGTCTGGTACTGCCTGCAGATATATAGATCAGGAGTAAATTGCAAGAGAGCAAATCACACAAAACTTCAAAATTTGACGTACCATAATCTCATTCACAAGCTTTTCAAGCTGTATTTGTTCTATATAAGTACGAGGAATGTATGAACCCTCCAATCCCAGTTGCTCGGCCATGCACTTGACAACTAGACGATCTCTTCCTTGCACCTGTTTTAAAAATCGGAGTGAAAAAAGAGCAAAAGGACATTTGGATCAAAGTTGGCATCAATAATCCTCATAATACATAACAAATTAACCAAGCAAATTTAAAACAACAAAAGATGAGAAGTAAAATTATCTTCTACCTAATCACAATTGACAATACTCAATAACAAGGGAGATAAAGATAAAGATTGACAAATGGAAGAATAAACAAAATTTATGTTTTACCTGAACATAATGGCGGTTCAATTGTTCAAGCCAATCTATTTTCACACATACTCTTTCATCAGAGAATATGTGGCTACTTCTTTTCAGGATTGCTGCTATTGTGTACCCCAAGGCCATCAACCCACCAAGAAGCTTTTACTGACTTCAAAAGTTATTCTTGGTGATATAACAAATGGAGAATCTGTAACCCATTCCTACGGTTCATAAGCATAAACGTTCTTAGACTACACAATTCAATATTTCTGCTCATCAATTTTAGAAAATCTTAGCACCAGGGTTAACATCAGCATAAAAGTAGATCTCAAAACGATAACAAGTTCATGTAGGCTTGGTAATTACAGACACCAGAGGACCAAAGCATATGTAAATCTCTATGCCTTTGCCATGTCCGTTAGAAGCCAAACAGAAGTAAATCCAAAATAGTTTAAGTTTCTTTTAATCAAATAACATATCATAAAGTCTTTCAAAAGAAAAGCTGTAAAATAGAGGTCTTCAAATCAGTTCCAGGTTAATGGTTCGACCTGCTGCTATAAAGGATGCAAGATTCTCTCTATTAACACCAAAAAATTTCAAATTTTGCACGCATTTTTCCCTTTACTTTGCCAGTTTAGCTTTACATGCAATTATGGTGCACCTGCATAACAATATGTATGCATACTTGCATACAAGCTAATCCAAGACAATAAGAAATCAACATGGCCAATTGAAAATCAACTAAACAAATCAATAAGATACACATATATATTAAAAGTAAAAACAAACTTTAGCATGTCTTGGGTGTTACAAGCATCAATATGGGTAGTAATGCCTAGAAAATGTTAAACCTAATTTTTGACTTGAAATTATTTCTATGGTTACATATAACATCCTTCTCTTTCTTCATTTCAGAAGTTATCAAATAGAAACAAATTTGCCTTTCCATAATTGCAGAATAGTTTCTCTTAAGCACCCACGTGTTTATGCAGTAACATAAACATCCAGAATCTCAACCAGAAACATGTCAATAATGTATTAATGCCACCCAGTAGAAGTTAACCAAAACAACTGCAGACTATATTTGAAAGAACCAATAAAATGAAGAGACGAAGACAAACCTCAAACATGAGATTGTATTTTCCATCTCTATTTCGCATCCTTAGGTATGATTGGCACGACTCTGGATCTTCACCCGGTGGTAGAAGATATATATCATAAGTCTGTTCCACAGTTTCCAGATGTTCTTCAGACATGACAGACTTGATTTGATCTACCGTGACATCCCTTGGTGACTAAGACAATTAGTACAATGCAGTTATTGATACATAGTTCTATTTTGATTACTGAAAAAAAAAACATGAGCTGGTGCTGACCAGCAAAAAAAACTTAGACGTCTTAAACTAAGTGGAATCTAACCTTTAAAATATAAGTAGGGCACTGGAATCCAGTGAATGGGTTAAACTTGTTAATTATTTTTATTTGCGCAGTTTGGAGATCTGGTTCAATAAAAGCCTTGTACATTGGATACACCTGCAAAAAAGAACATAGATGAAACTTTAAAAAAGAGGGTCCTCATATAATCGTGAGTATATTTAGCTGACGGTAAGCAAAATAGACCGTTTCAGATATCTGGTGGATAATCTCTTCTGGTGCCTGCCCAGCTCGTTGTATGTCCCGTAAAACCCTCTTAACAAGATCAAAGTGAACCCCACCTGTAACAGATACTCGAAGATCCAGTAAGGGCCGCAATTTTTCACTCAAAGCATAGATGCCCTCAATAATCACAATACGGGAGCTTGGGACTTCAATTGTCCTGTTACAAACACATGATGCATAAGTTTCAACAACTAATTTATGGTAATGGAAAAGTACCGAGTCCTATAATCGTATAGTCAACTTTAAAAACAAAGAACTACTTGTTTATCAAAAGATTCTAATCAGTTTTTAGACAAACTTAAGAGTTATCACTAAAGAAAATAACGCAACGAGAAAAAGAAATGCCAGCTACATGCATCTAGAAACCTTTTTTTTTTTTTTTTGGGGTTTTTTTTGGGGGTTGGGAGAACCAGGAGGTACACAACAGCAAGACAAAGATGCAAGATGATAACTCATAAAACATAAAACTTGTTATTTATATAAGGATCTAGACAAACCAAAGCTAGGTCAAGTTTCCTATCATTCTGATTGATGAGGCAAGCATCTAATTGAGATAGAATGAACGATATGGAGGACAAAGTAAAAAAAAGATCCTAAGCTCATGTAAGTGACAACACTCACAAATTGAGTATATCAATCAGATAAGACAACCCTCACATATTTAGTCTGAATTCAATCTCAAAGGCCACTAAATGAATTATCTACTCTACTCAAGTCAAGTCAACTCAACAGAACCTTTTATCCCAAGCTAGTTAAGGTTAATAATCAATAGATGTTCAAGGTCACAAATAAAATATTACTTCAAAAAAAAGGCAATAAATAAAAGAAAACACATCAACCTATATAAACATGCTTACCTGCTCATAATACATAATTTAGATAAAATTGTTAAAAAGAATACACATAATACGAGAGTTACTCAACTTGTATCCTGTCCGTGAACTAGCCTTGAAATCATACATCGGAACCTCAATATGCTTCCCTGCCTTTAGGTCATGGATATTCTTGAGCAATGTTTCATAATCTGTCAAGCGTGGGTCTGCTCCAAAAATATATAAAACAAAATTTTCTCAATTTCAAAAATTTAAACAAATAGCATACCGCAATGACTCACAGTACATGGCAGAAAAAGATAAAGAAGAAAAGAAGGATACAAGGGCGCTCATTCCAATCCCTATACTTGGGACCAAAAATTACCTAAAGAGAGTGAGAGAAGAGAATAAAGATTCTCTACCTAATCATGAAATAAAACATGGAGAGTGCAATGCATATAAATTTACATATTAGATTCTTAGACCTCCTTGATACAATTCAGAAGATACTCACAAAAGATTTCTAAGTCAAAATAAAGGTGTTTCTGGCTAAACATGTGATGTTTATCAAAACAGAAAAGAAGGAAATAAATGCAGTGGCTACATTGTTAGCTTAAGCTTTGTTTCCTAAGTATAATTTTCCAATTACACGCTTCAATTTGCATTGGATTCAACTAATCTAGAACTAGCATATCACTTCATATGGCCAGAAAGGATTACATTATCACTATCAAGTAACAACTATAGGCTGTATACCTAAAGTATAAACTGCACTACATGGAAATGTGACTGTGAACTAGTTATAAGAATCTATATTGGATCTAAGATTGTTCTAAATATTAAGACTCATTAAATTTTTATGCTACTACCCTGTCGGTTGATGTATCACGGGATACAGATAGAACCTAAATAAGAACTTCTCTATCATCTTTAAAGTCATGTATAAGGGCTCAGCAAAATTTCTTTTTGTCTTTAAATTATATCCTTTTGAATAATAAATTATTGTAGCTACTAAAAACTAAGATAAGGCAAATAAATTTCTTCTATTTCTCAACATCCTACTTTTGCAGAGGGCCTAAATGAAAGTAATTTAGGAGACTCAAAATTTTCTTAACCTACAAAAGATAAGTAATTATAGAAAGCAAAGAAAGGAGACAGAAACGGCTCTAAATTTAGGTAACAAGTAAGGATAAAGATGTCCCAACTAATTCAAGTACCCAACCCTATTGAAACAAATAGGGTTACAACAAGAGGCATTCAGGTCATGGTCCTCATGGATGAGGCAAAAATCACTAGCCAGACTAGGGTTTGGGTGATTGGATGTATGAACTGTGCTGCAGAATGCATGCACTTCTCAGATAACTTGTTTTTCCCATCATATTAACATTGAGTGAAGAACTAGAGCTACTGAAGAAATGACAGTATTTCCCCTCCCGGCGATACAATATAATGGAAAATTTTAATAGTGACCAGAAATGGGAGAAAAGGGTTCAAATCTGTCTTCTTGGGTGTGTCTAGCAGTCTAGATAAAGTGCTGTACTTGTTCCCAAGTTATTTATTTTTCACAATTGATGACAGATCACCTACATTTCTGCTTCTCGTGCATAAACACAATAAATATATGCAAGTTCAAAAAAACAATACGGGTGGGGATAAAAGCATCATGAATCCCGTGGCAGAAGTTTTAAGACAAAATGCCAACAATGCATCAAGATAAGATCTTACCATCAAAGTTTCCATCAATAACTCGACTAGCATCATTGTAGTTGTCCATTGATATTACGGCAATGCTAGGCATAAAGTTCAGTATTTTTTCAGTAAAAACAGTTTTCCCAGCACCAGAAGGACCAGCTAACCCTACTAGTATAAGCCCGTCATTCTTTTGGGCTAACAACTGGCATGCACGGATTACAACAAAGAACCCTTTCTCGTTTGAAAGCTTAACTTGAATAGGGAAATCTCATAACGATCAGAATTTTCCTCTTAACTAAGCTTAACTTGATCTTTTAAGAGACCAGTTCTTCGTTGCACTGACTCAGCACTAAATTTATCTTGAGCCATTAAAAATGATGATGCTTGCCTCTGAAAAGGGAACAACAAACAAAACAGGATAGGCAGTATGTACTAAGTTATACTGGGCAAATTGAACATAATATTAATAATTTAATATTATGAGACAGTTGTGGTTTGCAAACAGAGATTATCTTGAAACCTTGTGTACTTCAATATGAATTGATACATACCTTTTTCTACCTCTTTGACAAAAGTGATGGCACGTTTAACTATGCAACATTTAGGAAATCCACCTCTAGTAATGTAACTAAACTATCAACACAAATACACAATATATTTTCGGCTTTGGTCTCTTTTAAGTGTATAATTTCACCAACTAAAAGTAGAAAATGGTCATAATCTGAATGCCACAATCCAGATATTATTGACCGAGTCATGAGATATAATCCTAAAACTATCTCAACTATTTGACATTTTTAAATTTAAAATTGCATAAAAGTGCCAACACACAACTCCTAATGACAACAATTCAACAAATACTCAGTGCACCCTGGACAATTCTCTTTATAAAAACACAATTAATTCAGGAATTAAGTGCTATCAAACTGTAATACAAATCTAAACTAGAAGTAAATCACTTGTATCAAACATAAACCAAGGATCACCAATAAAATAAAAATCAGAAAAAAAAAACAAAGAAAATAGAGCATACCTGATCAGAATATCTTCCTAAACTGATTCTGCAAAACGAAAAAAAATACCCACAAAACGAGTTCCAAGCATTTTTAGTTTGGATCCAATGCTACCATACAAAAGTAACCGACTATGATTAAAATAATATATAAAGAAACAAAAAATACCCAATAAAAATATAATGGGGCAAACAACGAAATCCGGAAGCAAAACTGGATCAAAAAAACAAATAATCAAAGTGCAAAAGACGAAGATACTAACCCAGGACCAGTGGGTCTTAGCAACAAAACAGACGCCGGGTCAGTTATATATGTTTGTTTTTTTCCCTCTTTTCTTTCTCCTTTTTGGTTTAGAATTAGTTTTATTTTCCTTCGAGAAAGAAAGGAATTGATTTTTGGGAAGTGAGTTTTGTGGAGGATTTGCAAGAACACAGACCACTGACTTATATTTGAGAGAATTGAGAAACTGAGAGACAGGTTTTACAATTGCTTATATAATACTCCCAAGTCCCACCGTTTCAAAATATAATACTACTATATTTATTTAGTTTTAATTAATATAATCCTAAATATTCTAAATTATCATAACAATAGCAATAAATATAAAATTTATTATTTTGATGTTTTTGTAAATTATATTAATTTAAATTTCAAAATATATTAAATTAAATTTCAAGAGTCAATAATATTTTTATAGTTTGAAACATAAAAAATATTATTATTATTACAAAGTCTCTTGATTAATTACTCAATTGACTTTAAAAATTAGAAGTACCTATATATTCCATCATTTTTAGAATTAGACATGTTTCAATTTTCGAGTTGATTTGTGAAATTTTGAAATTTAAAGTTGATAAAAATTAGATCAAATTACAATTATTGTATGCTGCATAAATGATGTATTATTACTTATTTATTTGTCAATCTTAAGAATTTATCACCATAAAAAATATATATGAAAAATGATTTCTGTTCAACAAGAAATTTTGACACGACAAGACGTGCAAATGGTATGTGATATACTGATAGAATGTGTTGATATGAGAGTGCAACTATAGGTATACCAATACAGAATGTTAATAGAATATGCCGACAAAATGTGCATAAAATGTGTCGATTGAACAAACGTTATAATAAAAATTTTTAAATTTATATATCTATGATTTGTGTTCAACAAGACTTGCCCATTAGAATTGTCGACGGGGCGTGCAAGTTGGATGTGACATGCTGATACCGATAGATATATTGATATGGAGTGTCAACAAGATATGCCGACATAATGTGCATAAAACGTGTCGATTGAACAAACACATAAATAAAACTCTTTAAAATTATATATTTATTTTATTAATATTGTTCGCGTTATCGAAGACAATGACTAAAGTTGTGTAAATAAGTGTTGAATGAGGTAGACGCAAGAATAAAATCTCCCCAAAATTTTTATTCATTATATATATATATATATATATATATATATATATATATATATTAAACATTACAAATTAATTGATTACATTGTTTAGTATGAAATTGGCATCACATAATTTCTATTAAACATTACCAATTTTGTCCTCTATATTAATTGTATAAAATAATAACATTTGACTCAACTCACAGAAGGTATTGGAAATAGAACCAAAAAGAGTAAATTGCAAATATAAAAGTGAACTTTAGAAACCCTATAATTTCATAAATATAGAAATTAATTATATTTTGTCCAAATTAACGGAGAGTGCACTCCACTTGCTTAAAAACAAACGAGTTTAACTTCAATGACCATATTCTTAATTAAAAGGTCTTTTTTGTCCCCAAATAATCATTTATAAAATTTTGATTGAATTCTTTAAAGTTCCCAAAAAATTACATCAAAATATTTTAAACTTTTTTCTCTCTAAGGTAAGTGATATTTAATTTTATATACTCCCCCGTTCTAAAATAAAAGAGCATTCTTCATTTTTTAAAGCTACATTACGATATTTTTAAATTATATTTTAGAGTCGAAATTGTAACCTGTCTTCAATTTTGCCTATATTCTTTCTCAAATCACCCCCTCTAATTTTTTTGTAGTTGTGATTTTCTAATATTTTTTAAACCCTGGACGAAAGAGAGTTGCAGCCGCATGAAAATCCTTGATCAATTTTTGAGTTATTTATGTCTAAATAGATCAGAAATTCTGAGTTGTTTATGTCTAAAGAGAGTTGCAGCCACATGAAAGAGAGTTGATATTTAGTTTTTCAATTAATTATGAATGTGAAAAATAGTGTAAATTATGTATTTATATGACATTTATGTTGTAAAAATTGTATGATTTACTATACTATTTCCTAATATTTAATTTTTGACTGACAAAATGGTGTGAAGAATTAGTTCAATTAAACATTAATCAATATATATATATATATATATATATATATATATATACTACTTCCGTTCAAAAATATAAGATTATTATTGACTTTTTGATTAACTAAATATTTTAAACTTAAAATTAATATGAGTTCTTTTAAGTCAATAATTGATGATAAATATTTATTATTTCAAAAAAATTACTGTGTAAATTTATTTATTTTTAATAAATCATGTCAATAATTTTGAAACTAACTTTTAAAGGGAGGGAGTAATTAAATTAATGACAATTTTAACTAGTACGTACTTAGCATAATATTAAATAATTGGCGTAAAAGAATTCCCGAAAGTGAGACAGATGAAGAATCCATTGGTTGATGGGTCCCATTGTTCCAACTTTTCAATGTCCAAAAATGCATTACCAAGTTGAAAAGAATATATGTAAAAGTGAAACTTAATAATTAGTATATATAGTAATATAAAATTTTACGAAAAGGAGAAGGACATGGATGTGGACATGGATGTTTAGATGTATTATGAACTGTTAAGGTTGTCAACTAGAAAGGAAAGGAACACACTAGTAATAATACAGAATCTGCTTCTGTTTTTCACTTCACTTTCAAAGTTTTGATTGAACCAGCCCAATCCAATCCAAATACCCCAACAGAGATAGATAGTTTCATGAACAAGTATTTGTATTCTACCATTAAATATTGATTTTGGGGCCCCCATTCTCCACTTTAAAAAGTCTTGTATATTAATGGGAAATATATATATATATATATATAAAGACAGACTTGAAAATATCTATTCTCACACTTAATCCTACCAAACAAAAAGAAAATGTCCTTTTCTTTCCTCTCTAGTGCACTACCTTTCATCAAAATCTTCCAATCAATTTTAATACTACTGCATGTACAATAAAAGTTTGAAGATATATATATATATATATATATATATATATATATATATATATATATATATATATATATATATATATATATCTGGTTATAAGTCATAGCCCTGCATTGAATAAATGATCAAGGTGAGGTTATGGGGGTACAAAATGCTAATCAAAACATCCCATCCATTTAACCCAATTTTTATTGAATTAACTTTCTACTCGTAGATAGTAGTAGTATCTGTATTAGTTACATAAATTCAGTTGTTCACTTAACAAACAAATGTAGTACGTAATGGTAATGGTAATAGTAATAAAATAAGTTACACCCAACTAAGTGTTGACAAACCTGCAATTCTTCCTAACTTCCCCATCCACAAAACTTTCTGGATTTGTAATATTTCCCATCTTCACCATCGACTCCGAGAATTGCTCGAAAAATGCAACCGGATTTTCGACATATTTCTTGACAAGCTTCTTTGTTTCAATCCCAAACACACTAGAATACAGTTCTTGATCCGAGTTCAGTAGTCCTTCTCCTCTTAAAAGTAAATGGTAAAATGAATTATCAAAAAGTTCAGGCGTTACATAGTCCATGGCAGCTTCATTCTTGTCTTCTCCTCCTGCTGCTGTCGGGCAGATAGATTTTAAATCTTCAAGTTTTGACTGATCAGAACCTGGGTTCTCGTAGTCTCCATAAATTCTTTCCCTGAAATTCACACATCGCGCCATGCCTATTGTATGAGCACCTGCAGATCATTTAATTAATTTTTCAAGAAATAATGTCAGTATTCCTTGTATAGAATAGAATTCACTAGGTTTATATTATTAGGCTTCATTTTTGTTATATAGTTGACATACAAATAATAATTAGTTGGTTTCTTGAAAATAAACTACTCTTTTAATAAATCTAACCATCCTTCACTCAGTTTTACCAAATGACCACTCTGATTACAAAACATAAGTTGGAGAATGAACCATATAATTAACCAATTTTGATATGTTAATTGACTATATAAAACCTTTGGCTAAAAAGTTGTTTTGAATGAAAACCGACCTTAGTTAGCTAGTAAGAAAACAGGGTAGCTTTACCTGAAAGAGCTACTAAATCAGTGACTGAGAGGCCTTGATATAAGAACTTGGAAATCTGAGAAAGAAGGCCTTCATTTGCATCTGGAAGGTTTGTGGTTGCAAGAGCATAGCCTGCAGTCTTAGAGTCCTTTCTGCCCAGAGGCACATCCCAGTACGGTCCACCAACCTGCACAAATGTGGAAAACATCAAGTTTCTGTCAATAATAATATCCTTGATGTATAGTATTTAATTGTCTACAATGGGAAGATATATGAAGCAAACAGTACTAGACAAGACATCTTAAATTTGATCACCAATATAGTTGCGTCTCTTGCAGCAACAGTGAGGATATCAGCGCAAGAGACTATTCCTGGACACTCTGATTCCAGCTTATTCTTGATCCTATCAATGATGTTGAAGCCTTTCAAAGCATGTAAATTAATGGAAGCTTTCTTTTCTCCTTGTAGCGTGTACGTATCATCCAGCAAAACTGACCCGTCGCATCCCTGTGTCCATTCAAATCTTGTAGTAATTAGTAAGTAATGATTCTTGTTCTTGCTTTTTTTACTATGACCAGACGAAGTAGATATTATCAACTTGCACTTTTAAAATATGAAGAAGATACGGGAAATTATAAGCTGCTCATAATTTTATGCAATGCTGGTAATGCAATCATTTTAATTCCTAGAAATGAAACACAGTTGCTGAAACAAATGGAAATATATGTTCCACCTGAACAAAGCAGTCATGGAAATGTAATCGTAGAATTAGAGCTGCGTTACGCGGATCAGAAAGAACAGCACATTCCAGTTCTTTCCTCACAATCCCGAGAATCGTTGGACAAGTTGATTCATAGTAATCTAATGATAAAGGAGGGTCACTGCTTGCATGCAAGCTGACACTAAAGTTGTTAACTACTAAAAGCATCATGAAACATTGCAGAAAGAGAGTTCGAGACGAACGCGCCATCGATCCTTTTTTATGTTTTCTTGTTTGCTTCGAGGATAAAAAGGATTGGGAGGAATGGTTGAGACTGGAGTGATGATATTTAAATTGAAACGTCCATTAATCATGCAAGTGACAAGAATATATATACACACATATACTAGGGTTATCTTGAGTGCTTTTTGCAAAGATGTCTGTAGTCAATAGAGGATGTAACCACTATATTGGTCTGGTTGGTGGGTACTCCCAAACCAAATGAGTTGTATTAGAAACTTGTACCCTGACCTTAATTTAAACATAGAGATACACAACAAAACAAATTATTAAAATTTATTTTATTTACGCTAAATTAATCATTTGACCATCTGAAAATATTTAAGTGCAAAAAAGCATGGAGTTCCTGGGTTAGACGGTCTAATTAAGCCCATAGTTGTCTGTTTTTGCTGAACTTTCTCCTGTTGGCATTATCTGCTTTTTTTATAAACTGTTAACCAACTTTAATTACACAGGTAGTTAGATGATGATCACATAGCTAAACTTGCAGCAATCCTTTACTTTTCTGTAATCTTGTTAAAAGACCCAATTAATTAGGTATGGAACTATTAGTTGATTTTTGGCTTCAAGCGCCACTAGTGGACGCCAATGGCATAATAAAATTAATTGCCAGTTGTTAGTAGCAGGAAGCTGGGGCTGGCTAGCGACTCTAAAAATTAAATGTCAATCAACAAGTTATCCTTCCCAAACAAGAAAATTAAATGCATATATGCACTGGATACATATTATCCTAGCTTTTCCTCAGTTTGAGTCACAATCTTGAAGCACAAGATTCAGATGCCTTCAATTGTTGAATTCATACAATCTTGAAAGCACAAGATTCAGATGCCTGTCAAAAATGTTGAAATTACAATATGGTGTAAAGGAACTAAGCAAAGGAGCAAAAATATTAGGTTTTGTTGTTGCCAGAAAATCGTCAAATTAAATATGCTGTAAAGGAGTAGAGGCATTCAGCAAACTTGAGCAAAAAGAGTTCTTAACTTTTTGACACTTTCCTCAAATTGTTAAAAACTCCAGAAGCCAAAACAAGAATGAACATAATATTTACATAAACTGCATATCAGTGCAAAGAAGCATTCCCAAGAAATGAGTTCTTAACTTTTCATCTAATGACACTTTCCCCCTGCCCCCACAAAAGGAGGGAGATTAAATAAGAAAATAAATGTGAAAGTGGTTGACGGTCATTAAAAGAACAGAACTAGATGAATCAGTTTTATAATTCAGAATCAAGGGCACCAGACCTCAAATATTCATCCTCACCATCATTATCAATACCATGTTCAATGCCAGGTAAAACGTCCTTGAGCAGTAAAGACCTAACTAGTAAGGTCACTAAAACACCAGATTCAGGCCATGAAACACGGAGAGTTTCCTTTATCTTCTTCATCTCAGATCGACCCAATATAGCAGCAGCCAAGCCATCTACCAACTCACTGATGCTGTGCATTTCCACCAAAGCTCTTACTTGCCTCTTCCCATTAGGTGTCAAAGCCGCCTCAGGACACCTGTCGGCAACCAAATCTGGCCATATATTCATGACACTCCCCATCTTCAGAGCCATGGTTTGCAACAGTACCTATACTGTGAAATGGTCCCAGAATAGGATTCCCAGTTAACAACTTCAGTATGAGTGTCAAGAAGTAAATCAGTTTGTAGTTACAAATTTCTTTCAAGATTTTCATTCAACGCCAATCACCAGTAATCCCCACATGAACAAAAACCATCCCTAAAATGGTGAAACCGTTTTGAATCCCTGACCACAATTTCTCGATTAAGAATCTTGGATATCAATTTTATCATTGTATGGCAATCGCCACAAATCCTGAGATTCTTAATCACCTGAATTGTTGTACCAGGAACAGAATTCATAACTCCAAATGCCACAGCCAACTTCTCACTGTGAACTCTTAACGAAATTCCCTTCTCCTCGTCATTAACATCATGAAGAACTGATGTCATATTGGGCACATAGCCAGCTTCCAGCAGATCCACATATAACTTATCCAAATATGCATAAATCTTCACATGTTGAGGATGCTCATTATCTCCAACTAAAAATACATGAACCCTACCTTTTAATTCAACCAGACTGAATCCAGGGGGTTTAATTAGTCCATGACTTCTCATAAATATTCTCATCCTTTCCACATCTCCCCACCTTCCAGCATCAGCATATATGTTCGAAAGCAAGACATAATACCCACAATTTTTTGGGTCTAGTTCAAACAATTTCCTTGCAGAAATCTCCCCAAGCTCCACATTCTTGTGCATTCTACATGCAGCAAGGAGAGAACCCCAGATCACAAAATCAGGCTTCACCTTCATTTTCTTTATCAAATCATAAGCCCTGCTAAGGAGACCAGCACGCCCAAGAAGATCAATCATGCAACTGTAATGCTCCACCCCTGGTTCTATATCAAATTTTTGTTCCATGGCTTGGAACCAATACCATCCTTCATCCAATATTCCAGCATGACTACAAGCTGATAGAACTGACACAAAAGTTATGTAGTTTGGTTTTACTCCAGCTCTATTCATGTTGTAGAAGATTTCCAAAGCTTCTTTAACACGGCCATGAGTTCCATAACCGTCAACCATGGCACTCCAAGACTTAACGTTCTTATCCTTCATTTGATCAAATGCCCTCCTTGCAGCCTCTACTCTCCCACATTTACAATACATGTCAACAACTGAAGTACCTACATATACATTTTCCTGCAGACCCATCTTTATAACCTACATTCAGAGATAACATACATGAAGTCCTTGAAATATTTTTACACAGTTCAATTTATAAAGTTCCATTGTTCAAACTTAGTGCTGAATGAATGCAATATGCTGATAACCTAGGATCAAAGGGTCATTCATTATAACTAATGGCTCAATCTCAGTATCATAATTAGTATTACTAGTAGTAGAGGACTAGCAAAAAAGTACCTGATCATGTAAACACTTCCCAACTTGCAGAGATCCCGAATGTGCACAAGCCAACAACACGGCAGATAAAGTCACAGCATTATAGTCAACATCTCCATCTCTCACCATGGCATAAAACAGTCCCAGAGCCTCAGCTGACATTCCATGTTGCGCATAGACTGCAATCATGGAATTCCAAGATATTACATCCTTCTCATTCATCACATCAAAAACCTTCCTAGAGACACCAACCTCACCACATTTGGCATACGCATCCATCAAAGTATTTCCGACACCCATAACCCCTTCAAACCCCCTTTTTACCACGAACCCATGAATTCCTTCCGTGATGCTCTTCTCCGAAACACGAGAACAAGCGGACAGAATTGAAACCATGGCAATTGAATCAATAAATACTTCCTTTTCTCCATTGGTGTCACCTCCTTCAATCAACAAATTTTTGAAAAGCGTTAGAGCTTCATGGGGTTGGCCATTTTGGACATACCCAGTGAACATTGAAGTCCAGGAAACCACATTTCTCAGAGGAATTTCATCAAACAATGTTCTTGCATCCTCCAAATGGCCACACTTTGAGTACATGTCTATGAGAGCAGAGGATACGAAAAGGTCTGATTCCAAACCAAAGACCAAAGCTTGTTGATGGGCTTGCTTACCCGAATGAAGATCGAAGAGTGCGGAGCATGATTTGATGGCACAAGGGAAGGTGGAGCGATTTGGTATTAGAGAATGCTTTCGCATGGAAGAGAAGGCTCGCAGGGCTTCAACTGAGTCTCCGGCCCGAGCCAGCTCGGCGATGACTGAGTTCCAAGATGAGACATTTGTTTTGTCTACGTATTTGTTAAACAAGGTTGTGAGGTTGGGATTGGTTGAATACAGGTGTCTGGAACACTTAAGAGGGTTAACCGCCATTATTGCAGCTTTTGAATATGTAATCTTCTTTTGGTCGTTTCTTTTGGAACTGATAACCTTCGAATAAATAAAGACAATTGATAGGATTCCTTCTCGTGCGAACTAAACTGACGGACTAAAGACGAATTGGGTAAAAAACCACGCGGGTTGAGACGTACAGGTCAATTTTCCTCTGATGACTAAAACCAGTGCTCAAAACATACTGATACTTCTTTCTCTCTCCAACCTTTTCCCTCCCTCTCTCACACGATAAAGTAGCAGACAGAATCCCTCATCGGAAGGTCTCCGCGACGAAGCAGGGGCAAACGGATCGGAAGGTAAAGCTCCATAACTTTTTTTTCAGGCATTTGAAAATCTAGGGTTTGTTCTTTAAAATCCGTCTTTTTCCGGCGGTTTGTCGTCGTGTCTGCTGGTTCCGATGGTCGCGCACGAATTTCTTTTACTTTCTCGTAGCCTAATTTCTTTAATCGTTGCCTAATTCGTACAAACTCAGAATACGAATTTCTGTACTTGTGATTTTGTTTCTGTTTTTTTATATAAATATCTCATTTGTTGGTGATGTTCACCTCATAGATTTTGGTAGCTATGGGTTTGCTTCAGTATTCTTTTTAAAATATTAGTTTTTCCCAGACAGTAATTAATTGATTTTTCTTTTTCGTTTTAAATTATTTTTTCCCCATTTGGATTTAAATTCATTTGCGTCGACAGAAGCGTCTAAAATTTCTAATTTTAAATTATAATTTTGAATCAAACTGGTTTTTCTACTTAGTGTTTAGTTGTTTAATTTATGTTCATCTGTTAATGATGTGAAGATTCTACTGATTCAAGAATTTATAGTTTTATAGCTGTGATTACATATTTTCCGTTTATATATGCTGTAATTAATGCCTTTTTTGATCCACTAGTATAAACGACTGGGTATTATTTGGAAATCAGTTCTCTCTGGATTGACAAAAATGCTCTCAACAGAAATTTTCCATATTGTAATTTTCATCTCTCTGTGCATGCACATAAAATGTTCTCGACTTGTATGACACTTATTACTTGATACATCATTTGGGAAAAGATGATCAATATAGACTTTACTTCAATGAGTTTGCTAATAATTTGTAGTATTTTTTGTTTATTCACGGGATGGTGTTTGCACTCAAGCTGGTTTGCTCAACACTGTTACCTTACACCGACATACTATATAAAATTATATGTAAAGCTTTCCAAAGTCCTTGTTCCCCTTCACGCTGACACTCGTCTACCCTTTAGTATATTTTGCAGCAACTTAAAAGCCTGTGAGCCTTCGAACAATAGTTTTAAAGTGGAGCATCCTATTTGTAGCCCATATTTGTTCACCCTCCTCTTATATTTTAACTTTTAGATGCTGAAAATTTGTTTGTTTCAAAGGCTTTATCAGAAATCTGTGCTCGAGGACATCATAAGTTCTTGCGTTAGTAAGGGATATGTTTTTCAGATGAAAATAATTGTTCGGGCTTCAAGAAAAGGGTACCATATTGAAGAGGTAGCATTACACTTGTACTTTGTCAATTAGCGGTCATGATAATACAAACATGTTATCTGATTTCTAGCTTCTTCTGAGCTGGTAGAACTTTTATCAAAAGAAATTAATCTCACCTTGATTATTGTTAGTTTATTCTGGCCATAGATTTTCAACTTTAATTTTATTGTTGTTCATAGGTTCCCATCACCTTCATGGACAGAGTGTATGGGAGTTCAAAGTTCAGCGGATCAGAAATAGTGGAGTATTTAAAGGGTCTTGTATATCTTCTGGTTACGACTTGAAATTGAAGGAAAGGCTATTCCCTGTAATTCAACTTTCATTGGAGGCATCATTTTTGTATACTTACAAATAACTGCAACTCTTGATATGGTTGACAACAATTAATCATCCTAGCTTCTCCAACCCAAAATACCTGTTCGCCACCCTCATCCCTGACAATCCACCAAAAGACGCGGGGAAAAAACTTCACTTAACTTCTATTGGTAGTTTTTAACTGTTTCCCTTCGACATATTTTATATAATAAATTTTGATAAGCAGGGACATAGGCTTCGTGAAATGAGTTTTCTAAGATAGTTATTTGAACTGAAATCTTAAATTTGGATTAAGAATCTGTTTTAGTTTCATCTTTTCTCCCACCTTGAGAAGGATAAGCATTTGTTATGCTACCCATAAGCTTCATTGGTGCTGCTTGTGTTAAAGGAAGGGACTGGCCCGAAGCTAGGTTTAGAGGAAAACCTCAGCTATCCGAAAATTACATTTCAGAATTCTTATGAGAGCATTGAAAACTAGCTGTGCTACTCAGTTCTCCACTCTTAAATTAACATGGCTTCCTAGAAGAGAAGATGAAAATGAACATAAAGTGATTCTAGCTGTTGCAGTCATAACTGTAAATCATCACTTTAACAACACGAGTAAGAAGATGAAAGCACAAAAAATACTTAAAATCTGCAACAATCAAATTAATTGCAACATTCCAGAATTTAGAACACACTAGTATATTATCCAACCATTACAAAAAAACCCACCATTTTCTACTAGTTTTCCTCGACTCTCCAACTAACTACTTCTACCTGAAAACACCACCAACAATTACTAAAACAAAAACCACAACTCCAATTTTCCCCACCCACAAACCCAATTCCACCCCTTCATATTTTCCTAATCCTCCTCACTCCAATTTTTCTGTCGGTACCCCCAACAGACTTATCATAACTCACAGCCAACAGAAAAGGAGACTTCTTTTTGTTCTCCTTGATGCTACTGCTTCTCGATGAATATCTCGGATTCTCTCTCCTCTCTGTTAGCGACGTACATGGTACCAATTTCCTCAAGTCCTCAAATTTCTTAGTCTCCTTTCTTTTAGCAGATTCCACCCTCACACCAATATCATACACTGTTTTTTTCTCATCCTGTTAAATTACCCTTCTTTCTTTTCAGTCTTTCATTCCTTCTTGCCGAATATTCCTCATAAAATCTTCCCCTTTCAAAAAGAGGACACTTATTAGCATTTCTAGCATTATTACCCATTTCATTTTCTTTGGATTCATCCTGCACCATTTTGGCCAGAGCCCTTAATTCGCAAGAAATCGTCTGGTATTCAAGGCGAAGCTCTAACTCTTCTGCACCCCAAGTGCGTTTAGGCAATTGGGTTTTTGTTAGCAAACCTATCATATTCAATAATCCCAATAAAAATCAAAAAAATATGAAAAAATAAAACTTCAAGTTTTATAGCTATAAAGTTTGAACTTTTTCTATTCTGAGTTTATATATACCTGGTGGTGTTTCCATACTTTTGGCACTGGATTGAAGAATTCGAAGAGGGCGAAGGCGTATCAGAGATCTTGGGGGTTTTCTATCCGATCTCATCATATTGGATATAGATTCTGTTCAAAAAAATTGAACAGACAAATATAGAGAGAGAAAGCGAATGTTTTGAGAAGATGAGTTTTTGACCCGCCTGCATGTTTTTTAGTTTCAGCTGGTTTTTTGCTTTGGTCCGTCTTTGGTTCGTTCTTTTGGTCCGTTTTTGAAAGGATAGAAAAACATCATACAACTATTAAATTTACTTGTAAAAATATCAATTCTCTGCTTAAAAAGTGACTCCGTCTATAATTAAACGTTCAAAAACTTGCCTTTTCACAAAAATGCTAAATTTATTTTGTTGTCTTAAAGAATAAATTGATCATTGACCCACATCTGAAAATATTTGAAGTGCTACAAAGCATGGAGTTCTTAGGTTAGACGGTGTAATTAAGCTGAACGTTCATCTATAGTTGTCTGTTTTTGCTGAACTTTTCTCTGGTTGGCATTTTCTGCTTTTGTTAACCCACTTTACACAGGTGGTTAGATGATCACATAGCTAAACTTCAGTTGTGAGCTTTTAAAGATATATAACTATACATGGAACTATCAGTTGATATATATATATATATAGCTTTAAGCGTCACTAGTTGATGCCAATGGCATAATAAAATTTATTTTTCATTTTCAGTTGTTTGCAGCAGTAAAGCTGCCTGGCCAGTGACTTAACTTTTCCACATAATGAAATGTCGATCAACAAGTTAGCCTTCACAAACAAGAAAATTTAATACATACATACATGCATGCACCCGATACATTATCCTAGCTTTTCTTCTGTGCGCATATTTGAGTCGCAATCTTGAAGCACAAGATATGGATACCTGTCGAGTGTTGATATTTATACAAACTACTTCAAAGGGTAAGCATGTCTGTGGCCGAAAATGTCAAATTAAATATCCTAAGAAAGACCTAAACACAACTTGAGCACAAAAGATTATGTTTTGTTTGTTGAAGATGATTAAACAGCCAAAACCCACATGCGATATTGTAAAAAACAGAAGATGCATTCCCCAAGAAATGCATTCTTAATTATTTTTTTTCATCTAATGATATTTAAAATTGTCTGAGAAACTTAAAAATATGACCATTAATGGAATTCAAAAAATCTTCGCAAGCTTGAGCATTTCAAGTGATATATAAAGATACAGTGACACTTTGAGAGTACCAGTTTCAAATTTATCAGTCAGTATGAAAGAAGAAAAGAGATTGATTTTTGGGGATGGTTGGAGGGTGGAGTCTTGCCTCACATATGGTCAAACTAATGCACAGTGGCGGACCTCCCCCTGCTCAGACGAAAGGAGGGATATCAAAAAAGAAAATAAATGGAAAAGTGATTGACGGTCATTTAAAGAACAGAACTAGATGAATCAGGTATATAATTCAGAATCAAGGGCGCCAGACCTCAAATATTCATCCTCACCATCATTATCAATACTATGTTCCACGCCAGGTAAGACGTCCTTGAGCAGTAGAGACCTAACTAGTGAGGTCACTGAAACACCAGATTCAGGCCATGAAACACAGAGAGTTCCCTTGATCTTCTTCATTTCACATCGACCCATTAGAGCAGCAGCCAAGCCGTCTACCACACTTCCTGATGGGAAATAGTTTAGACCTTTTAACAAAGGAGATTCTTCAGGGACAGGAACCATCCCTCTTCTTTCCAATGATGTCTCCAACTTCAAGGCAAAGGTATCATCTGGTGGGAGCTTACCACGGAAATTGCGGCTCTGAACAGAATCCAAGATCAACACCCTCTTCGGAATTATCTGTTCACCAATCAGCAACTTTGCAATAGCATGAGATCTCTCAGCAGTAACAGTATACTGGACAGAGACAACAATAACCAACTTATCACCAACATTGAGGGTATAAATGTTGCAGGACTTGTCTACAAGAGAGTGTTCAACTGAGTTGCCAGAGAAGGGTATCTCAGGGAGGACTAAAGTTCCAATTAGGACTTTTGAAGACAGATGGTGCAAGAAGTGAAGAGATGGAGAGGACAGTGCAATGATTAAAAGAGAGGGACAGAGGGGTTTCTTAGGGTTAGGGGTAGAGAACACCAGAAAGGGAGATGGAAGAGGAGTTGGTGGTGGAGTGAAATTGTTAAGATCTTCCAAGAAGAACCTTGAAGGAGGAGGAATATCAGTTATCACATCTTCCATATCTCCCCTTAATCCGAGTCCTAAATCCTGCAAAGTGCAAATTACATATAAATATGAGTCCACAGTACCATTTTGTTGCTTCAAGCTGATCTGCTAATAACTACTGAGACTAGCAATAAACAATACATGTTGCAATATTTCAACAGACAATTAGTATGCCTACAGCCTATTAAATCATATAAATCAATTAAGAAAAGACAAAAAAAATAAAATAATACTCCAATAAAATAGTCTAGCTATATTATTTTAAACGCTTGATTAATTAATCCAAGGTGTTCGTGACAAAGGACAGAACCTGAGATGACATGGACCACCTGATCTATTCTGAGTTCAATAACAACATGGTCAGAAAATTAAAGCTAGTCAATCTAGGTCTGAGCTTGGTATGCTGAATACTCATTTAAGCTTTAAACTTACTAGTGCCAATATCTCCTAAGAACCACAAGGCACAAGGCACAAGATGATGGTGCAGCTACATATACGATGTCAGATCATAAGGTTAACAACATGTTAGTTACTAACACTCCTCTTTGTAGCTCTCTTAACCAAAACTAAGCTTGTCCATAAAAAAGCATACCTAGTGGGGCATCAAGAAGACATCATAAAGTCTCTTGATGCTTATAAACATTTTTTGAGACAAGATATTTCTGCACCATATGCAACAGGACAATACATATGTATATTACAAGCCAACTATATAAAAGGAGCAAAATGTGTTAAATCTGCACATAAATTTCAATCCCGAATACAAAAACTTTTGCTCCAAAAATAAGGCCACATGCTGACCATATAAGTAGTCAAGCTCAAAACTGGAACCAAAAGAATGTTCTACAAGTGCAATGCATTGAATAGACAAATTCAATCATCCTTCTTGTACATAATCTAAATAATACATTTCTCCAATGGCCTACAAATTCCACACCAATTGTAAAATAATTTCATAATATAGTTGATATAGATTTTAATTGACCTAATTTTTAGTAACTAAACACAGAACTACTCAAGTTCAAAATCTAGCAGACTCAATTCCAAAATTTTGACCCAGTAAATAACTTCAAGAAATCCTGAAAATAACTGAAGTTCACAAAATTAACTACATTACACTGCATAAGATTTTCAAAATGAATTGTATCCACTGAAAATGAGTAACTTGGAATGACCATTGTACTTTTGGAACTCTCTGGTTCATAATTCAGGACGAGTGGTTTTAGAAAGTGTTACTGATTGACAAGATTGCTGATATCGTTCAGTTAAGTATGCTGTTGAGCACCGCGAATTTGTATATACTATATAAAGCCCTATAAAAACTAACCTAATTGATTATGACTTTATGAGCAAAAATCCTTCGAACAAAAAAATAAGTCCTGTATTAGAAGGAAAAAAAGGAGTACCGGTTACGACAGAAACAGATCTTGACACGGCCAGTAGATGCAACAGAGGGCAGCGACGGCGAGTGGCGGCGAAGGGTTCCCTCTTTAATTATTGGAACAGTTTCTTTACTCGGTCGGGATCCTAATTTCCACCTTTGTCTGCTTTAACATTTTGGTGTCCCTTTTAATTTTATTTAGTTTCACACTAACGGTCCCTGGAGTTGCTTAAAATTATTGAATCGTCCCCAATAGTTTACGTAATTATGTAATCCCTCTTTTGTTCACGGCAAGATATCCACACCCACACGGCCCCTGTGCGTGTGACCACGGTAAATCTTTCACCCCTGTGTCTAAGGGTGTAAACGAACCGAGTCGATTCGAATATTGAGTTGTTCAGATTTGGTTCATAAAATTTATCAAGTATAAAATAAGGTTTGATTGAGCCATTTAATTTAAGCTCAAAATGAAAGCGATTCCTAATCGAGCCTCTAACAGTTTGAAATTTTCTAACGAATATGATCCGAAAGTATCAATAAAAATTATAATTTGAGGAGGTTCGAGTAATTTATCAAACTTTAAAATGTCTTCATATTTGACTTCGTTATATTTCGAAATCGAGCTTTCGAATAGAACTTTTAATCGAACGAGTTTAAATCGAACCAAGAATTGTTTCTTTCATTTTACTGATACGCTTCACCGTGTCCTTTTAGCAATTGATTTCTAAGAAATTATTAATGACATTATTTTTCATATTATCTTTATATTAATTTTTAAATCTTTTTGTCTCATCTATCTAATGAATTTAAAAGAGTACTACTGAAATTTTTCAATCAATTAAATAAACTATTAGTTATATTTTTAATTTATGTATTTTTGTTATGAATTCACGCATTTGTAAATATCCAATGTATGTTTCGAATACACGTATTTTTTTAATACATGTATATTAATTCAATGTAACATTCAAATACATGTATATATATATATATTTCTAATTCATTCCCCTCTCCATCCTTGTAAATCTATTAAAAGAGGCATCTTGTTTGATGTAGAATACACTCAAGAATGAAATGAAGTAGTTTTCTTATTCTCTTTAACATATTATTTGTTTGTTTATATTATATTTTACACATGTTATCAGCACAAAGCAATGTGAACTTAAAGTTTAAAAGATAATTCATTTGTAAAATATAGCAAAACCAGTTGTAGGACACATTCACTAAAAATCATAACGTTAGAGATAATGTTAGAGTACATAATGTTAGAGATAACGCGGATGCTGTAAAGCTCTGTGATGCAATGCTGGAAAGGAGGAAAATCATTGCATGATATGGGTATTTGGATAGGATTTTTTCTATCATTGAACCCGTGACTTTGTACTTTCCCACTCCTTGTAGACTACAAAAGGTTTTAATGAGATTTGAATTTTTTGTTACCTTGACTAGCTTGACAACAAAGATTTCTTTTGTTGTGTAATTTTAATCAGTAAAAGTTCTATTGCATTGACTTCCCTCACTTACTGTTACTGCTGAAGATCAGTGCAGGCTGAAGGAGTAAAAACCAAAAATCCTGTATGGTTCCCAGAAAGAATTAGTACAGCTAAAGATTAATATAATGGCGCCTCCAAGAATAACCTCTGCTTCTGTTGCTTCACTTCCTTTATTCTCAATCAAGAACGGCACCAACAAAGTGTTGAATTTGACAAGTGCTTTCTTGACTCAAAATGGGTTCAGAAGTAGATTTTCTAGCTCTGGGTTGAAATGGAAGTTGGAGAGGAGGGAGAACCGAGTGGTGGTTCGGTGTGAGGCTGCTGTTGCTGAGAAAGAAGCTCCTCAGGGTCCTGGTGGTGAAACTTAGGAGTACCAAGCTGACGTGGGTTTCTTTACTCAGCCTATAATTTGGGGTTTGATTTTAAAAAATTTGGTTTCTAATCTATTTGTTTGCTGAAATGTTCTTAGAATGAAAGAAATTTGGAATATTGAATCATTGGGTTTCCGCTAAGGATCCAAAAAACGAGAACTTTATAGTCTGGTTTTCTTTGTGGGGTAAATTTTTTTTGAGTTTGGCTAATTTTATTTTGAATCGGCTTGTTTAATTTGCTGATGAAAGGTGTTTTGAATTTTGGGTTTCATTTGTTTTTGGTTCTTTCGGACTTTCTATGTTTGGAGCCATACCCAATGAACGTAGTTTTTACTGAGAAGTGACGAAGATTTTATCTTTGAAAAATTTAAGATTCTGGGTTTCAATTGAAATATTGTTGGTTGAGCTGTATTAATTTTAATTTAAGATTTTATTGTTTGTTTGGGAAGCAGCAGCCGAAAGTAGCTCATATGTCATTAGGGAAGAATCTGATCCTGAAAAGATCCTACGTCGTGGAACACAAATCACACTTTATTTGAGGGTATTATATGTTGGTGTTATATCTTTTTACTTGAAAACACAACTAAATTATTACTAATTGGATGTATTGCACCCATGTTGTTGAGGTGTTATGCATAATCTGAAACGAATTTTTGAGTTATATAATTGGGAAACAACTTTGAGAAGTACATTTCATTTCTTTGCAAGATATGTGGAATTGCTTTGAGAGACGCTGCATTTTATTTGTTGTAATTAGTGAGATTTTTTGAAGTATTTCGCACATTTTCTTTTCCTGGAGACTAAAAGCAACTAACAATGATGCTGCCTTTCTTTCAGCCAGATGACAAGTATGAATTCTCAGAACCGACCAGGATTCAGAACCTTGTGAAGAACTACTCACAATTTGTTTCATTTCCCATATACATATGGCAAGAAAAATCGAGGACTGTTGAGGTGAGGGTTCTCTCTGCTGTGGTAAAACACAAACACTTACAATTTTTGCCTGAGGCTGATTTTATGTCACCTAGTGATAGCCATTGCTACTAAATCTCTTGTTACTTTTGATATGTTCAGTGGCTAATGTCTTGATCAATTGATAGTATAGCATTTAGGATGGCAATTATGATTTCCCCCCCAATACTGAACTCTGAATTAGATACTAGAGTTCAGCCTCAGTTATTTACTGCTCTTGAAAATTTGGGCAGGTGGAAGAACCAAAAGAAGGGGATCAACTGACTGGTTCTATCTGAATTATGTGTAAACTTTAAAACATTTTCTTTGTGCCTTCCATTGGGCGAGGTGGAGTTAGAAGTGTTCTCTATATCCCTGGAATGGCACCCATGAACAATGAAGACGTCACAAATCCCAAAACAAAAAATATACGTCTCTATGTGAAGCGTATATTTATATCGGATGATTTTGATGTCACTATAGCAATACTACGGTTCACATAATATTTTAATTTTATCATTTAATGATTATCTACGGTCAAAATTTTTTATTGCATGCTTGCTTATGGAGTTTTATAATGTCATTCTCCATCTTTCTTTGATGTATGTAGTATACTGGTATTTAAATTAGATTAAAAATTAAAATTTGAAAAATAGACAAATCATGTTTTTATTTTGTCAGAATATTTTTTCATTGTTAAAATAAATAAAGACTATACTCTCTCTCCTCCCCTCCCTCTCTCTGTCTTTGTATTAGGGAGCCTGTTGTCACCTTTTCTATTAGAAAAAGATTTACAAACACCTGTTTATATGGCTCGAACTTCGAGTATGATAAATAGATGATACTAGAATCTGGCTAACTTTAGACTAAGAAGTACACAGCAACCAAGGGCGAAACCCATTTGGAACTTGGAAATAAGTACTGTTTGATTTTGGGTATGGATGATGTACCCATTAAATCATGGGAGCGGCCGGCGAAGGTCTCTTGTTGTGTTCCCTTTGTTTCTGTAGAAGAATGTAAGTTGGAATTTTGTTTATTTATGCACCAAGATAGTTTCATACGAACTAACTGAAAAATATGAATGGGAAGAGAGGAGGCAAAGTTCATAGCTTTTTGGAATACTTAATTCCCTACCAGCTATTTGTTTGATTATTTTCTGATTTTGGTATACATTTTGAATGTGTATTAGAGTGCACACTTGTGGGAAAGAAAAGGATTAAAAGAGTGAAGAGAAGCATAAACACATATATAGCTGGTCATGTAAAGAAGAATTACAATCTCAGCATTAAGATATTAAAAGTCCCTTTAGTTTTGGCTCTACATGCTGAATCTTTCATTAGTGGACTTGCCAAATTTGATGTTTGGTGTGCAGTTTCCAAGATACTTGAGCTTTGTGAAGGGTGCGGTGGATTCAAATGATCTGACCAAATTAGTTTAGCAGGATGTGTTTTATTTAGCTTCAAGACTTGAATTTAAATACTGTACCCAAGTATGTCTCCTAGTTGTTGAGCGAGCAGGCCGTGCTAAGGATTGCCAGATGCAAATGCTGGGCATAGAAAAGAAGTGATATGGAGCACAAGTCTTGTCCTACTATATCTTCTATGGTTGTGGAAGAACCAACAACTTCCCATCAATTACAATTAGTTTGTCTCTAAATATTGTAGGATGCTACGTAGGTAGGGTTTACATTCTTGGTTCATTTGTTTTATAATTTAGTTTCCTTCATATAAAATTGCGTATATTTTCAACACGTCTTGAAATTTAATTTCAAAAATACAAAAAAAAAATGATCTATTTTTGTGGGATCACCGAAAATAGTTCTATTTGCCAATTTTTTTTTATTTCACATTAGTCATTTGAAAAGTAATATAATATTCTCAAATTTGTCATCATAATTCCATTATTATGCCACTATTACAAAATTAATACAAACTTATTGTTTTTAGGTGTAAACATAGAACAAAAAATAAATTCTCATTATATCAATACATGTGATATAATTATCCTTCTAGTTTTGTAATAGAAAAATTCACCGGGTTCGGCCGGCAATGGTGACATGCCATACCCACCTCCACTGAAACTTCAAAGTAGTCAATTGAACCTAATACTGCTGTATCAACTGCATATTTAATATTCAGTTTTAAATTAAAGTAGGCATATCAGTAGTACCTCTTTAACTTTTGTTCTTGGCATCTCTTGACCGTCCCATTCTGTGGCCAGTTGCCGCCTATCTCCTTGTTTTCGTATATCATGCCGCTCCAATTGTTTCCTACATCATTTCAATCCAAAAAATTATTCTATGTAAAGGGAATCATTTCATATGTAATTAAAATATATACTTGGAACAAAATTTCAGCATTTGTCTTCTTCAGGTTAATGGATAGCTGTATGACCCACAATCTAACTAACATCAACAGACAATGACAAAGTACCAACTACATTTCCCTGTTAAATACTAGATTCTATCACATTCACAACACATGTAACATGGTAAGTGTTGATTTGAACCATTCAAACATTTTTATGCAATAATTTATTGTCGCCAAATTTAAAAAAAAAAAAGAGATTAATTTCCTTATATAAGAGTGAGTATGTATAAATATAGGTTACTTCGCCTTGTTTGAACATAGTTTTACCCATATTGTGCTTCACAAGAACAATTGGATGGCTTCTTTTTCAATGGAGGATTTTGTTGGGAATGGAATCCTAAAGGAATTGCTTCCAAAGCTGCTAGAAGAAGGCTGGGATGATGTGCCAACCTTGAAGATTATGAATTTGGAGGATATGACTACCATAAACATGACCCAACAACAAAAGGTTTGTTCACTATTCTCTTCAACTACCTTTTCTAACTAATATCTGCAAGGTTTTGAAGTTGTGCTCTATAAAACCAAACATTTTAAGCAGTCTAAAATATAATGTCTTTTATTCTACTTAAGAAAAAAAGAACCAAATACAGTATTATATAATAAAACCAACTTTGATGTCTAAAGGCTTTTCATTGATCTACTGAAGGATGCACTAGAAATAAGGTCATACCTGCATGATCGCGCCCTGATGCAATACGGTGACAAGCTAGAGGCCTCAGGGAAATGTCTTCCTGAGCTTCTCAACTTAAGCACAGCAGATCTCTATTCGCAGTTTGGTATGAAAAGAGGCCATCTTGCTCGTTTCATGGACAGAGCTAGTGAATGTGCATCAGATCCTTTGCCAACATCAGTTGCCCTCCCTGCGAGACAAAGAACCACCGCGCCTTCCAGAAATAATAGTAGTATTTACAAGAGTGAGCTTATGTCTATCAACTCCAGAAAATTGCATAGTATGATAAGAGCCACACCAACAAACAACAGTATGGCTTATGATGTAACCGTTGAGCAATCCCTAGCAGATTTTAAAATGAAAGATGGACATGTCTTTAAGGGGATTGTGGCTGCAATGCCTGATGAGCCTAGAGGATGCGGTTGTGTACAATCTCCCCCAATAGTTGAAAATGTTGCCCCATACTCTGTTATTGACAGCATCTCCGTTCAGAGACTAACTCCGGAATATAAAATCGGGATGGAGCGTTTGGTAAAGACAAAGACACCTCCAATGAAGGCTTCAGAACTTTGGCGACACAAACCAGCTGTGCTCCTCTGCATTCGCCGACCAGGGTAAAGCTTTTATACTCATTCTGCATCTTGAACTTAAAATGATTTACATTTCATATTTATAAATACTTTTTCATCAGCAAAAGTCAGAAAGTAAATAATAATACTAACTATGTTCATGGTTTGAAATGGAAAAATAGGTGCATCATGTGCAGAGCCGAAGCTCACAAGCTCTATGCGAGAAAACCCATATTTGATGCACTTGGGATTCAATTATATGTGATTCTTCATGAGCACATAGAGGCAGAGGTATATATATTTCTGCTAACTTTCTTAAAGCTTGATGACACATTTTGACTGTTTTTATTAATTTCACTGAGGTTAGGTAAAAGACTTCTGGCCCAGATATTGGGGTGGTGTCGTACTCCTTGACAAGAGCAGGGATTTTTTCAAAGCTTTGGGGGGTGGGAATCTGCTAAAAGACAAGTTCGTATCAGGATTTCTGTTCAATCCTCGAGCTATTGCAAATTACAAGCGTGCAAAAGCTATGGGATTAGAGCAGAACTTCAGAGGAGAAGGTGAAATAAAAGGTGGACTCTTTATAGTTGGCAAAGGAAAAACTGGAATTGGCTACCAGTTTATAGAAAGGAATTTCGGAGACTGGGCGCCTCTTGCTGAAGTCATTCAAATCTGTACTCGGCTTCAGGTAGGCTATTTTAGTCCTTTAGTTCTAATTCTCCCCTACAAAAAAATCCAATTAAATAAAAAATTCTTGTTCATCATATGCAGAACCAACAGCAAAGTCACGAGGGGGAGTCTATCAAATCATCACAGGAATCCGAATCTGTTTAATTTTTATTCTTTAACATCTTCCCTTTCTTAAAAAAAATAATAAATCATTAGTTGATTTTCCTACGGCATACAGGGTATCAGTTTTGTAATTCTTCTGTTCTATTCTTTGCATCTATCTGTTAAGACAATTTCAAATATTGTGTTCAGGTATAAAATATATATATGGATATTCAAGGGAAATTTCAGCATACAGGTACACGATAGGAAATTATAATTACCTCCATTAATCGTTAAGTGAAAACTGTATGCATTGTTAGCTAAGAGATTATTTTTTTCAACTCCCTCCTCCGGCCTCCATCCCAAAATGAGATTCGATATTCTCTTTTTGGAACATTCCAGAATACAAGTCGAGTTTCAAAACCAAATGAATCAAATTTTACCATATCTATGTTAGTCGTGATCTTAACCATTGATTATATTTAAGTCATACTTTATCTAAAAACTATGAATTTTGAAAGTGGGTTCACACTGATGGAGTACTATTTTCCTTCAGGAAAAGGGAAACACTGTTGGTGTTTACACTCTTCTAAAATCTCAAAAACCCAATCAAGACAGGCAGGTAACCAAATTCTTGGTATTAACTTGTTTGTCCAGGAATTATCACAACAAACACAAAGAATTCCATTAGGCTTGTAGCACCCCCTTCCCAAAAAACACAACAAACCTCAAAATAAGTAAATAGAACACTAATAGCTTCAAATGATATCCATCAATGAAATACTAAATACAATTCTCCAAATAAAGTCAAAATAATCAAAACTTATAATTGAATCTACCTATATGGTCAAAGGCAACTCTCTCATCATAATAGCCCTAAATCATCCCTGTCGGAAGAAAAACACAGCATGAGTCAAATGTCCAGTACGAATATAGATATACAAAAGGTTGATATACGAAATTAACTGAGACAAAATACGAAATTAATAACGACAAAAATATAATCTCCAAAGATCTAAATAAAATATATCTGAATCAACAGAATTAACGAAACAAACAGAAGAATAAAGAAATAATGAACTGAAATAACTAACTTAATTAATTGAACTGAACAAAAACAAACAAAACTAATACAATGAAATAATAGGCTGAATCAAATGGCTGGGTGTTATTTCATACCGATTGAGCTCAGAAATATACATTGTCATACAGGCAAGTCAAAATAATGACATACATGCAAGTTAAAATAATGTCACACAAGCAAATCACACATTGGATCGCAAATCCAAATGTATGCAAATCGAATAGGTGTGTTTGACACAACATCACCAATCTGCAGAACAGAAAATTAGGGTCAACCCATATGCTTTCCACAACAAAACACCAAATGGTCCGCTTCCTCCAGAGCCCAAAACAAAGACGTCGTGGACTAATCACACTGTCACAGAAAATGTCATGCCTCTTGTGCCAAGATGACATGTCTGTGGTACCCCACATGTGGTTATAGCTCAAATATACCCTACGGTATATGATAACAAAAATAACATGTCACAACACATGCGACATAATATCAACAAAAGGATTCTATATGTATATTTTGAACCAAATCAAATCACAATCGTAATGTTTTAAAAAGAAGGTAACAACATGTACAGCTCTACAAATATCAAAATAAATATTAGACATGATAACCTAATTCAAAGAATACAAATACGAGTCATATGTATCAACTCCAAAATGAAACTTTCATATGAATTTCTCAAAAAACAATTATGTAAAATAATAGCGGAAATCAAAATGAGAAACAAACCGAACTAATTCAATTTCACAGGAGTATTGCTGAAGGAGTACAAAAATTCGTACATGAATTAAGCAATGTAATACCCAAAATTATAATCCCAATATAGTTTAATAAACTCCTTCTGTCCGAGCTAATTAAACAAAATAATAAACTCATTTTATTTTATTATTATCATCATCGTTGTTGTTATAGTCATAATCTGTAAATTTATAAATTCTATAACTATAGACATGTGACGCCCCCAAAATAGGTATACATCACCCATCTTGAGTCGCCAAATACATGGTACTAAATTCAAATACAACTTGATTATACAACAATGTGTAAAATACGACAAAATACATCTTTGTGAGTTTTAATACAAATATTGTCATCTGAACAATATCCACACTCAATTTAGTCCTCATAACATTTATTATCACACTATTTAATGTAATAATAGTGAGACTACTAAGACACCATCTCGGACCATCACTCCGTTCCCCGACTAGTCCCGGCTTTACGTTCTCATTTCAAGAGAACGGTGAAAGAAAGGGTGAGCTCAACTAGCTCAAGAAGAAATATTATGACTAAGATAATGCGAATAAATTATCATTAGTCCTTATGATCATTTAAACCGATAAAATACAATAGGCATCAAGTTTAATCTGCGATTGAACATCTGAATCCATTAAAAGAGTCAAGTAGAGAATAAAATCTACTATCTTTTATGATTTAAAAAGGTTTTCATCACTTTTATCATTGAGACTCGACAATAAATAATCCACATCATCCCCGCACTACTACCCAAGGATATTCATTAGGTCACGACCATAAATTATCCATGCACTACGGGCGAGGATATTTGTGTATTTATCAATGGTCATGATCATGCCAACAATTGTCCATCAATGCACTTCGACCAATGAGGACTTTTACCACATCATTTGTAACATTACGGTCATGATTACACAAATAATCCTCGGTCATAATCATACCAAGTACATCTATGCACTTCTGAATGAGATGACTTTCAAAAATAATATAAACATGAGGATGATAACAATGATATAAGAATTCAATAAAAACAAGTTCAAGAATTAATTTATTTAGGAACAAATAACGTCCAAATTGTCAACATGATACTTCTTTGTAAAGTAAAATTCAAGAATGCTCGAAAGAATATTTCCATGAAAAGATACTGGATGAAGCGCAAATATCAAGAATATTCCACTAATTTCATGGAGTGTAGAAGTCAAAACTTTAACCAACCGAGTATAATAAAGAATGGAATAACAAAAGAAATCACCATGCATGCGCAGTATTGTGATGAACATGTGGCGCCCCAAAATAGGTATACATCACCCATTCCGAGTTATCAATACATGAATGCGAAACAACTACAACTTTATTAATACAACCATAAAAGCGTGAGTTTAAATACAAATATTATCTTCTGACAATATCTAGACCCAAATAAATCCCCATCATAATTATTGATACATTATTTTATAAAAAAAGGTGAGGACTACTAAACAACTCTCTCTAGAACCTTCATTCCATACCCTGACTAGTACTCGCTACATTCTCGCCTCCTGAGAAGAAAAATGGAACAAAAAGAAAAAGGGTGAGCTCAACTAGCCCAGTAAAGAATATTATGACTAAGATAATATACAACAAATTATCGTTAGTCTTCAACAAGGAAAAATCTAAGAGAATACATTAAACAACAAGTTTTAGATCAATATTCGCAGCGAAAAATATTAATTCATAGAAGAGTTACGTAGAGGATGAAATCTACTAATATCTATGAATTTAACAGTCCATCATCATTATTTTATCCCTGTAACATCAATCAATATTCATCTTGAATCAAATATTCATCTTTGCACCACAGGCCAAAGATATTCATCAGTCGGTCATGTTCATCTAAACACCTGTTCATCTTTTCACCACGGGCCAAAGATATTCATCAAGAAATCATTCATCTTTTGCACTACGAAGCCAAGATATTCGATAATATCATCATTTAAGACGAGGATGATGAAAAATATTTTAAAGAAACGAATCTAGTGAAACAAAAGAACAAGTATTACGGATTCGTATTTCAGTTATTTCATGTCCAAAAATACCTCATAAATAATCATAGTGGTGTAAAATTCAAGAATGATCAAAACGTGGATACAATCAAAGCTAGTATCCACATAGATATTTTGACGAAAAGAAAATTTTTTTTTTTACGTGAATAGTCTTGTATTCATGAATAATTGTGGTATCGTGAATAGTCAGATATCGTGAATAATAACTCCGGCACAAAAAGTTCCAAATTTGATTAAAAGTCCGGATCAATACTTGGCATAATGATATTAAACGAAATAATATCATTTAAAAAAAATAATATCCACACCTCGAAAGACAAGATTTAAGTTGAAACAGATATAGGCTATGACTTGCACCGTATAGAACACTCAAAAGTATACTCACAAGAATACGCTCAATATATCAAGAGAAAAGAGATAGAAGTTTTCGGTTTACGGTGTGATTTTCAATTCTAACCCAAGCACCTATTTATAGGAAAATGCTTAGAACACCAAAGTAAAAAATTGAATATAATATTAATATATATATTATAAATTCCTTAGCCCACCTTCTTAGATCTGAACTCAAATGATTTTGCACATGTTAATGCAATTTCACCAAGTAAAAAAAAAAAACGTTTCTTCAAATAAATAACGAAAACTTCCAAAAATTAATTATTTCGGAACTCCGGAACTTCAATAATTCACAATAAAAAGCCCTTTTATCAGAAAATTCGAATCACGCGAGTTTTTATAAGAAATTCAATTCTCTACAACTTTGCAAAAGGAAATTTTTCCAAATTCCAAACAGAAATTGACCGAAATTCACAAACGGACGATTTTACAGGCTATAATCAAATTTCGGTCAATAATTATGTCCATCAACACACAAAACATGTGTTAAATATTTAATGCCACAAAAATACTCTTCCTCCTCATATACTCATATATTCTACATTCATTGTAAAAATATCACCATTAATATATTATTAAAATAATATATTTAAATAAATTATTTTATCAGAAAAAGATAAAATATTAATTTTCAACAATTGTCGCATTAAAAATTTTCTCCATCTATATCCTCATAAAATCAATATTTTTCTCATCATATAAATCAATAATTAATTATTCATAAATAATATTACGAAATCACATTATTGACAACAGGCGGTTCCCAGGAAGAGAGGGCTTTCGATAAGGATCTCTCGCTTATTAGCGGCATTGATTAGATGACCAAACCTCTCTCTTGATGTAAATTTCTAGACATTGCCAATAATGTTATCTAATAATATTATTCGGATAATATGAATTATTGTTCGATAATAGAAAATCTTTGTGCAAATGACAATTATTAAAACAACAGTAATACAAAATATCAACACAGCAATTATTAAATCAATAAAATAAAATACTGAACAGTAATTACTGTAACCATTATTGAGTAGTGCCTTCAATAATTGGTGCAATACCGTGTGCTACTGTGCAACAACGCGTATTACTGTGTTTTAACCACCGGGTATTCCAACAGTGTTAACGGTAACAACTACGCCGTTATTTTTAAACAACTTATATTTGTCATTTTTTTCATTCAATCGCTTTCCGTTATGGGGCCCACACAAGGCTGCACCGTCGTACGAATATTCTCCGACAGTAAGAATATTCCACGACCAAACGAATATTCCCCGACAAAAATAAATATTTTATAACCACCTGCTTATTTAAAATATTTGCGCATTTTACCCATAACTAACCACATTAATCAAATCAACCCTTACTAATTAAATAAATAGAGGAGAATAAATTTCATTTATTAATTATTTGGAGTCTTACAACCTTCCCTTCTTATGAAATTTCGTCCTCGAAATTGACGTACGTACCTGGTGTTTCGAAAAGATGAGGATACCTCGCTTTCATTTCCGTTTCTAATTCCCAGGTCATTTCCTCTATAGCATGATTCCTCCACAAAACTTTAACTTGTGATATGACCTTTGTACGAAGGACATGTTCCTTCCTATCCAAGATCTTGACAGGTACCTCTTCATACGTTAAGTCTTCGGCTATCTCGTCCGGTTCTAACTCTATAATGTGGTTGGGGTCTTTCACATATTTACGAAGTACAGATATGTGAAACACATTATGAACACGAGACATACTCGGAGGTAACGCGAGTCTATAGGCTACATTACCTACTCGGTCAAGAATTTGAAATGGACCAATAAATCGTGGATTGAGCTTTCCTCTTTCCCAAAACTTGTAACTCCCTTCCATGGGCAACACTGCAACGATCACGATCCCAAGACTAAATTTTACGTCCTTTCGATGAAGATCCGCATAACTCTTTTGTCAATCTTGTGCCATTTGTATACGTTGTCGAATCATTTGGATCTTTTACGTAGTCATACGTACCAACTCGGGTCCCAACAATGTTGCTTCACCCACCTCTTCCCAACATACTGGAGAGCGACACTTTCGTCCATATAATAATTCAAATGGGGCCACACCAATGCTTGCCTGATAACTGTTGTTGTAGGAGAATTCCATCAATAGTAAATACTTATCCCAACTCCCTTTGAAGTCTAGGACACAGAGTCTTAATAGATCTTCAAGAGTTTGAATAGTCCTCTCTGATTGTCCGTCCGTTTGAGGATGGTATGCCTAACTAAATCGCAAATCCGTGCCCATAGCTTTTTGCAGGCTAACCCAAAATCTTGAAGTGAATCTTGGGTCACGATCCGAAACTATGGATACAGGCATGCCATGTGTAAGACCCCAAATAATTAATAAATAAAATTTAATTTCCTCTAATTATTATTTTGAAATAGTAAGGGTTGATGTGATTAATGTGGATAGTTATGGGTAAAATCATGAAATATTTCAAAATAAGCAAGTGGTTATAAAATATTCATTGTTGTCGGGGAATTTCGTTTGGTGAAGTGGAATATTAAATGCTTGTCGAATATTAAATGCGTGGCGCTTGACCGTGTAATGAGCCCACATGTGAAAGCGATTGGAGGAAAAAGCGACAAATATAAGTTGTTTAAAAATATTGGCGTAGTTATTCTGTTTATTTGTTGGAATACCCGTTGGTTAAAACCTGCGATGTCTGGCGTTGTTGCACGCTGATACTGCAGTATTACACCAATTATTGACTCTTCGTGAAGAAGCCTTTACTCAATAATAGTTCTGATAATTCTTTATTCGGTATTTTATTTTATTGGTTCAATAATTGTTGCGTTGATATTTTATCTGCGTTGTTGTTTTGATAATTGTCATTACGTGATATTTTTCATTATCGAAGCAATAATTTATATTATCTGAATAATATTATTAGATAACATTATTGGCAATGTCTAGAAAGTTATGTCTAAGGAGAGGTTTGAATCACCTTAATTGCGGCGATGAAGGAGAAATTCTTGTTGAAGGAAAATATTGATTTTATGTGGATATAGATGGAGAAATTTTTAATGTGACAATTATTGAAATTGAAATTTTATCTTTTACGATAAAATAATTCATTTAAATATATATATATATTTTTAATAATATAATAATGGTGATATTTTTACAACAAATGTGGGATATATGAGTATCTGAAAGGAGGAAAGAGTATTTTTGTTGCAATAAATATTTAAAACATATTAAACATCTTAGAAGTGGACCTATTTATTATTTGAAATTTGATTATAGCCTCTAAAATCATGGTTTATAGATTTGGTCAATTTACATTTGGAATTTGGAAAATCTTTCTTACGTAAAGTTGTGAGAATTGAATTTCTATAAAAACTTCATGATTTGACTTTTTTGATAAAAGGGCTATTATTATGAATTATTGAAGTTAGAAGTTAAAATATTGATTTTGGAAGTTTAAAATATTTTAATTACAAAACGTTTTTTTATTTTTTGAAACTCATTTAACATGTGGTTAGGAGGCTGAATTTAGATGGTAGTGTGTAGAGATATTTAGAAAAATATAATATTAATTTATTAAATTTTACATTTTGGTGTTACAAGCATTTCTATAAATAAGTGCTTAGGTTAAATTAAAAATCACACAAAGCTGAAGTTTTCTCTCTATATTATCGGCGTATTCTTGTGAGTATTTTGAGTATACTTTGAAATTATTGCTATACGGTGAAAGTTCAAGTTATAACTTTATATCCGATTATTCAAATTAGAAATCTTGATCTTTCGAGTAAAGATATTATTTTTTTCGTAATGATATTATTTCTTGAATATCATTATCTTTGAAATATTGATCTGTAGTTTTATTAAATTTGGAACTTTTGGTGTAGAGTTACTATTCACGTATCTGACCTTATTCCGCGTATCTGATCTTATTCACCAACTGGTGACTTGATTTTGAAAAATAAAAATTTTATTTTAAGTCCAAAATATCTATTGTGGATCTTAGCTTTGATTGTATCCATGTTTTGATCATTCTTGAATTTTACCACTATGATTATGATCATTTTGAATATTTTAAAATTCACGAAATGCAATCCTTATACTTAATCCTTGTCATTTGTTCCTTTGGATTCGTTTCTTTTAAATATATATTTTCATCATCTCGATCTTAAATGATGATATTATTGAATATCTTTGGCTTTTGATAGATAAATTTTCGATAGATATCTTTGGCTGAAGATGAATGATTTACGATGAATATCTTTGGCGTGTATCTGAAAGATGAGCAGTGTTTAGATGAACATGACCAGTAGGTGAATGTCCTTGGCACGTAGTGCGAGGATGAATATATGATTCGGATATATATTGATTGATGTTACGAGGATAAAAATATTGATGATGGTACATTAAATTCATAGATATTAGTAGATTTTGGAAGATCCATCATCAATATTTTTATCCTGTGTAATCAATCAATATATATACGGAATCATATATTCATCCTTTTGCTTTCTGGGGCGAAGGACATTCACCAATTAATCATGTTCATCTAAACACTGTTCATCTTTTGCTACTGGGCCAAAGATATTCATCGAAATCATTCATCTTTGCACTACTGAGGCCAAAGATATTCATCGAAATCATTCATCTTTTGCTTACGACAGCCAAAGATATTCAATAATATCATCATTTAAGACGAGGATGATGAAAAATATATTTTTTTAAAAAGAAACGAATCCGATTGAAACAAAATGACAAGGATTAAGGATTAAGGATTAGTACTTACGTTTTTATCCACGTCCAAAAATACCTCAAAAATAATCATAGTGGTGTAAAATTCAAGAATGATCAAAACATGGATACAATCAAAGCTAGTATCCACAATAGATATTTTGGACTAAAAGAAAAATTTTTATTTTTCGATGAATAGTCTTAGTATTAGTGAATAATCATCAGATCATCGTGAATAAAGTCTTAGTATATCGTGAATAGTAACTCAGACACCAAAAGTTCCAAATTTGATAAAAACTTCAGATCAATATTTGAAATAATGATATTGAAGAAATAATATCATTACAAAAAAAATAATATCGCTTACCTCGAAAGATCAAGTCTTACAGTTGGAATCTTTGGATATAAAGTATAACTTGAACTTTCACCGTATAGCAATACTCAAAGTATACTCAAAATACTCACAAGAATACGCTCGATAATATAGAGAGAAAACTTGATTTAAAATGTGATTTTCAATTCTAACCCAAGCACCCTATTTATAGGAAAATCTTAGAACACCAAAACGAAAATTTAATAAATTAATATTATATTTTTTCTAAATATCTCTACGCACACTACCATCTGAATTCAGCCTCCTAACCACATGTTAAATGAGTTTCAAAAATAAAAAAAAAACGTTTTTGTAATTAAAAATATTTTAAACTTCCAAAAATCAATTATTTCGGAACTTCGGAACTTCAATAATTCATAATAAATAGCCATTTTATCAAAAAATTCAAATCTCGCGAGTTTTTATAGGAAATTCAATTCTCTACAACTTTGCAGAAGAAAGATTTTCCAAATTCCAAACAGAAATTGACCGAAATCTATAAACGGGCGATTTTAGAGGCTATAATCAAATTTCAGTCAATAAATGGGGTCCACCGGCATGTTTAACATGTTTTAAATATTTATTGCAACAAAAATACTCTTCCTCCTCGTATACTCATATATCCCACATTCGTTGTAAAAATATCACCATTATTATATTATTAAAATATAATAATATATATATTTAAATGAATTATTTTATTAGAAAAAGATAAAATTTCAATTTTCAACAATTGTCACATTAAAAATTTTCTCCATCTATATCCACATAAAATCAATATTTTCCTCATCATATGAATCAATAATTAATTATTCACAAATAATATTAGAGAATCACAATATTGATGACTGTGCGGTTCGAGGAAAGAGGGGCTTTTCAATAAGAATTTCTCCTTCTTGGCAAGCTTGATTAGGTGACCAAACCTCTCCTTAGATGAGAACTTTCTAGACATTGCCAATAATGTTATCTAATAATATTATTCAGATAATATGAATTATTGCTTCGATAATGAAAAATACTGTGTAATGACAATTATTGAAACAACAGCAATATAAAATATCAATGCAACAATTATTGAACCAATAAAATAAAATACTGAATAGTAATTACTGTAACCATTATTTAGTAGTGCCTTCTTACGTAAGAGTCAATAATTGGTGCAATACTGGTGTCTTCTTGTGCAACAACGCCAGACATTCTTGTGTTTTTAACCAACGGGTATTCCAACGATTAATAAATCTGGAATAACAACTTCTGTGCTTATTTTTAAACAACTTATATTTGTCGTTTTCTTCCTCCAATCGCTTTTTTCCGTTATGGGGCCCACACATGGTCTACCATGTAAATACGAATATTCCCAAGGCAGATCACGAATATTCCACGACCAAACGAATATTCCCAAACAACAATGAATATTTTATAACCACTTACTTATTTTGAAATATTTGCGTATTTTACCCATAACTATCTACATTAATCACATCAACCCTTACTATTTCAAAATAATAATTAGAGGAAATTAAATTTCATTTATTAATTATTTGGGGTCTTACAACCTCCCCTCCTTATGAAATTTCCTCCTCGAAATTGATATACGTGCACTGTGTTTGAAAAGGTGAGGATACCTCGCTTTCATTTCCGTTTCCAACTCCCGGTCATTTCCTCTATAAGATGGTTCCTCCACAAGACTTTAACTTGTGGTATGACCTTCGATGGGTAGGACATCTCCTTCCTATCCAAGATCTTGACAGTACCTCCTCATACATTAAGTCTTGACTTATCTCGTCCGGGTTCTAACTTTCAATAACGTGGTTCGGGTCTTTCACATATTTACGAAATGGATATATGTGAAACACATTATGAACACGAGACATACTTGGAGGTAACGCGAGTCTATAGGCTACATTTCTACTTTCGGTCAAGAATTTGAAATGGACCAATAAATCGTGGATTGAGCTTTCCTCTCTTCCCAAATCTTGTAACTCCTTCCATGGAGCAACTCGCAACAATACATGATCCCCTATACTAAATTCCACGTCCTTTCGATGAATATCCGCATAACTCTTTTATCGATCTTGTGCTGGTTTGTATACGTTGTCGAATCATTTGGATCTTTTCGGTGGTCATACGTCTTAACTTTCTGGTCCCAACAATGTTGCTTCACCCACCTCGTCCCAACATATCTTTGAGAAGCGACATTTTCGTCCATATAATGCTTGAATGGGGCCACACCTATACTTGCTCGATAATCTGTTGTTGTGTAGAGAATTCCACCAATGGTAAATACTTATCCCAACCGCCTTTGAAGTCTAGGACACGTAGTCTTCATAAATCTTCAAGAGTTTGAATAGTCCTCTCGATTGTCTTCATCTGCTTTGAGGATGGTATGCCGAATCCCAGAATCGTAAATCCGTACCCATAGCTTTTTTGCAAGCTAACCCAAAATCTTGAAGTGAATCTTGGGTCACGATCCGAAACTATAGATCTTGGCATGCCATGCAACCTCACAATCTCATTTACATACATACTAGCAAGACGCGTTCAAGAGAATAAGTCTCCGTGTCGGCAAGAAATGTCGAGACTTGGTTAATCTATCAACAATAACCCAAATAGCATTTATGCCTTGAGAAACCGTGGGAAGACCCAGTGAACGAAATCCATGGTAATGTGTTCCCACTTCTATTTCGGAATCTCAAGTGGTTGCAATGGTCCCTTAGGCACTTGATGCTCGCCTTTACACGTTTACAAGTTAAACATGTTGAGATAAACTTTGCAATCTCTCTCTTCATATTGTTCCACCAAAATGTATGTCAAGATCACGATACATTTTAGTACTTCCAGGATGGATTGCAAATGGTGTATTGTGTGCCTCCATCATGATCTTGTACTTCAAATTAGAATCGTTAGAACACAAAGTCCTGGAGGTGGACTCAAGTATTCCTTCTTCATCAATTCTCGCTTAGGAATAGCACCTTCTTGTACTTTCTTCTTCATATGCATCGACTCAAGGGTGGGTGGCTTGAGCAACCTTAACTTTTTCTATTAAAGTTGGCTCTATCGTATATCTTGACATCATCGCACTCATTCCTGCGTATGATCTTCTACTTTCAACGCGTCGGCTACTACCACGTTCGCTTTTCGGGATGGTATTGAATAGTGTGGTCGTAGTCTTTCAATAGCTCGAGCCAACGTCATTGCTTAGCGTGTTAAGTTCTTTTGAGTGAAGAAATATTTAAGGCTTTTATGGTATGAATATATCTCCACTTTCTCCCCATAAAGATAGTGCCTCCAGGATCTTTAGTGCGAAAACGATTCACGCCAAGTCTAGATCATGAGTAGGATAATTCCTCGATATTCTTTAAGTTGTCGCGAGGCATAGGCTATGACTTTCCCATGTTGCATGAGAACACATCCTAACCCTTTGCACGAAGCATCGTTGTGAGATAACAAATCCATCAAGTACAGGATGGTATTGTTAGAACAGTCTTAGAAATGAGTCTCCTCTTAAGCTCTTGGAAACTCTTCTCGCATTCCTCGCTCCATATGAATTTTGTATCCTTTCGAGTCGATGAGTTAGCAGAGTGGCGATTCGAGAAAACCCTTCCACGAATCTCCGATAATAACCAAATTAAACCCAAAAAGCTACGTCTTGATCACCACCGCCTTGGTTGCTCCCCAACTTTGTATTGATTCAATCTTCACCGGGTCAATGACATCTCCATGTTTTGACACCACGTGCCCAAGAAATGCTACTTCCTCGAGCCGAACTCGTATTTCTTTAACTTAGCATATAGCTTGTTTTCACGAATCCTTTGTAGTACCGAACTTCAAATGGTGCTCATGATCTTTCGACTTTTGGAATATATGAGGATGTCATCAATAAAGACAACAACGAATGATCCAAATATTCCTTGAATACTCGGTTCATCATATCCATGAAAGCCAGGGAGCATTAGTGAATCCAAAAGACATGACTAGGAATTCATAATGCCCGTCATCGGAGTTCTAAAGCGGGTCTTTGGAATATCCTCGATTCTAATCTTCAATTGATGATATCCGAATGAAGATCAATTTTTGAAAAGAATTGTGCTCCTTGCTTATTCGGTCAAACAAGTCATCAATACGAGGTGAGGATACCTATTCTTGATGGTGACATGGTTCAATTCCCGATAATCGAATACAAAGTCGCATACTCCGTCTTTCTTCTTTTACTGAATAAAACAGGAGCACCCCAGGAGATGTACTTAGGGCGAATGAAACCGATGTCCAACAATTCCTATAGTTGGACCTTTAACTCCCCAAGTTCAATAGGAGCCATTCGATATGGGGTTTTAGAAATGGGCTTTGTACGGGTTCAAGGTCAATAAAGAATTGAACTTCATGTTACGGGGTAGGCCAAGGAAGTTCTTGAAATCGTCGGAAAGTTAATAACAACAGGAATATTATTCAATTTTGACGTGTATTTATTCAAATCCATAACATGGGCTAAGAAAGCTTGACATCTGTTTTTCAATAAACGAATCGTTTTATGATTAGATATGACAGTGATTAATTTTAATGGTTTAGTTACCTGAATTCGAACAACAGGTTGATTAGGAATATGAAAACTAACAACCTTACGAAAATAATCAATTTTGGCATGATGAGTAGTTAACCAATCAATCCCTAAAATCACATCAAAAGCAAGTATCTTTAAAGAGATAAGGTCAACAAAAAGATAAGGGTGCCAACTTGGATTAGACAAGATTTATAAGCAATGGATGTGATGAAAGTTTCTCCTAACGGAGTTTCCACAGATATAGGTCAAAGTCTAATTTTTCCTGAGTCGATTTAAGCGTTGAGCACAAGCGGGAGAGATAAATGAATGGGTAGCACCAGTATCTAGTAAAGTATAAACTTCACAAGAATTTATAAATAGCTTACCCGTGATCACCTCGTTTGGGTTCCTCGCATTTTGACCAGTCACAACAAACGCTCTTCCAGGAACCGTTGACTTTGACTTTTATGGGACAGTCTTTTGAGTCACCGTCCCCGCTGAACTAGGTTTCGCTACCATGCAATCTCGAGCGATATGTCCTTCCTTTCCACAATTATAACATACCTGGAACTGTTGTGGGCAGTTTGGACTGATATGTCCCTCTTTCCCGCATTTATAGCATATATGACCTGGTGGTTCTCCTCCTTCCTTGAACCGGTTTGTTCTTTGCACTTTGTCGTCTTCACATGGTCGTTGTTGAATCTCCTCTTTTTAAAATCTCCTCCTGACTCGCTTCTTCTATTTTCATGGCCATGATTATCACCAGAGTGGTTACCATTTTTGTCCGTCTTTTTCTTTCTCCACTGGTTATTGTTGTTTTGTTGACTGCTATCTCCTAGTATATGATCCTCGATTGTGGTACCTCGGTTGGCCGTACTACGTTATCTCGCTTCTAACAATTGAGCCTCATTAACAACATCCTCTGAATAGAGAAAATTTATGAGAGATGAGATCTTGACGTATCTTGGGATTTCAAACCTTTCGAAACATCCGCGTCATAATCGTTCCTCATTCTCCACCAAATGAGGTGCAAACACGGATAACTCTGCAAACTTCGCCTCGTCTTGAGACACCGTCATGTTGTTCTCGCTCCATTATAATAAACTCCATTTCCTTCATATAGCGAACACTTTCGTGAAAGTATTTGTCATTAAATAGTTCTCAAACGTCTCCCAAGACATCTTTGAGTCGCGGTTTGGATGGAGTGCGCTTCACGAGACTCCCACTAGTAGTCTGTCTCTCCACGGAACATAAAGGTGGCGAAATGGAACCTTCATTCCTTCTGTGCATCCCAAGACATCGAATATCTTGGTAATTTGCTTGACCCATGTTTACGCCATGATCGGATCTGCTTTCCTTTAAATTCGTGGTCCCAACTCTTTGAATCGCTTGGTGTGACAACCCGTGAATTGCTATCATTTCTCCTATGTTTTGAACACGAGTCTCCTCTCGTCGATTTTGCATGAATGCAAAAAAGCTTCTAAACATTGCGTCGTTCATCGTCGATCAATGGTGTTGTTCACGGAGGAACATTGCCACTGTTGCACGCGCTTCTCCTCGTTGGTGAGTCTGAAGCGTCTCCACGGTCTCATTTCCATTTTTAATATTCTCGATCGACATTCTCAAATCATTGTCATAAAATAAGGGTTAATTAAGGAAATCAATATATCACATAATATCCCTATATAATGACCAACTATCAAATAAGCTTAGGTAGGACACACTTAGCGAAGGATTTACTCGTCTCTCTCTCCTAGTTCTATTCCCCGATCTCCGCCGGAGATCATATCCCTAAGCTCGATATACAAACTTGTGACACCCTCAAAATAGGTATACATCACCCATTACGAAAGTTGTCAATACACCTGCATGAAACAACTACAACTTTATTATTATAACAAGAAAAGCGTGAGTTTAAATACGAGATATTGCCATCTAAACAAAATCCACATACAAATAAATCCTCATCATAATTATTGATACATTATTTTACAAAAATGGTGAGGACTACTAAACAACTCTCTAAAACCATCATTCCATTACCCCAGGCTGCGTACTTCGCTACATTCTCGCCTCACGAGAAGAAAAATGGAACAAAAGGAAAAGGGTGAGCTCAACTAGCCCAAGAAAAGAATATTATGACTAAGATAATACTGAGAACAAATTATCGTTAGTCTTCAACAGGAAAAATTTAATAGAATACAATAGACAACACGTTTTAAATCAATACTGCAATGAAAATATTAATTCATAGAAGAGTTACGTAGAGGATGAAATCTACTAATATCTATGAATTTAACGATCCATCATCAATATTTTTATCCTCAGACATCAATCAATATATATCCGAATCATATATTCATCCTTGCACTACTGAAAGCCAAGGACATTCACCCGATTAATCATGTTCATCTAAACACTGCTCATCTTTTGCTACTACGGGCAAAGATATTCATCGAAATCATTCATCTTTACACTACAGCCAAAGATATTCATCGAAAATCATTCATCTTTACACTACTGAATAAAAAGATATTCAATAATATCATCATTTAAGATCGAGGATGATGAAAAATATATTTTTTAAAAAGAAACGAATCCAAATGAAACAAAATGACAAGGATTAAGGATTAAGGATTAAGTATTTCGTTTTATCCACGTCCAAAAATACCTCAAAATAATCATAGTGGTGTAAAATTCAAGAATGATCAAAACATGGATACAATCAAAGCTAGTATCCACAATAGATATTTTGGACTAAAAGAAAAATTTTATTTTTCGATGAATAGTCTTGTGATTCGTGAATAAGATCAGAGTATCGTGAATAGTCTTGATATCGTGAATAAGAATCCAACACCAAAAGTTCCAAATTTGATAAAAACTTGGATCAATATTTGAAATAATGATATTGAAGAAATAATATCATTACAAAAAAATAATATCCCTTACCTCGAAAGATCGAGATTTAAATTTGGAATCTTTGGATATAAAGCTATAACTTGAACTTTCACCGTATAGCAATACTCAAAGTATACTCAAAATACTCACAAGAATACGCTCGATAATATGGAGAGAAAACTTCAGCTACGTGTGATTTTCAATTCTAACCTAAGACACCTATTTATAGGAAAATGCTTAGAACACCAAAAGCGAAAAAATTTAATAAATTAATATTATATTTTTTCTAAATATCTCTACGCACACTACCATTTGAATTCAGCCTCCCAACCACATGTTAAATGAGTTTCAAAAATGAAAAAAACGTTTTTGTAATTAAAATATTTTAAACTTCCAAAAATCAATTATTTGAACTTGAACTTCAATAATTCATAATAAATAGCCCTTTTATCGGAAAATTCAATCTCGTGAGTTTTTATAGGAAATTCAATTCTCTACAACTTTTCGTAAGAAAGTTTTTCCAAATTCCAAATAGAAATTGACCAAAAATCTACAAAACAGGCGATTTTAGAGAGGTATAATCAAATTTCGATTAATAAATGGGGTCCAATGACATGTTTAACATGTTTTAAATATTTATTGCAACAAAAATACTCTTCCTCCTCGTATACTCATATATCCCACATTAGATTATAAAAATATCACCATTATTATATTATTAAAATATAATAATATATATATTTAAATGAATTATTTTATCGAAAAAGATAAAATTTCAATTTTCAACAATTGTCACATTAAAAAATTTCTCATCTATATCCACATAAAATCAATATTTTCCTCATCATATGAATCAATAATTAATTATTCACAAATAATATTACGAATCACAATATTGACAACCGGCAGCTTCCTGGAAAGAGGGGCTTTTCAATAAGAATTTCTCCTTCTTGACGCCTGATTAGGTGACCAAACCTCTCCTTAGACAGAACTTTCTAGACATTGCCAATAATGTTATCTAATAATATTATTCAGATAATATGAATTATTGCTTCGATAATGAAAAAAATCTTGTGTAATGACAATTATCAAACAACAACGATTATAAAATATCAACGCAACAATTATTGAACCAATAAAATAAAATCTTGAATAAATAATTATCGTAACCATTATTGAGTAGTGCCTTCTTACGTAAGAGTCAATAATTGGTGCAATACTGCAGTGTCTTCTTGTCAACAACGCGTATTCATCGTGTTTTAACCACCGGATATTCTAACAAAGTAAATTCTGCAGTAATAACTACTGCCACGTTATTTTTAAACAACTTATATTTGTCATTTTCTTCCTTCAATCGCTTTCCGTTATGGGGCCCCACACATGGTCGCTACATAAATCGTATGAATATTCCCCGACGATTTAATATTCCACGACCAAAACGAATATTCCCGAAACAACAATGAATATTTTATAACCACTGCTTTATTTTGAAATATTTGCGTATTTTACCCATAACTATCCACATTAATCACATCAACCCTTACTATTTCAAAATAATAATTAGAGGAAATTAAATTTCATTTATTAATTATTTGGGGTCTTCTGAAGTTTTCGCTTTTGGTGTAATTTTCAATTCTAACCTAAGCACCCTATTTATAGGAAAATGCTTAGAACACCAAAGTAGAAAATTAAATATAATATTAATATATATATTATAAATTTCTTAGCCCACCTTCTTAGATCTGAACTCAACAGATTTTGCACATGTTAATGCAGCCCACCAAGTAAAAAAAACGTTTTTCTGCAAATAAATAACGAAAACTTCCAAAAATCAATTATTTCGGAACTCCGGAACTTCAATAATTCACAATAAATAGCCTTTTTATCAGAAAATTCGAATCTCGCGAGTTTTCATAGGAAATTCAATTCTCTACAACTTTGCAGAAGGAATTTTTTCCAAATTCCAAACAGAAATTAACCGAAATCCACAAACGGGCGATTTTACAGGCTATAATCAAATTTCGGTCAATAATTGTGTCCATCAACACACAAAAATGTGTTAAAATATTTAATGCCACAAAAATATTCTTCCTCCTCATATACTCATATATTCCACATTCATTGTAAAAATATCATCATTAATATATTATTAAAATAATATATTTAAATAAATTATTTTATCAGAAAAAGATAAAATATTAATTTTCAACAATTGTCACATTAAAATTTTCTCCATTTATATCCTCATAAAATCAATATTTTTCTCATCATATAAATTAATAATTAATTATTCACAAATAATTTTACGAGAATCACATTATTGACAACCACGTGCGGTTCCTGTGAGAAAGAAGGGCTTTCCAATAAAGATCTCTCTCTTCTTTGGCAGCATGATTAGATGACCAAACCTCTCCTTAGATGCGAACTTTCTAGACATTGCCAATAATGTTATCTAATAATATTATTCAGATAATATGAATTATTTCTCCGATAATAGAAAATACTGTGCAGTGACAATTATTAAAACAACGATAATACAAAATATCAACACAAAGAATTATTAAATCAATAAAATAAAATCTTTGAATAAAGAATTACTATAACCATTATTGAGTAGTGCCTTCAATAATTGGTGTATCAGCAGTGTCTTCTTTGCACCAACGCGTATTATTGTGTTTTAACCATCGGGTATTCCAACAGTGTTAACGGTAATAACTACGCCGTTATTTTTAAACAACTTATATTTGTCATTTTCTTTATCCAATCGCTTTCCGTTATGGGGCCCACACAAGGCTGCGCCGTCGTACGAATATTCCCCGACAGTAAGAATATTCCACGACCAAACGAATATTCCCCGATAAAAATAAATATTTTATAACCACCTGCTTATTTAAAATATTTGCGCATTTTACCCATAACTAACCACATTAATCAAATCAACCCTTACTAATTATATAAATAGAGAAAAATAAATTTTATTTATTAATTATTTGGGGTCTTACAAGACAGGTTATTTCATTAGAATAATAAATAACGGAACCAGGTCAGGCGTAATACGCCCCGACAGGATATTCCAACAGAATAATAATAAATGGAATACAATAGAAATCACCATGCATGCGCTACTTCGCATAGACAGGTTATTCCAACAGAATACTAAATGACAGATGTGAGACCCCAGATTTTTACGAATAAAGATTTAAATTTCTCGAAATATTTTTTTTTATTATGGTGTGGATTTGAGATAATGTTATAGTTGTGGGTAGTATTTTGCAAAGTATGCAAGTTGTTATATTATATTCAACTTGTCGGAGAATATTCTTTGTGTCGGGGAATATTCGTACGACGGCACAATCATTAGTGGACCTCGCAACGGAATTATTGTCCGATTGAGAAAACGACAAAAATATTTTATAAAAATATCGTGGAAGTATTACTATTAAAACCGTTGAATCGACTTAAGATAAGTAAAAAAATCTGATGTCTGGCGTGGGTTGCATAAGTAGCACACCAGGTATTGATTATTGATGCTTACGTGAGAAGACACTTTCAGTTATACTTAATTATTACTACAATAATTCTTTGCATCATCATATCTCTCGTATTATTGATTCGATTATTATCATAAAGTGTCATCTCGCACAATATGTTATATTATTAAATCAATAATTGAGATGACAAAGTTATTCATATTATTAAATTACAATATTTACAATATCTAGAAGTTACATCGAGGAGAGTTTGGTCACCTAATCAGGCGCCAATAGGGAGAAATCCTTATTGGAAAGCCCCTCTTTTCCCGGGAACAACTTTCGTTGTTAAATATTGTGAGTTATAATATTAATGATGAATAAGCTCGTGTTGATTAAAGATGAAATTTGATAGTTTCATTGTGTTGGGATTATTTATGTTAGTAGAAATCGACATCTATTACGATGATAATTGATGTCCTGAGGTTATATTGTTCAATCGAATTATTCGGGACACTTTTAGGTTTTAGAGTACTATTCATGAGTTACTATTCACGAGTTACTATTCATGAGTTACTATTCATGAGTTACTATTCACGAGTTACTATTCACTCTAGTATTGTGCATTCTTGTATTTGGGTACAATATTATTTCATGAAGAGATGTGCTTTAATTTTTTCGAATGGTTGGTTGGTTGAATTTATATTAAGTAAATCAATATGGATCGTTGGTTTAAAGTTTTAATAGTGAATTAGTATAGATCATTTGGTTTAAAGTTTTAATAGTGAATCGGTATGAATGACCGTTGCTTTTAAGTTTTAATCTAGATCGTCCGCTTAAAAGTAAATCAATCTGGACCGCTTTAGGTATTAATTACTATTCAATCCATTCTTCTATAAATAAAGCTCATTCCTTCATTATTTCTTACTTAATTCACCTTTGAAACTCTAGAGAGAAATTATATAGAGAGCAAGAAGAGATTCTTACTACTACACTACTTCTATATCCAGCTTTTTTTACGGTAAAGGGTGTTATTCTTTCTTATTCATGAAGAGAACTTCATTATTCCATTCTTTATTATTCATTGGAATAACTTGTAAAAGTGGCATACCCTATACATAACTCAGATATACTGCAGATACCCTATACTTGGTGAAATCCTTCAGTTATTCCATTCTTTATTATTTTGTTGGAATAACCTGTATACACGGAATCCCCTATACTTGGTGAAATCCTCCTGTTATTCCATTATTTATTATTACATTGGAATAACTTTGTATGCTGTGCTATTTACCTATACTTGGTGGAATGACTCAGATATGCGGTTTACCCAATACTTGGTGATCTTCTTCATTATTTCATTATTTATTATTCATTGGAATAACTTTGTGTCTGCTGATTTACCCTATACTTGGTGGAATGGCCTGTATATGCGGTTTACTCAATACTTGGTGATCTTCTTCTGTTATTCCATTCTTTATTATTATGTTGGAATAACCTCTTTATGCGAAGTACCGCATACTTGGTGAAATTCTTTTATTATTCTGTTCTTTATTATTCTATCGGAATATCATGTCGGTGTGAATTTCACCTGACATGGTTTCATTATTTATTATTTCGCATTTATTATTCTGTTGGGAATAACCTGTCTGTGCGGTCTCTATCGCATGCATGGTGAATCCTTCTGTTATTCCATTCTTTATTATTCTGTTGGAATAACCTGTCTATGTGGATTGCCACATGCATGGTGAACGATCCTTTGTATTCATTCCTTATTAAATTGTGGAAATGATCTGTATACGTGGATTACCGCATGGCAGGTGAAAATCCATTTGCAGTTTCATAAATTCTTTATTATACTCAGTTAGTTAAAGTTTTGACTTCTATACTCCATGAAATTAGTGAAATATTCTTGATATTTGCGCTTCATCCAGTATCTTTTTATGGAAATATTCTTCTGAGCATTCTTGAATTTTTACTTTACAAAGAAGTATCATGTTGATAATTTGGATATTATTAGTTCCTGGATAAATTAATTCTTGAACTTGTTTTATTGAATTCCTATAACATTGTCGTTATCCTCATGTTTATATTATGTTGAAAATCATCTTTGGCTTACGTGCAGATGGACTTAGTATGATTATGACCAAAGATCATTCGGTATAATCATGAACTGTGATGTTATAAGTGATGTGATAAAAGTCTTCAATGGCCTGTAATGCATTGATGGACAGTTTTTGGTATGATTATGACCAAGGATTATTCGGTATAGTTATGACCGTTGATGATTTAATGAATATCCCTGGCTCGTAGTACAAGGATGATTAGAAGATGTGGTTTAATTATTAAGCTGAGTCTCAGCGATAAAAGTTGATGAAAACATTTTTAAATCATAGAAGATAGTAGGTTTTATTCTCTACTTGACTCTTATAATGGATTATTTTTTCGCTGCAGTTAAACTTGATGTCTATTGTATTTTATCAGTTTAACATTGTTGAAGACGATTGATAATTTATTCTGCATTATCTTAGTCATAATATTTCTTACTGAGCTAGTTGAGCTCACCCTTTCTTTCAATTATTATCTTCAAGAAATGAGAATATAAATTTGGGACGAGTCGGAAAAGGAGTAGACTGACGGTCCGGAAGATAGCATTAGTAGTCCTCACTATTCTGTTAAATAATGTGACAATAAATGTAATGAGGACTCCTTTGAGTATGAATATTGTCTAGATGACAATATTCCTATTAGAACTCTCAGTTCATATATTGTCGTATGTTACACGACAATTGTATAATTAAGTTTGTATTTGTATTTTGTACCATGTATCTGGCGACTCAAGATGGGTGATGTATACCTAATTTTGGGGGCGTCACAACAGAACCAGGTCAAGTGAAATTCACACCAACAGGATGTTCCAATGTAATAATAAAGATTTTAACCCGTGTCCTAAAGAAAGATGCATAGGATATTCTAAAAGAATAATAAAGAATGGAATACAAAAGAATTTCACCAAGTATAGGGTAGCCCGCGTATACAGGTTATTCCAACAGAATAATAAAGATGGAATAATAGAAGTTCTCTTCATGAATACAAAAGAAATAATATCCACTACCGTAAAAGAAACTTGATATCGGAGTAGTAAAAGTAGCGAGAATATTTTCTTCTTTCTCTCTATATAGTTTCTCTCTAGAGTTTCAATGAATTAAGTAAAAAATAATGAAGGAATGAGCTTTTATTTATAGAAGAATGGAATGAATAAGAACTAATCCATGAATAGTCCATTGATTTACTTTAATCTGACGGTCCATATTTAAAGCAAAATCTTTTAAATAAAATATAATATATTCTATTTATAATCTAATAAAACGAATAACTTTTAAAAAGATTTTACTATGCAAACACTATACAAGACTTATCAAACGCTATGCATAATAAAATATAATATATTCTAATTATTATCTAATAAAATGATAACTTTATAAAAGTATTCTTTTTATATAAAAGATTTTACTATTAGCTTAATAAAACGAATAACTTTATAAAAGTATTCATTTTATATAAAAAGTTTTTTCCGCTTTTATTACGTTAATAATACTGAATAGAACAAAATTTCATCATCATTATTATTATTTACACTATTAATCGACCGTGTCGCTCCTGGGAAAGAGGGCTTTCCAATAAGGATTTCTTCCACGTTGGCCTTAAGATTAGGTGACCAAACCTCTCCTTGGCGAGAACTTCTGACATCGTTAATAATGCAAATAATAATATTAACAACTTCGTCATCTCAATTATTGATTTAATAACATATAAATATCGATAATAATTGAATCAAACCGAGTGACTTCTCACATAAGCATTAATAATCAATCTGAGGTATACTTCTTATGCAACCAATGCGTGATTATTGTACTTTTACTACTGAGTAGTTCAACAATGTATCAACGGTAAAAAACTTTCATCGCCGTTATTTTCATAAAAATATTTTTATCGTTTTCTCAATCCGAATGATAATTCCGTTAATAAGGTCCACCAATGATTGTGTCGTCGTACGAATATTCTCCGACCAATCGAATATTATTTAACAACTTGTGTACTTTGCAAAATTTATAAAATTACCCACAACTATAACATTATATCAAATTTATTCCATAATATTCAAAAATGATATTTATAGAAAATTCATTTTTATTGATAAAAGTTGGGGTCTTACAATACATCTACTGACAGTTTCTTCCATCCCAAATAAAGATTTTATTTTTAAATACATAATGAAATTACAATTGTATTATTTACCCACACTACAATCTGCAGAACTTTCAGATATAATTATATACATAATATTATTACGGATGCACGTATATAATATTAAATCTAACTAACCTATATATTTATATATATATATATATATATATATATATATATATATATATATATATATATATATATATTGACACATGCGGATCATAAGTTAAAGGTCCGGTCTTTCATGGGCATAACCACATCTTTGGACATAAGCATACAAACTTAGGAGGGTGTATTCAATTAAGATTTTTAAAGACTTTTAAAGATTTTAAAAGTTTATTTGTATTCAATCAAGACATTTAAAGAGATTATAAAAGTTTAGTGGTATTCAATTACAACTTTTTTAATGTCTTTAAAAGTTAGGTGGTATTGAATTAGGATTTTTACAAAATCTATAAAAGTATTTTGATATTCAAAAAGTCATAGACTTTTCAGATTTCTATTAAATGGTAGAGTTTGACAGACTTTAGAAGAAGAATTATAACTATCAACCTATATCCAAAATCTGATCTCATCTCTAAAGATTTCTAAAGACTTCATATCTCATCTTAATAAAAGGGGGGTGTATTCAATTAAGATGTTTAAAGACTTTTAAAGATTTAAAAAGTTTGGTTGTATTCAATCAAGACATTTAAAGAGTTAATAAAAGTTTAGTGGTATTCAATTTATTTTTTTAATGTCTTTAAAAGTTAGGTAGTATTGAATTATGATTTTTATAAAGTCTATAAAAGTATTTTGGTTTTCAAAAAGTCATAGACTTTTCAGATTTCTATTAAATGGTAGAGTTTGACAGACTTTAGAAGAAAAATTATAACTATCAACCCATATCTAAAGTCTGACCTCATCTCTAAAGATTTCTAAAGACTTCATATTTCATCTTAATAAGCTAAATAAATTTAAAATACAATTCACATGAATCCAATATTTTTAATTACTTAACATGAATCCAATATTTCTAATTACTTTATAATCTAGAATAATTAATACTTCTGTTGTACCCACAAAAATAAAACATTTATTTTGTTTTTGTAGTTAACGTACAAAATTTTTAATTTTTAAATTTTGAATTTATTTGTTATTTAATAATAAACACTAATCAGAGTTAAATGAAAAAAAAAGTGAGAGAGAGAGAGAAAGTAATTTATATAGGAGTACGTATTTTATAATGATATATAGTTGTATAAAATATATAAGTTCTTCAAACTTTTTATCATCATTTTATTATATGTTACATTACTAAACTAAAATTTATTAAAAAGAATATAAATAAAAAATATTTTTTTATTTGAAAATAACTTGCTATTTTAAAATATACATGAAACAAGTATATATTATTTTTATTTGCAAATTTTGATGCTAAGATGAGGTAATATTCAAATATTTGAATGGAAATCGATATATATTGTAAATGTTTATATTAATTTTTTAATTGCTAGTTACGTAAATAAGTATTGATGACAACTTTTGTAGACTGGAATGAAAAACAATAATTCCAAATAAGCGTACACATATGCATAAAGTATATATAGCTCAATAAAAAGTGAGCTTAATTTTTATATTGCGTCTGTAGTTTTTAAAGTTTTATTGGTATCCAAGTATCCAAATGTATTATGAAATGAGTAGAATAATATGAACGCTTTCAACATGAGATTTACTCTAGTTCATGAAAAAAGAGGGAGATGTTGTACACATGGGCTAATTAACAATTAATATAAGTTGCAAGATATATTAGAAGTATACAAAAGTCTATCATATCTTGATAAAAAGTTTATAAAAGTTTCATTACTTATTTCATAGAAATTATAAAAGTCATTTTAAAAAAATCTTTAAAGTCTTTGAAAGTCATTAAAATCTCACAAATTCTACAAAAATATATCACTTAAAAAAAATCTTTAAAAATCTTAATTAAATACAACCCCCCTTAGTTAATTTAATAACACATATGATAATAATTGGGTCAATTGTTGTTGTCTTACATTTTGTTTTCTTCTTTAGCCACCTGAATTCCTCTCCGCTCCTTTTCCTGCATGCCTTCCGTAGCTTCCAATCGATTATCCCTTCTCTTTTTTTATCCGACTGCTGCTATTTGTATAACTAAGAGGCTTTTGCCCTAATACACTTCTTTTTTTAATGTTGGTTTCAATTAATAGCCCAAATATTTTATTAAATTAATTTATCAATTATTTATTAATATTTATTAGTTCATAAAAATTAAATAATTAATTTGATCTAGATAAAAGATAAAATTCAATAAAAATATTTAAAATACGATATTAAATATATTTTTTTCTGAGTATTATATTGCTTGTGTTTACAAGGATCATGTAGAGCTGTTACCTCGTTATACAGTGGTTAATCACAGTCTGACAAGACAAGTCTTCATTTTATGCAGTCATGCCCTCCATTTGTTGACTAAAGAGCATATTCAGTAGTGCCACCATGCACAAATCTTAGACTATATTTAGTCTAAAAACACATATTTCGTTCTAGCAAATGGAGTAAATATAGTCCTCCATCAAATTTTTTGACGAGACACAAAGACTATATCAAGGAACAAAAGTCGGTGGACTATAATTGTAACTATAATTTTTAATATATTTAAATAGGAGAGATGAAAGAAAAATAAGAAGAAAAATGAGTTTTTTTGAATTTATTAATTATTTTAATTTTTTTATGTTATAGTCCACATGATAATCTATCTGCTAAAAGGATTGAAGACTAAATGACATCTACTGATGTCATATGGATTAAATATAAATCACGGGATAGTCGATGAGATGCTCTAAAGAGCACTTTGGTCGGGTTCGATGAAAACCGCTCATAGTTTCTCTCCATCCAACATACACTTCTTTCGGACATCCTGAGATCAGAATCAGGGTTATCTTTTAATTTTGATGTTCATTACCAGTGTTGAAAATTCTTAGGTGACAAAGAGGCAAATTCTATCTCCCCATCCAGAACTTCCTGGTTTCTGCACTTGCATAATGCTTACAGTCACTAATATCCAGATAATCCTATAGCCCTAATATCATGACACAATAATATCATAGACCCATCCTTCAAGATCAACTTATAAACCTCAACTGTCTTATCACAATCCATAAAAAACATACCCTTAAATAACCAAATTTCAAGAGACCCCATCTCTTCTTGGCATGCGATTGCAGACTTCTTTCATTTTCGATTTTCGGTGACTGCATTCCATGCAAAAGAGATTTGGTTTAGTAATTTGATCAAACACTTTACAAACTAGCCCAATTTTTTTAGGTATTTTTTAAAAAATTTGATTACATAGCAGTAAAATTTCTTTGCTTGAATTTTGTTTTGTTATTCGCAGTAATATTTGAGTAACGAACATAAAATAGTTAGGCAGACAACATAATATTTGGCAGAAATTAGTTAATATTCCATTAAGGGAGGCAGTTAAGTTTCGAGTCCACACTCACGTGACATATACCGGGTGTTGCGTACTTGCGTGCGTAAATTAATTCTTAACAAAATTTCAAAGAACTAAATAAAATAGAAAGACATAAAAATAATAATAATAAAAATAAAAAATAAAAAATATAAATTATTTTAAAAGTTGAAGTGCATTAACCAAAATGCTTCAATACACCAAGATTTATATATATTAGATAAAACTACAAAATATAGTATTACATCCGTCAAAAACAAATATAGGATCATTATCTATCTTTTAAATGTCATTAATTCAAAATCAATATAAACCAATTAAATTTTTTGTCAGTACATTAAATATTATAAATTTCATTTGTTTGCTATGTATTCATTTATGGCTACCAAATTCTCTTTTCCAACTAAATTGGGACAAAAGGAAAAAATTTCTTTTTTTTTTCTTTCTAGGTTATTGAAAAAATTAAGAATACACCACAACCGCTTGTATATATTCTTATTTAATTTGCAAATAAATGAAGTTCTTAAAACTCCATCTACAGACATAGGTAACACTGAAAGCGTTGTTCAGGTAAGCAAACAAGTGCAACAAATCCAAACTATAAACAAATACGAAAAAAATATATAATCAATTGAAAGGATTATCATCTCACTTTATCGCTTAATACAGGCTTGACACACAGGTTTCAGCTCCTCAGTTCAAGTGTGATACTAGTCCAAATACCGACCAGGTTGATTCGGTCTGAAATTGAAATCGATACCCCTTCCAATCCTACTACATATCAGCTCAGGTGGTACTAGAAATTTACAGCTATAATTGACAGATCCTCTTATTCATGGATAAACTCCGACTCAGTGATTAAATTTCATCCTTTTCACTGTATATATAAAGAGGTTGCCACTTAATCTCAATACAAGAACCTTCATGAATGCGCCAAAAGACCCTTAAAAGCATTGCACCAGTCGGGTAATATGACTAATAGCAGAAAGATCTTTGAGCTAGAACATGGTGTTAGCACACTTCAATACTTCATTCATTAGCTTCAAAACTACCGGAAAATGTTGAATATATCAGAGCCAGTTGATCATTTAGAACAACACACACAAAATCATAGTTCAGCTTTCATATGGCCTGGTGGTAGAGACCCTGCATATATTCAGAATAGATTGTGTTGTTTAGCTCAAGATGATCTGTGCAGTTTTCAAAAGAGAAGATAATATGGGTAAATTTACAAGTTATACCGTCTAAATCTTGGCCGTCCAGGGAAATACTGGAATTGAGACCCATCTGCACAATGTTGTGGAGTTCATCCTCCCAGACATTCGGTGCCTGCAGTAAAATGAATCAAATGATGGAAAAGAAAATTTCATGCGACTCAAACCAGGAGGTTTTAAAGCACAATTTGTAATTAACAGAAGCTATATGCTGCCAGGAATATTTGCTCATCATACAGAAAATATTTCCTTTTATGTGAAATTTTGAGAATTGGTTTCCTTTTATCGCATATGTAAGCTTTACAGGTCAGATATTTTACTCTTCTCAAACAACTGGTTAATTGTTAAAGATGAGAAAGGTAAAGTTACATGAATATTCTTATACTGCTACCGTCAACAGGAAGTTGCAGAAAGTAGAATAAGGTTTACGCACACAAGAACAAAGAAACAAGGCCAGCTCGTGACTGGAAGTTACCTGAGAAGTAGGCTCCTTATATCCTCCACTCATGGCTGTCAAGTGGGAAGAAATGGTTCTCCGAAGTGCATCTGAAGAGGTTCCCATGCCAGGAAGACCTGTTTGGATTAGTCCAGGTTGAGATGGATGCAGCGGAGCATAAGGCAAAGACATGTCAGGATGAAAACCAAGTGCAGATGAAGGGCCAGCTCGTGACTGAATGATCTGTGTCAAATTGCAACATATTTTAGTGGTTCAGAAGGAATAAATAAATATACACATGCATTTAGTATCAATTTAATTTGAGGTGCATGTGCTAGTATGTTTCTCTTACATCTTTTGCTAAAAGCCCTTCAATGTTAAAATCCAGCCGAGGATTAACTGTTGCGAGCTTCATTGAAAGAAACTGTTGCAAATAAGAAAAGTTACAAATATTAAAATTCTAATCAGAATTGTCAATTTTTAAAAACAACCAAATCTAGTAGAGCAAGTCAGGTTTCTGTACAGATGCAAATAATATAATGACTTCTAAAAAGTTTCAGAAGATCAATTTTGCGCCTATCTGACGAACTAATCATCTGTGTTCTAAAAACAAGGGTCTTCTTACAAAAGATTATGAAAGCTATTACTTATTTCAATCTATTTTAGAGCAAAACGTTAAACGACCCAATAGATTGACATTGTTCCTGTATCCCAACCAAAACTCTGAACAAAGTTTAACTCTCATGTTGTATATAAACCAAAGACGCATAAAAAGATAAAAATACCTATTGAAACCTGAAAGAAAGACTACACAAAATTTGACTGCCATACCTCAACTTGTCGTTGTAGTGATTGAACATAATTAATGATTTCATCAAGCATAACTGCTTTGCCTGTAACCTGAAAAATTCAATCAGTTATCATGAAATGGACTGCAAAAGCAACACCTTATTTTATGGAATTCAACTAAAGTTTACTCTGAGACCTTAAATCCAATGACTAACCTTGCTGCAACCTGGTACAAGGTCCTGAAGAAACTTCATCCTTTCACTGATCTTCTCCCTTCTAACCTGTTTATCCAAGTCAAACTTAAATTGATATGCCTCGATTAAATAGATTCGTATAAAATAAAAACAATTCAGAAATAAATCTTACTCTTTCTGCAAGACTGTGGCTGTTTGTTGCCTGCCCTCTTCGGGCTCTAACATGTATGTATTCTTCCTTGAGTGAATCTGAAGCTTGAGATCCCTGTTTACAATGTTTCCCACCACCAGGCATATTGGCAGTTGAAGTTGGGTTCTGATCCCCCTTCTGTTGAATTTCAGAGTTCTGCTTTATAGCTTCAGGTGGATTTGAAGCTATCCTGACTTGATCAAGCTCAGTATCCTTCTAAAAAAGGGTAAATAAAAATCAGTCAAGAAGGTACAATACCCAGCCAAAGCAATCAACATTAATTATGAAAAACAATAGTTAACATGGTTCTACCTGACCAATTCTTTTCCTTTTCTTTAAACCATGTCCCCGGGCAGATGTTCCCCCACCTGTACCCTCCAATAGTGATGGCTCCGCTTGACCACCCCCACTACTAAATTCAGGTTCACCCGAATCATTACCGGACTCGTGAAAACCTTGTTTTGCTTCATCCCGAGACCTCACAAAGATCTCACTATTCCCCTCATTATTGAGTGGGCTCTGTCCACTAGCCCCGTGCTCAATTGACATGGAAACATCCTTGGAACCTTCAACCATGCTCATCTCATTTTCATGGGAATGCCCCCCGGATGTCAAGTTCAATCTACTGCCTGCAAAAATTTCTTGTGCCCCTTGCATTGGTGCGGCTACCCTAGAATAAGGACTCATGGACTCTGCAATGCTAAAAGGGTTCACCATATCACCAAAATTTCCTCCACTGAAGCACGAGAACCTCGCTGCTCGATCAATGAAACCCGAATCTGTTGGAAACTGAGATAAGCTCTGAGGAAGCATCCTAGAAGATGTTGGTAAAAGCATACTCCCTTTCAACATGGAATTTGGAGGAGTCCAACCCATATCGAGGGCTCTCTCCAGATCATTTCTTGGAGGGGCCAGACTGCCTTTTCTGAATCCAAGTGTGCTTGAAGAGCTAGCATTGTTTTGCACATTGACATCACAGAAACCCATGTTTTGTGAATTGGTGGGCTGGTCCCAAATATTTGGGCAGAATGAGTCCACCATAGATGCAGAGGAACAAAGAGAAGACTCTATTAGATCTCCTTTACAAACTGCAATAGGATTTTCTGTGGGAATCAATCCCATTGATGTATATGTTAGATTACTACTGCTAAATCGCCAATCTGAGGAGTTGTTGGGTGCATGGTAGTTCTTAGAATCATCATCCCTTTTTTCTGGCTCAATTTTATCAGGGCTAGCCATATTCACATCTCCTTCACAAAAGTAGCAAAAGAAGCCAAAACCCAGATACTTTTCTCTTACAGTTGTCTACAACAATCAACAACAAACCTATGTAAAACAGAAGTTGCAGGATTGACAACCCCCAAAAACCCTAAATGCGCAGATTCAAGTCCCAGAAGAAAGCAAAAATGAAATTGTAAAGTAAAAAAACCTAGGAATCAAATCAAAGAAACAATTTTACTACAGTTGAAACCCACAAAACAA